>JARLTB010000420.1:2500-695000 GCA_030141615.1 Unio pictorum
GAAAGAGATTAGTAGAGTAATATGCGACAACATAGAGCAGAGACTGAATAAAAACCCATTTTAATGAAACGGAAGAATGAACAAATATATTCCACAGAGACAAAAGCAACTGAATTCGATTGAAAAGTGGGCGAAGGAAAGGATGGTGGTAAAAAAAAAAAAAATGAAGTCTTAACAGAACTGAATATACAATAACCAGTCCGTATGTCACCAGGCATTGGAAAATTAAAAATAAAAAAGTATTAGCTTCGATAAAGAAAAGAAGAAAATAATATAAATAGTTAAATATAATCTAAATATCATTTGTTCTTAAATACGATTGTGAAAAAAGTCATAATGACAAGATTTTGTCTGAGCTAGATTCAATTAATTAATGAACTACATGCTTAAACAGAAACAAAAAAGAAAATAATAACCCTACCCCTCAAAATATAATTTTATCAAGAAAACTTGCTCATCACACTCTGAAAAAGTCTGACGAATGATGCCAACTTTTTCTTTCACGGAAATGCTGTTATTATGAACCAGGTTAAAGTGATAGTAAATTATCGATATAGTGGTACCGAGATGTTAAGTTAACAATATAGTGGAACCATGATATTAAATTATCGATTTAGTGGTACCGTGATATTAAATTATCGATCGATATTATGGTACCGAGATCTTAAATTATCGATATAGTGGTACCGAGATATTAAGTTATCGATATAGTGGTACCGATATATTAAGCTATCTATATAGTGGTACCATGACATTAAATTATCAATCGATATAGTGGTACCGAGATATTAAATTATCGATATAGTGGTACCGAGATATTAAGCTATCGATATAGTGGAACCATGATATTAAATTATCGATCGATATAGTGGTATATATTAAACTATATAGTGGTAAAGTGATACGTTTAAACAGCTCGATTATTCACTTTTCACGTTTTGAAACGAGTATTATGGCTATATTTACATATATGCAATATGAAATACCTAAATATAGATTAATACGACAGGCTTCAAGTGGTTTAGGTGCTGTAAAAACCGAAAACTGTCCGATCTATAAAAACAGAACAATACCCGCGTGCTATTTGTGCAGTCATGTAGTTTATTTGTGTCCTGATGTTTAGAAAAATAGCACCCAACCCCGGCTAGAAATCTGAACAAAGAACACAAAAATATCTTACGGGCTGCATAGTTCTCATCAATATTGCCATATACAATTCATGTGAAGAAGAATATTCCAGATATATGTATAGCAAGTCCAAGAGAGTTCAATCAAAATTTATAATTGGGAAAAATGGAGCAGGCGAAATAATTCAATTCGTCACACAAGAAATGTTCATCGGAATAGTTTGATAGTCTAACAATTGTAGAAATCAGAAATTAAATTAGTTAGACATAAACAAGAAGGATGCTACCCTAATATAAGAAGTAGAAATCAGAAATTGAATTAGACATAAACAAGAAGGATGCTACCCTAATATAAGAAGTTACAAATGGGTGTCCCTTGGGACGTGGATGAAGTTTAAAAAGACATCATGACAGAAAATCAAAGTAATGTAACAATGAAGCTCGAGATGTAACTGTAATGATAAAGTACTTACAGTAAACTCATCCAAGTCGTGATGCTTTTCCCCAGGGACCTGACACCCCAACCCACTGCGTCTTTGAGATTCAAGTAGCGAGTGAGCCAAGACAAAGACTGCAGGGATGGGAGCAGAGGTCCCGGGGCGTCGCACCCACCCCTTGCACCTGATGGTGACAGCGGGGTTGCTTTGGGAACGAGCCCTAGAACCGGGAATCAGGTTTTCTCAGAACACGAACATCCTGAGAGGCTGCGAAGTAAGCAATGTTGTTTCGTGAAGGAAATTTTTGTGCTTTGACAAAATCCGCTTCCAGTCCGTCATGTGTCCACGCCAAACCGTCAGCGGAAGGCTGTGATGTTATCAGCCCATGTTCGTTCCAAAGTACACTGCTGACAACCACGGTTTATATACCTACTGTGACGTATCACTTGCTATTTATAAATTATGACCTCGCACTTAACATTACTTTGCTGACAAAGCATACGTTTTGAAACCATATATAACTCAGTGCGTGTGAACTAGGTCACTTTATATTCTTCCACTGATTAGTTTAAACCGCTCATCTGGAAAAAATCTGAAATAAAGAATTAATTTTCCATCCACATCACGTTTGGTAAATTTTTTTGCTAATATTGGACATCGTGACCAATAATCAATTGTTCACCAGTTTGGTTTATTGGTCTCTATAAGGCTTATGTTGCGCAATAATGTGTTATTGTGTTGAAATAGAATAAAAGTACTACTATATCTTTATTTTAAAATAAACACCACCACCACTACTTCGGCTGCTGATACTACTAATACTACTCATAATACTTACAATGATAATTTAAAATAGGTCGTAGTAAGTTAGTATAACCATAAAAATATAATAAGTTTGCCAGTAGAATTTTTTAACAGTGCTGTAGTAAGCAAACTGGGAAAAAGATTCACTTTGGCGTATTTTTCATTTGGTTTCAAAACTTGTACTTGTAATCAACTCTCCGGATTTCACACACACACACACACACACACACACACACACACACACACCTTCTTGCTGTCACCCTGAGCAGACCCTTCCCATATCACCCCGCCCACCCCAACATCCCACCCCTTAGTACGCCACTGGTAGTAGTAGTAGTAGTAGTAGTAGTAGTAGTAGTAGATGTAGTTTTTGTGGTGCTATGAAGAGAGTTTGTGTAGGTCTTTATACCAGATTATGGTTGGAATCAAGAGACGCGGGATTCTAAATACATGAATTTAATTATTTTTGCGACCGCTCCGGTAGACTAAGTGATTAGAGCGTCCGGCTCGGAAGTAGTTGGTCGCATGTTCAAGCCTCGGCTGAGTCAAACCATAGACTACAGTAAGCTGACTTGCTTGCCGCATGGCATTAAGAGGTTAATGTTAGGGCTGGTCGGCCTGGTGTCAGGATAATGTCATCGGGAGGGACATGATGAAATGGTGAAATCGTTGCCGTTACGTAAATTGACGCCCTCCACTGTTATGCTTTGCAGATTAACACAAAACAATGGTTTGGACTAACTACTTTAATGGCTAGATTACAACTCTCCCAAACAGGGAAAATACGTGCACATCAGATTCTTACGCTAATGTTTTCATAATTTCGGTTACAACTGAGTGTGGAATCTAGAGCTAACCTAAGGCTTACGTGACCTTTAACTGTCACAGCATTTGTAGCAAATGGATGTTAGAATCGTCTAATTACCTTACCCAAGAGAGAGGCGGGAAATAAACACGTGATTTTAACATGGTTCCAACGATAAACTATTATTTTATTCCAAAACTTTGTCACGCAATGAAGCAACAATTTCCATTCGCTCAATTGTCCATATTTCTTGGGTTCTTCAAAGATACTGTCAGCGTTTGACTGAAAATGGCGTCAAAGCACAAAAACTAAAATAGATCTGAAACAAACGAAATTATCTTTCGGACAGCGTTTACGACTGACCGATGATAACATTATTGTTATGTAACCAGTGGAGCCTTCATTATCCAAAGATGGGGTAACAGTTACTCGTAAGATAAAACGTAATTTTGTGCAGCAAAGCTTGATAACATACAGCTGGTTACGTTTTCAAAAGAAGCTAGGTCGAGTTAAGAATGTGAAAATGAAGACACCTTTATATTTTGCCATATATGTACACAGAATTAAAACAAAAAAATAACTCCATGACTAAAATGTGCACAAAAAAACAAAAACTCTAAGAACAGTACACTGGCAAGGCATGCTTGGTTGCCAGAACAGAAACTGCTGATTGAAGGTCCACAACACCAGGCAGATTTGAATGCAGTTCTACACAAACATTCTTCCAAACAAGACATAGCGCTAAAAGTGCTACTAAAGTGTGTATATTGGCTGAGTGTGGAAGACATATCTTTTTTCAAATACAAATGTCTTCAAATTTTAATTACATGATTTAATGGCTGAAGAAATTGATTCCATTGGTATTGTGAATAATTCCGCCATTCAGTATGATTTGGTTATTCTCCCTTGTTCAGGGTTACAAAACAGCCTATCAAATGTTCTTGTGGACAGTCTTACACGTAACCTGCAGCACAATTCGCCATTTGGGACAGCATTGGCAGATGAAAAGCACTGACACAGCGAACAATAAACGCCTTGTCATATATGCTTTGATTTTTTCTGATGATATCAAACCATCAACAAGATTTGTAACAAATATACAATGTCGAAATCCTTGTGGCAAGGAAATTGCCTTATTGGCTTTAGTCACGGTAATTAACTAATATTTTTGTTGTGCAATTTACACAGTATAATTTGTAACTTAAAAATAAACCACTGAAGACTAATCATCAGCTTGAATAAGACTCATAGGTCTGGATTTTTTTACTCACGGTTTTTTGCCTTGAAGAGACAAATGGGTGATATGAAGCCATTTGTAGATAAAACACTGTTCTTTATTACGACTGGCTTAAGTTGGATATTAGCAGACGCAGACGCAATTAGGACAAACTAGCAGGGTTGGAACTACTGAGGGGTGCGAATTGGTGTCTTCCCTTGTGGTATATTATTACATGTTAGACAACCTCCTTGATACTCCTAATTTACTTTGTAACGAACCACTGTGGATGTACATGGGAAAGTTTATATACCTGTGACTCGAGTCCTACTCTGTTTATCTTTCCTGATATGCGCATGTGGATAAGAGAGAGATACTACTATAGCCTGTGTCTACATCCCTGTTTGTTTGTAACCTCCTGCCGATTTCAGTAACGAAAAGCATAAACAAGATAAAAAGTCAATAAATCTTACTCAATTCAGTCACTGATTTATAATTTAGAAGTCCATAACACCTTTATCGTCTGCGCGTCTGATGCTTAACGGAAGTTTTTATTATAACCATGGCCATCATCGAGATCAATTTCCAGTTCCTAGACAAGTCCATTTTCAGCAAAGGGGCGGATGTATAAATACGCATGTATATACATAGAAGGATTTTATAGGTGGCAAAGGGATATAACTCTTAACCTTACCGTAATTGACGGAAGTATCCGGGAGTAACTAAACAGGAGTAATGACGTCACTCTATTTGCGGAAAAAAGACTTCCCCATATTGTATGCAATCTGGTGTCGTGTTAGTATGAAAACTTCCGTTAAGCATCAGACGCGCAGACGATAAAGGTGTTATGGACACCCTGGTCGCAATGGGCTTAGAAATTATAAATCAATGAATGAATTGAGTAAGATTTATTGACGGGGGATGTAGACACAGACTATAAAAGGATTATCTTTATTGGTCTCATTAACAGCTTTGTGCAGGGACTTGAATTAAAATTCCTGATTATAATAATTGGAGTTTTACAAGAATGCAACATATTATGGGAAACACCACATCTTAGAACTACTTCCAAGAGGTCGACGAGGACCACTATTTGTCTGAGGGTTGGAGGAGCTGGTTTTATTATGTGCGTGCACGGAATGTTCTTTTGCATAAGGGAAAAGGAGGGTTTGTGGCACGCGTTCGTCTGGCTTGCCTCTGCTGTCCTGCTAGATTTGGACAATTTGGAGTCTTTGTGCACGGAGGAACTCTAAGTGACTCGATCGCTTGCTGTTCTCTCTCAGGAATCTGGGTTTGTGTTTCAGATTTTCTTTGAAGCATTTCTTCTGACCTCTATGGGATCGCTGCCCTTGCTATAACTCGCTATAGAAGAGTCTCTTAGGCAGCCGGCGGTATGGCATGCGTACAAGATGTCCCACCTAGCGTAGCAGGGAATGCATCAGGATGGCATGGATGCTGGGGAGACCTGCTTGGGCGAGTACCTCAGAGTCTGGAACCTTGTCCTGCCACTTGATATTGCGGATTTTCCTGAGACTTGTGGTGTGAACGTGGTTATCTTCCTGACGTGGCATTGGGAAACCGTCCACATTTCGTATGTGTAAAGTAGTGTGGGGAGCACAATTGCCCTGTAAACTTTTAGCTTGGTCTGGATGATGAAATCTCTTCTATTCCAGACATTGACAGTCTGCTGAAAGTTGCGCTGGGTCTGGAAATGCGAAGGTTCTCCTCATCATAAATAACGATGATCTTTACAGTGTTCTGCCAAGGTTGATGAAGCGGTTCACTTCTTTGAGCTTTGTCCGGTGATGGTGATGTTGGGCTCAAGAAAGGGCTGGCTGATGCAGGACTTCATTCAGTCTTATTTGTACTGATGGTGAAACCAAAGCTTGTACAGGAGCTGCAGAACTTGTCAATGCTGCGTTACAGGTCGGCTTCTGGGCTATCATTGAAGGCTCAGTCATAGGCAAATAAGAAATCCCTGACTGTATCTGTCATAACCTTGTTTTCGCTAGAAGCGTCCTGGGGTTGAATAGTTTCCCATTCCTACGGTAAAGTATTAGTCAACATGGCGTAGAACAATAGACTGAACAGTGTCGGTGCCAAAACACAAACCTGTTTGATGACATTGGTTACTGCGAATGGCTCACAAGTCTCTCTATTGTTCTGAACTCGTGCTTGCATGTCATCGTGGATATAAATTTTGGCCATTACCTTCCACTAGCCTTCTCTGCTGACAATATCAAAGGTGTTTGTCAACTCGACGTAGACGGAGAAAAGTTCGGTGTTTTGCTCTTGACTTTTCTCTTGTAGCTTCGCAGCAAACACCATGTCGATGGTCCCAAGTTCTTTCCGGACTCCGCACTGACTTTCTAGCAGGAGTCCCTGGTAGGATTCTGGCGAGTATCTTTCCTGCGATTGAGAACAAGGATATGCATCAGTGATTTTCGCATGCCTGGCGGTTCGCTTTGCGCTTATACAGGTGGATTATTGAAATGTCATTGAATTCCTTGGGGCTTGTCTCTTGCTGCCACATCAGGAAAAACAGTTTGTGGAGCCTTTCTATAAGGGCTGTGTCCCTTTCTTTATAGATTTCAGCTTCGATGGAGTCTTAACCAGGGGCTTTGCCAATGGAGAGCAGACGTATTGCCGAGTCTCAAGCAAGGTTGGAGGGTCTTACAATGCTTCGTTGATGATTAATTGGGGGAGACGACTGATGGATTCATCATTGGTGGATGAAGGGCAGTTCAGGATGATGTCAAAGTGTTCAGCCCATCGTTGAAGAATCTTCTTTGTCAGTAATTAGTGTTTCCGTCATCGCTGAGAAGGGGTAATGATCCAGAGGATGTAGGTTCATACGCTTCTTTCAGGGCATTGCAGAAGTTCTTCATGTCATGCCTGTCTGCGTAGCACTGGATATCATCAGCTTTGTTGCTCAGCCATGTGTATTGCGTTTGACGGAGTTTCTGCTGTACAGTTTTGAGTAAATTGTTGTACACATCTTTCCTGACGGTGGACTTGGGATTGTTGAGGTAGGTTTAATGGAAACGGTATTTCTCATTCAGCATGTGCTTGATATCGTCGCAGTTCGAAACAAACCAGTCTTGGTGCTTTCTGGTTGAGGATCCTATGATTTCCGAAGCTGTGCTGTAGACCAGCTCTCTGAATGCTGCACAGTCTGTCTCCACATTCTGATTGTCGAAAGGGGTGGATTTCAGACGTTCTTTCAGGGCATCCACCAGAGCCTGGTTCGTATTAGTGCATTTCAGCTTGGTGATGTATAGCCGTTTCAAGCCTTCTTTTCCTGTGGGTGTCTTTTGTGCTGAATGCTGGTGTTGAGGTTGGTGATGGTTGATGGTGAGGCGGTGATCTGTCCAGCAGTCAGTACCGCACAATAGTCGAATAGGTGCCAGTGCTTAGAGTGAGGGTGCATCTATGACGTCCGGTTACGGGTAGGAAGGCGGAAGACTGTATTGGTGATCAGTTGTTCATGGTCTGCACAAGTTTTGAGCAAATGGAGATCGTTGTTGTTAGTGACCCACTCCGTGCTTTCCTAGCACCCCATCCCTGGCAACCTGATCACAGCCTACTCAAGAATGACGAGCTTATCTGTCCTTGGAACGTCAGCAATGACAGAGTGAAGATACTAATAGAACTTGACCTTCACTAAATCAGGATTGGTCATGGTTAGAGCGTAGCAATTGATGATGGTATGGTGCATTCGTCCATACAGGGGGGGGGGGTTCATGGTCATCAGTCTGTCGTTTCCTCCCTTGGAGGGACCAGCCAATGTGTCAATCAGTGCTGTTTTCACTGCAAAGCCGTCAACATTCTCACGGCTCACTTCAATTCCTCGTCCGGTCAAAAAGAAAATGTATCCGGTGCCCCTTACAGAGAATTCGCCTTCTCCTGCAGGCCGGTTTCTTGCTCAAGGCAGCAATGTCCACGTTGTATCTTGGCGAATTCCTTTCCTATTAGCACGGTTCTCTGTGGTCTTTACTCGTCGTCTCTGTCCAGTAAGGTGCGTTCATTCCATGAAAAAGTGTGAGAAGAACAATCTTAATTTTCTTCATTCTATTTTGACCGGTGAAGTAGGGTCTCGGCCAGCCGTGATTAGCTGGCTAGGTAGGTTTATAGCAGGCAATGTTATTGGCACCGTTTCTGGCCGCTCCGCATGCCAAGAAGGTGAGCAGTGCATTCCTTAAAGGACTGCTCAGTCGCTCTGGGTCTGTTGGACTCCACAGCTGCTCTGTGTCAGTGGCGAACGACTCTAATGGCCTGAGCCGCTTGCGTGCAGGTTTGCGGCTACGGCTGCGAGTGTACCCACACCTGCCTCATTGTCGATTGCCTGTCGCCACATAACTTGTGGGTGATGAAATGGGATTGGTGGATGACGAGAATGACCTACGACATGAATTTGTTTTAAAAGAGAAAGCGTTATGCAGTTCGTCGACCTCACTATCTCGCCCAAAACCATTTGAGTCAAGCAGCATAACAATGTCTAGACAGCCGGAGACAGAATTGAATGCAGTGCATGACCAGGACGTCATACGTGTCTCTTCGAGCTCTTATCGCCATGGCGCTTTGCTGGAAACAGCCTTTCTGCCCGTGACCATGTGGTGGTTAATCCGTGCAGGCTGTCAAATCCAGTCTTCATATGCTAGGTAGACTAAGCCCATCTCACTGACGGTTTACGATCTGTCGGCTACCCTCAGCCTGCTTTAGCAAACTAGTCGAGGCTGTTTTCTGGAATCTGGCCACTGTGCCTACCACAGCTTCTTGGAGCCACTGGTGAGATCTGAGTGCCAAGTGAGAACCAAAGGAGAGTGAGTTTCCCCCAACCAGAGGTGATACCACAACCTGGACACCCCATTCATCCAGGATATCAACAAATTAGAGGACACGCCTTACCTCAGAACTACTTCCAAGGAGAGTTGTTTCTCTTGAACACTCTGTTCTCTTAAACGATTGCTGTATGAAATGTGGTGTGGTATCTGGAAGAAAATTGTATGCCAGTCATAAGCACATAAATTCACAAGGCTGGGAGTTCAGTTTATCGCTAGAAAACTGTGATATTGGTACAGAAGCATATGCATTCAATGATAACACCTACAAAAAATTAATTGTACAGGTGTGATATATAGAAATATTTTCATTCAATAGCAACAATATATAGCAGTAAAAATGTAGTATGTGAAAAGAAAAAAATATTGTTCAATGCCCACAAAACTTTGTAAAAGCATGGTATATTAAGAAATACTGTACTCATTCAATGACTATGCACATATTAATAAGAAATAGATTATCTGACATGAAAATGTCACTAAGGATACAATAAACCAAGTTTTATGATGTATCCTGACATGAAGGCAAACTAGTTTATATTTATACACCTGGCTGAAAGCTGCCTAAGAGACCTCTTATGCTTTTTAGGTGGTCAAATATTATCGTGGCTTTTTTTAAAGTCTTTTTAAGGTTTTTCCATTTATAATAATGGTGGCGATATTGGTGGATCTGCTTCATCTGTAAATTACAATTATATTCTAGAGTTTTTAACAAGCTTTTTTAGAAGTTTTTCTGTCTTTTGTTATGGTGGCCATTTTATGGCATATTGGCATTCTTTATATCAATGTATACATTCTTCATTCAAGGAAGCCTTCAGTCAAAAATGATCTAATTCTGTTTTGCAATGATGCTTTGTGCCATATCTGGATCAAACTGACATGGTTATATTTTATGAATAAGCTGAAAATAGCATATATGGACATGTGGCCAGGTTTTTCTACTTTTAGTAATGGTAGACATATTTGAAGATGATTCAGCATCAACTGTATTAAAAAAGCCACACCAAAAAGCAAAACAAAAAAAGGCAACAAAAAATCCCCAAGGATATTTTCTATCAATTTGATCAAATTAAGTGCTGATTTGTCCGAACCAGTTATGTAAGGTTTTACTATTTTTAGTAATGGAGACCATATTTCACGGTAAATCATTTGTATAAATTTTAAAGCACATCATGTTAAAGTACTCTGCCAAATTTGATCAAAACTAGTCGTTTAGTTTTTTGAAAATAAGTTTAAATTTAGCAATTACTAACACGCCATGCACAACAAATACATAAAAGCTCACTTGACTTTATGACCAGGTCATTCCAATAAAGCAAGTGAAAACTGGACCACAGTTGAGCTAATAAAAGCAAGTGAAAAACTGGACCATGTTAATGCTGATGCTGCAGCCAGCAGTAGAAAAGTGATAAATGTGTCTCCATTTGAAGAAAAACAATGACAAAAACAGTATAAAGGTAACAATTTGTTTTTATTTTTTTCCTAAATCAGAGTAGTTTTAAAATGAGTTGATATACTAGAGAGTGACAGATTCTATCTTCTGTTTTACTGAAATGACACAACATATGATAATGAAGAACATAGCTACAACCATTAAATATGAACAAGAGGCATGTTTCACACAAGAGATATTATATATATACGTATGAAATATATTTAATATGAAATCTACAAACATCATCCAGTTACCTTTACATAAAGCTTTCATACAAAACTTACACATTTACATCAAGACAAAATGTGTTTTTCAAAAATAAGCAATGATAATTGTTTAAATGTTCTTGATGTAGTTTTATCCCTCAATCAAAGAATGACATTTATGAATGTGGGGTGACTTTTCATGAGAAGCTTGCATTTTCAACTGGTACTTTCATTTCAGTTAAGAAACAAAAGTTTTAATCAGGATATATTTCTTCTCTGAACTTCCCTCAAACATTTCATATACGTACATAAAATGCATGTTTTTATGTACATAAATGCAGACAATTGCAATAAACAATGCAAAAAGAACTATTTTGATGTTCATATCATTTCTTTTTTAAGTGAAATGAAGTATCAATGATGCTAAAATCTAATGGAAAGCATGTTTTCATGAATTTATGGGAGATGGGATCAGAAAATGCACGAATTTGATATTAATAAATTACTGATGTTTTCTACATAAATACATCCTAAAAAAATCAGTTAATGACACTAACTAGGATACAAGTTCATAACCAATGCAAAAATATCTTCCATTCCACTGTAATGCCCCTTAAATTTATCAAAATAAGGGGTCAACAAACTACAGAGTTTTAATTTTTTTTGTACATTTGTACCTGAATGTCCATTAACAGACCTCATAAACCTTTTCAAAGCATCTTCTTCTCTCATTATTTCTCTCATTATCTACAGCTAGTGAGAGGGCTATCAGATGCTGTCTGGTGTTAGTAAATAAACAATGTTGATTTATGTACATCAGCTTGTGGTAACTGGGCCTGTTTTCAGAACAGAACTTTGTTTTACTCAGTTCACAATGGTACAACATGAATTAAAAGATATGGTACATGACCAAGAGACAAAAGAAACAGGATTATTTACACTGAGTACAGAAAATATTTTGATGGAAATTCTAACTTTACAACATTACTCAAAATGTTTAAATTTGTAGAATTAACAAATGTATAGTCACAAGGATATTTGTAACAATATGCCTTGATATAACTATTGCTTCCAAGGTCATAATAATTACACATGAAAAGAAAGTGGAACCCATCTACTATGTTTAAAAAATACAATTCACATTTTCTAAAATTTAATTCTGTATTTTGCATCCATTCACCTTCTGTAGCTTGGTAATGATTAAAAGTGTGACATTTTGTAACGATGACTGTTTTACAGGGCAGTAGGTACGTAACGAATTTTGTAACAATGTCTTTTACAGGGCAGTAGAATCGTCGTCACATATGGCTCTAGACAATGATCATGTCAAAGAACCTATATGTCATTGATTTAGATTACTACTCGATTTATGAATCCCAACACTAACTAGAGTCCCTTGAAGGGAATGCTGCTCTACTGGCCAAAAGGAATTTCCAGGAATAACAAGGTTTTCTAATTTCCCTGCTGTGGTGGATATAATGGATGTCAGATTTGTAAGGACCAAAAATACATAATAAGAACTCTTCAGCAGGCACTGGTTATTCCATCAACTTGCAACAACAAAAACTTTGGTCAAGATTTCTGAAACTTTGCTTCAAATTTTGTTTTCTTATTTAGTGTATCATCAAAACCAACATCGTCCTAGAATTATTGTACTGCTTTTTGGTGAATGAAAACCCTACTTCACCCTTCACTTTATTCTTTCTGTCACTTACAATGCCACAGACTTTTAAGCTGAAAATGTTCCATCCCAACATGATTAACTGTAACCTCATCTTCCTAAAATGGATCAAAGTTCACAGATATACACAAGAGGAAAAGGCATTGATTACAATATCCCTCTAAAACAAGTTTTTGTGTTATAAATTAGTGTAATTTCCAAAACAACCTTTTAGTAGTAATCTACATCGGAATACTCTGGAATGCCCAAATGTATTTTGATCAAATATGACACCTTTTCTTAACTTCTTGTTTATTACATTTATGTTAAGAGTTAAATACAAATTCCCACAACACACACTGTATTTTTATATGCCAGACTCCAAACAAACTTGTGGGAGTTTCTCAGACATCACTACATTCCAAGTATGCAAAAAACAAAATCTCTAACTGGATATGCAAGCAGTTTCCGTTAATACCAACTGGACATCATAAGAAATCTTCTGGCAGAAAAAACAATATTTTCAAGACGGCCACTGTGACAGCCATACTGTGCATCAGAATGGCACAATTTTCATCTAGAACAAACAAGACATCATAAAAAAAAATCTTTTCATAAAAAAAAAAAACCCCTGTTGATATGACCATCCAAACAGTGAGAGTAGCAATAATAGGATTTTGAAGATACTGGATGTCCGAGCAAGTGTTATTTGTAATTTAGGACAAACTAAATCATGGTGTGAATGTGTGTGTCAAGTTCTTTAGGAGTAGCAATAACAAACTTGTGCTAAGAAACAGACAGCCAGTGCCATACAACATATTAGAGGCCAATCTTTCTATCCAGCTTGATTTAGATATGTGACAAAAAGTCAAAGTTGACTTCTCATCAAGGTTACATTTGCCTAACCAAATGAAAAACCAGCTGGCCAAGATATCAGTGCCAGGAGAATGCTTGTTAAATTTTTTTTTAATGGTGCTGATTGCAATGAAATTAATTAATTTAAATCTTTCTCTAGCTGTTGTAACTTTGTGAGAACGCTTGCCAATGGCTTCCCATGAGTATGTAGTTCTTCCCGGGTTCCATGGTTCTTCCTCTATTAGTTGTACTGGCTGCCATATATAGCCCATCATGTGCTAAAAAAATGACATTCCCAACCCCAACCCCCTAAAAAAGAAGAAAAAAAAACCACTATCACCACCAATAAGCTGTTGTATCTTTGTACCTGATGGCACTCAGCATCATTATCCAGCTTGAAAAAGCCCATATTTGATGGCAAATCTGTATCATTTGCATACACTTCATTAAAGTCCTTCATGCTAGTGTGTTTTCAATAAAATTTAGTAAAATCGTACTAAATGTGTTTTTGAACAAGTTCTTCACAGAACTTATTTGTAATAATACTGACCATTTCTCATCGCAGACATCTGTACAAATTTGAAAGCCATTATTACCAGAACATTTTCTTTGAATTTGGTACATTTTTCCCCCGAGTAGTAACTTGACTCTGGTTTTAGCAATGACAGCCAAATCTGATGGTGGTATGGTGCAAATGGTACAAATTTAAAAGCATTTCTGCTGAGCTGCTTTTTATTGCAAGTATAAATATTCTATTTTTAGCAACAGTGTCCATTGCAGATTTGCATCATTTATTTAAAACTGAACCCTGTTGAGAAACATTATGACATCATGTAAATATCTGTGTATTTTTCTATCAGCAGACATAGTTGATGGTGAATCAGCCATCAGTCTTACAAACCTGAAAGCCTGTATGCCAGGATACTCAGTCTGGTCACATTCAGTTTAACAGTTTTGGAGTAATTATCAAAAAAAGGTTCTTCTAATTTTAGCAAATGTGTCTTTTCTATTTCTATATAGCAATTGTAGACCAGAGACAGAAAATATAGCAGTTTACAAAATTAAATAATTAGTATATGGGAAAATACTAAACTATCATTATCTCTACCTATGTTGTTTCCCTGAACAGATTTAATAAGAATTCAGGAACAAAAAGGTTTATACATTATAAACTGTTTTTTAAACAATGTCCAAAAGTAACAATTTAAGCAGTATCATTACAATATATTAGGTTGTTACTTGGGACCCAGGGAATGCACGTTTAATGTGGAGCCATCACCCATAGATACAATTTAGAACTTTGTATCATTTGATATGAACTCTATGAATAATCAATGAGACCTCACATATATTTTTATAAAGTGCCTTCCCTTGGTACCAGGTATTCTTAAATGGAACAGCTCTTAATGAGACTGAAAAACAAACGAACCAATTATATGCAATTAATGAACTTAAAAACTTTTGAAAACTGATTGGGGAAGAAAAAAAAAAAGATTCATTTATCCAGATTCTTCAGCAAAATATACATCGGTATCCACTCTTCACCAATGAATAAATTAAGCACTAATATAGTACAGGTTACAAAAAGTTAAAACACATTAAACTATTTTTGTTAGTTCCAATACAAGAAAAAATACTACACAGAAAAATAAAATAATTTTACAGGTAAACAATTTATTATCATCAGGCAGTGCCAGCATAATGTGACAAAGCTTAGTGATCCAATAGTAAATATTCCTTGAAAATATTCATTTACCATTAGCAGTATTTTGAAAAAATAGAACTAAATACATTTTTTGGTTTTTAATTACTTCATATTAATAGTCTATGCAATGCCCATTTGAAATGAATATGTGCATTCACCCAGATGATAGTAATTTCTGAAACATAAATTATTTTACATATGTTAAATTTATTTTTTAAATGTTTCTTTCTTCATTTCTTCAATAGAATACTTACTACAAGGTAAAATCACTTACTATGTAGTACCTGTCTAGGAGCAGAGTTTATATAAGTGTTTTACAAACTGGCTAAAACCACCAATACTGGCTGATGTTTTACGTCTTCAATCTCCTTAACATGTAGACATTTTCCTTCGAGTTTAAGTAATAAAATCCAAGTGTTTAAAACTGGTAAACCTCTAGATGATTCCATGACAAATACTTCAAATGAAACGTGAAGCAGAATAATGAACAATATTTTACAGAAGCACATGCATCAAATGATGCCTATACAAAATGTAAACAATATAATGTTAATTAAGGTGGTAATGATGAAAATAGCAATTAATGTAAGGTAATGATAATGAAATGATCTTTGGAAAATGCAAAATGGCTCAGCACCAAACTTTATTAAAAGAATTGCAACCAATATTGATTTGATAAAATCTAAAGAATGTTATTTTCACAGATCTGTGGATTATTCTCCTCATGCAATGTTATTTATTCACTTCAAGAAACTTTGGAGAATTAAATAGGTAATACATCAATGCCTACTTTGCAAATAAATGTTTTGGACAATAAAAATTAGGTGTTTAAGACAAGTTTATAACAAATCACGAAGTACATGTACATAATAATTATACCTATGGTGTGATTACACCTTTGTGATGGCAGCATAAAAAACAGGCAATAACTCCTTTCATACAATAAGAAAATCCATACTAGATTATGTTGCATCTTAAATATATAAATATTAGCCTATTACAATATATCGTGCCCTGTCTATTTTTTTTCTCTCAAAACTATCAACCTGATATCATCCAACAATTTTTATAATCAAATTTAGTAATATCTGTGCCTACAGGCATTTAAAACATCCGAAACTGTCTTGTATTATTTATAATAGTTTCTAGCTGTATAACAACTGGAACAATGTGTGTGTGTGTGTGTGTATATATATATATATATATATATATATATATATATATATATATATATATATATATATATATATATATATATATATTCTTTTCCACAAAACAATTATCAATTATCATCCAAACAATTCATCCACATGGTATCTAAGCATCTAAAGTTTCAGATTTTATTATGAGGTTTTGAGGTGTTGGGTTGGGGTGCAGGGGGATATGGACCAAAGAAAAGCTTTCATCATGTGCTGTTATATATAGTCTTCTTGCCTAACCTAATAAATGTGTATGACATCTTTTTTGCAATACTTCTGGACATATATTTTGAGAGAACTCTGCAAAAATACTCTGATATCATTACTTACATTCTACCAAATAATTTGGTATAAAACACTACTCCATCAATTTACATTTCCTTCATGTGTATATATAATGAATACATTATAAAACTTGATCAAGATGGAACATCGGTAGTACCTTTAATATATCTGAACATAATTTGGGGTTGAAAATGTATTTAAGCATTTCAAAGATGAAGCCACATATATTAAAAACAAATTTATTTCTTTGAAAAGATCTTGGGCCATTTAAATATTTAGAACTGTACGCAAATAAGAGGCCAAAGTGGACCTGATATTACTCACTTACATAGCTGAGAAATTTTATTTTTTTAAATGCAAATTCATGCTCATATTGAAACTGTAGACAATAGAGATAAAAGCTTAGAGCACATAGTAGTGTCTTTACTTTGTCTATTAATGATGGAGTTTTTCACCATCAATAAGATACAAGCCTTCAAGACTTTGCTGATATGATTCTGCCAACAAAATGCAATGTCTTATTAATATCTGTGGATGTTGTTGATAATCAAACTCAACCAAACTCTTAATGGTATAAGTATATATACCAAATCGTATTAGAAAATTATGAGCACTAGTGTTCACAAACTCAACCAATCAAATGCTAGATCACCTCAGTAATATGCATTGCTGTTGCTAATAAATGACTACATCCAAGGTCTGATGATATAAACCTACATATCAAATCTGATCCAAACAAGATCAGATAAGAAGCAATCACAAATAGGTGTTAACAGATGGATGGATCATGGCTACAGAATCATAACAGGTGAGCAAGAAATTAAGTGGTGACTTCTTATTTTGACGTTTTGTATTTTAAAAAATGTACTGATTCACAGTGTACCAATAACTGGCAATACATTTGCTAATGATGCATCCATAGCAGTTTCCCATTGTTTTCTTTTTTGTTGAGAGGTTATACAAAGTCAATTCATAAGCAAAACTTTAGCTGACAAACTTTTGAGTTTGCTTGACTCAATTTTTTTTCAAGCTATTAAACATGGCAAGGCAAAACTTGTCAAAAAAGTTTCCTTTTAATTAAATTTTCTCAAGCTTTGAAATCAGTGTATCAAACTGTTCTGTTATTTAAGAACAGGAACTTTCATATCCATTAATGAAACATCATTGCTATTATTTTGAAACAAAATAATAATTTACTTTATTCAACCAGTAATAGAATGGAAACCATTGTAGCTGAATTTGAAGAGAGTTGAGCTTGCAATTTAATAGTCACAGGTTCAACATCAGCTCAGCTAGCCATGGTTAACTGCCTCATTGTGTCCCTGGAAAAAGCACTTAGCTCCCATTTCTGTGCAATAATACAGACAATGTTGTTAAAAGCACTGTTAAACCAAACAAATCAACCAACATCAGTAACATAACCTTTAACAACAAATCTGACTATTCCAATCCTTACAAAAACAAATTTATATCAAAATTCTGGACAAATGAAATGCAAAATTTCTTATATTTGTTATTATCTCTATGTGGAATTATGCATCTCTTCAGCTGAAAGAACACCAGGAGGTAACAATGCAGCCAAAATTGAATGGGTTTCGATCAATTTTTAGTGAAAACTAGAAATGAATAAACTCAACCCGTATCATTCAAACTATACTAATTTGAATTATCAATCACAATTCTTCTTGAAGCTAGGAACTGTATGTTGAAGATAAACCATTGATCAACTGTAACAAGTCTCAGGGGCTTGTCCATTCTGCAACAGGCGTAGACACTGGTGATCTTTGGCTGCATGGATCAGATCATATTCATGAGGACACAATATTATGGATTGCCGGTATCAGTGATCATTGAGGATCTCAAAGAGACAGTTTGATAGGGCATTTGAGGACTCCACAGCACTCAGGGCAGAGTAACTGATATTGCGTTCATGTTTCTTAATCAGACTGAAAAGAAAATGAAAAGTATCTGTGTATTTACAATATTGATTTGTACTGAAATAAATTGGATAGCTTTTCCTCTGGACACGCCCTCAAAAAGGATTTCAAAGTTTGAAGAGCAAATACTATGGTGTGGTAGTTACTTGGAGTTTGATTAAAAGATTATCTAAGAGAGGATACTGTGAAGAACAGCTCTATAATTCTAATGAATATGGATTGTCTTATAGGCTTTTGCCCAACATAACACTATTGGATGAGGATTGGATGAGGAGGAAAAAAAATAATGGGATTTTAACAAAAATTAAGACAGAATAAAAGTCCTTTATTGCACATGCAAAACAGGAAATCACAAACTGCACCCCCTCCCCCACCCCCTTGGAAAGATTAAAATCTAACAGCTTTCATCATGTAAACATGAAAACATGGCCATTTGTGTATGATCATAAGAAAAACACTTGGATGAGAGAGACAATATTTGAAAATGGAAATCATACCAATAGTGAAGCAAAAATATTTAAAATGTAAAGAGCAATGGAAAAATTAAAGCTGTTCTTTTGCTGAAAAATGAGACGTCCAAGATACAGCCTCCTGATCAAGGGAATATTGCAACATTTAAGTACACAAGAAAATATTTAAATACTGTGGTGAACAGTGAAACTCATTACCAGATGTAATGAAGAAGTTGAACTTAATGAAGATATGTATCTGGAGGAAACAGCATGGGGCAGTGCAACTCCCATGTTCATAGAGATGCCAGGAAAAGGAACCAAAGGAAGCTTTCCCAGTTAAATAATTGGAAATTTATTATTTTGATGGATTAACAGAGAAGAATGCTGAAACGCTTGAAGCTCTGCTTCAGAGACATTTAAAATCATTTAACAATGTTCTGCACTGGATCTAAATTAATAAGGTCTCCCCTTACTGCTAAATGTTAAGACTGATGCTAAAATTGTCCAGATTTTTCTATGGCGCCAAAAGAAAACACTTTGCTCCTGATCAACAGGAAGTCAGATCTACAATTGACAGTTACAAAAAGGCTAATTAGCTAATTCAAAGGTTACCAAAAACATGACCCCTAAGCGGTCACTGTCAGATCTTCATGTAGGACAGTGGAGATTTAATTTTAATCATACTGTGCTGGAAGCATCCCTGCTGTTTCCAAAGCTTTATTTGCATTTGAAAGATGACTGATGTGGGTAGACTGCTAGGACAACAAGTCCTTAACAACTGTACAGCTAAGAAATATCATAGACTTTGTTATAAAACCAAAAAACAAAAACAAGAATGAAGAAGTTTTAAACAACATGAAATTATGAAATACTTTAAGTTGAGAACACACAACATGTGAGTGACCAGAGCTTATTCTATATGGATTAATACTGTTTGTGAACAAATGTGTTTTAGGTATCACTGGATTTTAATACAGGTTTCTTTTTGTTGTTATTTCTGTTAAAAGTGTGCTGCTTCAAATGATGCAATGTCACACATAAAACTGGTTATTTTAACTGAATAGGAGATATTTCAGATACAAAAATGATGTGACATTACTCAGTACACTTTCTGCATATAGATGTTCGTTTAATTAAAAGCAAATATGTGTACAAATTTTAAATATATGAATGTGAGGTCCTAAATAAAAATATAAATTAAAATTTTGTCAGAATGCATTGGCCTAAAGTACAAATTGAACTTAATCAAAGGGAGAGAGGGCAAGTGACCCAGTACACTCGCATATAAATTTTTTTCATCATTTAGCTATAGTATTGTTCAGTACACAGTGCAAATGGCGATTGTGCACTCCAATAAATGTATTATGATAGGAAAAGCTTCTTTTTATGATAATCTGCTGGGTACAGTATTCAAAGTAATTGGGCTAGTCTCATTTTTGAATGCTAAAAACTGCTTTAAAAAAATCTGCAGATGTTGCTCATTTAAAGTTAAAAACAGAAATAAAGTCAGTCTTGTATTTTCTTCTTTTTGTTTTAATCAGTAAGAACATTACTTTGAGGCTCTGTAATTAAATAATTTATTGGTGCGTGTGTGTAGCACATACATACAAACTCTACTTTTTCAGAACCATAATCTATAAAGTAACTAATATTTATGTTCCTGGATTGATTATGCATTTTAGGATGCACCAACACTTTACGTCAAAAGAGTACCACAAAATGAGAAAAAAGAATGCATCAAAAAGGTCTAATATCAATGAGCTATACAAAATACAAGATTGATATGTTGAAAATATATGAAGGTTTTGGATCAATAGGGTGTAAATGGTGTGTATAAAGAGTAATATATAATAGATGATAAATTAGCAGTACAAATATTCGTTAAAAACACTCATGGGAAATATGGCTGCAGAGAAGCAATAGTTTAGAATGAACATTAACTTCCTTTAAGAAATTTAAAATACAAGATAAATTTACTGTATCAAATAGTTCCTTCATGTGCTGAACACTGTCGTAATGTTCATTAGATTTAATGTGAAAGGTTCACTGCAAGAAACACACTAAAATGGGTCTTTGCCCTTTAATCTCTAAGACTTGGGTTATGCAAGTATCATCAATTCTAGTACTTGTAACAACTACCTCATCCCTAAGTATGGTTTTGTAGGAAAGAGGCCTTTCGCCAAAGGTAGGTGTAATCAAATGGAGCTTGTTACTGACATCATTATATGATGCCTGCCATGAACTAATTAGTTTTTTATACCAGGTCTGCAACCAGTGTATTGTATTTTTAAAATCAGATGATCTCAAAGATAGAGCTATTTCAGCAGCATTGTCTGCATTTTTATTACCTTTAATACTGACACAGGTAAGTAACTAACAGAACTTTGTATTGTGAGAGGTACACAGTTCAATATATTGATTAGAATATTCAACAGTATAGGGTTTTCCTGCTAACTTTATGTAGTAACTTAGGTACTGATAGTGAATAAGAGAAGGTGATAAAGCTTAAATTATGTCTGGTTTCTATATATTTCTGGTCAAGGTCTATTACCCTCATTTATGTACCATACATACTTGCTTTTAAGTTCAGTCCAACTGCAACCTGTACAGACCCAGATCTGCCATTGCATAATGCACCAAATCTGTGTGGTATCTTTGGAATAATCAGTAGATCCATCAACAAAGACCCTGACCTATATGTGCATTATGCTAAGGCAGATCAAGATCTTTGTAGTTTGCAATCTGCCTTGACTTACAGTATATATACCTGTTGAATTGGTACATCAGCACAACCCTGGTGATTAGTCAAGTAACTTGCCACAATTAGTTGCTTCATCTGAGGTCTATTCTTCATTCCTGATTCTGCACGTTACATCAAGGAAAAAAATCAAAGGCATAACCCCTAAACATGAGTGTAAAGGAAAACATAATAATTTGTTTGATCTAGTGTCAACTAACCTGCGTCCTTTGGCAGAGTACCTGGCAAGATTTCGGAGAATTAGGGCTGCTGTAAGTCGTATATGCTTTGTTACTGGTCCCTCTCTCCCTTCCTGTAGACACAAATGAAAATACCATAAAAATTAACATTATTTAAATATTCTGCTGCTTAACGTAACATGTATTTCATTTATGACTAGTGTAACCCTAGAAGAATGCAAAGTTTTCATGGCATATTACAGTGTATGTCAAAAGTCAAACTATTTTCAAACTGCTACTTAACATATAAGACACGAAACAATAAAATGACTGACTTTGTACAATTTCTTCATGAACCGCTCTAGTGGCCTAGTGGTTGAAGCGTTCGCCGCGGAAGCAGGAAGTCTTGGGTTTGATCCCTGGCCAAGTCATACCAAAGATTGACAAATATAGTACTAACAGCTGCCTCGCTTGGCTCTCAGCATTAGGAGGTTTGTGTTAGGACTGGTTGGTCTGGTGTCAGGATAATGTGACTGGGTGGGACATCATGCTACATCTCTGCGGCATGATGCCCCAGTGCTAGAAATCACTATAAACAGCATCACTGCAGACATCGTAGTGATACGACTGACAAATTGTTAAAACTATGTTAAAATTCCTAATCAAACAATTTCTTCGGGAAAGAATCTTATATCCTCACAAATCCACCACTTGTCAGGATGATTGTATGTGGGATATTATCCTTACTGTTAGGGATATTCTGAGCCCCATGCCTTGCCTAAGATTAGAATGCATTATGATGTATATGGCTTCCAAAACCTTGAATAAGAAGTCTTAACATTGTTGACACCTTTAGCAGCCATTATGTCATGTTACATAATGGAGTAGACTGTCTAGCCAGAATATTTCTCAGGCTATAAATGACATATAAGAAAGCCAGAAGCCTTGATAAGAGAAAAAATTTAAACGGAATCGAGAGGCTGAGTCTTCATGCTGAATAACAAATGATGATAGCTTCATAATGATTCCTAATAAATATGAAAAACAAAATCCATCATGGGGTTTAGAAAAATGAGCAAATGTACAAACTTCAATTTTGAATGTTCTTGACTGTGACCTAGATATAAGATAAAAGTGGCAAGCAATGTTGTCACAAAATGAATAGTCTTTGCTTCATAACTATTCATCCAAATAGGAAGAAGGAAATATTGGCAAATATTTTTTAAAAAACTAAAAATATTAATGCAAATATTTTATTACCATTACCTTGACCATGATCAAATGATGAGCAAATGGACATGTTTTCAAGTTCTATTAACCTACATTTAACTGGCTGGAATGTGATGGAAGCCATGTATGCTGAAAACAGATAAACCTGAAGTATGTTTCTTTAATGAAGCAAATAAAGATATACTAATATAGAAGAAAGTGTTAAGAAAGCTTCATTTCTTTCAAGACACGTTTCATCCTTTTAACCAATTTCAACATTCCCAGCTTCCATCATATTCCAGGTAAAATGAAATGGTGGTTAATCGAACTTGACAAGACACCCATTACCATGTGTGAGAATTTGAATTTATTAGAAGAAAAAAAGACATTTAAAAAAAGTACATGTAAAGCAGTACGACTATAATTTGTTAAAAGAGTTTATATGGGCTGCCATCAGTGTAAGATATTCATGAATATTTTTTTGTTTTGTTCCAATGTTAGTCTACCTTATATCATGCTACACTGAACCCTTTTATAAGCAGTAAGACTTCAAATCCCAAAACATAAATATCAAGGTCACTGTAGGACTACTTGGCCAACGTATTGCATGCACAATGAAAATCTTTCATGGGGTTTTGGAAATGTAAATAAATGAAAAACCTTTAACAAAAACACCTTAACAACCTGTACATGCTTCTACTGGTTACTCTTTCCCATGAGTGTGGTTCATCAAAATAACCTCCCTTTGTGAGAATAGGTAAATGTTCCTTACCACTAATACTGACAAAAATATCTGTTTAATAATTTTAAAGCTATACTTGTTACAATAAATTATAGGCTGACAAATAGACAGCTGAGGGGGTTGCAGAAGAGCCAGAACAATACAATTACTTTGCATGTCTACAGTCCTAAGTTTGATCCCTGTTCTTGCAGCATTAGGGGCAAATATAAGACTGCCTTTTCTCACCAGCAACTATCATTGTCAAGAGTTTATCTACTTTCCTTCATCGACCACAAATTTCCTTCGTTTTTTATGTGAATAACTGTTAAAGACAACAAAGCTTTTTCAATCTTCCTTTCTTCCTTACCATGAATTCTGGATAGGGTGCCTTTGGAATGAACCTCCTTATTGCTTGCATAGCTGCATCTGGTGGGTAGACCATTGCAGGACTAGATGTTGGTGTGGCACTCTGACTTGACTGCTGGGCTTGAAGCCGTCGTTGAACCGCCATTCTCAATGCATGCTCTGAACAGTGATGGTCCTGATATGGAATATAATCAGGATGTTTGAATATACATTCTCTTTCACATACAAAAGAATCTCAACACATATTTTTAAATGTGAAGTTCCTGTTTAAATATAGCTTGGTACTCATCAGTTTTCAGTCAATTCTGTTTTTGTTAACCAAATATTTCTTAAAACACTACTCTTTCTCAACAACAAATGATTGTAGTGGGAGAAAACATATAATTACATTTTTAATTAGACTTAGTATTAAATAATTAAACTTTTTAAAAGTCTATTTTTTAATGACTGCAGTGCTTCAACAGGGTTTAAAATTTCTCATTTGGCCACTTGTCTTGCTAAGCAGGTGACTTAGACTGTTTACTTGTCCCATATCAATTTTACAATTTTACAGTAATCTGTACACTATTACTGCTTAAATTGCCACTCATCAAACTGGATGAGCATCTTTAAAAAGTGACTTGTCCTTCCAATTTCTTTACACAAATGGACAAGTCACAGTTTCAAGCCCTGACAAAAGACTTACAAACCCTAGCTGCCATTGGACAACCAACTTGAAAACTGTATAGACATTTTTTTTAGGTCACTGAGCCCTGATATTTTGGTTACCACAAACATAAACAGTAGAAACCATCTGGGTGGAGAATTAACAGTAGAGGGCAACAAAAAAAAACATGCAGCTTTTAATTAAGGCAAATTATTAAGTATTTATAACAAGAATAAAGTTAATATTACAGATCTGACAAAACATGTATAGTAATCATTTTCTTAAACCTCAAACCATTCAATGAAATTCATATTTGGCTGTTATCTAATCCATCTCTCTGCATACTACTTGCAATCAAATTAAAATTCTATTAGATTGGTAACTTACACACCAGTCAGATTTGCCATATGTAAAGATGGCAAATTAATGGTGGAATTCATTGTCTTACAAATGAAATGGAATTAAGACCTAAATTATACTGCATGTACCCATTCCAACTTTTTAAAACAGAACATGGTATACATTAAATTTCAAAGTGTTGTCATTTTTTCAGTTATAAGATTGTGATTCCTAATGTCAATCTCTCCACCTGAGTTTTCATTTGAACTTCCAAAATATTTAGTCCCAAATGCAACTATTCTGCTTGAAGTCGGTAGTGCTGTAAACTAGCTATTATGAAAATTACTGATTCAAAGGAAGCTTTACTTTTTGCTAATATGCCTATATTCATAGAAAAAAATAAACATTCTGACATAACTGTTTATACTTGCTTAACTGCATTATGCACTGGCAGATCAGAGTCTATGTTGTTTTATTCATTGAACCTAACAAGCTTTGAAGTGAGAATAAATGACAATCTTAACAAATGATATTTCCATAAATATGAATGCAGGTATTTTAATACTGTTTCAAGACCTTTCTAAAAATTGATGCTATTTAAAAAAGTATGTCTGGACTTCAAGGAGTTGTCAAGAAAATAATTTTAAAAAAATTATAAAATAATTAAAGAATTACTATGTGACTTTTCCACATGACCACTCAGTTAAAGTTCCAAAGAATGCAAAATTCACAGAATCAAACTTCTGCAGTATTTCAATAATGAGATCATACAACATATCTACACTAAAACCCAGATACAATATATAACTTCTGTTTATTTTCAAATGACCATATATTCAGCTGATCTTATCCGATCTTTGTTGCAAAACCCAGATTACAAGTGACTATCAAAGGCATTCTGTTAAATTCTGGCATTTGAAAACAATAAAGATTATTTCAGAATGAAATGTGAGTGGTTAGAGTTGGGGCTGCAGGTCATTTTATCACACTCCATCACCCATCAAACTGTAACTCGACAGGTGAATATAATCGTCACAATCAAACATTTAATTCCTAACCCACCATCTTTCAATTTTGGAACAGCCTTAACACCTAACCATATGCACAAGTTGAGTTCAATTGCAAACTGTACAGACCTAGATCTGCTGTCGCATATTTAGTTTGTTAGGAGTAAACAGTAGAAAAAACAACACAGACCCTGATCTGCTGGCACTTTATGTGACAGGAGATAAGTTTATCTTGTCTCCAGTTGGTCTCAAATTATAAGCAAGTGTATATGGTAACTGTCTCAGGCTGGCAATTTTAGAACACATCTTTAATAAGGATTCTGAGGAATGTTATGTCTAAATGCAATCAGCCCCACAATGATGCTCTACGGTAATTCCAAATTGACAGATTCCATCACATATATAAATTCACACACAAATTGAATCCAGCTGCAAATTGCAAAGACAAAGGTATACCATAACAAATATTTGCAAATCTGGATCTATGCAGTTTTTGGGATTAAACAGAAGAATAGCACAGACCCTGATCTGCTGACACATTTTGCAATGGCAGATCAAGGTCTATATTGCTTGCAGTTGGACTTAACTTGTACATGTGTACAGATGGTATGGATATAAACATGATCATACAGTCAATACTTAACTTGTACATGTGTACAGATGATATGGATATAAACATGATCATACAGTCAATACTTAACTGAAGTTAGAGCTCAATACTATAACTGATGCAGAAGTTAATGACTTCCAAATACTTTAACCAAAAAAAAAAAAGGGCCCAGAGTGGCGGAGTGGTCTAAAGCGCTCTCCATTACAGATAACTGCCATCTCACCCCTGTCTGTGTGGGTTTGAGTCTAAGATTCAGCTAATATAGTTATGTGAGGAAGCTAGCCAGTAGCTTCTCGTGGGTCGGTGTTTCTTTCCGGGGCATTTTCCGGATTCTTCCTCCACCAATAATACTGGCCGCCATGTATAGCATGTGTGCTGAAAAATGGCGTTAAACCCTAAAACAACAACTTTAACAAAAAATATTAATCTTGAACCATAATTGATGCCAGAATGTAAAACCTGTCTCATTTAGCATACAACAAAAATGACTCAATAAAAATGAAGTTTTGTTCTGGACTTCTTTTAACTATAGATATCACAGTATTACTGATAATTACCTGTACGTGAGTGAAGAGTGACCATCGTTTGCGAACCAGATGTTCACATCCTTCCCATCTGCACACTCCATCTCTTGCCTGCTTTAGATGCTCACTACACACATGATGATATACACTGCGAGTGTTATCAAAGAATCTTTTGCACTGGGCCCATTCACAATGGAACTCTGGTGGGGGTGGAGCTAGTTTTGTAGCAGCAGCAGCAACAGGGCTAGAGCTCATGGGTGATTTGGCTTCACCTCCAGACTTGCTCCGACTACGCTTCTTTGGTTTTGATTTGGACCCAGAGGATGATTTAGCATCTTTGCTCTTTGCTGGAGGACTAGAGAGAGGTTTAGCAAGGTCTATTTTTGAGTTAGATTTGGAATGTTTACCAGACACAATCAAGTCCATTGTGGAGGATAATATGCTTTCTGAACTAAATTCACCATCCCTTGAAGTTTCTGGAGTTGGAAGGTGCCGAGTTGTACAAATTTCTATGTGTTTAGCAGTCGCATATTGAACACCAGGCTGACCAAAAAGTTGTTCAGTTGGCAATATCACATTTGCTGTTATGGGACCAAAGGTATTAGTCATGATTGTGATTGGTGTTGAGACTATTGTCCCAACTATTGTTGGCCCAGTGTCTATGCAAGTATCATTAGATTCCTCTGAGATTCCTGCCAATTTTGTCACAACCTCTAATAAATCATTTGTGGGTTCCTCAGTCTCTTTGTCTTCAGATTTGATCTGTAAATACTGAGATTTAGAGCTGTTAATATCTGGTTTTGAATCCGAAATGCTATCTCCCTGAGATTGTTTGTCCATAGTTTGATTCAAAGCTAAATGTGAGACATTCTGTTTTCCAGAATATTTAGTATCCACCTCCATTGGTTCTGTCATGCCAACATTGGAAATTTTTTCTCCTACATGATGCACTAAGCCATTTATCCTTGCAGACTTCTCCACAATTTTTGCCCCTGTTTTCTTTCCAACTTTCTTATCCTCCTTAATACCATTAATTATCTTGTCTTCATTACATATATGAACATTGTTTTGGCTGATGACATCTGAAGGCACTGTTTTTGACTGGCAGTGATTGATTGAATTCAGATCTCCATTTACAAGAGTTTTGTTCCCAGAATTTTTGTCACTTAAATTGCTTACTTGATTCAAAATGCATTTTGCTGTATCTGTACTGTCCATATTGCTTGAATACGATGAAGTTCGAACACCATTTGTACTTTCAGAAAATGAGGAACCTGACAGATGATTTGATGAGTGATTATTAACATTAGCACAACTAGAAGATAGAGATTCCTTATCAATGTCAGTCAACACATCCTCTGCTAATTCCTTCACAGAATCTGAACTTTCAGCAAGCACAAGATCACCATTTACAGGCAGTACATCAACCTCTACTGATTCTGTGGCCACCTTGACAGCACACATTTGGCTATCACTGGAATTGGAGTTTTCTGTGTATAATGACAGAATGCAATCAACAGCACTCTGAGTCTCTCTCAACAAGCTATCTGTCTCAGGACTGGGCTGGTTCATACTGGGTGGATAAGACTGGATCTGCTGTACCCTACAATCGACCAGGACTGAGCCTTCAAAAGCTTCCACCTCTGTGTCATCTGGTACCAACTGGTCCTCTACTGGTAAATCTGTGTTTTCTTCATCCATATTTTCTAATGTAGAAGCAGTCTCCATATCCTCATTGTCTGGGTCATTGGTTAAGCCAGACTCAGCCAACTCCCTTACAATTACTTCTGTCGCTTGTGAGGATTCGTGATCAAGCACTGAAGTTACCTTCCTTGAATTAGTTGCTGCCTCTTGAGTTTCACATTCAGATATTGCTTCCTCCATATTTACACACAGAGAATTTTCAACACATTGTGAATCTTCAATGACATCATTAGATTCAACTTCCTCACACTCCACTTGCATTGGCTCCTCCTGAGAATTAGAATTTTTATTTGGCCCTGTTTTAGTTGTACATATTTCACCCACTCTACATGTCACTTCCACCCCATTGTTAACAGGGAATTGTGCTGTAGGCACATCAGTTTCACTTAATACACAATTTAGTCCTGTAATATCAATTGATATTTGCTGTACTTGAACATCACCATTTGAGACACTGGTGACTGGCTCACCATCTAACTCTGGACTATTATCAGATATACAATTTCTTTCCTCTACCACATTGTCTGATGAGATTTGCACATCTGCTTGAATGTCTACATTATTAATTCTTTCTTCCATATTTTTAGATATTGTTACCTGCTCAGAATCTTCTGAATCTGACACAGATTTAGGGTTACATTGATCTGCACTTTTGGTAAAATCTTGCTCACATCCTACTTTTTCATGGCTGTGTTCAACTTTAGTGTTGTCACACCCTGCGGCAATAAAGATCTTTAAACTTTGTGTACAAGCACTATCATCTGTAATATCTTTCTGTGAAGAAGATTCAAACACACAATCAGGTTTTAAATTACGGTTCTCTGCTTGTTCACAAGAAATCTCTGCTACTTCCCTATCACCTAGAAAAGGAACATTTGAACTTTGTTCTACTTCACTAGAAGAAATATTAGTACCCCGCGAGGGAGTGCTATCAACAGTTTGATTACTGGACGGTTGTGAAACTGACTGAGACTCATCAATAGATTGATAATGCTGCTTAAGACATTTGTTTTCCACACGTTCAATCTTGGCTTCTACTCCCTCAATAACATCTTTGGCCCTCTCCACCTCCCCACACACCTCTAGTTCAAGGGTGTGTGGAGAACGTGGTGATTCAGCTCGTGGAGAGCTTGATTGAGAGCCTGTTGAGGATTTCCGAACTGGGGAGGACTTTGGTGATGATGATCGTGAGGAATGTGCGGATTTCTGACTCACGTCACTTGTACTCTTTTTGCTTTTGTTTTTCTCTGATGTCTTCTTTTGTACTGAAGATGAGATACTAGATGGTGGTAATGAAGATGAATCAATGGCTGATGGAAATGATGCAGTAATAGGATGAGTGGTGATAAATGTTGTATTTGGTTGATTAGTAAACTGACTAGAGGGCTGAAAAATTGGTGCAGAAGCCTGCTGCACCACAAATGTCTGTTGAACTACAAACTGTTGCACTGGCTGCAAAACACTCTGATTTGAAATTATCTGAACACTTGACTGAAGGGGGTCCTGAGGTTGGGTGTACTGGAAGAGTGTGGTCTGCTGCACTGGTTGGGTCTGTGTGTACATCTGTGGAGCAGTATTTTGGTACTGAATCTGAGGAATTTGGTCCTCTAATCTTAGAGGTGATGCTATCCCATATGTCTCAACACCACTCATACACACACTAGTAATTGGAACCAGAGAGGGGTTTTCTTGATTATGGCGCAACTTTTTAGCCAGCAGTGTCTTTATCATTTTAGTATCTGCCATGTCTTTTTGGTTATCTAGAGTATTGAAATATAAAGCCTCCTGAGCTGTTGTGGCATATAACTGCTGCTGGAGAGGAAGTGGAGCTTGAGTCCTAGGCATCAGGATCTGATATTGTCCACCACCTGGACGATGACTGCTGATATCAGGACGAGGCAATATGGCAGCTGGTATTTTTTTACATCCTGAACCTTTCTTTGAAGATTGTCCTTTGGATACAGCTTTTTGATTCTGATTTTGATTTTGTGGAGGTGAGGATGTATATCCTTGTGCCGGTACTGATGGACAAAGAGGAGATGCAAATTGAGGCTTCTGTGCTTGAGAATTAGTTTCACTTCCCCCAGGTCTTTTTGGTGTGGACACTTTCCCACTTTTGCTTGGAGTTGGGCTTGGTGCACTTCTGCTGGGCGGTGGTGTGCCACCTGTGGGAAATAAATGCGAGTTTTGAAGCGCAACCCTTGGTGGTTCTGAAAGCTGCTGTCGCAACATCGATGTGGGAGAGGTTAGAGAAGAATTCTGAAGCATGTTATGAGATCTTGAAAAGGCAGCAGGCGAATGAGATGAAGACACAACACTAGGTTTGCCAACTGAAAGCAAATCAAATAAAACAACACGCTACAACAATCATACACACTATTATACATAGCATGCAAGAAAGTAGAAAAAATACATCACAAGAAAGGCAAGGTAAAACTACTAAAAATAAATTAGGAAATGCAAAACAAGCAACTTCCTACAGCTTTCAGCTTTCAAAAATCTTAAATTTAAGATGAGAATTGTAGCAGCTACGTTTTGAAGAAACAAGATTCAAATCTACTGATCTTTTCGACTTTAAAGCAGACTATTAATCGTCAGGTCACAAATAGTTACAAATGTTTGTTACAAATAAAAAGATCATGCTTCGTAAATCAATTCAAACAAGAAAAACTTGCACAAAAGGTTTTAAAATGCATTCAAAAGCTGCTTGGATTACATCCATGATCAAGTGCTCTAATTAAAAGTTAGATGCAACTAGATTAGGAAAACAATGCATGTCAAAATGTGACTTTTTGCTACATCTATTTTCTGACAGTTTTTATTTTTATTTAGTACTAAACAAATCCTTGATCATTTTAAGTCTGTAATAAACTAGCTTTCTGCCTCCTCATGATTATTTTGACTGCAACATGTGGAAAATGAGCAAGTTAGGTTAATGTGTTTAATGTTCACAACTCTGTGTGAACATGTACACATGACTGTACCCATTCCAAATAAATTATATATTTTCACTTCTCTGATTTCATGGATTCTGTGACTGTACCCATTCCAAATAAATTATATATTTTCACTTCTCTGATTTCATGGATTCTGTGTAGGAATTTTCTTTTCATTCTTTTTGCAACATAAGGACAAGTTTCATATCAAAATTCAGAAAAAAAGTTGCAGTTTGCAGTTTAAGAGATTTGGTTGTGGCACACATTAATCTATACTGCACACCTGGTCGATTTATTGATATGGTGATAACAAATTTCTTGAAACTAAATTACTTTTCATTCACATAACTATTAATAATAATGCTATTTTAAAGAAACAATGCTTCAAGTTTGTAAGCCACTGTGAAGTTAGTTAATCATTGTAGATCCTTCCAATTTTTAAGTTACTGCATACCATATATACCTTTAGAAGTTCTAGTAAATATTGCATAAAGGTAACAAAATATAAAACTGATAGTATTAATAGGTAGGAGTAAAAATGATATTCACCAATGCATTGATAATTTTCCCATTCTGAGAGGAACATCATTACAAAATTTGTACATTACAGTTATAATAATGAATATTCGACAGCCAGAAAATAATTATTACTTGTTTTCCATCACAGCAGTTGTTTTGCACTTGCAGGAAGTATAGTATGCAGGATGTGTTATTAGGTATTTCTGCTCCTGCACCCTCTCTATAAAGGATTATCCTTATTACAGTAAACCTGCCTTTAAATTGACACATGTTGCAATACGTATATCAAAGGTTGTGAATCACGATACTGATACGTAACAAGGGAATATTTTCATGCCCTAGTAAAGGAGTAAATAAACTGCTTTATCGCTTTGTTGTAAAAAAAAGAAAATTTATCAATTCGTTATTAAGAAAGAAAAGTTATATATATATATAACAGGTCAGTAAGGCTCAAAAAAAAAAAATAGTGCCAATGTAAAGTTCTGGGGCTAAATGTTGGACATGAGCAACAATATTGATGAATTCAGGTAGTGAACTGGGATTAAAAATGACTGATATCATAAATTGTCCTAAACATTTTCAAACCTAACTGTAAAAATATTCAAGAAAGATGAAAAGTCATGAATAATTGAAAAAAAAAGAAGTCTTAAAGCAAATAGTTTCATCAAACATTTTGGGCTACCACAGATTCTTCTTTCAACCCTAGATACTCATAAGGCAAAGTATGACAAAAGACTTAAATTTTTCATTATAGTAATGGTATGCATTAATGTGCATTTTAAACAGGAGGCCCAAGCAGACTTTAGATTGCTCTTATGACATCTCCCAAATAGCCAAATACAGGAGCAATTGGGTAAGGAAGATGGGAAGGCAGGGTTCATTCATATTGAAATTTGTTCTGCTGTTAAAGTGAAGAGTATCCCCTAGACTGTATTTCCATTTTTTGGACCTTTCCAGAAGATAATATATATTAAGTTGAGATTAATATATTAAGTAAAAGCCTGATCATGCAGCATAAAAAAACATGGGCTGATTAAAGCGCCTTAAATACCCCTGAAAAGGCAGTCTGGTTCCCTTAACAACTCCATAAAATGTAATTTGAAAACACAGATCTAGACCAAAACCAGACAAGCCAATATTTGAATTTAAAGGCAACAATTGCATGCATTGTTTTCTTGTACTATTTTCTCAGACATCTGTAATCTTTGGGAAATTTCAGTATGTCTTATAGTAAAAGCTGAATGCTTGGCAGATCTGCATTTGCACAAACTTGAAATCCATTCATACCTGACTGCTATCTGCCAAATTTGGTTGGAATTTATTTAGTGACTTTTGCGAAATTTCAAGCAGCAAATGCTCATGGGTGGATTCTGGATACCAGGTACAGGTCCATACCACAAGGGCACTGACTTATGACCAGGTGAGATAAAACTATAACCATAGTATGTCCATGGCATGCCCTTCATGTCAGGATGTTATCAAATTGGTTCCAATTATGCTGAGTGTTGTATGATAAGTTGGTATAGCTTTTGATATAGGTGGTCCCAGCAACCACATCTAAATCGGCATTATTTGATACATTTGAAAACCTTGTATGCTAGAATGCTTTCCATCAATTCTGCTTCAAATTCTGTCGAGAGGTTTTTGAGAAATCATTTGACGGGGTTTGCCTTGATTCACTTTACATGTAGCAAACATGACTAAAGTGGTAAAAGTAATGGTAGGTTGGCTTCCTTTGTAAAAACTTGACAGCCCTTCATACCAGAATTCTATCAAATAATTTCTTCCTCAAATTTTTGTATTTGATAATTCTGAAAAAGGTATACTAAGGTTTGTCTGTTGCTAGGAATGGTGGCCATGCTTAATGGTTGATCAGCATCATTTATTCAAACCTGAAGACATAACTTTACCAATTTAATTCCTTCATTTTCCCACATTATTAGTTTTGATACACCAAAGTTATCTATGTTAGTCACTAATTTGGACATGTCTCAAAATTAGCATAGATCATGTTGATTTTCTAAAATTAGTTGCATTTGAATAAAATAATTTGATTTTCTGTGCAAGGGACCTTTCCAAATGTATATCTGTTTTGTCACCCAACAAATAAGTTGACAGACTGAACTCTCAATGAGCACTTTATTTTTCTATTCTGGTTCTAATACTGTTTTGTATTGAATGCAAGTAACATTCTTCCTGTTTAATAGATCTGCAAAAAAAAAATCAGAAAATACATTACTGATTTTCTTAGAGACAACAACATGGTAGAATTACTTCTTATTGGTTCAAACAGTATAGTGATACATATAAAGCCCTTTTTGTCAGGATGTTTTCTCACAGGTTTAGTCAGATTATGTTCAGCAACTGTTGAGAAATTGTTCAAAAGTCTTTCAATAATGGCTGCCACACCTTATGTACAACTGACAGAGTTTGTATCAACTTTATAACTGATGCTCTCAGCCAAAGTTTTTATTTCATTTGTCTCATTTTTTTCTTTTTTGGAAGACAAAGAACACAGATAGCAAATGCTGATGGTTGAAACATGATGGACACAGGACAATATTATAAAGCCCATTTGACCATATGACAGGTGAGCTAAAATGGGAAAATGATGCAGTCATGCAAAATTTTGAGGAGAACTAAAGCTAGTAATGATTAGTTCATCACACAAGGCCCCTCTCTTAACAATGTGTATATTGGGACCTTAAAAGAACTCCACAAGTCTTCTACATAATGACGTGTAATGCTGGAAATCAAACTCGTTCAATGCAGATGTAAAATAATATTGGTTGAAATGCAATATTTCTTAGTAAAATTGTGCTGTGGAGAGAAAAGTTGATAGATTTGGCAATCGGGAGCCAGAACTGTTTCGAGTCATAACATGGAACACTTCAAGGCCTTTATAATAAAAAGCTTCTTGCCCATCTTGGCTTAAACGCAACAAAGTTTGCCAAAGTCATTTTGCAGAAACCAAAGCCAGCAGAACAAGCAATCATGGGGACAAAACTCTTCTAAATGAGAATATCCAATATAAAACACATACAAGTCTGTGAGACAATATATCAAATTGTATCAGAATTGTCATGAACAACAACTCTATCCAAATTAAATCTGATGAGACAAAACCTATAAAAGCTCATTATGTAATAATGTATAAACCAATAAAAATCAGATGATGCTAAATGGTTCCTAAACAATGCTGGTTAGAAACATCTGCTGTTGTGGAAATGTAACACTGATTAAAAGCCATGTCTACGACTTGCATTCAACTGTGTGTGAGGGTAGTAGAGCAGTGCTGATTACAGGTGAAAGCAGACAGACAGACAGACAAACAGATGATCATATATAAATTATGATTACTATATGGCTCATGCATTCACAAAACGTTCCTCAATGGAATAGTTTTATAGATTTAAATACCATCTCTCCCTCATTTTTAAAACTGACCCATGATTCAAACATAATATGAAAAGTTATATTCTTCATCTAGTACGTATTATTTAGGACTGCTTGGTAAACCACTAATTCAGGTTTACAGAACTCAAAAATAAAATTATATTTAATACCAATAAAAATGACATGCAAGTGAAAAGAATAAGATTGATATTACTGTGAATCATTGTTTAAGATCCTTTCACTTTATTTACCCAAGGATTAAAACAAAACTTATCAACTGCAAAAGAAGACTAACCATCTAATTCTCGACATTTATTTGTTGAACAACGACAAGAAACCTGTTGCTGTTGCTGCAATCTGGCCAGTCAGATTCATCAAGCAGAGAGCACAAATTAACGTAGTAGTCACGTGATACAACAAATCCCTGTCGGTTCTAGGATCATATATATTATATATAAATAAATTTGTATTTTTATTACAATCAGCATACGACTTTCATTTAATACATTTCATACAACAAAACCCCTGCAGCCAGTTGTATATATATCTTTGTGTGTGTGTGTGGTGTGTGTGTGTGTGTGTGTGTGTGTGTGTCTTATGTGTGCATGCGTGTAGTTTTGGGTTATTTCAATATTGTATTTTTTATTACAATCAGCATACAACTTTCATTTAATATTTTTTCACTTGAAATGGGATACTATTAATATCAAGTAACTATGGTATCTATGAGGTCATGAACATGTGGGTTGTGAAATTTATGTACTGTACAACTACCAATGCAAACTGCAAGTACCGAGTCATATTTCATCAACATCCTCGTTTTATTTTGTATTTCGGCAGATTAAAGACATAACGATTTTAATACATGCAATTTATGAGAAAATAAATAATTTTCATACAGATTTAATGTGGTTTTGACCAGATTTAACATTTAAGTTTGCTAGGCCATCTGGTAAGCAGCCATGCTTTGCAACCACTCTGTTGGCCCCTTGTGATGGTAGGCTGGTTTTCATAACTTCCACATAAGGAAAGATACGGATATTGAGTTGTCTATAGGACAAAAGTTTACTAGATGACTCTAATCCACTGCATGTTTGGAATGATTCAATAACTGTGTTTATGGCAAGTAAATAAATGACATAAACTGAAACCTAAGTTACAAGCCAATACCGTAATTGTTTCGGGCATCAAGTGGTGCCAGAAAATCTTTGGGTTTATCCACCGACTTTCATCAATATTTGCCAAATTCAAAGAATTTTCACCAATGGGGCTTTTTTATATAATTTCTCCCAACTTTTTCCCAATTTCTCAGTAGTGTGGGAACCCTTATAACATCAAAATGCATCCACATTCACCTGCAGCATGCAGTGACATAATATACAAAAATTTAACTGGTAAATGTCTAATGTATTTTTAAATCTCTCAGAGCAATGTTTTTAATCTTTTAGAGACTGGTTATCCTGAAATATAAGGTAATATAAATAGAAAAGCAAACTTTTATAGAATGAGTATTTAACACACACACACACCCACCCACACACACACACACCCACCCACCCACACACACACACACACACACACACACACACCTCTTTTCACTGGTGATGTCTATCCCTTCCTTCATTTTCAGAGGTCCCTGATACCCTTGCTTATGCTGTGGTCTTTTGACCCACCTGTAAGCAAGTTACCAAGGATGAAAGATATAAAGTAAATACAAATTCTCAACTGTAAATGACAACAATGTCACTTGCAACAATCTACATGTGACTCCACATTCTGAACAGAACAATATCAGCTGATATTGTTATCATTCAATGACTAAATTAAATAAAATTAAATTAAAATTTAATAAATTATAATTTTTACAGTGACATAACAAGGACATTTATTGCATGAAATACCTTGATAATTAATGGAGAAGGGTAAAGGTGTGGATCGTTTAATGATTCCCTTGATGAAGGTATCCTTTAAACCATCTTCTCTTGTGTTGTTCACAACATCTATTCTAGGAAATACAGACCTGAAAAGTACACAACAATTTCATATAAAACATCGAGCTATGAACAACAAAAGTGACCAGTTCAACAACCTCCAAGTACTGCACATTTATAGCAAATGTGACTGATATAATATCGCAGCAAATTTGAGGATACAAGGACTCTAACAAAGGAACATGTACATTTTAAGGTAATCTAGAGACTTCTTCATAAATTTTGTTTATTCCCAAGATGACAACCTGCAAGAATGTTTATAAGGAAGCATAACAAAAAGCTTTGGGAATCCAGACAGCCTAAGTGGATAAAACAGTTTTTCAAACTTATGAAAATTTATATACAATCATATTCCATCTTCATACAAGACAACATGCCTGTATTCAGCCTCTAACAATTTAGGTTTAATAAGAATAATTGGTAAGTTAATTTTGCTCCATTTCCAGAGCCTTTAATTCCTTCAACATTTGCTGCCCAAAACCATACAAATTTGTAAAAATTATTTATATTAACCTTTAATTTCCATCTCTGCTGCGATCTTTTCACTTACTTACAGACCAATTCATGAATTTCTTGCTATGCACATTGTTTTTCACACTAAGGAACTATATTTTATGTACCAATGTATCTTAGGTTGCACTGGATAGTTTTGTGTTTTGATCTCTCCTAATTTGTAAGGTAGAAGGCATGAGCCTAATTATCACAATCCTAGCATTATTAAATTCACACACAAGCTAAATCTATAATGTGGTTTACATTTAATTTCAGTTAGGCTTGGAAATGGGTTGGCTTGTTGGTGACATCCTGTTAGTTAGACTAGCATTGGAGATCAAATGCATAACTTAGGCTGCAAATGAGAAGCCGACTTGGCTTACGTATTTACGTGTCTGCTACAGAGGTAAATATATAAAAAATCTAGATGGTTAAAGGGTTATGAAAAGTATGCTAATTTGTTATAGTACTAGTGAACTTTATTGATGCATAAGGCACATACTGATTCTTTTAGCTGTCTTGTCAATTGAAAATATTCAAAATAGCTCTTTCCTGTCAAAAATGAATGTAAAAAAAAGAGGGGTTGGTGGTAGTGTTGGTTCAGTATAAAAGCCACCAGTTGCATAAGGAATTAACCTTAATACTCCGACAAATTCTTACAAGCAGCCTTTCAACAAAAATCATTAGTATTAGTTTTTATTTGTATCTTTAATGTAAGATTATTATCATTTTTCTGCAATAGATCGTCAGTTGAAAATTTGCCCCAAAAAATGTTCAGTGAGACCTTAAAATGAAACTGTGACCACATAAAAAAAAACAGCCCTTCGTAAGTTTGTCTTGGAAATATGATCTTCTGTAATTTCATCAGTAGACAATTTGGAATGCTTTCAATAAAATAGCACAATAATTCTGATTAATCTGACATCTGTTATTATTCAGAAGAAAGTTGCTTCTTTCATGTAAAGTTTCTGCTTGATTGTGAATCACAAAACCTGAACAATGCTGCATTTTATCAGTTGAAACATTGACACCATAAATGAATGTGAAGATTTTTCATAAGCATGACATTCTTCCATATTTGATGGGGATACTAGCATTAGTTGTGATAGGTTGTTTCGTAGGGATAGTGGTTTTTGTGGAAATATGTGGTTCTGGGATACTGCATTTCTTTCTGAATACATTATTTATATTAACACATTAACCTCTAAAGGTTTTGCTGTTTACACATGAAATGCAAGTAGGAAACACATTTTGAGGACTATGTCTGAACACACTTAATACACTGACTTCCAAGCAATTTTCCATTTGCCCATGCCTAGTTGTGCTTAAAAAAAAACGTTTTCCATTGTTTAGTTTGGTCGCGCATGAACAGAAGGTAAAAAGTTTTTTTTTGGGGGGGGGGTTGTATAACGAACCCACAATTTTATGCATGGGGAAGACTCTTCATTAAAAATGTCCACTTAACCTACTTTTTGCACAGGTTCACCTGTCTGTGTGTACTTCAGACTGGTCTGCCTTAGATCTGAGGCCATAAAGTCTAAAATCTGGACACGAAATCGGATTCCGACCATGGCCGAATTTTGGGTGGGAAAAAAAAACTGGTCCAAAATATTATGTTTTTTTACTCTGTATTTTGTAGTGCAACTAAAATGTCCAGATTATTAGGTATCAGTGTAGAGCTAAACACCCACTTTAGTGTACCATGCATGACCTCAACGCCACAGACCTTGGCAGTAGGCTTATACTATCTCCTGCCCTGTAAACACAAATCCTAGGGGTTAATGTGTTAACAAATACAATAAATTACCTGATACATTAAAACAATCACTAATTTGCAATTTTTAAGGAGTATATAAGCTACTAAGAACTGAAGAATGCTAGAACAGAATGATTTATATCTATTACATACTTGAGGCAGGTGAGGAAATCCTGAGAAGGTTGCACCTGAGGCATGGAATACCTCTTACAGAACTGTAAATACTCTGTAATCACCTCCATCTGGGGCAACATTGCACCATTCCGTATTTCAAAGGTGGCCTGCAACCTGCACACCAAAAGAATTGTAATACTTCAAATAATGTCAAATAAGTAACAGGACAGCCCATTTATAATGCATATACCATGTTTGAGCTAATACTTGCATGTGCCTTAATAATAATAAACACAAAGCTCTCTTTAGTCTAAATCACATAAAATATATACCCATTACCAAGGGAACACCTCTTTTACAACATGCCTCATAAAAGGTATGCAGCTACTAAAACCAACCTAGAACAATGTGGTCCTCTTGAAACTTCTTACCATACAAGCCTAGTGAATTGTTACAAAAAAAACTTCATGGGTTAAATCATTGTAAAAAAATTGAATTATACATCACCATTATAAGTATGATCATTTTCAAATAGAGAATATGCAACCAAAAGTGGAGTGCTTTTAACTGAGGTAATCAGTGCTAACTTCTTTCTACACATGATGGTGAAGGACAATCTGCATGAAAATAAATCATATTATGTATCTACATAAAAGTTAGTCATATATCAATCCTCTTCAAACTTAGCCAGATTAATGTTTAGTGCAGTGTGAGTATTATGTCATAAGTAGTATTTTCACCTCTACAATTCCTGGTTCTAGCATGTGCATGGGTATATGGTTCCCATTATAGTCTGTGGTTCCTCTGGTCCCTCAAATTTCCTCCTAACCGCTTAAATCTTAACAATAAACTTCAATCCCAAAGAAGATTCTTGGATTTTAAAAAATTAGAGTGATGTTTGTACAAGTATGCTGCCAATGCAGACAAAAAAGGCCAAGCACAAACATTTCAACAAGAGACTCAAGTTGACCCGAGATCATCCAGCTTGTGGATATCTGCCAAGCAGCTGAATGCAAGAGCAGTTCTCCAAGAAATCTGGGTCAACAGGATGCTTTTTGTTGGAAATTCTTCTGATGCCTTTGATTGCATACATTATGAACCCAAAGGTTTTTCAAGAATGTATATCCTCACCGATATTGATGGAACATCACCATTTGTCCTGTATTGAAAAACACGTCAGGATGCTTTTTGTCAAAGTTGATCAAATTCTGATGAACAGTTTTCTGAGATAAATTGTTTCTATATTTAGTAATGGTGGCCATACCTGACTATATCTGACTGCCAATGGCAGCATTTGCATGAATTTTAACAGCATACTTTTAATGGTTTTCAAAGGCTTCCTATTTTTGGTTATAGCAGTCATATTTGATAGCGGATTAGCATTTGTAACAATTTAAAACCCATCATGCCATAATAATTTCTGTCTAATTCAAATTCTTTTATCATAGTTTTTGAGAAGTTTTTGTAACAGATTCTTTTTATTTTTAGTAATGCTATCTGATGGTAAATTAGACTCATTTGTATAAAGCTGAATATCAAAAATGCTTTCAAAGTTGGTTCTGTTTAAAAGTTTTATCAGAAGAATCACTTACAGATGAATGTGTGTTTCAAGATTCATTGCAATCCTCCAAGTAGTTTAGGAGAATTAGCAACAAAAAAATGCTTTTGATAACAGATGGATGGAATGCAGACCATCACACAAGTTCATCTGGTCAATTACCAATGAGGCTGAAACGCTGAAACTGCTATAATGGCATGAAAACTGAATCCTGTCATATACTACATATATATATATATATATATATATATATATAAGCTTCCAACTTAAACTTCTCTACATCAAGCACTTCTATGCTCAATAGTGCTAAGAGCATTGCAATAATAAAATTGATTTTAAAAAATGTGATTAAAACAGTAACATAAAATGGCCTGAAAATGTAATCCGATTATCTACAAATCCAAATATGCCTGCCAAATTTCATCTAAGTAGGTTTTGCTTAATTGTGTTAACAAGGTTTCTGTCCAAGCAGAATAGCTTTAAAATGTGTAAAATTACAAATTTAATAATTCTAGTATTGTCTTCAAAATTAAAACAAGTCATAATAGACAAATGGAAATATGTTTTAAGAATATCATTTCCCTATGTTAGATTTCTATTCCTTGCAAAATCTTGCTAACAAACTTCTCTGTATGGTCAGAAAGCATGAACAAATGTATAAATGGACAGATCCAAATCAAATTGAGAAAGCTATGAGGAGTAGGGACATAACAATTTTTTTCTTCTTCAAATGAATCAAAAAATTCCTTTGCAGCAAGATCTGCAAGAATCTGTATAATAAAAGGGGAATAACACTTGCAGGTAATGATAATTATATTTGAAACTAATATGATCTGATCAAGGACAGGGCAAATTTGAATCGGATATATGTGAATCTTCTGAAGGATTTTAATTACTTGAATAGGAATTTGCAATATTAATTATAATATTAGGTCACTTTTGAGGATGTTATATTGCATATAATATCAGGTCACTTTTGAGGATGTTATATTACTTATAATATTAGATCACTTTTGAGGATGTTATATTACTTATAATATTAGGTCACTTTTGAGGATGTTATATTGCATATAATATTAGGTCACTTTTGAGGATGTTATATTACTTATAATATTAGGTCACTTTTGAGGATGTTATATTGCATATAATATTAGGTCACTTTTGAGGATGTTATATTACTTATAATATTAGGTCACTTTTGAGGATGTTATATTGCATATAATATTAGGTCACTTTTGAGGATGTTACATTACTTATAATATTAGTTCACTTTGAAGATGTTATATTATAATATTAAGCACACTTTGAGGATGCTATGTTATATATAATAACTAAAGATCTTATATTTACAGACCTGCCAACCATAATGAGTCAGTGTCAGTAAGGCAGTTTTTTTCTCTCGTAAGATTTACCAATTTTCATTAAGGTGTAACGAAATATCAATAACTGCTATTAAAATGTAATAAAAAGTTTGATGCATCGACAATAAACATTATGCTAAACTGAAACATTTGTAAAGTTATGAGACTTTGTTTACCACTAGTACAGATGAACAAACTCTAGTTCCAAATCCTATGCGGTTTGATGCTATCTCTCAACTTGACATAATTCCTGGAAATTCTTTTCCATTTCACACATCGACTGCAACTGTATCTTCCACCATGAAACACTCAAATTGGCACACGATGTCCAATCAACGCAATTGTGTCCTTTCCAGCTTTTATTCAGAAGAACCTGAATACTCCTTTTTATTCTTCTGTGTTGATTATTAGCACTTTTCAAGAAGCTTATTTTCATTTGTGTCTTAAACATGCATTGCATTCTGGATGCCATTTTAAAAAATTCAGTCATCAAGAGTCTGATCATGCAGATGCTTTGCATTAATAAATAGGTGCAGTTTAAAGTATTGATGGTGCTGCTGTAAAGTTAGTCGAGTTCCTTGACTAATTTTACTAATTCTAAGAAGAACGATCATTTTCTGTAATTTTTGCTAGTATGCCATTAAGTCTGTATTTTATGGGTAATTTTCTTTAAAAAAAAATGGCAAAATCTTAAGAGTTGGTAGGTCTGTATTTATAATATTATATCTACTTTGAGGATGTAATATTACAATAAATATATAAACTATAAAGATGTTATGTTACTTGTAATATCTGGTACATTCTGAAGATGCATTGCTTATAATATTAACAACACTCTGTAGATGTTATAATTACTTTTATTAGGTACACTTTGAGGATGTATTGCTTACACTATTAATGACACTTTAGATGTTATATTACTTACATTAGGTACACTTTGAATATGTTATATTACGGATATTATAAAGACCCTGAAGATCTTATATTACAAAATAATATTATATACACTTTGCAGATTCAATGCAATACTGCATATATTATTATATATACTTTGAAAATGTGACTTATAATATTAGGTACACTTTAACATTTCAAAAGTGTTCATCATGATCATGTGTTATTTGTATTGAGTGTCTTTTATCACAAATTCACCATACTGCTGATAGCAGGACATACCAGTTACATGTTGTTGGCTCAGCATCAATCCCTGGACCCTCAGGCATAACATTGCTGCCAACTTGCGACATTTGCTGATCTGAAACATTCAATAAAAAATATCAGATTAAAATATAATGTTGACGAATGCTGGGCACACATCAGTAATGCTCTTGTCAAAATTATAACAATTTGACTTAACATGACATTTTTAAGAAACAATGTTATAAAACCATTTAGCAGAGATATAAAATAAAATATTTAACAATAACAATTAAGACTTTAACTATTCAATTAAATCTATTCATTTTAATAGTGAAAAAGTGAAACTGACAATGCTCAGTTAATTCTTTAGTATCTCACACTCAAGATAAATTTTCAACTAATAAGCTGGAAAGCAACAAATTTATTTTCTTCGGAGAACAGGTACAAATTCTTTTGGTTACTCAGAGCTAAAGACCAACAAATACTCTCCCAATAATGATTATTTCCATCAATATGCATCAGCAGTAATTTGCACACACACATACACACTACAATTATACTGTGATTTGAACACATATACACACTCTAATTATACTGTTATTTCATAAAATACAGCTCTCTTAGGTTTAAATTTATGAAGGTTTAGCCTCCTTCATTACTGTTCTATGTTTGTTAAGATAACCTTTGTTCTGATTTACTTCAATATGAGACCAACACAATTCTTGTATGTGTGTAGAGTTCCTGTACAATGCTGAATACAGTTTCCAATAAGCTAATGCATACCAATAATGTACTAAAAGAAGTGGTTGAATCACATTCTAAAACATTATTATGGCAAGTTTAAGTAAATAAGTGTTCTCTTAATACAAGGTCTTGCCCAGCTCCATGCAATAATGTATCCCATGCAATCCAAATATCCAATTTGCAAAACTCTGGACACAAAACTTGGACACAAAATCTCACCAATGATGACAGAAGACTGATACCTTTGTCTTGCCACATATGTAAGACCAAAACACAAGATGTCACCAGTCTATTACTAGCATGATTATGAAATACATAGGGAAAGATCACAGTAATGCCATAAGAAAAAGACCCTAACATGATTAAATAAACAATAACACCAAATTTTCTTCAAATTTAACTTTCTGGTTGTAATAATAGTAAATCTGATATAATGCACTAGTTGTTTATCCTAATAACACATAATATACAAGGCGGTCCATAAAACATTGTCTTCATTCATCATGCAGTATGTCTGTATTAAAGATTCCTTACGTGGCTGGGGACTGTATTGGTTTGACATCATTGGGCCCGGTCCAGGGGACTGTGCCTGGGCAGGTGGTGGTCCAACACCAGTTGGTCCAGGTCCCACTCTTGGTCCAAGAGCTGCAAGCTGCGATGGGGGACAATACTCCACCACCTTGATCCCCACCAGAGAATTTGGGCCATATGACTGAGCTTCCACTGTGATTAGGCTAACTAAGGTGTCTGAAAGGAACATCAAAATGTGTGTTGACATCAAAAATCTCAAAACTATGTGAAATAAAACACCTAGCATTATCATGGGTCATGTACAAAAAACATGATCTGGTTAATGATAATCATTATCCACACATAAATGATGATGTATATTCCAAGATATGCCCACATCTCCATGATGGTCAATGGATAAACAAGTAACAATCAGTCCATTTTAATAACCTTTTAATACAGTGCATTTTCTATCTACTTGTGAAAAATCTGCAATACAACCTTTTGCTCATATTCAACATAATTACATTCAATAACTTCAAAAAGTAAGATGCAACACTTGGGATTACTGCTCACTACTTCTTAATCCTTTAGCTATGTCTACCGCATCTAAGCACCTACTGTAAATAGCTCCTGAACCCCATCGAAATATATATGCAGTGCCGATAAGCCTAGTGTACTACTCCAGTGTAGGTTATGTGCGTCAAGTTCATTACTCAAAACCCAAGTGTCACTAATGTGCAAAAAATATGTTAACTAAATGTTAATTGGTTGAAAGTACAGAAGTTTACATATTTTTGATTATCATAACCTACAAAAGGATTGTTTACTCAACATTTTGATACAATTTTGAAAGCTGAGAGGTTCAAGTTAGACACAGTCAAGGATTTTCCATGCTTTACGCAACACGTGTAGTTGAGATAAACAAAGATGGATTCCAATTCAGATATGAGCAACTTTGAAGAGTTCAGTGCAAGCGATATCAAAAAGTTTAATGAATCATTCTTAGAAAATGGACCAGATATTGATGTTAGTCCTTTTCCAACACCAGATGCAAGTGATTTTTAATCGGATGAGAAGGTGGACATAGTCCCACTTGCACAATGGACTGATGACCTTGCCGTGTTTGAGGTCAATAATTTTGATTCTCAAGTTGGTTCAACAATAGAGCTTGGACCACGCAATGAGAAAGATTTTTTTCTCAAGTTTTTTTCTGAATGTTTGGTCGAAAAGCTGTGAAAGAAACAAACAATTATGCTAAGAAAATAGGGATCTGGATCAAAAGCAAGACATGAAATGGTAAAATTTCAGCATCATGGAGATGTGGACATATCTTGGAATATACATCATCATTTATGTGTATATACTGATTGTTTTGAGAGTTACCAATCTCAACTTTGTAATTAGATTGTATATTTCATTCATGTATTTATATGTACATATGTAAATATTTGATTTATTTTGGATTTATTTGTGGGATTCAAAACAATTTACATGACTGAGATTTCTTGTATGATGGGATGTAGGAGTATATAAAGTGGAAATATATGAATAACTGACACTATACAAGGTAATCTGTTTTTTATTTCAATGAAATCCGGAAAAAATCTAATGAATATAAATGTTTTTATTGTCAGTTTCTGTAGTCAGCCTTGATGATGTACTAGTTTTCAGCCTAGCAATCAGCCTCAGTAACTGATATGTTAGCACTCAGTAGTAGTGAAACTGCACAACAGCTGTAGTAGCTAAAGGAATAACCAAATGTTTTGTTATCATGTGCTGATAATTGGCATGAAACCCATTTGATATAGCTGTGATCAGTGAAGTCAAGTGCTACAGTTCACTCAACCACATGGGGCTTCTTAGTCAAACAACTCCTTCTCAAGAATTTTATGAGCAAAAGAAAAACATGCATCAACTAGCATGTGATAAGGGCTGTTCAGAAATAAAGTGATTAGAGGGGGTTTGGGAGGTGCGAGGCTGCAGGAAGGCACTTCTGTTAAGTCAACCACTGATCAAACTTTCAATGTATTTGAGTCCATCAATGTCATAGTATGCTTGTTCAGAGGTTTTTTGATCAAATTAATATCCTTATCTGTTAATTTCTTTCTAGAGTCTAATGTATTCAATTTTTTCTTAACCCATGGAGAGGGGCCCCGAGTGGCCGAGTGGTCTAAACCACTGCCATCTCACCTCTGTCTGCATGTGTTCAAGTCTAAGATTCGCCAAATGTAGTTATGTGAGAAAGCTTGCCAGTAGCTTCTCGTGGGTCGGTGGTTCTTTCCGGGGTTTGTCTGGTTTCTTCCTCCACCATTAATACTGGCCGCCATGTATAGCCTATATTGTGCTGAAAAATGGCGTTAAACCATAAAAAACAAACAAACTTAACCCATGGAGTGCTAGAGTTTTTAAGTACAAGATCCCTCTGGGTTAAATTGTTTAAGAAAAGAAATGAAAATTGCACTCTACTTTTCATTTCATTTTTATTTAATTCAGAATTGGTATTCTGCTTTTTCTAAATTGAATCTTGAAACTCTGCTGACCTGTTGACCTGCATGCATTCCATTGTTACTAAATAAGCATGTACATCAGATATTAAGTGTAAAAAGTACATTTTTATCTGTTCAACATGCAACTAATTTATACGTTCTCATGTATCAATATAATCAAAGTGCACAAAATTGCACACCTGCATGCTCTGGCAGCATCTCTGAACATACACCAAGTTTCATCACTTTATTTCAAACAGTTACAGTTACAGAAACAGAAGAATGATGGCCAGACAGATGGACACTTAGATAAATAACATTCAGAAATAACATGTACATGTGATGATCTGAATTTCACAGAGCAGAGAAGGATTAGCTTAAACCAAAGTAAAACAGTGTCTAAAGTTGGTGGGCATATTGATATTCAGTTACGTCTTTCATGTTTCAAATTTTACATAAATTAGCTCTAATGATTCAAAGTTTCTTAGTCTAGGTTCAAATGCAAAATATGTAGTCTACTTACCAATGGTATGGTGAACCTGTGCAATTTTGGAGGTTGTTTCCTCTCCAAGTTCCGACAACTGGTAGAGGGCCTCCAGACTGGATACAATGAGTTGTATGTCCTGAACTGTCATATACTTTGAGATTTCCTCATAAATATGGAGTTCTAGCTTCTCTGCCAATGCAAGTTCATTCCTCTCCAACTGACACAGTTTGCTTACCATCTCCAGACCTGCACACAGAAACATGGACAAAATGCTTTTAACTAATCAGACCACTAACTAATTCATCATTTTCCAATGAATCTAACAAAAAAAAAAAAATGCATTTAACATGAGGGAGAGTTATCCTCAGAAACACTATGTAATGAATGACAATTATCACTTTCATAAATGTGAAAGCTGTGGTTTTGATTGGTGAATGTCAACAAAGCGTGATCTCTATCAATGCCACAAATCTCGATTTCAATTAAATGAAACACTAATCTTAGGATTAACATTTCTATTTTTCTCAGTAAATTTAATAATAATAAAAAAAATTAAAATTAAATACCATGTTTTCTATGGACACTTACATTATTCAAAAAAATGTTTTATCACATGCTGAAATAGTTCATAAAAATATTAATGTGTTTCAATATCTGTTTAACTTAACCTAAAATACACTGCACCATGACATTTTCTGTTTAAATCCGGCTCGCAGCTTACTTTAATGAGTATTTATTATCTACAGTTATTAAAATAAATTAAAAAAATTCTGAAATATTATCATTTCAAATTAATAATTCAAGACTTCATAACAAATTGCACATTGCATAAATTCAGTGTCATTAATTCAACCTCAAAATAAAATAAAATTTCTTGTTAGCACAGGTGTGACTTTAACCTTGAAAATATGTTATACTAGCAATCTAAGATTTTATATTACAACTCACCAACTAGCACAAACCTTTAATGTTTTCATTGCCATAAACATTGTTTTAAAATGGATGTTAGTCCATTCTTACAGTTTTTATCATCATTAGTAACTCTGGCCAATTATAGCACCAAAACAGACATTGATCTATGTCCACTTATGAAAAGTTGTATTATTTTTTTTTTGTTACATAGTAAATATTTGGATACACTGGACAAAACATTGTGGAAAACATGCAATCCCACACTAAAGGTATAAGAAGGTTAATTGTGGTGAATAATTAATGTATGCATAAAATGAGCAAACACTAGCGCTTTATATCTTTCTTTTTTAAAACCGTAATTCCAGTAATTTCAGTTATAACAAAAATTTAAACCTTAAATCTATTATCCAATATAATGAAAGCTACAGGAGAGCATATCCATAATTGCAAAAATGATTATGGTATACGAATATTAGTAAAATAATAATAACAATATTATATATCATGACTCCAGCAAGAAAATAGCACCCAATTAAAAGAGTTACAGAAACTGTCTCAAAAGGTGGCAAGACCAAGAACATGTCATAGTGTGTGTGGTACGATCAGAAAATTCACTGGAGTCCAACATATTTGTGATCTGTCATAATTACCTTTCTTGCTGACAGTCAAAACAAGGTAGCATAGTCTAACAAGCCAAGCTTTTCCAAGTCAATAACTTCCGAATAAATTAAATATCTATGCTATTTGGGTACAACTAACTCTCAAGTTGCATGATAGTTGCATTCCCAAATATGGTCGAATAACTCTAAAATCACAGAACTTGAAATGTTTGGTTTCACTGCCATTAATTTTCGTTGAAAAATAATTAAATTAACTTTAATACCATGCATTTTAGCCTTTTATAAACATAGCTTTCTTTTGTTTGAGACAAGATGTGTCATTATTTTTAGGCCTAAATGTTTATATAAAAGAACTGATGTAATCACATTGACATGATATTCGCTCAAAATCAGGTATGTCTAAAATAAAATAATGCTAACCTCCCATACACAATGCTGACAAATGGAAATATTAGCTAAATTTTTTACATTTTTCCTAAAGTGTTTCCTTTCAAAATACTACCATATTTGCGATTTTGTCCTTTCATTTGGAATCTGTCTCCCTGTCCACCATGTAGTCCAGCATTTTCTAGAGGGACAAAGCTTCCAGAAATATTCTGGTCTAACAAATTTGTTACAAGTAAAAACATTCAAGCAAATTAAATGAAAGTAAAAGTAGAAATTTTAGTCGCATATTTTAAGAAATACTGCAAAAGCTAGTTCATTGGCAATGAAGAATGGTATTGGTAGCATGTGTATCACAATATACTGGTTAAACCACATGCATCTAATAAATTGTACCATATATGATACCAGGGATTTCTTAAGAAACCCAATATCAAAAATCACTAAAAAAAACACTTTTTAATGGATCTTTTTAACAATCTCCTTACCTCTGACCACAGCAAACTTATCCACAGAGGTCAGACACTCTATCAGCAACTTAAAGAAGCATTCAGTACGACGAGAGTCAACAGGTTCCAGTTCAAACTTGGCTGCCATGTTACCAAGCGTGTCCAGACTCAGCTGTCGCAAACAGCCATAATTACAATGGGCACAGAGCATCAGGAACCTGGAGTGGAATGGAAAATTTCATAAAGCAAATCATATTTATTTGAAAACTTTCTTAAATCTTAACATATCTGCAACAAAGAATTTCAGAAAAATATCAGCATTATGTATAATACATACATTACTTGTATTTTTATGAAGGAACATTCCCAACTAAACTATATGTAATGCAGGGCTTGTTTTGATGCGTGCAATCTATCTTGTGCACTGTCAAGTTTTTTTTAATTGCTTCCAGGTGCACAATCAATTGCTCTCCCCAATCTTACTGTTCAAAACAAAGATTTTTAGACGTTTCTGAGCAAACTTCTCAATTTTTTCCCCACATTTCGTGGCAGTTGTCTTTCACAAATACTAATATGTTTACTGGTTCTACCTTTATGATACATGACATCATGTGCCATAAATAATGATGTCTAAATATCTGAGAAGAGTAAGTTACTCATCTCAACACTACCATGAGTACTGTTCACAGTTCTCCTGCATTCGACAAAACACATGCACTGGTAATGCGTGTCAAAATCTTGATTCATAATTATCAGAGAATATTTCTTATCTCTTGTAAAGATTCAAGAATCCTTTAATATTAGTGAAACAAGATCTGCATATTATATAAATTGTGTTTAATATTTGTTTTACCTTGACTTCTTTCAATGTTTTAAAATTTATTTTTTAACCTGGATAATTAACATTCAGCATAAGAAATCTGAAACTGACCAACAGTATGAGAGCAAATTCAGATTACAAAGTCTAGTTCTTCACTCTAACATAATGAACTGTTTCGCACAATAACAGCTGTGAAAAAGCTAAAACAACTTGACTTTAATCCAGGAGCTATCTACTTCCCCTGCTGATTCCCAAAAATGATTGGCTTATACCTACCCCGGAAATATCCCCATATTTTTCAAACTGTAATTATGATGCTTATGACATGATTTGTTACTAAATGATTTGGGATGTATATTATTGAATTCTGACCTGAAAACTGTATCATTGGCTGCCAAGTACTTCATATTGGCTTCATCAAATGATAAATTCCTCAGGATTACTGCCAACTGAAAAGGAGAAATGATAGACAGAAATGTAATCAAGCATCTGATATTGTTTTTATGCTGGAATATTAGATTCGGAACTAAGTGACTGAATTATCATCCCATGCTATTCTAAAAATACTAAAACAATATCTGGTCAGAGTAAGCACTGGCATAATGAACTCCGCTTCAATGAAGTTATTTACACATGCTAAAAGTACTCATCAATTCTCAAAATTGTTCAAAATGTCTTTCTGTGCATGTCTACGTTAGACAATAATGAAAGGTGTATTTATACCTATAGCTATCTAGTCTGGAACACAAAGGATAAAATGCTATATGATCACACAGAAGCACTCACTTCACAACTTGTAGAAACCGAATATTTTTAAATTGTTTTATTACATTTGGGTGATAAATATGAATTCAAAAGTTTCTGTGGTGTGTAAGAAAGCTCAGCTTGATATAAATACAAACCTGCATGATGCGTAAACCTTCCTTGTCATTCACACCCATATCTCTGCCCATATGCAACACCTCTTTACCCAGAAATTGCTCTGAAAATTTAAATGTGTTCCCTTGCATAAAATCATCAAGAAATCTGGTCAATCATGCACCACAGATAACAAAGAAGAGAGAGAGAGAGAGAGAGAGAGAGAGAGAGAGAGAGAGAGAGAGAGAGAGAGAGAGAGAGAGAGAGAGAGAGAGAGAGAGACAGAGAGAGAGCAAAGTTAATTATTTTAAAAGACGTGGTGGGAAAAGAAATTGTTGGCTTGAAAATTGATCGATAAAATAATAGACGACATCTCAGATGTAAATATGAATGTTGACAAAGATAGTGACATTGAAGTTGAAGATTTGGTTAATTCTGATGATAATATTGACTTAAGTGATGGCTTATAAATGAATCAAGCTGATGACAGATGATGCATGGCTTCGTACACTCTTCAACAGAGAATTAAGCTTACTTTGAAGGCTTTCAAAAGAAATGGGTCTGGGATGATTTTCACCTTGTTTGCAACCACGATTTAAATTGATAGAAGATTGTTATTACTGACGTAGTAATGATGTGGACTTCAAAATGTGGACAAAAATTGTCCTGATTATTTACATTACTGAAAGATTTCTAGGATTAGTGACAAGTGTTTGTGAGAAATTGCACACTGATGTACATGTTGAAGAGTGCGAAGTAAACAAATTGTTTCAGGTCTTTTATTGTCCAATTTTAGTAAAATTATTATAATATTTTAACAAATTGTGCTAGAAACTTCAAATTTGGACCAAAATACTAGATATGTTTGACCCTAAAATTGATAGGTGTTTTTCCCACCACAAATGTAAGCCATCAAAAACGTTTGGTCCAGGTATGTGATGATTTCTAAAAGCAGTTGTAACATGGAAGCTTGCTGCCTTTCCCACAACTGAGGCCGCCTAGAAGAGGGAAATAATCAACTGATATTTTGAAGACAACTTCATTCACTCATGACACAATGCAATCAAGATTAAAATTATATCCAAGTCTATCGTATGACAGATCTTGCAAATAAAAATCATTATTTGAAAACACATTCACTTGAGTGTAAGTGACAATCTTTTCATCAGCAATGGCTACAAAAGTATCATTACTATTTACATGCAGACATCAATGCTCCTTTGTATTAATTGTAACTACAGATGCCAAACTCTATAAGACAGGGTGGTAAATATACAACAGGCAGCAAGAAGAAAACTTTTATTATTGAACTTACCGACAGGATATCAAAGACAAAGGTTAATTTTATTACAAAGCAAGCCGACTTCAGAAGCTGACTTTGGTTACTTTTTTTTAAAAGTCTATCAATACAAAGGTTATTTAATTGCAAAGCAAGCCAACATTAGAATCTGACTGTGGATTTCTTTTAAGTGTGCAAATTTATTTTTTAAAGTTGAATATGCAAAAACAGTTATGGAAGCTAAGTTTGGTTCCTTTTCACTGGTATCCATGGGAATTTGAAAATAAAATGAAACAATGGAACAATTTTAAAGTGACACAAAAAAGTGCTTCATGCACAGAAGTTGATGACCCAGCATTGCCAAGAATGTTTGAAGAAAATGAAATGTGACGAATTCGTGAAAGCCAGAAGAAAAAAAAAAACAGATGATTTTGCAAAAGAGAGGGAAACAGTCAACCAATATATTGAAAACAACTGCCATTCATGCACGACACGGTGTTAGGTGCAAAATAATCAAGATTGAATTATATCCAGGTCTACTTTATGACATTGTCTCACAAATGAAAATCATTATTTCAAAAAGCATTCACTATAGTGAAAGTGACAATTGCCAGCACAGGTTACAAAAGTATCATTACTATTTACCTGCATATATCAATACTCCTTTGTATTAACTATAACTACAGTTGCCAAACTCATCGAAACCTAGGTGATGAATAAACACAACTAGCAGCAAGCAGTAAACTCCTTTAAACTTACAGACATGAGATCAAAGACAAAGGATGTTTATTACACAAAAAAAAGCCAACCTCTGAAGCAGACTTTGGATACTATGAAGCTGTATTTTTTTAAAACAGGCTATCAATACAAAGGTTATTTTACTGCAAAGCAGACTGACCTTGCAAGATGACTATGGATTCTTTTAAGTGTGCCAATTTTTGTGTGCTTTTCTTTGAATTTAGAAAGCTGGCCATGATATGGAAGCCAAGTTTGGTTTCTTTTCACTGGTATTTACAGGAATTTCGAAAATAAACATGAACAATGTAATAGCTTTAAAGTTACACAATATAGTGATTCGTGCACAAACATCAATGACCCAGCATCGCCCAGAAGATTTGGAGAAAATAAAAACATGCTATGAATTTGTGAAAGTCAGAAGAAATGCAGATGATTTCACTGACAATATGATATGATCATTATGGACGAAATTTGTGTGTACTTTTAATCACATTCCTGGATGGACTGATAATAAAATGGGGGGAATTAGCAAGAATTGTCTAGATTTGGAAAAACAATTCATACTTTAGTCCTTCAAGTTTATGCTTCTGGAGAATGTGTTGCCTCTAATAATTTTCACACTATGAGAAAGCTAAAAATACATTCATGCACCAAAAGAATGGATTGTATGTTTGCAGGGGAAAGTTTGTTTTTAAAGTGGATCATGCAGTGGATTAAAAAGTTTTATCTCAATACAGTTTTTATTTTATTTTTAAATATTTAGTTGGCAGTGCATTTTCGAACACGTAATTTTCAAATGATTTAAAAGTTGCCCCACAACTTACAACTCGAAAAAACAATGTGTCCCAGAACAAAGTGCATGAAAAATTACTTTTACAATTAATTTCTGGTGTCCCAACAAATACGATGTCCAAACATACGGTAAATACAGTATTGTGCAGACATGAAACTGTGAATAGCTGGAGAGACATAAAAACATAATATACTCCACCTTAAGATGGCTGAATCAAAGTGAATATACTAATGAAGCGTAAAAGTTTATGGTCTTCTGTGGTAAGATCCTTGCCATGATTTAGTAAAGCAGTTTTTAATTTTTCTGTCCTTACTTTTAACATTTTCTTTTCTTTCCTGTATTATGGGGAATTATTCTGTTAGGCCAGCTTTTTTGCTGATCAAACCTTTTTCCTCAAATGACATACATAATATAAGGTAAATCACACTTACTTCTTTTGTCTTCTCTGGTATAAGAGATCATTTCCCTGACATCATCTTTATGAACTGTATCAAACCAGAACTACAAGATAAAAGTCAAAAAGTAATTTTCTTTTACAGATGGATTGGCAAAAATGTATCAAAAATGTTAAGGCATTAGAACTTCAAATATTCAAAGCATCTTGGTACCAGGTCTGAAAAGGTTTTACATCTTCAGCATTTGCAGAAGGTTTTTTGTATATATGGTCCTCCATTGTAAAACTGAATTCAATATCCCATGCATTAATTATTTTTACAGAATCTGAAATCTTGTTTGAAATTTAAAAAAGCATCCTACTGGTATAATATCTGGCAAAACATTTTTGATTTAGATTTTCTTGTCCTGGTTTATAATGGAGGGAGGGTGTTTGACTACTTATTTAATCAAACTCCTCAACATGTGTACACGCTCAAACTAGACCCTTGCTTATTTCAAAGTGCTTCATCATACTTCTTTTATTTTCATGAAACTACTCTTCCGACTTAACAATGTTATTCTACTGAATAAATCAAAACTTCAAAACCTATATGTAAAAAAAGTTTCTTCATTATTGAGAACCAAAATTCAAGTCTTTGGGCGCACTTTGTTTGAAGCATTTAATGAATATGGAGCATGGTGTGAGCCATATTTATCACTTGGTTCATAAAAATGTCTCAGGATCAAATTATGAGCTTTCAAGGTCATTTTATATTTGTTAAAGTTATTGCTTAAATTAACTTTTGCACAATTAAAGCTGAATTCTGAAATCTCTTTTACTATATTTATGCTGACACCATCTTCCAAACAAAACAAAAGTGGAAAAAGTTCAAATATAAAAATGTATAAATCAACATATATGTTTGGTCAACAAAAGTTACTGTCATAAGTTACTGGTATAAATTTTTTGCATTCTATTTTTAAAAGCTATGTCCAATCTCTACATTATACTAGCTCAGGGATTCAACATTATTGCTAAATTTTTCTTTAAAATTATTTCATTCTGAGATCTTTTTTTGTATATTTTCCTGAGACAGTTTAAAAGAATGGTAAAATGTCAGTTGTTCTATGACTTCTGCCTCCTCGCTGAGGACTGTTAACTTTAAATGTGATAGTTTGGGAGTGGGATCCGACCCAAATATGGGTTTTTATCCATTAGCTGGAACAGGAGTGGGAGGGGGATTTAAAGCAGATTGATATTTATTTTGTGAATCTGTCTTTTAAAAAAAAAAGATTCCAAAATGCTTGCTAATGATTGGTGTTTCTTGCTTATCATAAGCGAGTATAAGGAGCAAATTTTGCCATGTACTGATCACCTCTGAATTCTCTACTATACGAGCATCTGGAATCTGTGATCCAACACAATTAAGTGATTGCAAAAGACTATGTCAATGATCAACATGCTTTATCCTCATCTGCAATGACTGGTTTACCAACACTAACACCTATACACTATGCTATGAGAAGTTCAAGTAAAAGCATATCACAGTCTGGCCTCAGGACAAGGAATAATACCATAGGAATCAATATGAATATTTTGTGTGATAAAATAAAAGATTGGAAATACCTTTACTGTTCTGTCTTTCCCTCAAAATATTTAAATAGTTAAAATGAAATGCTTTATAGTAATTTCTTAGACTTTTAAAGAACTCTGAATAAAATGAAATGCTTTATAGTAATTTCTTAGACTTTTAAAGGACTCTGAATAAAATGAAATGCTTTATAGTAATTTCTTAGACTTTTAAAGGACTCTCAATAAAAAGAAATGCTTTATAGTAATTTCTTAGACTTTTAGAGTACTACCAATGCAAATCTATGGACTTGACAAAGATTCTGCTTTTGCTTATTTTCTAAAGTTTTTTTTAAAGACCAGACATAAAATTCAAGGGTATTTTAAGACATTTGCAAACCATGTTTCAGTTTTTAATCTCTGTGCTATTTAATTTCTACCATTTATTTAGAGACAGATTTAGATAACCCCTTGTAGATGACAGAATCCATAAGAGGGACAAAGGCAAAGAAATAACTTCCATAAAGTAAAAAAACACCAAAACAAGAAATTTCAGTGATGTACCAATCCAAACTGTGATACTGAAACTCACTGATAAGAACCATTTGAATCATCAAAAACTACTTGTTACTCCAGGCCAAAAGGATGGCCCCAGGCTGCCCCTATATGTCTAATACACAATCATAGTTAAAGTCTGAATAATCATGGCTTTACTGTAGTTTTATTAGTGACCCTACTATCTAAATATCTGCATTGGAACAATCTGAATCAGGAATATTCATATTTCTAAAGCAATGTATGTGAAATTGCCATCCCTGTATTGTGATATAAAAGCTATATTAAAAGAATTTAGTGCTTCTATGTAATTTTGCACACATAAAAAGTAACACTAGTGAGATTAAACTATTCCGAATTCATTCATTTTCATATCAAATCTCAAGGTTTGTGACAAAAGACACTTTCATTGGTACCACATATATTCGCTTGCAAGTCAAATCCAACACAGATATAATAGTCAAATAATGTACCTGCAGATCTGGGTCTTTGTAGGTCATAGGAATAATCAGTAAAGAAACCGACAGTGATCTGCTGGCATATAACGTGCTGCTTTCAAGTTATAGTCCCAACAATCACATTGCCATCGTTTTAATTTCATTTGGGGCAAACTTTAATATAAACTTGCATCCTTGTTGACAAAAAAAGGCCGTAGGATAGTACCCACAAACTTACCACTTCTGCAGCAGTCGCTGTAACCACTAGGCCACCAGAGCGGTGTCACCCAAACTATTTTATAATCCAAACTGCAGTTTAATAAATAATAAAATAGAAAATGGTCTTGTGATGCTGCCAATGGTGCAAATTCTTCTAAAAACAACAAAATGTTGCAGAGTATTTGATCAGCACTGTATATTACATGGACAAATTTTAAATACAAAAAGAATTATTTTACAAAACAAATATTTGTTTAACACAAATGTCCTATTCACATATTAAATATTGAGTTCCTGTATTGTGGTACACATGCTTACCCTAATAAAATCTCTGTCAACAGCTTTTCTCCAACCATTTTCATACAACCTCTCCAAAGAGCCTTTATCTATAAAATGTAAAAGACGATAGTACAGTAACTATATCTTGCTACATGATGCTTTTTTTGTCACAAAACATGTGTCTTAAAAAAATCGGGATTAAGGTTAAAAAACAAACAAGAGTCAGCAGAATGTCCATGGGTGCTGGTTGAAAACTACTTAACACAATGGAATACTCTCGATATTAATCAGGAGTGCTTAAAAATATCACTGTGCATATAATGAAACTGTTAAAACTGGGTGACTCACAATGTAAAATAGTTCATACTTTTAAACCAAAATACAACTACAAGCATATGCTGTATGTCATTTTATAAAATTCAAAGAACGCTGTGTATCACAAACTTGTATGGCCTCACCCACCAATCTAAAAATAGCAGAGCTCTGGAACACTACTCTTTCTCTTGTCCTGAGTAAAAAATGACTGTACCAAGGAAACTTGCTACTTGCTTGTCCCTGTTCCAAGGTGTTTATAGATTCAGACTGAGAAGAAATCTGTATGCATTTTCTACTCTTAAAATGTACTTAAGTTCAACATTTATTAATATCAAGTGCCTGTCAATATCAATTATTTTTTTCCTATCTTGCCTACATGTCACATTCCTGAACATGTAGAAAAGGAAGAACCCAGTGGTCACCCTCATGAACAGCCCCCCCCCCCAACCCTCGCCCTCCCAACCAGGAGCCACCCACTCTTTGCAGCAGCCAACATATTAATGCACAAATATAAAATTTACCCCTTACATGTGGTCATATGTTATAATTAATATGTGTCCAGAAAGAAATTTTAAATACAGTAAGGTAAGTAATCTGATATTTTTATGCCGTCAGGTTTTTGTTATTGAAAGAAGTGTTGGCTAAAATACATGTACAACTTATATTAATGCAGATCTTTGCAGGAAATGGGGTCAGCAATGTTTTGATAGAGCTTTAGTCTACACAAATGTTTTTTGTGTTGTTTTTGTTTTTTAATTGCTGAATAGGATCAGATGTAACTGTCAAGATCATCACATGGTCAGAGAGAAAGATAGAAATGGGGTCAGCAACGTTTTGATAAGAGCTTTGGCCTTCACACAGTTACAACTGGACATAATTGTTTAAGATCATAACATGGTTAAACAGAATTGGGGTCAGCAGTGTTTTGATAAAGCTCTGAGCTTCTCGCTGTAAATTTTATATTTTAAAGTTGACAATGACAATAGGCTTATGATCATACTTGCATTATATACAGGAACTGAGTTATAATGAAAGGCTTTATAGTGGGGGAATTAGGGCCTAACCAAGTAGATAATTTTTGCCGAGTACCGAATCCGAGTATTTGGATGTACCATTTGCCGTATCCGGGCACGAACCGAGTAGTAGGTGTGACCCCGGAGAGTAACATTTGTTTCATTATCGAATGCGAGGCTTAAACTTTTTGTGTAAAGTATACATCGGCTATAAGATGAAATTTTTTATTATTAACTAAAATTATTATGTATAAAAAAAACTTTTTTTTAAATGTTCGATATTTATTGAATTATTGTACTTGTAACCATTGGTGGGCGTGTTATTTGCCAACGCGAATACTTCTGAATAGTACCGAAAAACCGGATATTCGGCTGAAGCGAATGTCAGAGGCGATTTCCGGTTACGTCCTAGAAGGAATGCTGTCCTTGCCATGGGTGCAGACCTATGAAAAACATTTTTTTCTGGATATGGCAAATTCTTTTATCAAATGAAAGTTGGTTACTATTTCATTCTGTCTTTTAATATCCAATTCTTGTCCATGCACACATTTTAATATTAAGATAAGATCTGACTCTGTCTTAAGTGCATACTAAATAAGTTTTAAGAAAAGAGAGCAATAGAAAGTAGGCTTTAAGTTTATTAAATGAAGTAAAAAATGAATTCATTGGAATATTATAAATGAAGAAAACTGAAGGAACAAAATGTGTTCTCCCACTCTGATAACTTTTACTGTACAAACTTTCATTTAAAATTAAAATAAAAACAGAAGGGACAGATAGATAAACAGATAAACACTTGGTAATAAACATTTTGTTGCTTTCAAGTTGTATGATGCATTATCTAGCAAGACTGCTTACTCTAAAGTGAACCTTCAGCTGCTAATGTTCCTGATTATCAACCTTGTCTATGATGTTAAAGGCTGGGTAACAACTGAGACTAGGACTAAACCACAAAGTAATTCTGGGATTTTACATAACCTTAGCAATGCACAAGCAAGGTCAATACAATATTTGCTAGCAAAGAAATCTACTGGCCATTTAGCCAATTATTCACTACAGTACGTTTTATTAATCTGGAATAGATTTGGTCCCAACAGAAATTAAATGAATACCAAATTTTCCTACCTAAACTCTGTGGCATGTATTCAGATTGAATCTGAATATTTGTGAATGTTATGAAAGCCATCAAGCTTTTGCTTTCTTCTTTCTTGGTCTACTTTGGTAATTATTAACAACTCCTCTCCACTCACTGCCATTGAAAACATTGTGAGACTTGTCTTCTGACTCAAATTAATGGACATCTTGGCAGTCTTGAGTAAATAAATTTTTGGGTTCAGACTAATAATAAAACGAATATTGGTGTTATTTTTTATTTTTTCTTCATGACCTGGGAAAATTAAGAATCATTAATTAAAACTGAAAACAGACTATTCAGTGTATGACATGATCAAATTGTATACCCTCAAAACTAGATCAGAATCTTAAACTGGGGAAAAAGTTTAGAATATTTCCTTTACATCGTTACAAGCTAAGAGTGGCTGAAAAATGCCAACAATGAAGGGCAATTAGTACAAAATTGGCAAGGGGTCAGATTTTGAAGCATGTGAAAGGAGTACATGTAGACGTTCAAAGTTAAAAATGCCTTAAAAGAAGAGAAATATGTACCTTTCTGTATTAATGAGATGTATCATGTTTACTATAGAGAAATATGTACCTTTCTGTATTAATGAGATGTATCATGTTTACTATAGAGAAATATGTACCTTTCTGTATTAATGAGATGTATCATGTTTACTATACTATTAATCAGTACCATAAGCTTTCAGAAGTTCAGCATTTCAAATTTTGAAATAGAATATGCTCTATTCCATAAAGCAATGTGTACAAACATTGGCTTTTTGACCAAACCAAAAATGGACAATAATTATGTATTAACATCTAAATGTCATGCAAGAGACCAAAGGCAGCCCAAGAACAAAATATATAAAATGTACAAACAAGTTAATAAACATTGCTTCACCATTTGTAATTCTCAAGTTTATGAGCGCAAGGATGTCAATTTCAATTAAAAAAAATACTTTCTTTTTATGAAATTAGAGGAACTTGTGCCTTACTTAATCGACTTGATATTTACAATTCTAATAATGCAGAAAATAGCTAATAAAAGAGAGACAAATAATACAAGCATGTGCACTAAGACAAGATCTTTGTAGTGTCTGGGTTATAATTACATTCTAGTTTGCTTCATGTAGATAATGCAACTTACTGTCTGGTATTTCCTCATCTCAGTGCCCACTCTAAAATATACATTACAATAATTTTTTGGTTGCTTCAATTAATATCCTTGTACAGTGTTTAACACTTACGATTTGTGAATAATCCAACATGGGCCAGAAGTAACTCCACAAGGTGACTGGAGTCTTCGAGTCTGAGTGAATGTTTACTCTCATTTGACAGAAGAGTACACACATTAAACACAAAGTCCACTTCATTTGGAAGTCCTGACAACAAAGCTTTTTCCAATTTATCATAGTTACTGAACTCAACAAGGTCTGCAGACATACCCCACTGAGATCGGAAGGAATCTGAAGAAGAAAAATATATCATTCTTACTGTTACACACTTTAAAACATATATTAACAAAATATTTTCTTCATAATGTCTACTTGGGGATAAAGACCTGTGAGGTGATTATGTAGGCTAAAACTTTGTAAATATTTTTTAGCCATATTGCTTTTTCCAATAGATGTCTTACAGTGAAATAAATCAAAATCTACTGCCAGCATGTGCTGGATTTCTTTAACTACCTTATACTGTTACTAAACTGATTAAAAACTAAAGCCAGGAGTTGACTCAGACCTTCATCAACCTTTGTTAGATATTTGGACAGATATATCTGAATGGATGGTCAATGCGGCCCCAATTTAAAATCTGGAATTCACTAAAACGACAATGTAGCAGCATAGGGTAATTACATTATACAGGGGTTGTTCTGTGTCCGTCCTGCATCAAATCAATAAGCAGATTAGTAACTTCTTAGACACACCGCAACAATAACATAATTTTGTCAATTTAATAAACAAGCAAATGAACGAGCCATTTATCCAGTTTTTATGAACAGTTCTGTTGTTGGTGATGCATGCTTAGATTAACAATATCATGGCATACTTGTTCAAATGAATTAGAATTATTGGCTTTTTTCCTTTCCTAGATTGCTTGACATAACATATGGAAAATGTGAGCGTTCAGATTTGGGATCTAGTGACCAATGGTCAAGTTCAAGGTCCTGATACAAAATATCTTTTCACTGTAATACCTGTGAAAATAAATTGTCCTTCTAACAATTTCATGCAGGCAGACCTGCCAACCCTGATGAGTCAGTCTCAGTAAGGCAGTTGATTTTTTACCGCAAGATTTACCAGTTTTCAGTAAATTGTAACAAAATATCAATAACTGCTATTGTAAAGCTGGAAAATGTAATTAAAAGTTTAACACATCAACAATAAAAATTATGTTCAACTCTGAAAGTTTGTAAAGTATGTTTGGACTTTATTAACTACAAGTACAGTTGCACAAACTCTAGTTCCAAACACTATGCAGCTCAACGGCTTGTTACCATCTCTCAACTTGACATAATTCTTGGGAAATCTTTTCCATTTCACACGATGACGGCAATCATATCTACTGTCATGAGACATACTCAAATTGTCATGTGATGTGTCATAAAAATAACTGTGTCCCTTCCAGCTTTTATTCACAAGAATCTAAATACTCCTTTTTATTCTTCTGTGTTGATTATCAACACTTTTCAAGAAGCTTTTTTTCCCTTTCGATTTTAAACATGCATTTTGATCTGGACGACATTTAAAAAATATCTACAACAGTTTGATCATGCAGACGATTCGCTTGAACAAATAGGTCCAATTTAAGTGTAGTTAGTGACTATGCCACTACAATGTGATTTTATCAAATTCCATCTTTTCCATTCAAACTGAAAATATATAATGATGGATGGGAAAGTTCGGAGGAATCTTTATCTGAATTTCTGCTTGCAATTTGTACAGCTTACAAATTTCAAAAGCAAAACAAAATAAGAAAAATAATTCAAAAGAAACTAAACTTGCTTATTTTGTCACATCTGCCTCAAAACAAGCCTTATCAATTGCACACATGAAATGTCACAAGTGTACATGAAACAAGTGTCAGAGCAGCCAACATCACAATTTGACTTAAAAGTCTCACTGAAATTACTCTTATGTTTTGTTTTTATGATTTAATGCCATTTTTAAGCACAATATAGGCTATACATGGCGGCCAGTATTAATGGTCGAGGAAGAACCCGGAAAACCACGAAAAGAACCACCAACCCACAAGAAGCTACTGGCAAGCTTTCTCACATACCAACATTGGCCGAATCTGAGACTCGAACCCATGCAGACAGAGATGAGAAGGCAGTGATCCATAACGGACAGCAGGGCCCGTAAAATTACCCCAAAATTACAGACTTATGAAATATAAGCAAAAATGATGAAAATGTGACCTTTGTGGACAAATAAAGAACCTGTTTTGTTTGTGTTTGATCCAGAACCCAATTTCAAATTAAATTAAGTCACGTTGGTCACGAAACCAGTCTAACTTTTACAGAGGTACCACAGATGCTTTAAGATGTGGATCTGTTTTCATGCAAAAATGCATGCATGATCAAGATGCTACTTATAACATTTTCAAAAAAAGGCATTTAATGAGTAAACAATTTTGGAAGATGAATGGGACACAAAAAAAATTTAAGAAGCAGAAGTATAGATAGGAATATTCAGATTCTTAGATGGAAAAAAAGCAAGAAAATCATGTTTATTGGATATGGTGTTGTCTTGATTTGAGGATGTCTCATGACAGGAGAGAAGACTGCTGACACCACTTTAACTTGAGAAAGAATAAAAAAGAAAAAGAAAAAGAAAATATCCCAAAGATTATATCCAGTTGAGAAATCATGCAATAAGCCTGTTCAAGATATATAAATCTATAGAATCTAGAGAATATGTCAACAATTTGCTCACATAAACATTCCTTTGCCTCTCCCACATCTCAGCCCTACACAAAAGATTTGCCCACAGTTAAAAAAATAACAAAAATTATAGAGGGCAGTTTTTCTGAAACTTGTACAAAGACAATTATTGGTCTGATGATGACCCTTATATGTACACCGTTCACAGCAATCCAATGAAAGCTCTTGAGTTGCATTCACACTGTGACATATATTATGCCCAAGGCAAAAAGAACAATAATTTTTACAAAAATCACAGAAGGCTTTTCAATATGTACATCTTTTTACTTTAATATGTATGAAGTTTCACATTTTTAAATTAAAAAAAACAACTCAAGTTCACATGGTTGTCATAAACTGCATTCAGCTGCAGGACAAAAAGGGCAATAATTCAAACAGAAACTGCAAGAGCAAAGGACAGGACATATGAAAATTTCTATATGCCTCTACCTCCAAAAATGCCAAGATGTAAGAACTTTTCCATAAAATCTTATTATCATTCACAGTGCCAAAACTGATGCCTGCATACAAATGTCATGTTAATCCTAACTACTTTTCACAAGACCATAAACGAGAAAGTGTTTTCTTTGTGACCTGATCTGAAATATCTCAATAAAATCATTGAGATTATTTTTCCCATCAACAAGGTATGGTCTGCTCTCCTTAATTTGAAATAATATGTTGTCATTGTTTATGACCCCAATAGTCAATGTAGTTTCTGAAACATAAGCTGTGTTCAATAAATCACTCCCATCCCCATCACCGTAGTAATATTATAGTCTGATTCAGACAATAAGATTATTCTAATTTTAATTAATTAGGTCAATTTAAATTTGGAACAGTAGCCCTAAGTACGAGTCTGGGACATAAAGAAGGTGTGTGTAGATTTGGATTTTTAAAGTAGCTTTTTAAAAAATTTAAGTCATATCATTACAATGTCTGCAAGGCAGCAGATTATAGCAATGTCTAGCACTAGGGCATCATGGTGCAGACATGTAGAATTATGACCCCCACAGTCACATTATCCTGACACCAGGACAACCAGTCCTAACACTAACCTCTTAATGCTGAGCGCTGAATGAGGCAGCTATTAATACTACTTTTATAAGTCTTTGGTATGACTCGGCTCGGGTTCAAACCCACAACCTCCTGCATCTGAGGCGGTCACACTAGGCCACCAGAGCACTAGCATATATGGGAAAGGCATTAATCTGCATTGGTGTGATGTCTCATCAGGTTTTCAATTACTCTTAAGTCATCTTACTCGATGTAAACCAAGTACATAAATATGAACCATTACTTGACATAGAAAGCCTAATATTTTAACACTGGGTGGTCAAAAATCTTTAATACTGTGGGCCACATGGATTAAAAAATGTACAGTTTGTAGGCCATACATGATATATAATATAGTCGTTATACTATAATTATTATACTATAATCATACAGGGGCCCCACCAAATGATCTTAAGTATGCTTCATTACGGATCACTGCCAAATCACCCCTGCATTGGTTCAAGTCTCAGATTTAGCCAATGTGGGTATTGAGAAAGCTTGCCAGTAGCTTCTTGTGGGTCAGGGGATTATCTCTAGGGTTTTCCCTATTTCTTCCTCCATCATTATACTACTGACTTTTATATTGCAGGCTGCAAAAAGATGACCCCTGGCCCGCAGACCAGTAGGAGGACAATTCTGCATTGCCACTAAAATTCAACATCATCCAAATACTCCATCACAGCTACTTACTCATAACTACAACATTAACCCAGAAATTATGTCACTATGACCAACTTTTGCAAATGGCAAGTAGAACTTCGTAAGATTAACTCTTTACCTTCTGCAAGTACTAAGTCTGATAGCAGCCTGCCTTGTAGTAGCTATCTCTAAGCAGAACCCCAGAGCATCATAATGGCTGCCTGAATGATAGCTTCTTGAGTTCATGCAGTCTACATTTTCTATATCAATCTTGTCCCATGCAAACTATGTAATTTAATGAAAAATTACAATTTTAAAACACCAATGTTTCGTGCCACTCATTTCCTCCAGCAAGTACTTATAATCCACAGGAATCTATGTTTATATTCACATATTCATAATAAAAAATATACCTCAAATTATGTTTTTGTTTAATAAGTATATTAGTTTACTTTTTTCACCAAAGTTTCTGGGATATTTTTATGGCTTCATAAATATTTTTCTGTTTGCACATACAGTTTCACAGTAGTATATTTTGTTGGTTTTCGAAGATTCAAAAAGAGCTGGACTTGAAAAATAATTATTTATGTAAACATGGTGGTTCTTGCAAACCAGTCTTCTTGTTAAGTCTGTCACAACTGCCATGTTCAGTACCTTGACCTTCTTGACATCCACAATACATATATGAAATTCATGAACATTCCCCCATACTTTTATACCAATTTTGGTGGGCTTTGCTGGCAAGTACTGTCTAAAAGATAATCTACCTTTAAATCTACCCTAGTCAACAGCTTGATCTTTGGGTGGGTTGAAATTTTCAAGACACCTGGCAAGGTCAGTGTTTAGAACAGGTCTGATATGACACAACTTGTCATGCCCAGGTTGTCTCCGTGGACGGTTGTTAGTAATGTTATTAACATGAAAATATTTTTGACAGCTTCTCAAATCGTTTTCGTCATTACATCTGAAATACCTGGTACTCCATCAAAAAATTACCAGTGTTCCAAACGATCTTGTATTCTGGAATTTGCATCACACTAAAAATGACATGTATTCCAAGAAATGGCTTCATTTCTGAAACCGAAGTAGGTAACCACTTGGGATCTGGCTTCTTGCCAATTTGTTTACCGGTGTAACTGTTTGTTTCACAACCAGTAACTGGAATATTTCTTCAGGGAAAAAAATGTAAAAATCTATCTGTCTTGCATTTTCTTCTAAAATAAATGTTGGCCCCGAAACCAGTCTCGCGTGTTCTGATCAGATTTGATCGTCACATGTTTCATCCTCAGATTCAGATAAATCTCGAAACAGGACTTATACTAATGTCCAATCCTTCATATTGAACCATTAAAATCAATGTCATATGCAACGTAATCACTTTTAACAACTTCAAAACTTTCATCAGAATATTCATTGGATTACATGAATTTGGCCATTTTGTTTTACTTTTACAATTGACCTCATTTTCAATAGAATTTCCCGCTTATATGCTGTAAAACTACTAATAGAATACTTTCATCATTTTAGGACTATTTTCTGTGACTAAGTATTTTTTAAAAGAAAGGATGTTTGTAATATTATCCAATATGAAGCTTTAATATGAAACATATATGCGTCTCTGGGGTTTTATGAGCCAGCCAGGACAGAGAGAGCTTGTATATGCGCATCTGGGGTTACAAGACTATTTTTATGGTTGCATATATGTGTCAGCGGAAGGTAAAGAGTTAAGTACATGACTGAAAATGCAAATGCTACTGAGAAATTTAGTTACAGACAAAAGATTACTGTAGATGCCTACACCTACACCTACACCACCACCACTAACACTATCAGAAAAGTGATGCTAATATTTCACCAACTCGTTGTGGGCAAAGCAATTAATGCCAGATCATACCTGACACTTTATGCTGATCATAGCTGTATGACAAAGGAACTCCATACTGGCTATTAGGACAGGTTTTCTTTCGTGCTGGAGCCTGAAGGTCAGTGTCACGTTCCTCCTGAAGTGGATCTTCCCCTAGAAAATGAATCTTCTCATACAGGTACAAGTATCTGTTGGAAGGAAAAACATTTAATTAGTTGCTTTTCTATTAGCATCTTTTTTTTTGCTGATTAATCAAAACTTTCTAATCCAAATTTCAGGCTAATTGTATATACATTTTTTTAACATTTCTCACATGATCAATACCTGATTACCTGTACCATCAGATGAACAAGCTGAAGCTGTCATTTGTATAGATACTGTCACATGTGCATATCCAATAGTCACACAATCATAATACACAATGCAATTACTACATCAGCAGTTTTATGTGTAATATCCATGATAATAGCCTGCAACTCTATTAATGAGTGTTGTACACTGCAGTTCAACCAGTGTAATAAAAATATCAGCATACAAGTCAATGGCCTTTACTATAAAAAAAAAACCAACAACACAATACACAAGTTCAAGTGCTGGATAATCTTCTATACATTGATTGTACATTATGCTGGCAAAGCTGGATCCAAGTAAATATCACAGCTTTAGCAGCAAGTAAGAAATCAATGGCTTGCTACAAAGCCAGATTGTGTGGCTGACAGAAGGAGGGGTCTATGATAATTTTTACTCCACTACTGGTGAATGAAAACTGTAAATCTAGTGTTATGCAGTTGCAACACAAGAAACAGTTGGGTAAGGCACAACAATACACACTTATTCCCAATTAGATACAGTTGGGACTCTTGTACTATGCACCTTTCATCAACAAGTATTTGAATGCCAAAGAAAAGCTGTCCATGTAAAAAGTTAAAAACATCAGTTTCATGCCAGGAAGATTGATCTATGGAAAGCAAAACATATCTTTGCAGGCTTACCTGATATAGATATATTTCAGGGCATATTCCCCATTGACACATGCATTTGGTAAATTAAGATCCCCAAGGAGTTCTTCCCAGCGAAGTTCATCATTTATCTGAAAATAGATATGCTTTATTTGTCATTTTCCAAGATTCAATTTACCATAAATCTGAGCATAGCCAATAATATCTGCATCATGTTTAGATTGACTACCTTAGTTAGAGAAAATCAAACTGGTATTAGTTACTGTAAATGAAATTTACGTTATAAAAACTGTTCAATTAGTTCTATCTTTATAAGTCTTTAAAAGCAAGATATGAAAATATTTAATCAATAGATACGAACTGAAAGAGTAAAAGTATGCTCTCTCTCATATATGAAAAAAGTCCATTTGGCTGTTTTGGAAAATAAGTCATTAAAGATTTTTGTAGAGTTTATTTTACACTGTCAATAAGAAGCAAGATCAAATACATGTAATTGATATAAATTAATATTAAATTAATTTAAAATGCATCTCACTAATTATTGAAAATGTTAAAATTCCTGCCAAGGTCAAATATTTGTGAGCGATCTTATTTTTAACTGTCATCCCTACATTGAAAGGAAAGAACAAAAGAGATGCAACTACACTCAAAAAATTTAAATTCTGGTAGCATATGAAACAGTTTTCCTAGCTTCTGTTTCATTCAAATATGCCATAAGTATAAATAACAACCAAAAACAGTTTGGTCCAACCTACCTACCATAATGTTTTTTTTTCAAAGTAACCAAAACAACGTATTTTTTTGTTTGGCCTTAGCACATTAACCATAAGCGCCTCGTGTATGGGACAGGAGGTAATAGCCTACTGCCAAGCTCTGTAGCGTAGAGGTCATCCATGATACACTAAAGTGGGTGGTATTATAGAAAGGTAGACAGATTTAGCTATATAATGATTCCAAATAATCTGGACATTTTAGTTGCACTACAAAATACAGAGGGAAAAACCTAATTGTTTTAACCCATTTTTCAACCCGAAATGTCGCCCTGTGCAAAAAGAAAGTAGGACAAGGTGGACCTTTTTAACCCTTAAAGTGCGTGTCGCGACTATAGTCGCGCTGTTGTTTGTGGTCCCGTAGTGCATGTCGCGACAATTGCCGCGCTAGAGGTGAGCAACACTGATTGCATTCTGTAACTTCATCTTGCCATAAATGCCTGTAAAACTATATTTGATTGGTTTAAAAAAGCCCGGAACAAGCATTCTGCAGTACTTTACTATATTATTAACGATGTAATTTTACAAATGCTCGCTTCTAAACACGTGGTACATGTGCAAAGCTAAAATGGCCAACACTGAATACAACGGTGATTTCTTGCAACAAATATTCGCTTCTGTAAGTGATGCTAATAGTGATTTTGAATAATTTGAGAAAAATGACATTATTGGAGCAAGCGAGGTATTGATGGAAATACACATGAAAGATTTTGAGCGAGAAATTTACGTGGAACTGGAGTCGGATGTACATGCTTGCTTGACGTGAAAAAATGGCGCGCCTGTCAACCCCCATTCACTGGTAATTCAAAATTAAATGTCGAGATGGTGAAAAATGAACCTACGGACTATTGAAGACTTTTTCTTAGATGACGAGCTATTTCATCTGATAGTAGATCAAACAAATCGTAATGCAGATCAGAGAGTTCATGGGGCAGACTTGAACGAAAAAAGTCGGATGAAGAAATGGCGGCCGGTCTTACCTGAGCATCTAAAACGTTTTCGCATCGATTAAAACATTGGGTTTGGTACTTATGTCTGTTCTCGATTCCTAATGGGCTATTGATGATGTGATATCAACCGCATACTTCAGCAAAAAAAAAAAAGTATGGGATAGATTTCAAGCTATTCCAAGCAATTTACACCTGTCAGACAATGAGAACAATTAAGGTGACTCTTCACAAAATCAGCCCAATGATTGAACAAAAATAAAGCCGTTGCTTAGGTTTAATCACCAGATATGGACCTCAGTTTGATGATATTATAATAAATAACAGGTGATAGTTTTTCATGAACATTAATTGCTGACTGGTGGGTTTAAACATACATCTGACATTCATGGAGTGGATTTTTGCAAAACTTTCACCATGCCTTTACCTGTGATTTTCACAATTTATATATAACATTGTGACAGACATAACATGTGCATGTTTGGACTACTAAAGAATATAACATTTCATAGATATATTTGAACTTTTCCATCAAAAACAAACAAAAATACTGATGAAATACAATTGTAATTTGTCAGTTTACCTGTATTTACACCTGTACCTGCAAATATGTTAAACCTACACATGTGTCTTGATGCTAATCTTAAAGTATAGACACATACCATCATTTTTTATATAGGGGTTGTCTATCAATAGTGTATATTTAATGAAATACATGCAATTTAAAGACTGTGCAGTTTTCTTCTTTTCTTCCCTGAAACAATTCAGCACTGAGGGACCTTTTACTGCAAAACAATGCAGCACTTTAAGGATTAACAGTCTTCTCCATATAAAAATTATGGATTAACTGCCCCCCACCCACCCTCCAAAAAAAGAACTCCAACTTTCACCTTCTGTTCATGTGTGAACAAAGTAACCAATGGAAAATGTTTTTTTTAGCACAACTAGGCATTGAGCTAATGGAAAATTGCACAGAAGTCGATGTATTAGGATGAATTCAGAAATAGTCCCCAAAATGTGTTTCCTACTTGCATTTCATGTGAAAACAGCAAAAACCTCCAGGGGTTAATGTGTTAATAAGCAAATATTCCTTGTCAGCTTGAAAGTGGATCAGAACTGAGTGGTAAGAAGGTCAAGCATTCATGCAACATTACCTTATTAATATGCATGGATCTTGTTGCAAGACTTGGATTATATAAACCCATATTCCTACTTGGATTGAAACCAGATCAAAAGTCTGGACTCCAAAGAGTTAAAAAGAATGATTAGCCATACCATAAACTCACTAGGCCTTAATGACGAGATGAGCTAAAATTCATTATGATTTTCATGGAAAATATTTAGGCAATTATCTTTCAAGAGTCATTGTATTGAAATGACACTAAATTGAAGCTCTAAAACATTATCAAGGATTGTAACCACTCGGATTATAATCATTTCCTCTTAAAAAATATTTAATTGCATAATTAACTGCATGGATTTTTTTAATTTCACATTCCCCATTTTGTGCACAGAAATAAAACAAGCATTAAGTACATTATGATTCCTCTAGGCTAAATTCCTGACAATACTATACGTGTCTTGTTCTGATATAGCAAATTTATTATCAGTGTTGCATAAATAGTTTGCTAACTTTATGCTGATTGCAGTAATTTAAAATATATTATTAAAATATATTACAAGCCAAATGTAACAATGAATAATTTCTTGCATTTTGGTCATTGAATGACATCAATCAAAAGTGTACTGTAAGTATTCATCTCTGAATCCAACGACTGTGTATAATAGTGATGTAATGACTAATGCATCACCATTATATTGTCTTCAGATGGCAAAAATGGCAAAATGATAATAAGTATAGATTAACAATATTTTATTAAATGTGATGCCACACCCCAACTATAGCCCTCATATCCACTATAAATTAACTGCAATTGAGAACACCAACAGAGCATCAAGTTCAGCAATCAGCTATGTTCTCATCATTTAAGTACCTTCTAATCAATACTCATGTTTATTTGATATAAAAAGCAGCAACAATCCACAAGCAATAATCAGTGGGGGAAAAAAGAAAAAACTTTTTTCTATAAGCAAGGCACGAGACTTCAGTGAAGTACGAAGAGAAACCAGATACACAGGGTTTTAATTGCATCAATATTTCAAAACATGGCATTATCATCATACAACCTGAGCCTTGTGACATCAACAAAGTATAGAACTACAGTGGAACTACCTGAACAAATTGCCAACCTTTTCAAGAGCTATCTTAACTGAATACTTCCAAGAATAAAAAAAATATGTTCCTTGAATTTATTTTTAGGAAAAGGAGAGCTCTGAATAAAAACTAAAAAGTCTTCAGTAGTTGTATACCTTGTCAACCCAGCTCTCATTCTCTATCTCTAATTAAAACAAATGATCTATTGAAGAAAAACTGTATTCCACCCAATGTTGAACACATCATTAACCCCTGGTTTTTTTGTGCTGTTTTCGCAAGAAATGTGAGTAGGAAAAACATTTTGGGGCTATTTCTGAATACATCCTAATACATTGACTTCCAAATAATTTTTCATTACCCTAATGCCTAGTTGTTTTAAAAACATTGTTTTCCATTGTGTTTTCCATTGGTTAGTTTGCATGCACATGAACAGAAAGGAAAAAGTTGGGAGTTTTTTTATAACTTTTTTTGCTTAAATGACCCAACATTTTTGTATGAAGACCACTCTTTATTCCAAATGCCCACGTTATCCTCCTACTTTTTGCACAGATTCACTGTGTGCAGTTCAGACCGGTCTGCCTTAGATCTGAGACCAAAAAGTCTCAAATCTGGACACAAAATTAGGTTATTCCCTCTGTATTTTGTAGTGCAACTAAAACATCCAGATTATTTGGTATCACTGGAGAGCTAAATCTGTCTACCTTTTTATAATACCACCCACTTTGTTGCATCATACATGACCTTGACACAACAAAGCCTGGCAGTAGGCTACTACCTCCTGTACCATCAATGCAATCCTCTATACACCAGTAGGGCTATATTGTATCTGGAGAGCACTGACCCAAAGGTCTTAATCACCCGAATCTATAATCAAGAAATGCAGACTTAAATGAAACTTACTACATAGAAAGCAATAATTTCTTAATGGGCTTACCATATATGTGACCTTCTTACCTCTATACCCCAAATCCATAATCCAATATCACAGTTCAGAATGTTTAGTACTGGCCTGTGATTTTCTACTTTCTGCCATAAGTGACCTGACCTTTGACCTCCCAAATCAATTGTCTTTTTGCTTACCTCTAATGCAAGCGATCCAGAAAGTCTTGGAAGTGTTCTTGTGGAGAAACTGAATAAATAACTGATGGATGGAAGGATGGATCTACTGACATACACAGAGACAGCATAACATATTATCCTCCGCATTACGATGGGAGTATTTTAAAAAATATCCAAAGGCAAAGCACTTCTTTCTAAAAGAACAGTACTAAATAAGGATGATCCATCTTACAAATATAAAATCTGAGCATCTGAACTTTAGGTCAAAATAACAGAGTAACAGGGCTCGAAATTAGCCGTAATCCACTAGCCCAAGGCTTGTAAATTTCCTGTCAGGCTAATAGTTTTCATCTTTTCAATAGTGAAATGACCTGTCAAGATTCAGTTGCTGCCAATCAGCCAATGAATGACTAGTGAAAGATTCAACTGTACTAGTAAATTTGACAAGTTACTAGAACATTTGGCTATAAAGAAACTATGCTGAATTCTATAACCTGGCAAGCTAAAAATATATCATCATGGAATAACCTATATAAATCTACCAGATGACAAAAATGTATGCAAATAACCCTTATTGCCAGCACATACAAAAAATTGGACATGACTGAAAATATATATTTTTTTGTTTATCTCTTTAATCTGTATGAAGGCATTATCTTAAACAAGTTTACTCATTACCTCCTGTACCTTGCAGGCCTTCATGTATTATCTATATAGATACAAGTCAAGCAATCAACTTCACAATCAATTAATCCCCAACCCACCCACCCTACCATAACTTTGGCTAAGATCCAATAAAAATTCATATTATCTTGATAACACCATTTTCCATTTAAATTAAAGATAAGGCATATCATTTCTCTATGAACATTTACCATATATAAATTCTTAAGAATCAAGTTAAACTACAAACATAGATGCCTACTCTGCTGTCATAGTGTCATGTAATGTGCTGGCAAAGCAGGGTCAATGTTGTTTGTTCTACTGATTACTAAAAAAACTACACAGACCAAGATGTGCTGGTGCACTGTGCAACAGCAAATCTGTGTCTAATGTAGTTAATTTGCTGTTGGACTCGACTTATAAACAAGTATATATATTAACTGTAGAGAGCATAAGCAATTTACTTGTAACATGATGAAAATATGCAAGGTGAAATGAGGATCTGTTTTCTGGCTCTAATATTTTAATCCATTCATCCTCATTGCTGTACTCGGTCTTCATGACATGTATTACTGTTTTCGACAACCCTGTCAGATATAAATTCTTTTTTATCTAAAGTAATCTGCAAAAGGGAAAACTTGGACCATTGGTAACAAAAATGGAAAAATTGATTCAAACTGGAAATTTCTTTTTTTTTTATTATAAAAGTTTTCTAAATAATAATTTTCAAATGCACTTGATAACTTAGGTGCAATCTGCACCTAACATTTGTTCCCTGACCATGGATTAAATTCATAAATAACAATGTCTGTAATACATTTTAAAAAATATAAGATTAATTTGGTAGACCATATAAAATAAAAATGGATACATTTCTGTTGATGAACAAGTCATCCGAGCCGCTGTGTTGGCCATACTGTATGCAAAAATGACAACTAGTGTCAGATAGGACTTCACCAGAAACCATTTGGTAAAAACCTCAAGTGAATATTTAAATGTAATAGAAAGTTTATGAAAATGGAAGTACCCGGTAGCTTTCTGGTAAATTTCAAAACTACATTGGTGTAATCTGAATGATATGGACCAGCTTTATCCCTGACAACATCTAATCAAAAAAGAAGTGATTAATGAAGGTCATTAACAATCCAGGTATTTTAAACTTCTCCCCCCACCCACCTCGAATAATAATTCTAAATCCTATTAAGAAGAAATTAACAGTAGTTCCAGTTCTGAGAAAGAATGATAAAAACAAGCATTTGCATCTGAATTTTATTCCCTTCGATTTCCTGTTACAGTACAAAAACATACCAGACATTCGAGTCAAGAACATAGACACATACTTTAATGATAAACGAGTTTTTAGTTCTCTTGCCAGCAAAACATTTTGTAATCTTAATTTACCTCTGGGGGATTTTTTAAAATGTCTAAATTGATATTTAAAGAAGTGGATGCATCACAAAACATCTGGAATAGTTGTTTTTCCTGCTGTTGAATTATATCGGTTCAGTTCTTACCAATCAGACTGTTTATAGCTTTTGCATCAGCCAAATGTATAGGTGAAGGTTTTTTCTTAAGAAATGTTGATTCAGTGCATTCACAACAGACCATATACATGGCATTTCAGTATTGAAATAATTACTCATTACTCTGACACGTTTGCATGCAAAAACAAATATTCAGGTATATATATATACATATATACACATGTATGTATGTATGTATGTATGTAGGTATGTATGTATGTATGTAGGTAGGTAGGTAGGCAGGCATGCATGCATGCATGCATGCATGCATGCATGCATGCATGCATGTATGTATGTATGTATGTATGTATGTATGTATGTATGTATGTATACACATACATACAAAGACATTCTCACATGTTCATACTTTCTAAAATTTTGTATGCTTTCGTTAATGATAACTTCACTAAACACAGCAAGGAAATTAACTATTTAGTGATGGTCTGAAAATTAAAAGCAAAGAACAGTAAGTGTGATTAAGTTATTTATACATTTGACCCTTCTTCAAGACTTCACAAGATGCCACTCTATTTTGAACAAGATGTACTCACGAGAGGGACCACTGTATGTGCTATAATTATTGCTACAGACTACTGCCCTGCAAACACGACACCAGGACTCATGTGTATAGATGCAAAAAGGCAAGAATACATATTTTATAACAACTTCTAATAAACCAAATTTCAACAGATTGTGTTTTGTTTCTAATCTTTTTAACATTCTGTTTTATGTTTTATAAAGTGAATATAATTTTTAAGTGTTTAATATACTAGTTTGTTAATTTGGGTTTGCTGTTTAAAATACGGTGCCTGATGTTCCTATTCTAAGAAAACAACAAAACTTTAAATCTGATTTGAAACTAAAATAAGGCAAAGTACTTTTATTCTAATAACAAGTAATATAGAATAATCATAATATGACTTAAATTTATATTATCTTAGGATGAATCAATATGTGATATTGTTGCCAGTCTTATACAAAGAACTTGTTCTGAAAATTTATAAAAGAAAACCAAGAAAAACACAGGTGCAACAATTACAACCACTTTTACTACAAACCAGGCAACATCTCTACAATAATAAAAATCAGATCACAAATTTTGGTTAACACTATAATCAAACCCGTATAACAACAAATTTTGAGTGGTTATAAAGAGACATACAAAAATTACAACTAAACTTAATAGAAGCTATGTTAGATGGGTTGAAAGTATCAGAAAACTCTTAAAAATTCTCAAAATTTTTGTTTTGCAATAAAATTTCATATTTTACAGATGGGGCTTCAAAATTGTAATGCCGGATGTCATGTATTGACAAAATTCATAACAGAGCCCACAATATGATACATTATCGATACATTTATAAAAGTATGATGTTCTTTTTTGTTTTTAGAAGGTTTATCAGTGGTAAGTTGGCATAATTTTATGTATAAAAAATATTGCACTTTTGTATGCATATTACATACAGAGAGAGACTTATCTGTTCATGCCATTCCCATCAGTGACAAGATATAAAAAGTACTTCCAACACAGACTACCTGTTAAGTGTCTGTGACCTTTATTCAACCTTTTAGGCCATTTCAGGCTGCTCATTTCATTGGTTGTAGAATTTGTCTTGGTCACCACAAACTTTGTTTTGCTCTGCATGTTATCAAAACATCTTATTACTGATTGCATGTCTTCATTTGGAAGTGAATATGGTGCTGTCTTCAAAACTGATGATACAGTGTAATTTCCTAGTGCAAAGGAAATCTTATGCAGAACAATTCCAAATGTGAGAGTGGAGATAACGGAGAACCAATTCTTCGCAATGTACTTCCTGCAGGTTCAAAGCAATTGCCACTGCCAGAACCACCTATTTCTGCCTGTGCAATAGGAAATTGGTCACAACAGCCACTAAAATCATCTTCCACAAATGAACAAGGTATTTACTCGTGCAGTTTGAAATCTGGCCATTTGGCTGATTATGAGCCAATTTTATTTTAATCTTATCTGCATGTTCAGTCATCGATTACATATATCAACACAATAGGAGACATTACAAAACTTGTTACTGATCTACAATTCAAGTACAATGCTGATCATTTAATGGCCACTTTTGCACAAAGCTTCTTTGATACGGTGTATCTAAACCAAGTTTTGATACCAAAAATTCTGGTGTTGTGCAGTGAATACATCAGAGTTAATTCAATTGGTGGTTATTGTTTTAATCTAGAGTTGAGCAAACAATATGGTAACCACCAATCAGAATTAAGATACACACCCTAGTCACATTTATCCTTCACTGAACCCACAACTTCTCACATCCGAGGTGGACACTGACCACCAGACTATCAGAGACTGAGTGGACAGATATAATATGCAAACAATTTTTGTGAAAACCCTACATCAACCCATTCAGGAGGAGTTGAGATCAGGATTTCAAGCTGAACTCCATGGCAGCATTACACTTAATGTGCAATTAGGTATCATAAGAAATCTCTTGGTGAAAACCCATGATACTATGGCCATCCATTTTCAAAAGCAGCAGCAGAAGCAGAAATTTAATTTTCAAAACCACCACCTCTGTGACAATACTGGTTGTCAGATTCATTTAGGACCACAACAAAAAAAAAACATCACAAGAACTCTTCTGGCAAACTCCCCACATTAATAAATAACTTTAGTTCAGGAAAAGCAGCAATACATTTAATGGATTCTTTTTGTAATTTGAATCTACAGGCCAGCTCTGTGTCTACAGAATGTATGCCTTACAGTTATTTATTTGTAAACACTGAATAACCTAGGCTGCATGATCACAGATACTGAGTTAACTTGAAACTTTCTTGAGTGAAGACTGAAGAAAAGCATTATCATCTAGATACAACTGGCATTGTCAGGTTTCTCATTAAACTTGGATCTACAGACTGAAGTACTGTACCCAGAGGTGTGCCTCATTAACCCAGTTGGATCTGACACTTTTTGGAGTAAACCTATATACCCTTTGGTTTAAGTCTAGCTTGCTAACCACAGGGTCAGCACACCTCATGCCTCCATTAATCACTTCCTATGACATACAAGAAGGCCCATCATAACAAGCACATGGTGACAGCTTCAAGACAGATAATAACTTGAAAGTGAAATATTATTAGTTTTTGTGAGACATTATTAAACCAGTATATTGTATATATTCACTTCCTTTGTGGCTGGCTCTCATTTAACTTTCTGTTGAGAATGCAGGAGAAAAAAATCAATATTGTATCAAATTACCTCAGAAAGCCTTGTTGTACACAAGTAGGCTTGCAGTTGGCTGGTTAATCACAAAATTACTGCCGGTTAATGGCCACAGAAACAAGTACTACAGAATCAGTGCAGTGGTATGATCACTTTACTTTTCCTCAGATCCATTATATATGTTCGTAGCCATTTTCATGGAGTTAAAAGTCCCATCATCAACTAACTCACCCAACAAATTAACATGAACAAGGCATACAAAAATATTATTTAAAATCGATATTTGTAGAGCAAACAATATTTTAAACAAATAATCAAGATTTGTAGAGAATAAAGCTTTTTCTTCAATATTTCATAAAGAATCCTAAGCATATGAAAGAAAATAATTCAACTTAAATGAAGGTGTACTGGAAACCACTTGCTTTTGTGATAAAATATTTAAGTTAAATGACTAGTCCCCAAAAGATGCTGTTTACCACTCATTCATATTGAATTTCTACTTTTAAAAAATCTTGATTATTTTCCACATCCCCTGTGCCACTACTGAAACATATTCCTTTTCAAACCTGACTTTCGCATCAAATTCACTGAAAAAATCTTCATTTATTCTAATAATATCCACAGTAAACCTGCTGTTACTAAATTTCTATATATTACTAATTTCTGCAGCAAATTTACTAAAGGTTAGTGTTTCTCTACTGTCATGTCTTTTAAGAGACTTGGTCAGCAATCTTTCTCTTAACAGTCTTTTCTCATGAGGCCAACCCCAAGTTGGAGGACCATTTTGCCCATCACCACAATAATAGTACCACATTTACAAGTCCACTGCTCGGGTGGCCTAGTGGTTTAGATCGTCCACCGTGGAAGCGGAAGGTCATGGGTTTGATCCACGGTTGAGTCATACCAAAGACTTACAAAAATAGTACTAACAGCTGCCTCACTTGGTGCTCAGTATAAAGAGGTTAGTGTTAGGACTGGTTGGCCTGGTGTCAGGATAATGTGACTGGGTGGGACATCATGCTACATGTCTGCACCATGACGCCCCAGTGCTAGACATCACTATAAACTGTAATCACTGTCGACATCATAGCGATATGACTGAAAAATTGTTAAAGCTACATTAAAAATCCTAATCAAACAAACAAACAAACAAGTCCAGTCCAACTGCTCAGACCCACATCACATAATGTGCTTCAAGATCTGGGTCTATGTTGTTTGTTGGGAACAATCACCAGAACAATAAACACAGACCTTGATCTGGCAGGAGCCATGAGTGACTCAGTGGTCTAAGGTTCCCATGGGTCATGGTTCTTCCTGGCATCTTACTACACCAAATTTATTGTTCAACACATACATAAAACATCCTCTGCTGAAAAGTGCCTGATGGATACTCAGGTTCTATGTTGTTTGCCGATGTAATCTATATAGCATGCCCCCCCCCACACAAAAAGCTGCCCCCATTTTTCTTTTTAGTTTTTCAACAACAGCTGGACACTTATTTTATTTTTTGATTGCTAAACTGCCAAAACTTTACTACAAACCGATAGTGGTTTTCTGATCCTGTATTATCATAGTCTCCAATGAAGCTGAAGCTACTTTATCCCCACGGTTTCCTGGTTAAAATAGCAATTCCCTCTGCAATGGAATGCAAACACAAGCAGTAAATAAAGCTCTTGCAGCTTGGTTAAGAAACCTTGTGCTATATGTAAAGCATTTGATAGGTGCTATAAATAAGTTACTCCTTTTTCTGTTCTGCTGCATGACCAATACAAAACTGAATTCATCCAGTGAAATGGACAATTCAAACCAAAGGGCCCAGAGTGACAGAGTGGTCTAAAGCGCTGTCCGTTACACTACCATCTCACTTTGTGGGTTCAAATCTTGGATTCGGATAATGCGTGTATGCGAGAAAGCTTGCCAGTACCTTCTCGTGGGTCAGGGGTTCTTTCCAGGGTTTTCCGGGTTCTTCCTCCATCATTAATACTGGCTGACATGTAAAGCCTATCTTGTGTTAAAAAATGGCATTAAATAATAAAAATAAACAATTCAAACCTCAATTTGTAAGTAGGGTTCAGAATTGCAATACTACCGCACTTGCACTTTACAATTGAAGTTTTGGTTTCAGTTCCACTTGAAAACATACACGGCAATACCAATGAATTTGAGCCAAAAATGTCATTCTGAAAAAGGTCCAACTGCAATTTTGTTTCATGTCCACTTCAAAACTGCAGAATTATTGCTTCAACCAATCTGTAACTGTTGAAAACTTAAATGGAAGGATTACTACAGAATTGCATTTGAAACAAATGGGTTATTTTTCTATCTTCTGTTGCATTTGGCTTTGTACCTAAACTACATTGTTTCTTTACTACATGCATTCATAATATTCCACTTAACTCATGTTTTTGTTCTGGACAAACAAAAGGGATTTATTTCAGTTTTCTGAGAAAGTTGGACCCACCGGAGTATTAGATAGCTCCAGAAAAGCTCTGGAATACTTTCAAATTTTTATTTAGTGTTTTAAATAATTGTTCATGTAATAAGGTAAATAAATTATTGCTTGTTCATTTTAATAGTTATAATAGATATGCAAATTATATTGAATCAGTCATACAATTTAACTGTTAACCTTTATTTTGATACCTAATCCAGCCAGATATCTTTAAAATTGGCAAAGTTGTGTTATTTCAAAATCAACAGGTCATTCTGCTTTACAAGTGTTTAATGCTCTATGCCTGCAGTTACTTAGTGATGAAAGGTTAACAGAATGTTTCCTGCATAACTGAGCAATAAGATTGATGTTCATATGCTGACAGTGTAAGCCCACAGTGTAGTGTACACTCTCCATGGGACCTAAAGTTCTGCATTACATTCAGTCCAATTATCACCTACACAGCTTATGTGATGTTATCAATCTCCAAACTAACAACCACAGATTTCAACAATGGAGTAATAATACATGCTGTTTCAAAATTCTCTATCATTTAGTTCTCCCCAGCACTAGGCACTATTGTAACAAAGCTATATTTAACCTACATTATTGGGAATCGTGTTACCAATCTTGCATGACTGGGCCTTCTTTCAAATGTAGCCTTACTACCCTATCAGTACAAGTACACAGCATGCCATATTGAAAATAATAATAATAATAATAATAATAATAATAATAATAATAATAATAATAATAATAATAATAATAATTTTCATCATTCACAATCAGTAACTTATAAGGTGGTAGGGGATAATTATATCAAAGTGGACACTGTCAAAAATCTTAACTTGGCTATGTTGTGACTATTTCAGATATTATTGTTTCTTAATTAAAAATATGGATGTATTTGTGAATTTGCTGTTTCAGTCTTGGATTGTTCTTGAAAGTGATGACTGGCAGGCCAGCATGTGAACCTCCCCCTAGTTACTTTACAGTATGCAGACAGTGAAATACCAATAGCAGTCTATGATGAAAAAACTAGCCACCAATTGCACTTTGCAGTAGACACATGGGCTCAGGGCAGGTAGAATGTATCTAAAATGGCATGAATGGATATAAATTTTCAAAGGGACAAAAGAAAATACTATACAATCCTTTTTTCCACCAAATATACTGGCCACTGATTAAATTCTAAAAAATTCACAAGCCTTTCCAGCTTAAGTTGATTAACCTATATAATTGTATGTACAACATCATGCAATAATCATGCAATATACATAGTACATGTATGTATTCCATAAGCATGTGACAAAAACTCAACTACTGAACCATAGGAGACCCTTGAAAGATATTATATAGCAAATAGTGTGCTCTAAGTATATACTGTGCTCTGTGCTAAAGTAGCATATATAAACATTTACATATATCTCAATATATGAAATTTTTCATTCTGCATACTGATCTCATTGCACTTCAGTGTACATCAACCAGTAACCCATAAATTAATGTTTCCTAAGTTTGTGTGAGTATATCTCTTTTCAAATTAACAATTCGTGGATCAAAAGCCAAACTGCATATTTCTGCCATTTGTTTCCCCTAGATAATATGTAGGCTCTTGTGTCATTATTTCAACTCCGAAAAATACATAAAAACTAATTGTTGTCAGTGAATTTTCATTCTAACTCAACTATTATTACAAACATTTGTTGGTTTTAAAAAAAAGTTTCAAAATGGAAATGAAATGCCACCATAAAGTTGTATTGTCTTTAGGATTTTAGTCAATGTGACATGGAAAGATGAGCACTATAAAGCAAAATTCCCTTGAAGAGACTAATACTATACAGGGAGAAAATTTTCCAGGAATTCAACTTTGACCATTTCTTCCTTTTAAATGTTGAGTATTGAAACCATACATATGTCAAGATGTAAGCTTAGCGCCATATTCATTCAGAAAACAAATGACTTAATTAGAAGTCTGTTATGCCATAAATATCATCCACTCTGGGAGAGTAGTAAAAATAGTAGTGAGAACAACAGCCCTTTTGTCAGCAATGCATGACTAGTACTATTTTCATTAAGGACCAACTAGGTATCATACCATATCTACTGAAGTAAATCCATGCTGATATAGCAATCTTTTTGGAGAGGGTAATGAAAATATTTTTAAGATATTACTTTCCATTCAAGAGCCCAAGATGATTGTTTTCTAACTTGTAACTTAAGTGACAATTTTTTTAAAAATTTGATCTGATACTTTGATAAAATGTACAAATCTGTGCAGCAAAATCAAACTTTGGTCACAGTTGGACAATGAGTCCAAATGTTATAAACATTTGAATATCTGTTGAGGGAGGTAACCCATGGAAAATTAATAACCTCTCAGTTTTGATTATGTCACATATGGGTAAAGCAAATCTGAAAAATCTGGAACAATGGTAGATTTTAGCAGAACTTTGAGCACAATATTTGCTATATAATATCATCCAAATGCATTCCCAAAGAACACGAGACAGCAAACTCCGTCTAACCTGGACTGGTACCAAACCTGTAACACTTGGGTTACAATTCTCAACATTAAATATAAGGTAATTTTCTCAAGTCTTCAATACAAGTTTTATTCTACTTCATTAGGTGCATCTTAAATTCACAAGGCACTATATCTGTATTAATCAACAGTTTTTACAAACTAAATTTCAATCTTAAAAAAAAAATGAACAAAGTAAATTTCCACCTCTAACCACATTTAATTTTAATAATACATGTAGGTTGAGAGATTTGTATAGTCATATGATGTGGAATGCAGACAGCCAGATCCAGGTTAAATTTCAGCAATTATGTACTTTCGTCTCATCTGTCAGTGGATTAAAGAAATGACAAATACTATGCTCATGATTTTTTGGGGAGAATATAAATTATATTCCTATTGATTTCATGCAGACTTATCTCAATGAAAGGTCATTCAAGCTATCCAAGTCAGCTAGTAAGCAGTTATCCTATGCAGACACCAAATGGTGTCAGCAAATTCCAAAGGAACGGACAATAATCCTAGATCATCCACTCATACAAACAGGCAGATGGTATGTGTGTGTGTGTGTGTGTGTCTCTCTCTCTACATTATATATATATATATATATATATATATATATATATATATATATATGAAAATCATTTGTGGCAGAACTTTAAAATAAAATTTACTGGCTCTGATAATATCCACAACAGATCCAAATATCCAGTACTGAGGAATAGTGAATATGGAACAAAACAACTCATCCAGCACAGGTAACTGAGTTACTACTACTGTACACAAGGCTCCATACTTATCCACATCTAGAGCACTGTGTTGTGTAGTTATCTATGGTCACAGCAGTGCCTGAAGCAATAATTTGTAAGGGAATTTCTAGGAATTCTATTTTTAGCACAAGTCACACTTTTAAACCAATCATGCAGCAGAGGCAAAATAAAGATAATCCCATTCTAAGTAGATGAAAAACTGTAATGTGTAAGCAATATGATGACACTGATCTCTTGTTGGAAATGGGGGCAATAAAATAACATACATTAATTGCCTGTTACCATATAAATACAAACTTATTGTTCCACCTTAGTACTGCAATTGCACAGGAGAAGCTAAGATTTTGATGAATATGACTATATAAAGTGAATGATGGATCTTGTAAATCTGAGATGAGCAGACTTACTACCTCTACAATGAGCAAAATCATAATATCGTATGTGCACTGTAAAAGTTCAAATGTATTGCAGTTCGGTTCGATGCTATGAATTATAGCTGGTATTTGCAACTGAACTAGCAATTAAAAAACTCCATCTAAGAATTTGTGCAATATTATAAATTCAAAATGTATTCTTATCCTCTGCAAACATAGCATCTTCAAACAATATGAAGGCAGGCCTTTTGGATGGAGCAAGAGTTAAGCTCCATTTAACACTAAAAAAATTGTAGAATGAACTATTTTTTTCCAAGACCACTCTAGTGGCCTAAGAAGAGTTATATCAAAGACTTAAAAAAATGGTACAAAAAATTGCCTCACATAGCACTCAGTATTTAGAGGTAGTGTTAAGAATGGCTGGCCTGGTGTCAGAAAAATGTGACTGGGTGGAACATGATGCTACAAGTCTGCAACAGGATGTGTCACTGCCAGACAACACTATAAGCTGCCATGCTGCAGACATTGTAATGTTATGACTGAAAAATTGTTAAAGCTATGACACAAACAAAATCTTTCAATATTCTTTTCTGAACTGCTGTACAAGTAGAATTGGGGTTATACAGAAGTACTTTATATCTCAAGTCTGTACCCTGAAAGGCTCAATGTTCTCGACTCCCAAAACATATGCACACTGAAATATCATCAAAATACACTCACAAGAAAGCAATTTTGCAGCACACTTGTTAATCAAGGGACCAAATTTACCAGTCAATCCAAGAATATCACAATCTACAATCTTATCATTTGTAGACAAAATCTGATCCACCTGCATCCACCAGCAACTCATAAATGTCGAAAGTGATCCTCGTATTATACATATAAAACAGTTGACTATATCATTAAGTAGACTTTGATGGTATCAATAGAAACTTACACCTATTTAAACTGGATGACCATGAATGTATGCCATGTTAGTATTATTAGTCTGATGCCTCAAAATTAAACTTATCCATCTGATTACAAATGTTATCAATATAATAACAACAGCAAGATACTCAACCAATCTGAAAGAAGTCAATTTCATATGCAAAATACCACTTACAATACTTACTCACAACAAAACAAGATTCGCGTTTTGAAGAAAAACACTGGAACCTTAATTTGAAAAAACAGTCCACACTGAAACTATATTTTCTTAAAATTGTTATATCAGTATTGCAAGTAAGAGTAACACTTTTTCTCATCCTTATGGAAATCTCAGTTAAAATTTAGAAATTGTATGTCCAACTCTGAAGCCAGCTTTTCCATAATTAACTGAATGTGTGGAACAGAGCATTTTTATTCATAAGTACTCAGTTTGCTTGGTTGCCCTGCTGTCACTGATCACATCTGTGAATGAGTAGGCTAATTTAAGGTTACCAGGTTTAATTATAATACTAACATAATAATATTTATAAGCCTTCAATTGATAAACTGAAATGAGTTAACTGACACATAATCCTGTCCACTAGCTGTTACACAGGTGTGATTTGCATGCCTGTAACATTTATAACTCCATCCCTTTTATTAATCTGATACTAATGATGTAATTAATCTTGTAACATAAAGCACCTCTATTTTTACTGAGTGTGAGAAAGCTGAAGATGAAAACACAGTTGACTCCTAATTATGTTCTCACAGAAATGCTTGTAGACAAAGCTGCGATGGTATAATGACACGTTTCGCATGTACTGTCGACATAGCTGCGATGGTATAATGACATGTTTCACAGAAATGCTTGTAGACATAGCTGCGATGGTATAATGATATGTTTCAAATCTAAATACAAGAAAGCATATATGCCTTTCTGTCTTCAATTCATTAGTATTTCTCTTTTAATATGCATCAATTTCAGATGGTGACTGTGCCAATGAAACGTGTATTTTTGCACCACCTGCAAATGTTTGGGGTACATGGCATCATTTACTTTAGCGAACTAACCTGGATGCTTATAATACAATTCAGTGTATAACACAGTCAGGCTCCCAACTACAACCGTGTTATAGTATGATCAAACTGTATGAAGACTACTCCCTTTTACTTTCCAACAAACCACAATAAACCATTCTTTTGTCAAATTTCCCAAATCTGTAGCTTTTGTATACAGAAATTCCCAATTCCATGGCCTTACTTTTAAACTGGCAAAATAATTCCTGTAGAACTAAATGTGGACTGATTACCACCAAAATATCACAATATTTACTCTGCATATTATGTATCAAGATACAAACCAGAATGACAAAAGAATTAAATATAAATTAAATAAACTTCAAAACATCTTTCACCTATCTATCCAGTATAATGAAGTAAGGAATAGTCTCACAATTAACACTAATCCACTATCCCACGGTCTGTTATTTTAACAACTTATTACTACAACCCAAACTGTCATTAATCCATCAGAGCAATGAAAATTTCTGCTAGATGTTATCCTAGTGATTAAGAAGCATTCTTGTGCCACAGTACAGTTTATCAAATAAAGTAGATGTTATTCCTTTAAATTGATCTGTTTATTATGCTAACTGAATACAGTACCTACAAACAACATACACTTGATGAGGTACAATAAATCTCCTTGAAGAAATGGACAGTTTATTCCACCTAATCAAGCAAATGATTATTTTCAAAACAGTCTCTCTGCACATGGAACTAGCTTTGTTACCTGTGCAAAAGTAGGTTGCCACTTTTAACGAGTAGTTTCCATATGAAAATAATGATGGGTTAAGCACAAAAAAACACTAGCGTTTCTCTTTCTGTTCATGTGCGAGCAAAATAACCAATGGAAAAACAATGTTTTGAACATGACTAGGCAATAGGGTAATGGAAAATTGCTTGGAAGTCAAAATGTATTAGGATGTATTCAAAAATAGTCCCAAAAATGTGTTTCCTATTCACATTTCAGCACAAACTTTAAAGTGGTAAGGTGTTAAAACTGATGATATTGAAATTTCAATGCACATTTTCTATGGGGAAAGGTTTTCAAAACATTTGTTAATACAATCTCACTTATAAAGCAATGTTATTCTTTTACTTGTAGTCATTATGTTGGTTAGTGAAAACAAAACAATCATAGTTTCAATCCCCCAGACATGCATAAATTTTGTATGACTATACTGATACAACTGCTTTATGCACTTATTTAAACTGAAAGATTTCTGAATGTAGCAATTATTGATCCTTGAAAATACTCTCATTTACGATTCATTATGTTAATTGTTTATTTTTGGTGAGTATTTTTTGCATCTACATGCTTACCCTATGCTATAGACAATTTATTAAAAGTGTCAGTTTGCACAAATTCTAAAGCCACAACCATTTTAATAATAACAGTAAAGCTAGAAAGTAAGAAATGCAGTGCTTTCATATTTTTTTTTAATCATGTCCTTTTATTTCTCTGGATGTTTTTTTTTTCCATTTAACATTGCTGCTAAGCAATATTTTATATTCAAGTTACAAATTCTGTTTATGTTTATAAACACATTTTGTATGTGGATAAAACATTATCATATTCATACCCACTGTGTTAATACTTGGAAGTGTATACATTTGGACGAGTAAACTGTAATTTGGACATGATTGTAAAAAGGCACAAGAACCACAATGTAATTATTTATTGTTAAGAGAAACTACACTAAATTAACTGGTAAAATTGTTTAATCAACTACCCCTTGAACAATTTTTTTACTTTCTTAAAGTTTACTATAATGTGTCAGTAATGATTTCTAAACTAGTCTGAAACACACCCACATTCCTTAACATGTAGAGTGCAAATCCAATCAGATTATTCATTTTAATTTCATTGTTGCCAATAAAACATTACTGTAACTATTCAGACAACACACTGAAACATTAAAGTCAATATATACATTTATGAATGAACTAGACAGTAGTTTCCAACCGAATTGACACGACCAAGAACAAATATAATGAAATGCATGAGGAAAAAAAAGCTTATTTATAGAAGCACTGATACAACATGTTCAACCACTACATATTTTCTTAGTCACTGTTGAACAAAAAAAACATCTAATGTCTTTGTTCTCTACAGATTTCAAAAAGTCATTTCACCCATGATGCCATAACCTCAAGCACCAAAATGAAAATCTCAATAGCCGTTAGTTTTTGATAGTCATATTTGTTATTCATGGAGCCATCTGAAGAGCAAGATATTGTGACTTGTGCTGAATAAAGAGAACAAGTGTACAGTATTTTGTATGAAACATACAACCAGACAGCGACACACATGATCATTACTGATTTTTAAATAAAAGGTTTCTCTTTCTAATTATGTATGACCATGTGTATGTATCTGGTATATTAAAAGGATTATTTTATACTTTATTGCATTTTAAACATCTCAATACATTCTACTTTGATTTTAGATCAAAAATATATCCATGCAACTACAACAGTTATATTTTAATCAAAAGAATTAATTATACAGTATATAACCAATCTGATCATGCATTGAATAACATGAACAAGGTAAACTCAGTGGGTAATGATGATTATCAGTGACAGGTCATTTCTAAGACTGAGACAGAGAAAATCTATGTCATTGAGCCATTGATCAAAATACATGTACATATAACAAATTTACTCCATAGGTTATTCAATTCCAAGTAATTTCAAAGCATGATATAAGTCACTAAAAAAAAATCTGCTAAATTCCTACTGAATGATACATAAAACAGACAAAATGATTTACCAATTCTGGATTCTCCATAGATTTAAAAACTGAAAACTGATTTTGAGCCATATGCTTGTAGGTGAGGATTTTCCTATGCGTGAAAAAAAAGTATGCTCAAAATTTCTTACAACCTTGTATATATATATATATATATATATATATATATATATATATATATATATATATATATATATATATATATATCCCCAGAAATGTTACATTGTTTCCTGGAGTCTAAGGGTTAGAACAATTATCAATAGTATTTCTGAGCCCGAAACTGGAAACAAAATGTACTTCTTTCAGCCACTGGGATTAATAAATACACACTATCCAGTGTATTAAAAATGAATGAAAAAGAAAGGTCTCTCCATAGATGTTTCTTTATAAAACCCATAAGCATTTTTTGTTTCTTCATTAAATCCAAGACTGTTCACATCTGATGACAGTAACTGTTATTAAATTTCACATTTAACAAGCTCTTAATTGTTTTCTGGTCCAGATTTCCCCTTGAATCACTTCACTGTGCACATTGCTCTCCATTTCTCCTCCAAGTTAATCTTGAGGAGAAAGTTTTTGAGTTGGATACGAGATGCAATCCCGAATTTCATATGTATATGTCAGTGGTTTTGTTTGATATTTTTAATTCTCTGTCGGAAATGAAAATTTAAGAGGAATTTACAGTATTATGAACTAGATCCAAAAGAAATACTAAAATTTATTTGACAAGTCCAAACGAATAATGTGTTTAGAATGAAATTCAGGTCCTAAGTGTGCAGGTATACCAATATTCCTTAAGAGCCAACAGTCTTGACTGTATCACAACACCATTCTCCAGAATGTTGTTCAATGACTTCACAATAATTCCAAAATGTTGAATTCATGAGCAATATGTAATTTCAATAAATAACTTAAAAATATGATACCTTTCAAATTAAATTTAAATATTAAATACATCTGCAGACTGTTATTAAACCAAGAAGAATACTAGGAAATGCAAAATAATCATTTGATCTGGTCCTTGTTTACATTTCCATAGCTACAGTATACACCTATAAATTTCAATTCACCCATATGTGACTTATTTCACAAAACATGTACCTCCTCACATATTTTGCAATAATCAATCATGAGATACTAACCCAAACAATAAATAGATTCACTGCTAAGGATGATTTTAAAATAAATTAACAAGTTGTCATTAGCTTTATCTAAAAATACAATCATGATTCAAAAGTAAAACACACAATATAGATAAATATAACACAAACTGAATCATGTCACAATCAAAGATTGACACCAGATGAAATAATGACAATGAAGTGAAGTACAGCATGCACACTGTAGCAGCTGTCTGCTCCATAGTAGCAGGTACACAGCCATGTTTCTAATCATATTGATTATTTTGCACTATTCAGTTACTGCTAAACATGCACATATTTAGATTTATTGGTAAACACCCATCCTTAAACAAGCACCTACCTTATGATCAAAGTCAAAATCCCCAATATAGAAAGTCACACAAAAAGCCAAGTTTACATCATTTAACTTTCCACTTTACAAACAAGGAATCAAACATGTATTTATCTTCTCACAGCTAGAATGGTGTTTCTATTTTTTTTCTATTTTAAATCTGAGTGGACCATATCAGAACTGACAATTAGGTCTTCGATGCTTTCATAATAAGGTCATGTGACTGATCATGTGAAATGAAGTCTGGTTGACAGAATTAAAGAATAAAAGAAAAAAATGGGAGTCTGAGGAGATATATGCTCAAATTTAACTTAAGTAATATTTTTTAATTCTTTAATGGAATGAAATAAAACTCAAACATCAATATCTGATATTTTCTGTGACATTTTGCTCCATTTTTAATTATACTCACCACTCTCCTTCATGCATCCTATATCTTTCGCCTTTCAGTATTGTTAACTAGGTCATGCAATCAAAAGAGCCCTATGTAAAAATTGTGTGTACCTAACTCAAAGAGAATAAGATACTTTTAACTTTTTGGGGTTTTAATATACTTCTGCACTTACTGCCAAATGCTGGATGCATCCATTTTTAATCTTTGTTGTGTATCAATGTTTAGTAACAATTTAAATGAAAGACAAAATTAAAAAGAAAAACATGTTCAATCACTCCAGGAATCAGTGGGTTAGTGGGTTTTCCATCTGCGATATTGTCATCTCCATTTCAAGACCTATCTCGTTAAATACAGTGAATGACAGTCTTTTCTGCATAGAGCGCCAGAAATTGAATTCAAGTAGTAACATTTTCATAACATGAATAATTATGTTGAATGATCTTATCAGAATTCCTTCAATTATATCCTAATAATATTAATGTATATACACTCAGTTGTATCCAGCTGCAAACAATAAAAACCTGATTTGAAACTTCATAATGCACCATCAGATCAATGTCAGTGTTGTTGGTTTTACTGTATATTCCTTACAAACTGCACAGATCCAGATCTGCTGACGCATTATGTGATGGCAGATCTGGACCTTTGCACTTTGTAGTTTTCTCAAAGCAAGTACAAATGGTGCATAAGAATATGATATAGTCAGCACTTTTATGATTTCTTGGAGAACAAGGAGTTTTCAACTCTTCCAAATGAGAAGGATGTGTGTGTGTGATCTGGATTTTTAATGTAGCTTTAACAATTGTTCAGTCATATCGTTACGATGTCTGTAGTGTGGCAGTTTATAGTGATGTCTAGCACTGGGACATCATGCAGCAGACATGTATCATAATGTCCCATCTCTTAATGATGAGCGACAAGCAAGGCAGCTGTTAGTACCATTTCTGTAAGGTTTGGCACATTGTTACAATAGAACTGCTTGGTGTCAATTGTATTAATTATAATGTATATGTATATTGAGTATTTTTTATAAATCAAAAGACATGCAAATCCTACCTGGATATGAGATAATGATCAGTTTTGTTAAGTCATCTTACTGGGATATTTTAACTAACAAATTAACACTACTGTAAAATATTATGTGATTAACATTGACATATATAGCACTAATCAGTGGTTTATCCTAACCAGCCACAAATTTTCTCAAGGATATTAAAGGAACCAAAAAAAATCCAAATTAACGTTCTTTTGATTGCTCAAGGAATAGCAAAAATTACATATTACTTGCAATGAATCATTGCATATGATGTGGTCTAGTTTTGGGACCTAGCTATTGAGAAAGCAAAGTACATGTATTAAATGTTTTATCACTTAATTAGTGAGAAACAACTGACCGATAACAAAATTATGAATTTATTAAGCATTTTATTCAGCATGTTCTTAGACAAGTTTTGTTATGTAATAGACCACATGATGTCTAGGTAAATATTAGAGGTCAACGAAATCTAAAATATATATCATCCAACTTGAAAAACATGGTAGATGGATGGATATTGGTGACAGACAAAAACTGAACAAGCCGATATACAGTTGTTCTACATTGTGGCCTGTATATCAACAATTATCTGCGTCATTTAAAAAATTTACACACATACTCCACTGCCAGTGATGTCATGTAAATTTAAAAAAAGATACAAAATACAGCTTGCTAGTCTGCGTCATCCAAAATAGTATCTCAGAAAAAAATAAAACAGTTGTGACGAACAACCTGGTCTATTTTAACTCATCTTACTTTTGTAAAAAAAAAACAAATTTACTATTAAAATAAAAACTAATATGAAATAGTGCTGTTTTCTTTTTCCATTTTTATTTGCAGACATGACAAGAAATGGAATATTGGAACCTAACAGCATAAAGATATATGTAAATACATCTTTTAAAAAAAGAAACAATCTGAATACATGTATTACAAATTCATACATGGCATCTTTGTATTTTTAAAGCAAAAAAAAAAGAATAGCAACTATGCCAAATAATGAGTATTTATGAGCAACTCCTCTTTCTATATCAAGGTCACGGTCACTCGCGTTAAGAGTAAGACAAAAAGTCCTTATCAATTCTCACCTATATCAGTTCTGCTAACAATAGGACAAGCGCGACGCAGCACATCGAACTACAACAATCATAAGCGTGTATGCGTTTCTGTGAAAGGAGGCAAATTCAAAAGCATAAACCAAGTCTTACCTTCTGCCATCCACCAAGCGAAGTCACCCTGCGGTACAACAGATACAAATCCACTTCCTTCGACCCGATTTGTGGTATTCGATCAAAAGGAGTTCTAAAATGAAAGCAAATACAAATTGAAATTGCTCACCCACATATAAATGCATATGAAAACTAAAATTTGACGGTAAAAGAAATCGACGAAAGTAAATATGTACCCTCGACTGATGTGAAATTGGCGAAGTCCGTCGATGAATTCAGCCTTTTCTTTCTGATAGGTGAATGGGTCTTTGTCTAAACTGCTAGCCATTTCTAGCAGTCTATTGTCCTGCCAGGCTCCTGTATACTCACAAACGAAACTTCAAATGATGCGGAACCCGGTGACAACAAACGCGATAATCAAAACATGCCACAAAAGGTGGGCACGCAGGGGGAAAATCCGTGATATCTGCTGGGGTTTCCTCAGAGTCGCCTGCCGCACCAACGATTCCCAACCCCGGCTTGAGCACCTTCCACCACTAAACACAGACGATCGATAAAGAATATAGGTCCTTTAGAATTAATAAGGAGCACAACTCCTAAAGAGTTGACCCGCAACTCAGCCTTTTTGCCACATAGTTGACCATACGCGTATAAAAATCGACGAAATTCGTAACAAAAAACATAATGAACATGCCCAAGTCAATAGCTCTCTAGAGGGGTGTTGGCAATGGTACATTTCCTAAGAGCAAATATTCAAAATGGCGGTTGTACACCACATTCTGAAGGACTCTTTCTTTGCATTTCATGGTAGCAATAAACAGCATACAAATCATTATTTGGTGATTTTTAACTTTGCCTTAAATACTATATAGATCGGCATCATAAGAATATCGCAATAATGGAAGTTAGAGGAATGTTTGTATTATTTTCTCTTGAAAGCTTGCTGACGCTTCGAAACCAGTCTACCGTGAATAAGTTCACGCCATACGTGAACTGAGTGTAACATACGCAGGCGAGCGGTCTTTCCGGTTGCTTTTCGATATTACTAACATTACTGGACCTCATTACTGGAACATCTATGATTATTTTTTGGAATGTTTTTCACCTACACAAGATTAAAGAGCTTGAAATTCCCGAAATGTATTGTTTGTGGGTTTTGAAATATTAGTCAAGAACGACAACTCGTGAGGAATGACGTCATTTGGCCTTCAGAAGATATATTTCCATATTTAGATATAGTTTAAATTTAAAATCAGATCACTTTCAACAAGATGTAATAATGGCATGTATTTCGGTAGTCATGTAACCATATATTAAAAAGATCAAATAAAATAATAACATTTGTAATAGATGCACGAGATTGTTAGGTTTGCTGGAAGAAAAGAAAATGGCTATGTATAAATAAATATGAAATCTACTGACCAAACAAAATATAATCACATTATTCTAATATTAGTACATTCATAAACAAGCATCAATCACGCACATGTCTCTTGTACACGTTTTAGTGGTGACTTAAGTGTATTATGATCATAGATCACACACACATACATGTGTGTGTGTGTTTGTATATATATATATATATATATATATATGGCAATTATTATATTCTTTGATTAGGCAGATACAAATAAAATAAGTTCCGTTAAATTAACTTTTTATCAAAATAGCACTTTTATCATCACCATCACTCCTCTCTCTCTCTCTCTCTCTCTCTCTCTCTCTCTCTCTCTCTCTCTCTCTCTCTCTCGTGAAAATTAAATATTTACGTGTATTCTGAAGTGCGCGCCGTCACCAATTTGTTGATAACTTAAGTCTCCACTGTGCATAACTAGGACGTAATATGGGTTTTCCCCTTACTTGGCTAAAAATAGCGTCCTTGTTGCTGTAATAACATCAGTACCTACATGGTAATCCCCGGCTACAGTGATCAGTCCAGTTAAACCCACTCGCTAACTCAATCGGTGCGTCGTTCCCAGGACCGCTATACACACAACCTTTACTGAATAGTCAGTCAGTCGCTCAAGTCTCAAAACCCAATACCTACGTGTGCGAGCTCTGCTCTGACGATATAGATTGCATCTATATATTACCATAATCCTCACTGTTTAATTTGGAACATTCAATTCAAATTTCACTCAAAATTATGTTGTTATGGTTACATTTTATAATCGATAGCAAGCAAATTTAAAATTTAAAATAAAATAAACCACAACTAATATGTTTTGACAATAGAGTCAAATTATTTTAAGTTAACTGCATGATCAAAAGAAATAAATGAAAATTCTAAATTTTAAGAAATTTAAGAACAACATCATAGACTTAATGCGATTAAAACCAGAAAGGGTGGATGTGGATCAGTACTGCATCACTGAACACGGCAGTTTATTAATCTACATTGAAGCTGTTGCACTCTTAAGCAGTTCATTTTGCAACCGCTAAATTCAGATGTCGTTCACATATGCGCATTTCTTACTTTATAGCTTTGACGATGAAACACAGAAAATTTTGTATCGAGGACAACGAACGAAATTTATCAAACTACTATTCACTGGATAGCGTCCTTCTTTGATAGAGTATTAAGTATTTACAATATGAAACATCTAAGGTCAATATCCCATTTTATTCTTTGATGACATTTTAATATATATATATATATATATATATATATATATATATATCATTTTGGTAGTTTATACATAATACTTATTCATCTCCTCTGTGCTCCATGCACCTGTACCGTAAGTTGTTAATTTCAGGCTCTTTGTTTGTGTGTGCTATATATATATATATATATATATATATATATATATATATATATATATATATATATATATATATATATATATATATATATATATAGTTCGTTTTGCACAACCGTACAATATTAGTAGCCCCAGTATCACGTTTACGTTAATAAGTAAATAAATACAATGATTAATTACGCTACAAGGGCAATCAAACCCTGAACATCAATCTATTTCATATTTTTCAGAAGGGATTAATCGATCGACCCAATAAATAATTTTATTATTTCCATTTCATTATTTTCCTGTAATTGTTTAATTCATTCGTTTATCCACCGTAGAAAATAATCTGTGGAGCTGAGACTGGGCATAAGAAACGGATATTCATTCTAGATTTTAGTGAACCGTCGTGCATTTTCTAATATGCCACTAAAGAAGGCAGGATTCACGGTGACTTTGTTGTTGGAGTGCCAGACTCATAACCGACATATAGAGGGTTCGAATCCTACTACTGGATCTGTCCAGGTCGGATACAGTTGATCGTTCTAAGGCAAGATATTTCTGCATAAAGAAAAATATTGCAGTGCCGTAAAACACCAAATGCCCGTTTACCGCGAAATGTTTGCGTGTGTGTGTGTGTACGTATGTGTGATTACGATTTGCAGTGTAGATCTGACAATTTTTCAGTCATATCGCTACCATGTCTGCAGTGTGGCACTTTATAGTGATATCTAGCACTGGGGCATTATGCCGTAGACATGTAGCATCATGTCCCGTCCGGTCACATTATCCTGACCCCAGGCCGACCAGTCCTAACACTAAACCTCTTAACGTTTAGAGCCAATCGAGGCAGCTGTTAATACCACTTTTTTATTAAAAAAATAAGTCTTTCATATGACTTGGCCGGGGATCGAACCAACGACCTCTCGCATCCGAGGCAGAACCACTAGACCATCAGAGCAGTCGATCATGTTATAAATCTTGGTTATTTTATCTGGGGGAGTGTGGACATCATATCCACTGGTATTTTTTCTACGACAAAAATAACATATGTAAGGTCAGTTGTTTCAAAACTGTTTTTGAAGCCATCTAACGTAATGTCTCTTGTCGAGGGCAGATCTTGATGCGGAGGGCTTCACTTGCACAAGAATATAACTTGCCGGTAAAATTTAAGTTGTTGTACTGTTTCGAAAAATATTGTTATATGTTATTTCTTTATATTTGTTCATAATTGTACTGAATCAAATAGCAGTTGTTACGAAGTTTATTTGTTTGGGGGGTGCGGGGGATGGTCACTATTAATGTCGTCTGTAGACAGTAACTCTTTTCCAACATCTACAGTAGTGGATAGCTTGTACTTGGGTCAACCAAGAAGCATTTCGATTTCCGGCTAAAAACAACAACGGTCAAAGTGACATTGGAGAAGAAAAGTAGTTTCCTCACTTCGGTGTTCTATATCACATACTCTAGGCCATATTTTGTGGGTGGCTTGCAAAAAAGGCAAGGAAGATGGCATTTATTTTGGTGACAAATGATGTAAGATTAAGGTCACTGACTGACGGAAGAAAATTGGGGCGGTGCATAAATAATTAGTTCTTTATCACAGACCAGAACCAAATTTTCTGCATGGCTGGCATTCGGGCAAGTAAGAATCTTTAGAAAACTGTTAAACACGTAGTAGGCATATAATGTGCACCGGTATCCTTGTTTTGTTTCTGGTTGGAGTAAAATACAAGACTTCGTCAAACTGGAGTCTTAGTCGCGTTGGCGTATACTACGTAATATGTGGCCTTATAATACGAATAAACTGAACATTTATTACAGTGTTTGCATGAGTAAGTTTGAATATGTTAGCATGATTATGTTTAGCTATATTGTCGTAATTAGATTAACTATGTTGGCATCATTCAGTTTTAACTACGATGGCACGATTAAGTCTAACCATGTTGACATGATATGATTGTGTTTAAACAACAGGATGCGAGAAATAACAAGTCTACTATAAGGAGACTACCATTACAATTTGCACATAAAATTTTAAATGTGAAGATTTCATCTCCATATGGAAATAGTTTATTATAAACCTGACTGTGTTAATCCTACGTCTAATAATCAGAGTGTCAACTTATTAGGACACCGTAAGTGGGAATTATTCATTTATCAAATTCAAAAGCTATAACTGACTGGTTTATCGGCATCACCATAAAATAAAGTTTAGGTCGGACTATCTAGACTGGTGTTTGTGTTACTGGAGAAGTGGTATTCAAACCATGTTGAATTAAATCTTAAGACTAACTCAGACGCTGTTCTCAATCGAAGTAAAACGTTTAGATCTCACTGGATAGTTTCGTATTTTGACACCTCACCTTCCTAATTTGTAAGGTAGAAGGCATGATCCTAATTATGACAATCCTAGCATTTATAAATTCACACATAAGACAAATCTGTAATGTGATTTACATTTACTTTGAGTTAGGTTTGGACATAGGTTGGCTTGTGGTGACTTCATGTCACAATTAGCATTGGAGATCAAATGCGTAACTTAGGCTGCAAATGAAAAGTCAAATTGGCTTACGTATTTCCGTCTGACTGCTACAGAGGTAAATATAAAAAAATCTACATGGTTGAGGGGTGACGAAAATTTTACTAATTTGTTACAGTACTAGTGAACTTTATTTATACATAAGACATAGGGCACATGCTGATTCGTTTAGCTGTCTTGTCACAGGGTAATATTCAAAATAGCTCTTTCGTGTCAAACATGAATGTAAAAAAGAGGGGTTGGTGGCAATGTTTGTTCAGTATAAATTCCATTTGCATAAGGAATTAACCTTAACATCTCAGTCATAATCTTACAAGCATCCTTTCAACAAAAATCATTTGTTAATTTTTTTTATTTGTATATTTAATGTAATGTTATTATTATTTTTCTGCAATAGGTCATCGTCGGTTGTTAATTTGCCCACACAACAAAACTGTCCAGTGAAACCTTAGCTAAATAAATCTGACTTGTCGGAGAAAAAGACAAGTACACAGACCAACGCAACGAAAACAATATCACGATAGGATCGTTCATTCATAATGTATATACCACGTTAAGTTGCAGTTCGTGCAAGCAAGGGGTTCGTTGTACCATTAATAAGGACCAGTCATTTTGAGGCATTCTTTCTTTTGGAGACGGCGATTTCTCTTAAGAACAACAATTCTGAATCGTATTTTGCAACTATTTATGTTGGCGGGGGATGGGAGGGGATAATTGTGGCCATAAATAAATGCTGGTGGCGTACTATCACGAAATTTCCCACATTTTATCTAAATGGTTCCAACCGACTTTGCCTAAAGTATGATTGCGGAGTTGTGCGTGTGTGCGTGCGCGCGCTTGTGTGATTTATATTTTGACGTAGTTCTAACAATTGTTCAGTCATATCGCTACGATGATTGCCAGTGTGACAATCTATAGTGATGTCTAGCCCTAGGGCATCGTGCTGCATACATGTAGCATCATGTCCCACACAATCATATTATCCGGACACCAAGCTGACCACTAATAAAAGGAACCTATTAATGCCATCTAGCGAGGCAGCTGTTGGAACCATTTTTTTAACAGATCTTTGGTATGACTCGGCCGGGGTTCGAACTCACGACCTCCCGCATATGAGGTTGGATTGTGGCATTAAATAAGACTATGCTGCCTCTGAGATACCTACAAATTACAAGATACGAGTAGAATCATGGTATCATATTTTGAAAAGATATTTATTTGTGGGGAACTCTGTTTGGCAAGAAAGACTGTTCTCGTGCTTTTAACAGTTAGCCCAGCTTCTTGCATTATTGGAAATACATCATTATAGTTTTATAGACAATCATTCCGCTGTGCACGAGAAACTGGTGGATGTGTACATAAATCATTTGTTGAGCTGTACGTGTACCGTTATTATGATCGGGGAAGATAAAAACAAAATTTAAAAACTACTATTTGCACAAAAATAAAAAATTCTGAAGAAACTTTCGTTCATTGACAAATGGTACCCTGTTTAAGAAACGAGCAATACAGTGCACTTTGAAAACCTTTCGTATGATGGTTTAAAGACTAAATATAGGTAATACGCATTAATTTTGTCTCTGTCATTCAATCAAAACGTATTCATCATACCATTCTAATATTCAATATCATGTTCATGCAAAGGTAAGCACCGTCGTGCATCAAATACATTGCATATCTGATATGTAATTATCTCTGAAAGCTATCTGACTGTTCAAATTTAGTTACCCTAACTACTGCACAGGTAAACTCAATTATTAGGTTGTTCTATGTGAAACACACACACACACACACACACACACACACACACACACATACACACACACACACATCAAACTCGTTAGAGTATTATAAAACCGTTTCAATCAAAACCAATGCAGCAGTTATCACGAAGTTCACATATATCAGCACCATGATAATGATTCCTAACGAGTGGGTTTTCGTGCAACTCGAGACCTTGCCTTCGAACGTATTATTGCTCTTTTGTGAAGGCGTGGGGGAAGGAAGCACATAACCATGTTGGTATGGGCGTATGTCCATGATAGCTAGGCGATAGTTGAGGCTCGTGGCATGGTTTTGATTTTTGTTTGGAACGAATTTGAAGTCTCTTACATTTTTTAATATATTGGTGTTATTACGCATCTTTTCTTTCTATCATCCAGACAATGTCTGATCGGTATAAAGCTCTAATGCTCATGCGTAAACTTACACACATAAGATCCTACCCTACATGAGGACAGTTCTTTGGAAAGCATGTTATCCAACTCGGCTCATGTTGATAGTGTGTTATTGTCAGTAGCGTACTAACGAAGGAGGGATGGGAGCAGACGGGGCGGTTGCCCCGGGCGCCAGAGGTCTTCGGGTGCCAAAGCCCCTCTTTGGACCATTATCGTTTCCAAGGGCGCAATTTAAATTGTTTCACGTTGTTTTTGTTCCCCGTGTACTCTTGAGTAAATTTAACTGGTGTTGTTGTTGTTGTTGTTGTTGTTGTCGTCGGGTTTAACGCCATTTTTCAGCACACGATACATGGCGGCCAGTATTATTGGTGGAGGAAGAATCCGGGAAAACCACCGAAAAAAATCACCTACCCACTAGAAGCTACTGGCAAGCTCTCTCACATACCCACACTGGCCGAATTTGAGACTCGAACGAAAACAGAGATGAGATGGCAGTGATCAGTAACTGTGCGAGCACTTTAGACCACTCGGCCACTCGAGTTAACTGCAAACAACAACACAAAACTTTTCATACGAAAACAGCGAGTGAAAAAGCATATAATTTTTGTATACGAGCAGGACATCACTTGTAAAGTACACACACGTTTCGTGCTTAATTAGCAAAGCGCATAATTTTTCAAGATATTCTTGTCAAACAAAAGTAGCTCTAAGATAAAATAAATAAATAAATATCTTGATTACTAGAAATGTAAGTAGCTACTTTGTATAGACAGCGGATAATTTTAAATAAACAAACAAAAACTTGCCACGTGTTTGAATTCAAGCTATTGTTTCAGATTACGATTCTTGCAGGTTTTGTCTGATTTTTAATATCTGCTTTTTTTGTTCGCTTCCATCTCCAGCTGCATCCTCCTTTTTGACTATTTATTGTCTGAATCTTGCTAGAGCGCTTCCCGCGTACATACCGTTACAGTTTATCTTAACTTTATATTATTTCCAATCCTTGAGCAATTTATTTTACATGTCGGTCTACAAATCTTCTATGGGTATTTGAAACGTTCATCTTGTACATTATATTTTCTTCTATGTTCATTCTGTGGGTTAGGCAGTTATGATTGGGTTCGTGTACTTGACCTTTTGTCTGACGCATTTACAAGTAAAGTTAGGACTAGTACAGAATCCCAATTTTGTCAGTGATCTGCTTTGTATAATGTTACCGTACTAAACATTCTTCTAGTAATACATCTAGATATACGTTTAGTGAAAGTTTTTGAATGTCTTTTCGCCTTTAGCATTAATAAAACAAGCATGGATCAAAGTTCATAAATATTAGTTTACAACGCTTGCCAAAAATGTTTGGAAAATGAGTTCACAACCAATGCCCGATAAGATCTTGCTAGAAGATGGGGGGGGGGGGGGGGAGGGGCAGAAAGGGGTGCGGAGTCAAGTTTTTGAAGTCTGTAAACCACACTCAATATATTTATATTCTATATGCTAATATAAAGTGCCTCTATTTTGCCAGCTGAAAGTTTATTGAGCAGAACGGTTGTATAATTTTAAAGTTACTGCTCTGTCAATCTGTATATGATATATAACAACATTCTACAGTGTGTCCCAACATCATGTTAATTTTTTGACAATCAGCCAGTGCGCTTTTAATTACGCAATGCCTTGTATTTTACTATGAATATTAGAGGTCAACGGTATTGATAGGTTTCAAGGGTATTGACATTTGTTGCAGTCTGACGGGTGATAGGTTAATTTCCTGATATATATGTACATGGATGATTGTAGACGAATATAACAATGACACCTACAAAGCAGATTAGGGGGCTTGTCAGCAAAGGAAAAAAAAAACACAACAACAACAGCATTTCGTTTTCCAGCTTATACATGAAACAACAATCCATTCTTTTCAGATTAGGCGATATTTGTCCAATGGTCGGGTCTGGTGTTGTTGCGTTAACGTCTGTTTTTTTCTTCTTTCTTTTCTTAGCACACTATATGGCGGCCAGTATATCTGAAGGAGTAAGAATTCAATAAAGCCCCGGAAAAAACCACCATCCCACGGGAATTCACTTGCAAGCTACTCACGCTCGCACGTTTACCGATCGAACCCAAATGGACAGAGGTGAGATGTCCATGCTATTTAAAGGCGTGTGCCTGAGACCACTCAGTTACCCAGGGTCGCTCAAATGGTTTGCGCTAAAGTTCTTATTTAGAAACCCACTTTAGGAAATAGTATCCTTCGGAATAGAAACAAACTGCACTTTTGCTAAACACGTACATATAAACCATACTCACGAGTCGTTACTTATATATTGCGAGTTAGAAACTCAACTCGCGCGAACATCCCAATTTTGTGCTTGCTACTTATATATATATATATATATATATATATATATATATATATATATATATATATATATATATATATATATATACACTTCATTAACTACTGTGTAGATTTTAAAATGTGACGCGCTTTTTATTACATTATACATGTGTAATGTGTGGAGAGCTGTAACTGATATCAAACGATTACCTTTCTGTGCGGACTTTCATATAATATAACATACTTGGTTATAAATATATACATAACTGAATCTTAAATTTCTGCAAGATTAATATAGACGAAAGTCTGTAATAATTGTATTGTTTTTCTCTGCCAGATCAACTGGTTTTATGAGCTTTGATCAAATTTCCTTATTGTAAATATATATTCCAAACGCGAAATTATGTCATAGATCAGCTGTTTCTTAATATTTTCGACTACAAGCTTACATTTTTTTTTGAGTCAACATATGCGTCAGTCATATCTAACGAACTTTCTCAAATAGTTGTTTGCTGATACCATCCTGAACTTAAAAAAAAAAATCAACTGTAGAAAGAAAAATAGAAAACAACGAACACCAGCGATCTACGTAACATAGAAAAAGCTTGAGCAACTACTTTGGAACCTTGGCGGACCCTTTGATACGGCAGACACTCGAACACCAGACAGTTCGAATAGATATAATGATGTCAATTTAAAAATCAAGATAATGTTGCATTTTTTGATGGCGTAATTCAAATTTTACATCACGTTGCAAATTTCCTGTTCTCGCCAGGGAGATAAGTTATGTACCTGCTCTCAAGTGAGAAGCAGTATTTTACGCCAAGTACAGGAATCAATGCAAGGTAGCATGCAGATAAATATAGAACGGATAGGAAATCCCCTATTTGCTGAGTGCAACGTCCGTCACTTACGCTTCAGAAGAAAAAAGGCTTAAGACGGGCAATAACCACGTGTGTGTGTGTGTGTGTGTGTGTGTGTTGGCGAATCTTTTGTGCAGCCAGAGGCATAGCTACAGTGTTTGGAGCCCAGAGACAAGATTAATTTTTAGGCCAACCACCCCCACACCACCCAGCTTTGAGACCCATTATTTTCATCAATAATATCACCCAGTACAACCTATTTCAAAGCCCATTTTAGCACCCCCACTAGTCTGTCCCCCTCTGCGACCCCCCCCCCCCCAGCTACGTCTCTGTATGCAGCAACCGATGAGCTCTCGAGATGCAAGTGGAAGATGATATATGCTTTTGATTAAGTAAAATATTATACCTGGTCAAGTATTTAAATATCCTTATATTCGTGCACTTTCTTTAACAATTTAAGATCCAAGGACAGTTTATTTGTTGCATCCCGTTTCACCTATCACAAGTTGCGCCTGTCGCCATTAAAAATAAAGCTTTTACAAGCACGGCTGCATTGTTTCTGCATAGATCGTGACTGGTTTTTATGTAAATTATTGAGACTGGTTCTAGATGAGTCATTTAATTTTAAAGTATTGGTGTCAGCCTTAAGAAAACAAACAACCAACAACATCTAACCAGTATGTCCACACGATACCAATAATTACCACCGTGTTCATCCTAACCACCCGATCCCTACATTGTTAAAGCCTTCAAGGTATCGGATGTCCTAACTACCATCTATGGGAATCTTAACTACCATTAAATTATTATGACATTTCATAATTATATAGCTACGTGATAATTTCGTGTCGTATCGAATTTGCAATTTTATTCGCGAGACATTTCTTCTTCTTTTCTTGCAATACTCTGTTTTTCTTTGGTGAACAAGACTCGACATACTTTTATAATGTCCACTTAGGGTCTGAATAGGAGTAACGCACGATGACGTATTGGACGTAAACAAGTAGGCATAGCTGTCATAGATTGCCTTTCACAACAGTCGATATCTTTTTTGTTATTGTTGGTCTTGTTTTGCTGTTTGTTGCTTTGAGGTTTTGTTGTGTATGTCTCTTCGCTAAAAAAGATGACACTTATGTTTTATTTTATTATATAAAAACCTGTTGATTGAAAAACTAGACAAAATAATATTGTTCTAAGATACAAAAGTATCTATATATCATTTATATTACTTGAAAGCAAAATTATCTTCCGGTAAAGGAAATTTAAAAAATGAACTATCTTGGGTGAAAATAAATTACATGACCGGGACCAAAACCGCCAGATTAATTGAGCGCTCCCTAATTCGGATAACGGAGGTTGGGATGGGGTTCGGGTGGGGTGGATGCTGTTTGTCTTCTGCCGTTTAACATTTCTGTCTTAGATGAACATAATATGAGCAAGAACTTTGGTCAATAAAGTTATCCAAAAGGACACACAAACTTGGTACCATGAGGATATGGCAGATGAACATGAGATTTTTTAATTCATAAACGGTGTAAGCAATATGTATTTCTTTTAGTTAACATGAAATTACAATGAAAAACGCGATATGTAACGATCACTTTGTTCTCATATGTACCAACATGTGACAGAGTTTACGCCTGCATTTATGATATTTGATTGGCTGAAATTAAATTAAACTTTTATATAGTCCAGTAGCTTTAACCTAGACTTTGTACAATCCACAACATGCACTTTAAAAGGCGTTACACGAGCTGTACGTTTGCAAGCAAATTTAACTATATAGTACACGTAACCAAATTCTACACTTTCGTAGCTGATTGTTATTTCTGTTCGTTCTATTACTTTTTGTTTTCTTCAGACAGATTTTGTCGAATTGCTTCTCTAAGATCATTATGCTTCATACTGAATTTCAAGGTATCCAACGTTTACATTTTTCGTAAAGCCTTTCTTGTTAAAGTCATTATTTCTTACCGTTCACTGCTATCTGATTAAAGTTTTTATATCGATTATATTGTTAAAAGCGTCTCCTACTACCTACAGTGAATGGCAGGTGTAGATCGGCAAACGCACAGCCCATACTTGCAAACCACGAGAAAGCCAATCAATGGACGTTAGCTAGCAGTTAAATATAGAATGAGCTGGAAATCCCGGTAAAAGAGTGCCAAGTCCGTCTCAGCAAGTGCTGTCAGTCAGTTGAGTTGTGGACATACAATATACTTGATCGTATTATATCGTTAATAGAGCCTACTATCTCGAGCATATTGGCACTAATCGCACTAATTGCACTGCATATTTCAATAACTAGTTGATGCTCGTCATAAGCCAGATGAAATATCGAGCTCGTCACATATCGAGGAAAGCCTCAAGAGATAAATCTGAAGAACTTCGCCAAACACAAACCAAAAGACTTTTTGGAAAACGTTCATTCAAATAATAATAACGCTGAACAAAATATAGTTTATGACGATTTTGGTCTGTGCACCGTTGACACCAACTTAAATCATGAAATTAAACACGGTAAGACTGATACAGTAATATATAGTACCACGTAACTGACAAGACGATATCGATGGTCTCTGCTCTGAACTACTTTCAGCTACTTTAGATAATATTGCAATATTTATTGTTTGGCTTTTGAATGTAATATACGAGTATGTCAGCTATCTGACGTAATGGCCTGCAAGAGATACATACTCTTAATTAAAAAATGTGATCCTTAAGTTGATAATAACTACAGTGGAATAGCTTTGATAGTTAATTTAATAAAAATATTACTGACAGGATTTGAACAAAAAAATGTGTTGAAGCGGCTTAACCATAATCCTGTAAAATATCAACTCTGTTTCAAAAGGAAAAAAGTTAAACAGTAAATTCTAACTTGTATACTTCAATTCAATTAGATCAAAAGTGTATATACGGTAACAAATTGTAGTGTGCATTTATCTACCTTAGAAATATTTTATGTGTGCTAAATGAACAATTTACAGTATAAGCCTAAAGTAGATAAATGTAGCAGACAAATTCTATTTGCCGCAGTATATATCAGTCTGATAAAGCAAGCGTGCTAGATTTCAGCATATAACATCCGCTTTGAAACTGTTTGGTATGAAACGGAGAGATTTCTCTTTAGTATTATTTATATATTGTTATATATATTTATTGCATTGTTTCTTGTTTTTCCCCCACTGATTAGGTATATCTATATTTTGACCATATTCTAAAATCTAGTTTCTTGGTCTTCCTGACCAACGACATTTATTTTGCAAACAACATAATACGAAACTAATATTTATAAATAATTATTCAGATAATTATTCATTGTAAACAGGCTTACTTCATTTTGAGTCGCAGTCTTGATTCTGACCTTAGTAAGTTCAAGAAAATATATTCTCCATCAAGTTAACAGAGTATTTCCAGAAAATGCTAATATTGCAATCTAAGTGAAGTGGAGGTATATATAGTTGTTTACTTAAGGATTGCTCACTCCTACCTTAACATCCGAAATGGATTCAGCCTTATAGATACGTTCAATTTTTAGTCTGTGTGCATTTATTTATTTAAATTATGTCCAGAAATTAGAAAGTGCTCATCAGTACTTCTTGGACTAAATCCTTAACTTATAGTGAATTTAGAGAATGGTATTTTGGATTATATTATCGTGATACATGAGAAGACTGTCAACACATCTAGACATCCCATGTAATTGGCAAATTACCACCGTCGAGACTACATGCACATCGGCACATTCAATATTTGAACTTATTTGGGACACCACAGGAATTCAGTTGAAACTCTGTACAAATTGGACTTGTGATAGACTATTGGGGATTTAAGTCACAATCGTTAAAACTCCACTTTGTATTCTACGTAAATAAAAAATTATTTGCTAAATTTTGACAAAACGTGCTTGTTTTCGCTAGTTTCTGTCACGAAGTTGAAGATCATAGAGTCGTAACAGAAAATTGGAGCTCTCTTCTGGGATAGGAATTTCATTAAGTGTGATCTTTCTGAGGCGAAGTCTTCTTTACCAATGAAGATGTAGTAGCTTTCATGTCGATCATCCTCTCATTTACTGTATCTTCAAGGCTCCCACCCGTTACGAATAGAGATAATTTAATATTTTCCGTTGATATCAATGGTTGTGGCTTGACGAATATTGTCATTTCACCCGTGTTAAATTCGTAGATTGAATAAGGGTGTCAGGGTGCAAAATGAATCCTGTAGATAAGTTCATAGGACATGACACGTTAACCTTAATATTAGTTTATGTGCTAGCCTGCCGATCAACTTGGACAAATATCATGTCCTGTAATTGAAAATGAATTTAATATTAATTAGGACTATCTCAGTTAATACCTGAATAGAAAGAATGTAATGTTAACGCAAGGTCATAACGGCCAGAGTTGAGACGAAGCAAGGAAATCGGGACCATATGAAACAGGTGTCAAAAACTGATATTTTCCATTTTAGGTGTTAATAAAGGCGGAATAAAGAGTATTATTCTGACTTCTGTGGGGAATGATAAAGATTTCTGTGGGTATTAATTGTCTAAACTAATCTATGGGGGAGGAGAGACGGACTTTATGGTTCTATAATAGTTCCCCTCCTAAAATTATTCAGTCTTTGTTTCTGTGGGGAGCCAAGAAGTTGACACCGAAGGAAAATATCGGGTATCTTTACTCGGTATAAAATTGTCTAAAGAACGCTTGTCGTAAAGATGGACACGAACAAGAGAGATATTCAGCTTCATTAAAAGAACCGATTTCGAATAAATCACAAGGGAAAAACATAGCTATATACAAACCTGTATACAATACATTGTAGGAAAGAGCAGTATGCAACTAAGAAATGTTGATGGCATTAAAAGGCTAGGAGGAGGATGAGGAAGAGAGAGAGAGAGAGAGAGAGAGAGAGAGAGAGAGAGAGAGAGAGAGAGAGAGAGAGAGAGAGAGAGAGAGAGAGAGAGTCTATCGACCACCATCAGTGATTTGGGAAAGGACATAAGCACCAGGCTCTCATCCCGGCAATTTGTCACTTGATCATATGATGAAAATTTGTTCGATCAGTATAACAGAAGGGCTTATTGAATTTAGCAGAATTTCGTAACTCTATTTCTGAATGAAAGCGAATCATTCACGCGTCATATTCTATTTCAGTTGGTTTATGCAATTGATTAAATTGGTATATTTTACAGGGGGGGGGGGGGCGCGATGGTATTATATTCTATCTCATTGCTCAGGTCTTTTATTCCCTCTCGTGATTCCATATTTTATTTTATTCTTTACTGGATCAGGGCAATACAACCGCGGTCGATAATCGCCTAGATAACGATATCCAAAACCCATACTGGGGGAGGGGGGGGGGCCTCACAAAATGTCACCACCTCCCATGACAAAGGGTTTCCATTGGTTTTACAGAAAATTAATGTTCGTAGAGTCCTTGAAGGAACTCTGTTGGTTTTACAGAAGAATTATTTTTCGTTGAATTGAGTCTTTGAAGGGTTTCCACTGGCCTTACAGAAGAATTATTGTTCGTAGAGTCTTTGAAGGAGTTCTATGGGTTTTACAGAAGAATCGTTGTTGGTTGATACTTTGAAGGATTTCCATTGGTCTTAAAGAAGAATTATAGTTCGTCGAGTCTGTAAATTCGTTTTTTTTAAAGCATTCACAAAATCGACAAAACGTTTGAAAAAAATGGAGGATAGTAATAACTTGCAAATATGTGATTAAAAAGCATAATTTCATACGCAGTTCTGGTAATATGCAAAGCAGACATCGTATTACAGTGAGCTAATTAACTTGTATGCAACAATTCCTTTCGAGACAGTCTATTACGGCTACTACTACTACTACTACTAGGCCCCGAGTGACCGAGTAGTCTTTTGCGTTCACCGTTACGGATCACTGCCATCTCACTTCTGTCTGTGTCGGTTCGAGTATCAGGCTCGGCTAACTTGGGTACGCGAGAAAACCTGCCAGTAACCTCTCATGGATCGGCTGGCCGCCACGTATAGCTAAAAATGGCGTTATATCGTACAAAAACAACAACTACTAATACTATTATATTATTATTTCAGCATTTATTCAACCATGTACATGAGGTACATGGAATGAACTTTCATGTCACAGAAGGATTCTTAATAAGCGTTTGTAACCAGCCCAAAAGGTAGCATATCGAACTAGTCTTCTCGAGTTTTCCCGCTTTCCGAGTTTCGCCTTTTCCTATATTTGCACGCAAAGAAGGTCCTTGGATTATAAAAAAAAAATCAATTGATCTTTTCTTATAAAAAAAATGTCTAAGACGCTTTTGTATGAAACCTGACGCTGGATGCATCTAGTTCACAAGTCTAACGGTGCCGTGGAGAAAACACCTTAGTATTTTAACTCACAATGGAAGCAATATCATTGTGAGCATTTTCTCGTAGCTTCGAAACATAAAAAGTTTACATCATCATATGTACGTTCATAAAGACAATATGCAATATGCTGTGTGTAAGCAATCGCCAAAACACGACTGTATGTTCAAAACAATGAAAATACCCCCCACCCCCCAAAAAAATTCAAAAACAAAATTAGAGAAAAATGTATTATTAATGACATTTATGTCGGATACAATTTGCCTGTGAGAAAACTTTAGAGCAACATATACACTCTAATCCATTGTTGTAGGTATTGCTTTCATCGTTATCACTTATCAGTGTCGATAATAATGTTTAATGTTTTCATTTAAAATTTCAGTATCTGCGCAAATTCTTAACTGTGAGAGAGAATCGCTATCAAACATAGACAATCAAATCTCTGTGTAATTTGGATTTTTAACGTAGCTTTAAAAAAATTTCTTTCAAAAAAAATCCGTCATATCGCTACGATGTTTGCAGTGAGTTTATAGTGATGTCTAGCACCGTGACTGGGGCATCATGCCGCAGACATACATGCAGCATGATTATCGTGACACCTGGCAGACCAGTCCTAACTCTAACCTCTTAATACTGAGCGCCAAGCGTGACAGCTGTTAGTGCCATTTTTTGTAAGTCTTTGGTATGACTCTGCTAGGGATCGAACCCACCACCTCCCGCATCCGAGGCGGACGCTCTAACCACTAGGAATAAAATCTTTAAGCATTGCTGCTACATATCCATTCGTATGTTATGTAGCCTCTTTTTGCCCTCAATGCCAAGCTCATTTGAGATGTATTGGTTTCGTTTTTAAAACATTCTCTATGGAACAAGTCCAAAATATTGAGAAAGGGCGCTATCACATTTAAAACTACAGACTACCATTTATGTGCATACGCCCAGACCTATCACACTTGCCTTGATTGACGGTATATTTCAAGGCCATTGAAAATGTTCAGGATTTTAGTTGATTTTGTTTTCTGCGTGATTAGCTATGTGTACACGCATATAGTCCCGGTTTCTTGTTCAAAATGAAAATGTACCACCGATTCCACGTTAAGGTTAACGAAAGTTTTAATAACATTTTAATTATGCTTAAAGAAAGACAGATACTGAGGTTAAACTGTTTTAGGATTTCAATGACATTTTATATTTCGTGTAGCAGGACGTTGATCCTCTAATTTATCAGAATGTCCCCAAATCTAGGTGCTCTATCCTAGATAAAAGAAATACAAACAAAACTGCATGGTGTAATGCCTGAAAATTATACCTCGTTACAGGGACGTCTTTCAATTTTTCGTGGTGGGGGCGAAACATGGCAAAACATTACGGGCTTTCTTAATTTTCGTATATAGGCTACATCAATTTCACAGCACATGCAAATTCGGGTTACCCCCCCCCCGTGTCTATTGTCTTCTCAGTTAACAATTTTGTATTGTCTTCTCGCTTAACCTTTTTTATTGTCTTTTCAACCACATGTTTGTATACATGCGCGCTTTTGTCTAGCGTGTATTTCTCGGGTTGTTTATCATTGCGCGCATTTGTTACAGTGCCGATTTTTTGGGGCATTTTCTCCGAAACTGTCTGGTAAATTTTGATTAAAAACTATTTAGGAATGATCCAGAGGACATTTGTTTCCTTGGCTTCCAACGCATCCAGGTGGAAACTATTTTTGACATGTAATCCAAACTCACATTGCCGATTTTGATCCAACATTGTGGAAATTTTCGTAATACGCGTTCTGCCAAAGACTTTGTGTTGGCAGCTTTAAAACATATGTGGCTTCCGTGCTAAAATGAAGTAGCTTTGACAGCTCCAAAACTACTTAGACAATTTAAATCAAATTATAAATGTACTCGGGACATGTTCTTCAAAAGTTGTGTTTGGGTGACTTCCCTAGCAACTGTTTGGTTTCCATTAGTCTTCAGTACCCTGGTTCCTTTTTTCAAATCCCTTCCAAAATGAAGTCTTAAGTAATCTGGTGCCATTTGAAACTCCAAAAGAAGTAAAATCTTTACAATCAGTGAAAGAATTTCAACCTACATACCTTCTTTTACCAATAAGATACACATCATTTTCAGATTATTATGTGTACAAAGTGCACCTCAGTGTTTTGTGGCCCGTTTCAAGGCTGGTATAATCATGACTCCCATTTCGTTATACAGCAGTAGTATGTATAAAACGCCTCAACATATGGCGATATCACATACCAGACAGGCCATATTTATGGATCTCATTAACATTGTTAGACTGCGGGAGTGCTGTATTTCCACACAATAACTTAAACAACTTAGCATGCATCTTTGTAACATTATGTACATCACAACATATTGAGAGAGAGAGAGAGAGAGAGAGAGAGAGAGAGAGAGAGAGAGAGAGAGAGAGCGCAGTATGAATGGGTTGATTGTTTGTAATCAAATGTGTGATGGTATATCCAAAAACACGAGCTAGCTTTTAGGTCATAGTTCAAAATACCATCATGAATTGTTTCAGGTTTTCATTCACCCAAGCCCTACCTATTTACATAATGGAGAGTGATTACTTTACGAAAATCCAATTAATGTTCAGTGCATCAGTTAGATAAACTGAATCCATATATTTTGAAAATTTATTTAAACAGCACTTAATAGTACAAGTTGTATGGATGAGCGTTATTACTTGTGTTTTGCCATGTCACCTAAAGGTAGTGTAATTATCAGTTGTTGTCAGTACAATTTCACAAAGGGAGACAATTTATGAGGTGTGCTTAATTTGACTGTCACCTGCATCTTAGGTTATCCTCATAGATCAACATTTTATAGACAAAATTTAAAAAAATGAACAATTCGACATTAACCAAAAGACATTTTGTTAAACTCAAGTGCTTAATATGATATAATGTATGTGACTCATGCTTGAATTTTAATTTCATATGTACTAAGTTTAAATGTTAATGCTAAGTGTGTGCATGTGTGTGTGTGAACTGGAAGTTTAATGGTACATCAGCACAATGTGGCTATTTGGTGCCAATTAAAAGTAAAGTTCTAAACATGTTAATATAAAGAAGTGAACAATATTTTTTGGGAAGATGACACCTCTAAGCAAATGTAAACATAAAGTGCTAAAAGATATAGGAAAGATGTTAAATTCTGTTTAATGCCTGTAAGTAATGGGCAACCATAATCAAAAATGAATTAATGCATTGCTTAGTTGTAAAAAACAAATATGTATCACCCATTTTTGATGCAAATTAAATGGTTTTATTTCTGAAAAGATTATCAGTAACAGAATTTTAACTCTAGGGAAAACTGACCTTTTTCCCTAAATGTGCAAGCTACAACTTGACTTTATCACTTGTAAACAAAACATGGACATATCTGGTTAAATGATGTCACTATCTTATTTCTCACAATTACTGGCAACAATTCATCTCCATGCAAGTTTCCAAGTTCTAGGCAAATGAACAGAAAAAGTGAAAAGAACAGTGAAATATGTATTTTATTCACAAATTATCTGAGTTCTTTGGTTTTCTTTTCTTTTTCTTCTTCTTTTTCTTCTTTTCCTTTTGATTTGCTTCATCAGTATTGTCTATGCTTAGTGTTTCCATAGCAACAGCAGAATCTTCCCCAGTATCCATGGCAATATTAGTTTCTGTGACAGTGCCATCAGACATACTGAATTTCACAGGAGCCCGAGACTTGAAGTGATTTAACACTAAAGTAAAAAAATTAAATAAATAAAGAAAACTTTTAAAAGAAAACAAAAAACTATGTGTTAATGCAGAAAAACTGTAAATTAGCATGATGCCGGAAAAAAAGAATCTTAGTAGGTAGATAGTGTCTAGGCTGGTACACAATCCCACTTGTATAAAGAAACCCTGCCATAGTGAGTCTTATTTCTTTGGCTATCAGGTACATAAATAATTCACATATTTTGAAAATAAATTTAGGTGACATCTGAACTCTTTTAAAAAGAAGTCCACTGATGATTAAAATGACCTGTTTCTAAAATTTCATATAATATTATCATTCATGTCATCTGTCTTACACAAGGAGTAGTGGTTATTTTTTCAGGATTCACTCATTCTGAACAAAGATTATCAATAAATTGTATAACCCTTTTTTCCCAAATAACGTAGAAGGGTTTTAAATTCTTTTCATGACTAAATGTTACACTGTAAGTACCAACAACCAATGACACAGTCAGGTTCTGTCAAAATATATTTATGTGAACAAAACATGGAAATGCTTCCAAAAAGGATTCAGTGGCTTTTCTGCACATGCAACTAATGGCAAATTCATGCAGTTTATACACATCTAGGTAATTTAAATAGTTGTGCAAAGACAGTCTATTATTGCTATGAGTATACAGTACTAGTACATTTATTTAGCAAATGCTAACATATTTATCTAGTATATGCTAAATTATTTTAGTATTTAGTTCTGTGAAAAACAATGCCCATTGTCAGAGATGATGTGCCATCCCACACTGCACGTCTTAGCACCAATAAATACAAGATAAAATAATGATATTATGGAAATTAATGCCCATTTAGCAATAAAGAATATAAGATAAAATGGTGACTTTATGGAAATTAATGCCCATTTAGCAATAAAGAATACAAGATAAAATGGTGACTTTATGGAAATTAATGCCCATTTAGCAATAAAGAATACAAGATAAAATGGTGACTTTATGGAAATTAATGCCCATTTAGCAATAAAGAATATAAGATAAAATGGTGACTTTATGGAAATTGATGCCCATTTAGCAATAAAGAATACAAGATAAAATGGTGACTTTATGGAAATTGATGCCCATTTAGCAATAAAGAATACAAGATAAAATGGTGACTTTATGGAAATTAATGCCCATTTAGCAATAAAGAATACAAGATAAAATGGTGACTTTATGGAAATTAATGCCTATTTAGCAATAAAGAATACAAGATAAAATGGTGACTTTATGGAAATTAATGCCTATTTAGCAATAAAGAATACAAGATAAAATGGTGACTTTATGGAAATTGATGCCCATTTAGCAATAAAGAATACAAGATAAAATGGTGACTTTATGGAAATTGATGCCCATTTAGCAATAAAGAATACAAGATAAAATGGTGACTTTATGGAAATTGATGCCCATTTAGCAATAAAGAATACAAGATAAAATGGTGACTTTATGGAAATTAATGCCCATTTAGCAATAAAGAATACAAGATAAAATGGTGACTTTATGGAAATTAATGCCTATTTAGCAATAAAGAATACAAGATAAAATGGTGACTTTATGGAAATTGATGCCTATTTAGCAATACTAATTGTGAAGCCAGTGAAACATGTTTATTTTTAAACTATATGGAAAGAAAAATGACAGACTCTGTACAACGTGCTAGTAGAGCCAATGAATAGCAGTTGTGGCTAAAATAAGACAGTCAATAAAGTTCAGAAAATAGGGAAAAAGGAGCTGAGGGTGCAAATCACAAACACAATGGGACTAGAGTTTTTAATTTTGCCAACCAGCATTAGTCTGAAGCTTATAATTTCATACATTAAGTTGGGCATGTTAATACTATGTTAATACCATAATATATCTTAATACTATGTTAATACCATAATTTATCTTAATACTATGTTAATACCATAATTTATCTTAATTCTATGTTATTACCATAATATATCTTAATACTATGCTAATACCATAATTTATCTTAATACTATATTATTACCATAATATATCTTAATACTACGTTAATACCATAATTTATCTTAATACTATGTTAATACCATAATTTATCTTAATTCTATGTTATTACCATAATTTATCTTAATACTATGTTAATACCATAATTTATCTTAATACTATGTTAATACCATAATTTATCTTAATTCTATGCTAATACCATAATATATCTTAATAATATGCTAATACCATAATATATCTTAATACTATGTTATTACCATAATTTATCTTAATACTATGTTATTATCATAATATATCTCAATACTATGTTAATACTATAATTTATCTTAATGCTATGTTAATACCATAATATATCTTAATACTATGCTAATACCATAATATATCTTAATAATATGCTAATACCATAATATATCTTAATACTATGTTATTACCATAATATATCTTAATAATATGTTATTATCATAATATATCTCAATACTATGTTAATACCATAATATATCTTAATACTATGTTAATACCATAATTTATCTTAATACTATGTTAATACCATAATTTATCTTAATAATATGCTAATACCATAATATATCTTAATACTATGTTATTACCATAATTTATCTTAATACTATGTTATTATCATAATATATCTCAATACTATGTTAATACTATAATTTATCTTAATGCTATGTTAATACCATAATATATCTCAATACTATGTTAATACCATAATTTATCTTAATACTATAATAATACCATAATATATCTTAATAATATGCTAATACCATAATATATCTTAATACTATGTTATTATCATAATATATCTCAATACTATGTTAATACCATAATATATCTTAATACTATGTTATTACCATAATATATCTTAATACTATGTTATTACCATAATATATCTTAATAATATGCTAATACCATAATATATCTTAATACTATGCTAATACCATAATATATCTTAATAATATGCTAATACCATAATATATCTTAATACTATGCTATTACCATACTTTATTTTAATACTATGCTAATACCATAATATATCTTAATAATATGCTAATACCATAATATATCTTAATACTATGCTATTACCATACTTTATTTTAATGCTATGCTAATACCATAATATATCTTAATAATATGCTAATACCATAATATATCTTAATACTATGTTATTACCATAATTTATCTTAATACTTTGCTAATACCATAATATATCTTAATAATATGCTAATACCATAATATATCTTAATATTATGTTATTACCATACTTTATTTTAATACTATGCTAATACCATAATATATCTTAATACTATGTTAATACCATAATATATCTTAATACTATGTTATTACCATAATTTATCTTAATACTTTGCTAATACGATAATATATCTTAATTAGGGTTGTTAAACGAAAATCAGAAATGCACTTAACGGTTTTGAAAACGATTATCGGTTTTTGTTTTTACAAAACGATAATCGAATTCAATATTTTTTTTTACCATTTTTGTAGTGAAAATTTAAAAAAATGCCAGAAAAAAATTCATTCATGCATTTGTTTAGTGTTTACATTTTAATACAATATGGCCAGCATATAAGGTGTGTTTGTTTAAAATTTGTGAGCGCTCCATGCAGCGTGTTTGTAAATGAATACATTTATTGTTGAAGATGTAAATAGTTAGTCGACTGACCGGTCGCTAAGTTCTTTGATGTCCGAAATTGACAACAATAGACTGTTAATAGCTACAGTTTCTGTTGTTGAGGACTGGTCTCTGCTGGTTGTGTCTTTTCAAGTTTACAAATATGGCTAGTCGTATAAATAAATCTGATGTATGGGAAAAGTTTGAAAAAATTTCATCAAGGATGGCTCGCTGTAAACTATGTTCACAACAAATAAGTCAGAGCGGTGGTACTACTACTGGATTGCATGCACATTTGCGTAGCAAACATCCCGGAATTGCAGCTCCTTCAAATGTTCAGCCGCGATTAACAACATTTATTGGAACACAAAGAAACTGTCCTGATAGTCATCAAGAAAAAGTTACTGCTGCTGTAGCTAAGTTTGTCACTGAAAACATGCTACCAATTTAGATTGCTGAATCCAATTCCTTCCGTGATTTGATGGCTTTGGTGGAGCCACAATATCGTCCTCCATGCCGTCAGACGATGCGCGTCTATACGTTATGGTATGTAATGAATATCTTTTATTCGCAAGAGGCATTCACCAACTTGCATTATAAGAATATATTTCTTGTAATTTCAATGTAGGACAAAAACTGATAATTGGTTTAAAAACTGATAATTGGTTTAAAATCGGATTTCTACAAACGATAATCGGTTTTGGAAAAAAAAACGATATTAACATCCTAATCTTAATACTATGTTAATACCATAATTTATCTTAATACTATGTTATTACCATAATATATCTTAATACTATGCTAATACCATAATATATCTTAATACTATGTTAATACCATAATATATCTTAATACTATGTTATTACCATAATTTATCTTAATACTATGCTATCACCATAATTTATCCTAATGCTATAATAAAACCATAATATATCTTAATACTATAATAATACCATAATATATCTTAATACTATGCTAATACCATAATATATCTTAATAATATGTTATTACCATAATTTATCTTAATACTATGCTAATACCATAATATATCTTAATACTATGCTAATACCATAATATATCTTAATACTATGTTAATACCATAATATATCTTAATAATATGTTAATACCATAATATATCTTAATAATATGTTATTACCATAATTTATCTTAATACTATGCTAATACCATAATATATCTTAATACTATGCTAATACCATAATATATCTTAATACTATGTTAATACCATAATATATCTTAATAATATGTTATTACCATAATTTATCTTAATACTATGCTAATACCATAATATATCTTAATACTATGCTAATACCATAATTTATCTTAATACTATGCTAATACCATAATATATCTTAATACTATGCTAATACCATAATTTATCTTAATACTATGCTAATACCATAATATATCTTAATACTATGTTATCACCATAATATATCTTAATACTATGTTATTACCATAATATATCTTAATACTATGCTAATACCATAATATATCTTAATACAAAATCAAGATACTTTACTAATACCAGGATATATCTTAATACTATGTTAATAATGTACACAAATATATCCAAAAACTTTATTCATAACATAATATATCAAAATATGTTAATACTATAAAAACGCTTAATACATTGTTAATACCATATCTTAATACTCTTAATTCCATAATATATAAAAATACCATAATATATGAAAATACCATAATATATGAAAATACCATGTTAATACCATAATATATGAAAATACCATGTTAATACCATAATATATGAAAATACCATGTTAATACCATAATATACCATAATATATCAAAATACCATGTTGATACCACAATATATCAAAATACCATGTTGATACCATAATATATCAAAATACCATGTTGATACCATAATATATCAAAATACCATGTTGATACCATAATATATCAAAATACCATGTTGATACCATAATATATCAAAATACCATGTTGATACCACAATATATCAAAATACCATGTTGATACCATAATATATCAAAATACCATGTTGATACCACAATATATCAAAATACCATGTTGATACCATAATATATCAAAATACCATGTTGATACCACAATATATCAAAATACCATAATATATGAAAATAATATATTAATACCATAATACATCTTAATACCATGTTCATAGCATAATATGTGAAAATAATATATTCATACCATAATATCTCAAAATACTATGTTAATACCATAAAACATCTTAATACCATGTTAATACCATAATATATGAAAATGATATATTCATACGATAATATATGAAAATACTATGTTAATACCAATATATCAACATAACATTTTAATACCATTATAAATCTTAATATGATGTTAGTATCATAATATATAAAAATACCATGTTAATCCCAAACTACATCAAAATACCATGTTAATACCATAATACATGTATATCAAAATAATATGTTAACTCCATAATATATTAATCCAGTGTCTTGAGAATAAAACACAACCAATCCCCTACACAAAGGCTACCATGCAACAAGTTATTTAATATTCTGTGTGAATTTAGTTTCATAATGCACACAATTTTATTTTGTCAAAGCAAAATTGTCCATTTCAATTTTGGTTTTACATTATTCGAAAAAATTCAATGTATCTATCCCATCAGTTTCAATCAAGATTCTCATTTGTATCTGCCTTTTCTGGCTCAACCATAAAGTCTATTTCTGCTGTTATGGCTAAGGTTATCATTATCTGCAAATAACAGAAACAACAATCTTTCTTAACACTATTTTGCAAAAACTATAACTCGTTGAGTGCCATCTACTTGTGATCAGTCTGTTGTACTAAGACATGAGCAAATGGGGCCTAGAGTTGCTGAGTTTTCTAAAGCTCTCTCTGTTACGGATCACTGCCATCTCACCGCTGTCTGCGCGGGTTTTAGTCTCAGATTCGGCCAACGTGGCTATGTGAGAAAGCTTGCCAGTAGCTTCTTGTGGGTCAGTGGTTCTTTCCTCCACCATTAATACTAGCTGCCATGTACAGATTATCGTGCGCTGAAAATTGGCATTATACCCAACAACATAAGCAAACATCCTTGCTATTGGCAATATTAATTGCAGCAAATTATTAAAACATGTTATGCCATTCCCTCCCCCCTCACCAATAAAATTTCATGCAAATCAGCTGTTAAGAAAAGCCCGATATGGCCCAGTTAGACCACCATATGTTTTATTATTACTAAGGTGTCGTGTTTCGCGTGCCATAATATTTTTCTTAAATATACAATTTCTTTGTATTGCGTGACGCCTTTATTGCTTGTGCGGCATGTGTGCATTATGTATTAATGTGCATGACTATATATATATATACATATATATCCTGTAGAAATCTTGAGGGGGACAGCCACTAGAGAGAAGCTCTAAATGTACTTAGCTGTTGGGACGAGATTGCCATTTCATTTTGTTTGAGCCAAAGAGTTGGGTGAGTTGTATGTTTTTTAATCAACTCTTTTTTAATGTCTACAACTAATATTCAGTTTCATAAAACACATTCAATGTTGTATTATGTGCTTGCGTTATTTTATCGTACTTGTAATTCAATTTAATTAAGAGGGTATGACCTATGCAATTTGGTAGCGAGATGATACGACTCAGATTATTAACAGGGATATGGACATATGTGCATACTCCTGTTGATAATTTTATCTGGTCGCTACTATGACTAATGTCGAAAACATACTATGTATGTATTAATGTTTTAGTATATCATATTTCTATTTTAATGGCATGCCATTCCTACATCATATTTCAGGCGGGTTATATTAACCCATCTGTAACCGTCATATATTTTTAAAGTAGTTACAATTAAAGCAGACTATTCGGAAAGTTTTTTCTTTTCCATATTCAGCTCACTGGGTATGAATAGCCGGATTTATTTTATGCTCAGCAGTGAATTACTTGATTTTCTAGTTAAAATAATATTGATATTTCACTGCAGTGAAAAAATAACAGTGAAAAAAATAATATTTTTTCACTACAGGAACTACATTTTTGGGTCAGATTTTTGGGTCTGCTCTTTCACTGTGTCACAAACTTGAGGCAGCCAACGTATGTAAGCATAAAATAAAAAGAATATTTGCTTGAAACGAGTGAATAACGGATACATTTCATCTCTTGGATAAAAAACTCTAGTATTTTCACTCGTGGCTTTGCCACTCGTGAAAATACTGAGTTTTTCATCCACTCGATGAAATATATCCGTTATTCACTCGTTTCAAGCAAATATCCTCTATGTGTGTGTGAATATGAGGATGTCTGGTGCACCATTACGATGTTAAACCACCAGTTCAGTGCCCATGTGTAGGTACAAGTCTGGAGAGTGGGAGTGACCGTGCCGGAAAGCGGACAGAGTCAACACTAGATACACATGTGGTGATATCGACATAGTGCTTCATTTGTAGTGTTTGACTTCATGAATTTTGTGATAACAGTAGTGTTTGACTACATGAATTTTGTAATAACAGTACTGTTTGACTACATGAATTTTGTAATAACAGTAGTGTTTGGCTACATGAATTTTGTAATAACAGTAGTGTTTAACTACATGAATTTTGTAATAACAGTAGTGTTTGGCTACATGAATTTTGTAATAACAGTAGTGTTTGACTACATGAATTTTGTAATAACAGTACATGAATTTTGTAAAAACAGTAGTGTTTGACTACATGGATTTTGTGATAACAGTAGTGTTTAACTACATGAATTTTGTAATAACAGTAGTGTTTGGCTACATGAATTTTGTAATAACAGTAGTATTTGGCTACATGAATTTGTAATAACAGTAGTGTTTGACTACATGAATTTTGTAATAACAGCACTGTTTGACTACATGAATTTTGTAATAACAGTAGTGTTTGGATACATGAATTTTGTAATAACAGTAGTGTTTGGCTACAAGAATTTTGTAATAACAGTAGTGTTTGACTACATGAATTTTGTAATGACAGTAGTGTCTGACTACCTGAAGTTTTTAAACACAGTGTTTGACTACATGAATTCCATATAGTAGTATTTGACTACATGAGTTTGATATAGTAGTCAAATCCAATTACTTATTTGTTTTATATTCAGATTATGTACCTTTGTGTTCTTATTCTCATGTTTCTTACTCATTAGTGTGAGTGTGTAATACATTTTCATTGTCACTCACATACGTGTTTGTTATTTCTTGAAACCCTGCCCAGTCTCAAAAAAGGGTGTCAGCTCGATTACGTTACACCAGCACTTCAATTTGAAAAATTCTAACAAAATAAAAAATTTGAAATAATTTTACCTGCTGCACTGTCTCTGACATCCCACACCTTGACATCCTTTTCTCCACCAATGGCAAACACAAAAGGGGCTTCCTGACAGCCATCTACACAATACAGCTGACCCTAAAACAGCACAAAAATTCTAATGACAATATTTATATAAATTCTACATAACAAATTTACAGTATTTCAACATAATTTGTAGGTTACATATTTTCTGGATTTTTTCACTGCTCAAGCTTTAAAACTTAAGATCCAACAGACAATGATCCTTGGGTAGGAATAATAAAACCAAATAGCAAATATATGTACTCAAGTAGTGACAAAAATGTCATTTCTCTCAAAACCAAGAAAATATACACACATTAAAATAAATGAACAGTATAAAACACATCTACAGCCTGCTTAAACCAATACAACCATGCAATAAATATTGAGAAACCCATGCTGTACAATATATATGAAAAGTCTGCTTAAACAGTTATGCAATCAACATCAATTTCAAGGTTTATTATACATGGGCATTCTGCCTAAAGATTTGACCCACACAGTCAACATCAAACACAAGCAATACAATGCATGGAAAGTCTCCCTACATAGTATAACCACGCAGTAAACATGAGAAAGCTCACTATATATAATACATGGAGGTTCTGCCTGAACAGTACATTCTATATATACATTACAACCATGCAATAACATCAAGAAGCCCATTCTATACAATACATGGGTATTCTACCTATACATTACAACCATGCAATGACATCAAGAAGCCCATTCTATACAATACATGGGTATTCTACCAATACATTACAACCATGCAATGACATCAAGAAGCCCATTCTATACAATACATGGGTATTCTACCAATACATTACAACCATGCAATGACATCAAGAAGCCCATTCTATACAATACATGGGTATTCTACCTATACAGAACAACCATGCAATGACATCAAGAAGCCCATTCTATACAATACATGGGTATTCTACCAATACATTACAACCATGCAATAACATCAAGAAGCCCATTCTATACAATACATGGGTATTCTACCTATACATTACAACCATGCAATAACATCAAGAAGCCCATTCTATACAATACATGGGTATTCTACCTATACAGAACAACCATGCAATGACATCAAGAAGCCCATTCTATACAATACATGGGTATTCTACCAATACATTACAACCATGCAATAACATCAAGAAGCCCATTCTATACAATACATGGGTATTCTACCTATACAGAACAACCATGCAATGACATCAAGAAGCCCATTCTATACAATACATGGGTATTCTACCAATACATTACAACCATGCAATAACATCAAGAAGCCCATTCTATACAAGACATGGGTATTCTACCTATACAGTACAACCATACAATAACATCAAGAAGCCCATTCTATACAATACATGAGTATTCTACCTATACAGTACAACCATGCAATAACATCAAGAAGCCCATTCTATACAATACATGAGTATTTTACCTATACATTACAACCATGCAATAACATCAAGAAGCCCATTCTATACAATACATGAGTATTCTACCTATACACTACAACCATGCAATAACATCAAGAAGTCCATTCTATAAAATACATGAGTATTCTACATATACATTACAACCATGCAATAACATCAAGAAGCCCATTCAATACAATACATGAGTATTTTACATATACAGTACAAAACATGCAATAACATCAAGAAGCCCATTCTATACAATACATGAGTAGTCTGGTTGTACTCTGCACCCATCCAAATAACGTCACAATGCCCATTCTATACAATACATGAGTATTCTACCAATACAGTACAACCATGCAATAACATCAAGAAGCCCATTCTATACAATACATGAGTATTCTACCAATACAGAACAACCATGCAATAACATCAAGAAGCCCATTCTATACAATACATGAGTATTTTCCTATACAGTACAACCATGCAATAACATCAAGAAGCCCATTCTATACAATACATGAGTATTTTACCTATACATTACAACCATGCAATAACATCAAGAAGCTCATTCTATACAATACATGAGTATTTTACCTATACAGTACAAACCATGCAAATAATATCATGAAGCCCATGCTATACAAGACATAGGTATTCTGGTTTTACCTTGCATCCATGCAAAAAACATCAAGAAGCCCATTCTATACAATACACAAGTAGTCTGGTTGTACTCTGCACCCATCCAAATAACGTCACAATGCCCATGCTATTCAAGACATGGGTATTCTGGTTATATTTTGCATCCATGCAAATAACATCTTGAAGCCCATGCTATACAATGCATGGGTATTCTGCCAATACAGTACAACCATTCAATAACCGAAATGCAAATAACTGAGTGTGTAATATATATCAGTCATTGCGAGCAGTTCCTGACATACAGAAAATAAATTTCATATCAAATTAACTTGTCTATGATTCTCTAACTGAAATAGTAACAATCAATGACAAATAAGATCAAAATTATTATTATTGTGAAAATTTAAGCAAATTTATTAAAAAAATTCTGAACAAATTATAAATTTAATATAGATACACATTCCACATTTCTACTGACTGCGAGTCACTTAAATATTAAGTGTTTTCTATCAAAAGACTTTTCACTTAAAATTTATTGATATTAGTTTCATAAAGAAAGCAGATTTTTAAGTAAATTGTGTTTTCTGAAAATAATTACCCAATCACAAAAATGTTGCAGATATAAGCCTGCTACCTTGCGAATCCAGCTGCACAAAAAGATGAAAAATGTCTTTTCACGTCAATGTCCTTCAGACAAAAGGCATTAGCTCTTGCACATTACCTCCCCTTGCCACTACCAGGTGTCACTAATTTTTAAGCAGAGCAATATATTATAACAAGGATGCTCACATAGCAGGGTGGTTGAGAAGGTTTCTAAGTAATATGACTGTGTAAATATCCTTGAAGCAACACAAATATACTTAAAAATCTGCTTTCTCTTCAAATACGTTCCTCAACAACATTAATATTAGAAGAATAGGTAATATAAGCAGGAAATGCTTAACATCTGACCTCTACCTTGGATATCTTTCTAGGGAATGATTCCTCATTCTAACAATAACTTGTTCTCCTAATTACATAAGCAACACAGCCTATTGTAACTTGATCTATCTATGGAAGCAAATGAGCAAATGATGGCCCCTTGACTGCTAAGAGACAGTAACCTATTTTTTTTACAACTGTATAAAGACTAGTTTCAAGATGACCACTAAACCATTGAATCTGTACTGAAGATAGTTTGGGTTGACAGAAAGGACATACATGTTGAAGCTAAAGCTATCAGGAAACATGTCTTGTATAAAACTAGCATTTGCGAAGTGTGGGCTAAAGGCTTGAATTAATCTGAGGCACATTAAACTCCATTATAGCAGTAACCTTTTTAGTAACTGGGGCCTACTGTTTCTCCTCGAAGAGTCAGAGAACAAATTCTGTCATTTGAGAGACTGAGGTGCTCAGAATAATGATGACATTGATATGGCACCAAGTCCCTGCAACACACCATTTTCCCTCATAAACCTTTAGAGTGGAGGCCCTTCTTGCTCTAAAGATTCTCTCCACAATCAAAGATTTACACTGTTTGTCTTGCAAGGCTGTCCTGACAAGAGACTAGCATTAAAAAGATGGTCTGGGCAGAACTGGAATACCTGTGATGTGGTTGCTGGTGAAGATTCAGGTTGGCTGGAATCTTCCTGGCAGGTCTATTGCTAGATAGAGTAGATCAGTAACCCAAGACTAGTCCCATTTGAGAGGGGCTATCAAAATCAACTTGCATTTATGACACTATAACTGACACTGTAACTTGGGGATTGACAGCATCCATGGCCCAAGTTTCTCTGGCTAGAACTGGCGAGACAAAGGTGGGCAACTTGTGATTCCACCTTGTTACAAAAAGATCGATCATTGGGTGCATCCAAAATGCACAGATCTGCATAGAGACTGATCGATGGTGAGAGTCCATTATGTGTAAATGACCTGGCCTTTCCTGGATAGTGTCAGCTAAGAATGGAGTCTGCTGGAAATGTGTCTGATTTATATGTTGATCTAGAGATTGCCACACCATTGTAGAAACTGCCAAATGGGTTGGGTGATATGGTGCCCCCCCCTCCACCCCACCCCACCCATTTTGAGGAGTTGTTGGACACAATGAGAACCATTTTGCCTTTAAGCTGATCCTTCCAGAATTTAAAGGAATTGATGACGGCCATCATTTATGAAAGGCTGATGTGGAGGGGCTGCTTCCCAGGTATAAGTGACATTGTTAAGTCTGGCAACATGTAGGCACCCAAACCATATGTACTGGTGTCAGTAGATACACTTAATTCCACTTGGGGCTTCTTCAGCAGGATTACCATGGTCAGCCAACCTGGGTTGCACCACTGACAGGAATGCTTGTTATCTCTGGCATGGTAATAATTAATTGATGATGGGGACTCAAAAAAAAAAGCACCATTGTTTTTAGCAATGAAATTTATAAGCAGCACATACAAATACAATCAAGTGGGGTCTGAAGGATTGCAAGAACTCTTGAGCTGAAATCAATGTCCTTTTGGAAATGGACTAAATCCAGATGGATAAAAAAATGGGATAGTCAGACTTTTTCCAGTTCACTAGAAAGCCTAGAAAAGTGAGAGAATATCATTTCTGTTTTGGAGCAGAATAGAACTTACCATATGTTTCTAGAGGATTGCACCTGTGTTCACCGCTATCATTGTAGATTAAGTCAAATGGAACCGGGCAACGATGCAATCTATAACCTTGGTAAAAACCCAAAGATTGTTTGTTGAGGCCAAAGGGTAGGACTTTGAACTGATAAAATGTCATAGTAAGAAAAATGGAGAAATTTCCCTGATAGTAGTGGATAGAGACATGAAATATACATTGGTGGATAGAGACATGAAATATACATTTGGTCTGATCTGATGGCATACTCATCCCATCTGATAGAGAAACAGACTGATCTGGACATTTCCAAATTCAATTTCAGTACTGAAATATATTGGTCGAGGTGACTCTGGTTGTTAATTTGCCTCAACTTGCCGGTCCACTTAAAAAAAGACACAGCCAGAAATAAAACCTCAGCAATTGTGGCTTTTGCACAATCTCCACCACTTGTTTTTTGATGAGAGACTGTATCTCCTGTTGTAGAAAAGCATCCTTCTATGAATCTGATACGTTCACGCAGAGAGGAGAGGAGGCAAGGGGAGGTGGTTGGATAAATGAAATCTGAAGCTCCATCAAAATGACTTGGTCTCACAGAAATGTATAAATCCTTTTATTTATTAAATAGATGTACTCAAGGTTATGTTTTTCTTGTGTACGGACTTGCACATCTTCAGCGGTAGAGGTATGTGAGTTATTTATTAATTTCTTGTGTTCAAGTTTTAGCTATTGTACTACCATCTTTATTTTTGTACATTTTCTATGTAGCTTCAGCTTACTTAGCAAGAGATTTTTATTAGCAATATAAAGTTGCATTTTTAAGAAACATTAGGTACAATAGGATTCTAATCGGGCACAGTTAGGTTCACTTCTGAATTTGTGTATTGTTTTGTAATTATTGTGCCAGACTTCATACAATCAGAAGTTCAAAATGTATGACTGTGCAGTGGCCAGTTGTGGAAAAATTCAGGCACAAATGTAGAGAGACTTTTTGCTGGTTTTCTTCCCTTTTCATTTTCTTAAAAGTCTGTAAAACTAGAACTATTTATTTATTCGTTTTGTTTTCAAGAAAATCAAGGCTTTTCAAGGTACCCTGACAATATCTTGAATTTTCAAGGTGTTTTCAAGGTCTTGAGAGAACAATTCATTTTTCAAGGCTTTTCAAAGATTTCAAAGTCTTCTACGGATCCTGCCTCTAAATCCTAGTTGGCCAGAATTTTTTATCAAAAACTCCACATGCTGGGATGGTTTGATGGCCAGTGACAGGGAGGCTGTATTATGAAATGGATACAATGGATCTGGAATAAAACCTATGTGTCTGGACTTACAGGCCTGAAAACTATGCTTAGATGTCCAAAGGCAGGCTAAACTTGGGAGACACACTCCCCCAATGTGACAGTGGGGGATTACCCAACATCTGCTACAAGACTCAGTGGCTTTGGAGGTATACTGAGGATATTATTGTTTTCTTTCCTCAACTAATTTCATCTTTCCTTCCCTGTAGTGCCTACTGGATTATTGCTTTTAACTTTTTTGAATTGCATGCATTTAGTTGACATATCTACAGCAAAAATAAGCAATTCAGTGTAATACTATAGCTCAGACTATATCTGTTCCAAGTATTACATACACCACATAGTACACTTAGTATATACAAGAGTCATGGTTACATACATTGCATAGCACAATGTACACTTAGTAAATACAAGAGTCATGGTTGTCTTCAATTATTTTGAACTTTTTAAATCTCATGCATTTAGTTGACATTTCTAATGAAACTACTCAAGAAGAGAATAAAGTATAAATTAACAGTTAAGAATGTTACTAACTCACTAATGACACTGCCGTTACTAATGTAGAAAGTGAAAATAGTGTCATTATAACTCATACATGACAATAAGAGTTCAGTGATAGAATGTTGGTAAATATCTTAAACAGATAAAGTATATAAAAATTTAAAAAGTAAAATAATGTACACACAATAAATCCAAAATAATGACTTAAATCGGATGGTCCAGTTTAAACACAATGATGGCTTGGATTGATGGCGGTATAATAATGAATGTGTTAGCAGTAACAGTGGCAAGGGGAGGTAATAGACAAGCGATGTTACTGTTTACTTCTATGAGATAGACAGGAAAAGATAATTTTCAATTTTTGGGAAGGCTTATATCCCTTAACATTAAATGAGAATGGGGAATATTTTTGAAGGAGAAATCACATTATGAATATGACTGGTGAATTTTATTGTTTCTTCGATACTCCTTGGACTTGTAATTTATGTTCTCTCTCTTTAATTTTCTGTCTCTTTGCATTTTGTCTTCTGTTTTTTTAAATTTATATTACACAATGCTGGCTACTTATACAACTGATCATTGATTGTACTTGACTCAAGTGGGATATGTGTATGACCCGATTATATTTATTTTCCAACACAGTTTTCTTGAGTTTCGTAAGAGTAACTGTGCAGTGATAAATCATCCAAATCAAGCCCTGTCATTAAGAAAAGCCAATGCACCCCTACTTGAATGACGGATAAAAAGTGTTCTCGTTTTAATATGACACTATATCCAACTGACAAATGTAATTTTATTGTTTTTAGCGCTTACATCTGCTCAGTGGAGAGGAATTCACCACCAGTTTCAAGGGCTATCCAATATGATAACACAGTAACTGATAAGGTTTGGTGTCATAAGTTGTCCTATACTAGAATTTCCGTTAATTAAACATGTATATAGACCCAAATTTGCTGGTGTGTTATGCAATGGCAGATCTGTATATGTGTATTTTGCTGTTGGAACTGACATTAAAGCTGGTATATATGGTATAAACAAGGGAATTGTGGGATATGTCGTCTCAAGATGACTTTTCAAGTTGTTTTAGAAAAAATAATTTAACATTTATAATAATCCATGACAAAAGTTAAATAATTTCTTTCTTCTGCAAAATAATGAAATAAATTCATTTCCTTTATTTGAATTGAACACAAATATTTGGGTTTATTTATCAAAGAATGAAACTCTAAAATTTCATTCAATGAAACTACATGAATGTAGGAAAATGAGCCATTGTCTTAAATGATATCACGACAAAATGAAGTGGTATTACACATCTGTAATATTGAAAAATATGAAATGGTTTTAATATACTTAATATAAACAGTAGTCTTAATCATTTCATGCTGTTGAGAGATTCAAAGTTTTTTTTAACTATCTGCCAACTGCTGTCAGTCACCTGTCATGTTTAAATTTCCAAAAGGCTGTTGACCTGTATATCTTGAGGCACATGTGAATTATTATTTAGTCAAAATTTATTTGGGTTTTTAGCAATATCATGGGACACCCAAGCTACTGTCACTAAATAAGACAAAACACCCAAGCTACTGTCACTAAATAACTCAAGACACCCAAACTTTTGTCACTAAATAAGACAAGACACCCATGCTTCTTTCATAAAATAACTCAAGACACCCAAACTGTTGTCACTAAATAGCATGTGCAAATTCAGATTTCAATAACTTGATTACTGGTCATTAAACATTTGGTAAAATTTGACCCCTACCATTTTTATTTCATGGCATGATAATATTATAGATGTAAGAATTGTGTTATGATTAAGATTAGTAATGATTATATCATTTCTGATAATTTTGTTCAATCTTAAAACCAATGTGAATTACACATGGAAAGTTTAGAAACTGAAGAAATCATTGAAAAACTAAGAACTACTGATTATAAAATGGGGAAGTCATAAATACCATTTTAAAGTCCTTCTCTAGGATCAGCGATGGCTTGTTGTCCATCACATCCCAAACCTTAAATTTTCTGTCAGATGACGTTGTTACTAACAGACCAGGGATGTGGCTACTCAAAGATATGCCTAAAATAAATAAATAAATCAATCAATAAATCAATCAATAAAGTTATATTTAAAAAATATTTTATTATCAGAAAACTTTTACTGTAACTGATAGCAACTCATTCTCAGAACTGCCCAAATATTACACTTGTCATCCATGTTGCAATGTCATGGTAACAGAGAAACCTTAAAGAAAGAATTCTAACATGGCTCACAGATGGCTGATTTAGTGGAAGCTTTCATGGGAATGACAAGATGGACAAAATTTATTCATGAACAATGTTAAATTCAAGTGAAAAGGTTCTATATTGTTTCAAATAAATGTATGATGTTCCGATCTTATAACAAATGAAGGGCATCACTTAAATTTAAAATTCCGCTGACATTGCTGGAATAAATACTTTGCTGATTCAGCAATCTTTTGTTATCATCCCTCTTTTATCTTTCTTAAACTCACAGGAATTAAACATTCGTCTCTGTTATTATCATGTAGGTACACCCTTTATGCTACACTAGCTAAAGTGTAAGGTAATACTACATTAATATGTAAAGCAAAGTGTAACATTAAAGAATGTTAATTAAATGAAATGGTGTGTGTACAAAGAGTTCTTAGCACTAACAGTCTGTGCTTTCAACACCTTCAGTATTTGGTAATGGACCCTAAGTTTAAAAAAAAACAGTACACAGTTTTCTATATATTTAGCTCTCCCAGTTTGAAAAAATGTGGCCAGGATTCTATTTTCAAAGTGCTACAGGAATGTCTGGTACAGTCACTAGAATGACTGCTAATGGAAGTATGATACATTAAAACAAATATTACACTTCTGAGAAGGTGATAGTAAACACACAAATCAGACAAATTTCACATTGGTTCAAGAATGTATTATCATATAATAATAAATTGTCTTTATGGAGTTCAAAGCCACAATCACCATTGCTTGATTGAGTTCCTCCTTGTTCTTTGGGACAAGTTCACACAATGATGCAAAGGTCTGGGGACTGGGGTCTTTCTTGTTGTTGAAGATAAATCACCATTGCAGTATTGAATTATTCCTTGTTGTTTAAATCCCACACCATGATGCAAAGGTCAGGGGACTGGGGTACTTGTCATTAATTTTCAATGCCAGGGTGTTTCACTACGGTCGGGTACCAGATTACCCATTGACAGCCCTAATTGCAGGAACATCTTAGAAGCCATGTAAAGAGAGACATGAAGGTATGCACTGTCTAAACCCACATTAATGGCAAAGTCTCCTGCCTGGATATCATTGAAAATGCTCTGTGGTATTTCCAGTGGGAACCAAGGGGTGTGGATAAATGGATTGAGGGTGCTTAGGTCGATGACCAGACATAGAGTTATTTGTCACTGGGACCAGGAAAATGGTGTCAAATGAATGTTAGAAGCCCCTTGATGTTATATCCGCATGGTATGAAATTGTTTGAGCTCTGATAGGTCAGCCTTTTGAGATTCATGACCTAGGAATGTCCCTTGGGTCCTTTTGTGATTCCCACTACTGTATCTGTATCGACACTGGTTGTGGAAGGGAGGGAAATGTGTTTCCTTGCCTGTTAGTGTACTTCATCCATGGGGATGTTAAACGGAAGGCAGAGGATAATGGCAGTGCCCTTAGGTTGAGACTGATTCCCATGCATGCCATGAGGTATTCTGAGTAGGCGAAGATAAGCCATGTTCTGTTGGCTGGAAGACAGCCAGAGAGAACAAAAGTTGAAAAATGAAGTCACTGTAATGATATTGCTCACTAACTGCGCAGGTCAACAGAGGCCATCCTGTCTATATGTAATGAGTGTGGCTATACCATCTGGCTTTTGTGAGGACTCTTATGGCAACAAGAATGCTTCTTGGCATGAGCAGAAGTAATAACTGGAATATTCTTACACTGTGCTGCCAAGTCTTATATGTAAGGGGAGATCACAAACAATCTGCATAATAGTTCTGCATACAACTTTTATCTTCCTTTAGCTAAAAGTACATGTAGTATATGGGAGGGCTGGATTTGCGAGGTAGTGGTAGTAGTTCTCCTAGGATATTACAATTGGGTTACATATATGAAGAAGAAATAGTAACTTGTAATAGGATCTTTTCATTCTAATGGAATTACCTGACCACAATCCTCTGTTTTCATTCTAAAGCAAACAAATATATATCAGATGTTGACAACTTCTGGCACAGAAATGCCTTTGATTTGTGGTATACATGCATGAAATTTAGACGTTAATAGAGATGAAATGTGCTGTGTATTGATATGATCATTAATAAGTCTACACAGCCTGCGATACAATACATATCAATACACATATGAACTTGACGGCCTTTCCATCTGTGAAAGGTAGTTGGTGCTCTTTCATGTAGAAATTTTCTGGTTCTATTTCCAGTATGCAGATAACAGAGTGACAATGATGAGAAGATAACTACAATACTTTCAAACATACTACCTTGATTGCTGTGAGTTTTATTCATTGTTTATGGCCATTTAATGGTGACTCTATTTAGCTCCCTTTGTTTTGTACATGAATGATTTGAAAACTTCCTATTACCAATTCCGTGTCTCAAGTTACACTTGGAAGCCATTACGATGTTATCTTCAAAACAGAAGAAATAATGTAGCTCTTTGTGCGAAGAAAATCTCATCTAGAACAAATCTGGGCATTGGAATAAGGTTGAATACCAACTAAATCTATCACATTTTATATCCAGATAAGGGGCCCTGAGTGGCTGAGTGGTCTAAAGTGCTCTCCATTACGGATCACTGCTGTCTCACCTCTGTCTGCGTGGGTTCGAGTCTAAGATTCGGCTAATGTAGTTATGTGAGAAAGCTTGCCAGTAGCTTCTCGTGGGTCAGTGGTTCTTCTCCGGGGGTTTCCCGGGTTCTTCCTCCACCAATAATACTGGCCGCCATGTATAGCCTATCGTGTGCTGAAAAATGGTGTTAAACCCTAAAAAGAAACAAAAACAAAAACATCCAGATTCAAAATACTGCTGCAGCCGCCTGCATTTGTATTTCTTAGTGAAGAAGGAAAACTATTGACTGCACCCTGTCATATTCTAGAGTTGTGTTAAAACTTACACAAGGTGATAAACTTGCCCCATTCTATGCAAATTTAATTTATTCCATGAATGCCTTCATTCACTGGTTAAATATCTCTGCACACAGTTGTTCCCAATGTACAAGTTAAGGAGAGGTGATGACATGATTTTATCTTAAAGGAGACCTCCCCCTTTATCAAAGAAAAGAGAAGGGGGAGGAAGAAACAGTCATAAGTCAATATTTATCATAACTTCAATATCTGTCTCTCTTTCTTCCTGCTTCACTTTCTTTGAGTTCTGCTGAAGTCAACATCTTTGACAGATGTCACCTCTAGCTGTATAAGCATTAATCTGTTATTTCTGAGCATAATCTGCTCTTTTTCTTTGTATCAATATTGTTCTGTGCTTCTTCACATGGTGAAATGATTAATTAATAAAAATGAAAATTGCATTATACTTTTAAATTGTCTGTATTTAAATCAGGCTCAGTATTCTGCCCTTTGTACATTTAGTTTTGACATAAAAAAAATAATAATGAGGACTTTGAATAGCGCCTAATTTTTAGAAGCTCTAGGTACTTTATATCAACAATGATATGACTACAGAAAAACAAAAAACAAAAACCATGAAATTGGAAAACATGATGAAAATATTTAAGGTACGAAATATTAGGTCTTTAAGTTTGTTCTTGCAGTCGAAAAAGGTGAGTTTTAAGAGCACTCTTGAAAGGGATTACTGTGTCTTTGTGTCCAATTTCAATGGGCAATTCATTCCACATTGCTGGGCCCTGATATGCAAAAAGAACATTGTCCATATGACTTCATTTTCATAGTGGGAACAATGAGTATACGATTGTCAGAAGAGGAGCGCAAGTATCTTGCTGGTGCATACACATAGGTGAGGCTGGAAATAGGTATGTTGGACTGGAATCCATCAGTGAAACATAGCACAGAGAAGAAAAAAAAATGTGTTTGATTCTAAATTGAGTGGATAGCCAGTGTAGGGTACAGAGCAGTGGGGAGGTGTGCTCTGATTGTGGTACTCTCAAGATGATCCAAGCAGCTGTGTTTGAATTTTTTGATGTTTCTGGAGTAGATATGGAGACAAACCAGCCAGAATTGACTTATAATAATCCAGTCTTGAAAGTACTAACGAACACACAAGTGTTTTAGTGGCATCAACTGAAAGATATTTGCGAATGGAGCTGATGTGTCTCAGCTCAAGATATGCAGCCTTGCATATGTTCATGACATGTGCGTGCAATGTGGGAGTACAGTCCAGAGTAACACTTAGGTTTCATACTGACTGTGTGAATTTAATGATGGTGTTGCTGATATTTATTGTTTGAGGTACAGGATGTGAATGAGAAAGTCTTTGTGTTGTGATCAGAATGGCCTCAGTTTTATCATCATTCATCTGCAGCTTGTTACATGTCATACATGATCTCACATCAGAAATGCACCTCTCTACTCTTTGGATGGTAGCATCAACTTCAGTTGGGTGGCTAGACTTGTATATTTGAGTGTCATCAGCATACAGTTGGTGAGACAATGGGTGATGATCTATGACACTTGAGAGTGGCTGAGTGTATAGATTGAAGGTAACAGGTCCAAGAACATACCCCTGTGGAACACCACAACATAGATAAACTGGGCTGGAGTGTATTCCATTTGCAGATACAATTGTGTCCTGTTGACTAAGTAGGACTTCAACCACTGTAAGGCAGTATTTTTAATGGAGACAGTGAACTAATATATCATGGTCTATTGTGCCAAATGTTGCAGACAAATCAAGGAGGGTGAGGACTGTAGACTTTCCACTATCCAAAGCAGAGAGAATGTCATTAAATATGTTCAGAAGAGTAGTTTCAGTACTGTGGCAAGGACAACATGCAGACTGTACATTGCTAAACAGACTTTTAAATCAAATGAGATACAAGTTGGGTCAGAACAACTTTTTCTAAGATTTTTTTTATATGAAATGGAAGAAAAATTCTAATTTATATGATTTCCAACACAAGGTGATGAGAAAACACCTACAAACTGAACAGTTAATGCACAATGAAACACAAAAATGTAAACGAAGATAGACAACAAGCACATATATCATGAAAAACAGCATAAAAACGGAAGAGCTGCGTTAAGCAGGTTAAGCGAATGTGGCCATCTGTCCGGAAGATAATTAGCATGGAATGGGGAGTGATGTGTGTGCTTAGGTTACAAACCATGCCACTGTGATGGCGAGTGGGTATTCTCAAAAATTCTTTTTCGTCTTTATTAATAAACATTAGTGCCTGTAACTTCAAATGCTGTTTTTTAATTTACTGAATAAAAGGGCAACTAATAATAATAATCATTCATGACTGCTGAAGACTAAACTAACATGCATACAGTAAGTATTGTTTTGTATCAATTCTCTGTTACTTGTATTGCTATGTGTAATAGCAAAAGTATTGATGCCTCAATATATAGATGAATCATTGCACTCCTAGCTGTTACTGAGAGTTGCATGAGAGCAAATCATACCGCCTTGGCCTGATTAATGTCCAACACACAATTAAATGGAAGCTCTATATAAGTATGTAAATTACACTGGAGGGAAGTGCAGCAATGGAAAAAAGGAAATATTTCTCTGATACAGCTGTATATTTAAGTAAATGATAAATATGCACCATTACAAAAGTGTAATAATTAAATATTTGGACCGATTGCCTACCCGTAACAGCCTCATTGTGTGCAGAGAGCGTGAAGACAGGTTTGTCCTGTCTAGAGTCAAGGTAGTAGAGATGTCCATTATCTGTACTGGCCTGAAAAAAAGACAAAATCAGATACACACCTGCTGTCTATATAAAAGTGATTCCTATTTCATAAACAGGTCAGACACACTTTACAAATATGGGCATATTCATGTGGTGATATATCTATTGACAACTTGTGATTTATCTAAATAACTGTAACTTCATATTTTTACAAGGTTTTTGATTAGTGAAACAGTTCTTTTATACAACTTTAAGGTAGAAATTTATATTACAAATCATCTTTACTGAGCTTAAGTAAATCCCATTTAGGTAAACAAATGAACACATGGTACCATTCCATTGGACTAATCTGTTGCCATTTATACATCTTATTGATTAACACATTAACCCCTGGAGGTTTCTGTTGTTTTCGCCTGAAATGCGAGTAGGAAACACATTTTGGGGACTATTTCTGAATATATCCTAATACATCGATTTCCAAGCAATATTCCATAAGACAAATGGCAAGTTGTGCTAAAGAAAATGTTTCTCATTGGTTAGTTTGCTGGCACATGAGCAGAAGGTGAAAAAAATGTTCTTTTATTTTTTTTGCTTAATGGACCCATACTTTTTGTATAAAGAAGACTCTTTATTCAAAATGTCCACCTTATCCCTTTTTTGCTCAGGTTCACCTGTCTGTGTGCGCTTCACACCGGTTTGCCATAGATTTGAGGCCATAAAGTCTAAAATCTGGACACAAATTCAGATTCCGACCATGGGTGAATTTTGGGTGAAAAAAAAACTGGTCCAAAAACTTAAGTTTTTCCCTCTGTATTTTGTAGTGCAACTAAAATGTCCAGATTTTTTGCTATCATCGTAGAGCTTCATCTGTCGACCTTTATATAATACCAATCACTTTAGTGTATCATGCATGAACTTGATGATACAGACCTTGGAAGTAGGCTACCTCATGCCTTGTAAAGTCGTTGCTAAGGGGGGTTAATATGTTAAAAGAGCAATACACTGTACCAGGAATTTAAGCTTTGGCTTTAAATAGGTTAAAGTCTTCTTTTTTTAAAATCTGTTGAAAAAACCCCATTTAAATATAATTAAAACCAATCCTATTTTTGTTGTGGAAGAATACAAAACTTCATTCTTCAGATCTGTATCACAAAAAGCAAATTTTGTAGTAAATTATGTTTCTCTGAGAATACTTACCCGATCACATTACTTTAGGGATATTAGCCTGCTACCTCGTGAATCCAGCCCTACCAAAAGACGAAAATTCGTCTTTCCTGTCTACGTCATATAGACAAAGGGCAATAACTCTTGCCCCTTACCTCCCCTTGCTACCCACTAGGTGTCGCTTCTTTAGTTTTTAAGCTGAGCGGTATATAAAACACGAGGATGCTCGCATGGCGGGGTGGTTGGGAGGGTTTCTTAGTAATGTGATCGGGTAAGTATTCTCGGAGAAACATAATTTACTACAAAATTTGCTTTCTCCTTTGAATACGTTCCCCGATCACATTACTTTAGGAGAATAAGTAATAGGAGGAGGGAATGCAGAGCATCCGACCTCCACCCCGGGTATCCTCTAGGGAATGATGGCTGGATTCCCCATGTGAATGATAACCCGGTCTCCTAATTTTCAATCAGCAACACAGCCCAGGGTCACGTGATATGTGACCCCTTTATACGGTTAAGAAGATAGTTATTGAAATCTTCTTACCTACGAAAATTTATCTGGCGAATCCAGCGAAGCTAATAGGCTGTGCTGATTGTTGCACATGGGTCTGGTGGGCGTCTGGGCTGCCAACACCGGACCTACTAGAATCAATGTTTGCCTCTGCGAGTACAAACTTGAAGATAAAACTGTAGAAGGTTGACTCTGCATGTCAGCCAACAGCTTCTATAAGGTGACTGATTTGCGAATCCTCAGAGTACGCCGAGCGTATAACCCACTTCAGCCATGAAGCAAGGGCTTGAATGGTGATATCTCATGTCCCGGCTATCACCAGAAGAAAGAGGTGCTTGTATGTGACCTGACTCACCTCTATGCATTGAAATGGTGCTAGAGTGCACAAACAGGATCTTACATGGCTGTTGAACCTGACTTATCTATAAAGAAAGCGAGCTAATGATGACTCGTTGATCGCCAATGTATGGTAATCTATTTTGGACTACGAAGCCTGGCTGCGTCAAGAGGACCATCAAACCCTCTGATCGGAACGGAAGAGAGTTCAGGTCACTAGAAAGGACATGTAACTCGCTCACCCTGCATGCTGAAGCTAAGACTATCAAGAAACCCAATTTGTATGATAGTAGCTTTAACTAATCGTGGGTTAAAGACTCAATACTGTCTGAATTGAGTCATGTTAAAACCCAGGACAGATTCCATTTGGAAACAGGGTGAGAGATATAAGTCGATGGAATTTTTAAAGTGTCTAAAAGATCTGACAAATCTTTGTCATGGCTGATAGCACATGTACCAGAATGGCGGAATGTGTCTGATATCATGGAGCGGTAGCATTTGATAATAACTGGAGCCAGCTGTTTCTCCTCGAAAAGCCAGAGAAAAGTTGGCCAGTTGAGGGATTGTGACACTCAGAGGAACAATGTGAATGATATGGTACCAGTCCCTGAAAACATGCCACTTGCCCTCGTAAACCTTCAGTGTAGAGGGCCTTCTTGCTCTCGAGATTCTCTCTGCAATCAAAGATTTAAATTGTTTGTCTTGCAAGGCTGTCTGGACAAGAGCCAAGCTTGAACATAAAGACGGTCCGGACAGGGGTGGAACACCCCTGGCCGCGGTTGCTTGCGAATACTTGTGCTGACTGTAATCTTCCTGGGTAGATCTATCGCCTAGATTGAGTAGATCGGAGACCCAGGAATTGTTCCATCTGAGATGCGCAATCAGAACCATCTGACAGTTCTGACCCCTTAACTTCTGGATTAATTTCAGTACCAAGACCGTGGGAGGGTAGGAGAATGACCACAACCCTTCCCAGCTGATTGATCGAGCATCCACGACCCAAGCTTCTGGGTCTGGAACCTGTGAGATGAAAGGTGGACAACTTGCGATTCCACATTGTTGCAAAAGATCAATCATCGGACATCCCCAAAGTGTGTCAATTGGAAGAAAGTCCGATTGATGGAGTGACCATTCTGTGTGAATGACTAGATAGAGTGTCAGCCAAGACATTGAGTCTGCCAAGAATGTGTCGGAATTGTACATTGAGGTGGAGATTGTCGAACCAATGTATAAACTGCCAGCTCAGATTGCACAGGTCTGGTGATTGGTGTCCCCATGTTTTGAGGCAAGGCACCACCACAAAGTTGTCTGACATAATGAGGGCAGTTTGTAATAAGAGTTGATCCTGCCCGAAATGAAAGGCGTTGATGACAGCCGTTATTTCTGAAAGGTTGATGTGGAAAGGGCTCGCCCCTGGCACCCCCGTGCCGCTGACAGTATCGAAGTCCGGCAACAGGTGGGCACCCCAACCGTAGGTACTAGTGGCGGAACATACCGTTATCCCCGCTTGGGGTATCTCCAGAGTAATCCTTGTGGACAGCCCACAGGGGTTGTGCCACTGACTCAAGAATGATCGTATCTCTGGCGTGAGCATGACTGGGATCGAAGGGACTTGAAAAGGGCGAAATTACGCTAGCAACGTCCTTTGTAAAGGGCGCATAAAAGGACGGCTGAGCGGAATCAAGTCTGCTGCCGCACTGAATAATCCGAGGATCTGCAACTCTCTTGCTAAATGCGCATCCTGTTGGAAATGGACTCTACGAGTGCAATTATTTGGATGATCGCAAACTCGAGGAAGCCTTACCAGATTCAGATCAGGAGAAACTCCACACCCAGATGGACCAAAAATCCGGATTGGACAGAGATCAGACTTTATCCAGTTCACGAGAAAGCCTATATGATGTAAAGTGATATAAGATCGTTTCTGCCTTTGAGCAGAGTAGAACTTGACAGATGTTTCTGGAGGATGTCGTCCAAATATACTGCCGACGCCATAGATGAAGTCGAGCGGAACAGGGTGACGACGTAATCCATAACCTTGGTACTAGCCCAAGGGCTTAAGTTGAGGCCAAAAGGTATGACCTGGAACTGATAAACCGAGTCCCGACAAGCACAACGGAGAAATGTCCGCTACTCGTGGGATAGGGACGTGAAATGTGCGTCGGTCATATCTAGACTGACAGCATACCCGTCGGATGGTTTGATCACGCCATCGCCACATTGACTTTCAGGGTGGTTGAGGCGGTTCAGGTCGATTAACGGCCTCTGGATAAGAAACAGCCATGAATAAAACCCCAGCTATTGCAGGTTTATTAAGATATAAATATATATATATATATATATATATATATATATAAAGGCATCCTTCTCCCGGTCTGACGATACATCCATGAAGAGGGGAGAGGAGGACAGAGGAGGGGATGGATAAATGAAGTCCCAAGTCCCTCCGAAATGACCTGAATCACCCAAATGTTTTAAGGTAATAAAGTGGTCCAGTGGTCCTGAAATTGCAGGTGGTGGCTGCCCACAGGTAGGCAGTCCGCTGGCGGTGGGCAGGGTATGTCAACGTCTAGAGTTAGGAGGCGTGAAGGCGGAGAAACTTTGGTTCTTGCCGCCTCTGTATGGTTGCCGTCTAGCTTGATTAGACTGTTGACTCCCAGCATTGGGTTGGGATCTATATTACACATTTGATTATAAGGATCCCTTTTCCCCGGTCCGCCCATCATCCCTCCGCTGTGTCAGGGGATGATTGTTTCGAAACGCCTGCGAAAGTTGGGCGACGAGTTGGAGGGGCAGTTCCTGAGCTGCCTGCCTCCAAACTTTTTCAATTTTCCCCAAAGTGTAAAGGTGTCCCAAACTGAGACCTCCGTAAAATCCGAGTACGATGGGGCCTGCGCGACGTGGACCACCTACAGACGTCACGTCGTATCAGGTCGAAGTTGGCAGAAGCAGTCAACGCATTGGTCATAGAATGGTGAGCTGCCCTGTTAACAACTCTAGTAATCCAGGCCTTCACTTCACAAGCGTGGTCATGGCTGGATTTGCCTAGGGAGTTGGAATAAAAAATGGCTAGTGAAGTCAAGTCTAACAATGAAGACGTATCAACTACGTTTCGGACTAGCTTTGACGTGGCATTTGAGATCAGTACTGAAGGCGTCTGATGGAGTTTTCGTACCAGCTACACTAGAACGTCGCTGGAAGTTAGCTTCCTGAATTTTTTTTTTTTTTCTCGACTGGCGAAGAAGCAGGAAGGACATCGTCTCTACCTCCTCATTCAAGATCTACAGGTGCCTGAATTGTGTAGTCTTGAGTGGCAGTAGGAGGTTTTGGGCATTCTGAAGTTCCCAACAACCTATAAATCTTTTATTCTGCGGCCATGGCGCTAAGCTCAGTCCGGTCCATGACCTGATCTGTGGACGGCTGAAAGTGTTTCGTCACACTCACTGTGCTGAGTCATGTTCTGGTCAACTCAAGCATCCATTCGCAGCGGAATTGTCATCATTTTTAATATAAATCTCCATAATACTTGTGTAGTGCGGCCAGCACTGCGCGCCCATCTACCATTCGCTCAGAGGGAATGCTGGTTCTGGTACAGCTTGCATATATGTACAGCATACCAGGTGACCTAGATGACGCAATTCTGTCATAATTGACACTTTCACTAAATCTCCCTTGTGGAGAAGCCGTGAACATATGGACGGACGGCACTAACGGCTGATTGAACTGGCGAATGGTCGGCCTGAAAGTCCTGTTCTGGTAAAGCTGCCATATCTGGGTAGCGCATACCAAGTGGCATAGATAACTCAATTCCGTCATCTCTGATAATGTCACTAATTCTCCCTTGTTTTAAAATCACACCGTCATGTATTTAACGTGACGGGAGGTGTACAACGGCAATACCGACTGATTTGTCTGGTATATGGTCGGCCGGAATGTCGGCGAAGGTCCGGATATGACCGGCACCTGCCTCTCGAATGGTCTGATTGGACGGAGATTCATCTATAACATCTCTCTCATGGTAGTGATATGTAACCAGTAGTACAGATTGACTGACGGGTACAACACTATAATCTCCGTAAATCCGATGTACAGCCGGTGCAGGTTGATGCCGGCTGGAAGACCGGTGCCATTTGGGCTGAACGGTCGTTGCCGGATGGACGGCTGGTGCAGGTTGATGCCGGCTGGAAGGTTGGCTGGACGACCGGTGCCATTTGGGCTGAACGGTCGTTGCCGGATGGACGGCCGGTGCCGGTTGATGCCTGCTGGAAGGTCGGCTGGACGACCGGTGCCATTTGGGCTGAACGGTCGTTGCCGGATGGATGGCCGGTGCCGGTTGATGCCGGCTGGACGACCGGTGCCATTTGGGCTGAACGGTCGTTGCTGGGTGGACGGCCGGTGCCTCTTGATGCAGGCTGGAAGGTTGGCCAGCCGGTGCCATTTGGGCTGAACGGCCGGTGCCTGTTGATGCAAGCTGGAAGGTCGGCTGGCCGTCCGGTGCCATTTGGGCTAACGGACAGTGCCGGATGTACAGCTAGTGCCGGTTGGTGCCTGCTGAAGTGCCGGCTGAACTGATGGTGTTGGCTGGATGGACGGCGAAAGTGCATAATAAAATGGATCCAATTGATCCAGCATAGACTCCATGCGTCCGGACTTACAGGCCCGAAAGCCATGCATGGACCTGCGGTGAAATTTACACCCACTAGGCAGCCTAAACCATGTCAACATAATTTCCTCCATTTCCACATTGCCAACACCCATTTTGCCATTCATGCCTTCGTTGTCGACTTTGCTACTGAAACGACAAAAGAAGAGAACAAAGCACAAATTAAAAAATTCAGCATATTATTAATTCGATAATACTATAACCGTTACTAACGGAGTAGTCAAATTATTCCGTGCCAGTTAATTCTTAATGACCACACTAGTTATCGCCGTGAGCGTGTTGCAATGGGTCGTTCAAGACGAAGTCTACTGAAACGAAAAAGATGATAAACAAAGCACATTTAGCAATTCAGCACGCTATTAAGTCGCTATTACCATAACCGTAACTATTGGAGGAAGCGAAATGATTTAGTGTCGCGTGAACTCGTGACTACAACATGAATTCTGCCATTAAATAGTCGCAACTGGTCGTTCAGAGACGAAGTCTACTGAAACGGAAAAGAAGATAAACAATGCACAAATTAACAATTCAGCACGTTATTAAGTCGCTATTCCATAACCGTAACTAACGGAGGAAGCGAAATGATTAAGTGTCGCGTGAACTCGTGACTACAACACGAAGTCCGCCATTAAATAGTCGCAACATGGTCGTTCAAAGACTTTTTTGAAGTCTACTGAAACGTCAAAGATAAATAAAGCACAAATTATCAATGCAGCACGTTATTAGTCGCTAATATCGTAAACGTTACATACGGAATAAGCGAAATTATTGAGTGCTACATGTATTACATGCTAGTACCGCCATAAGCGTGCTTTTTGACCACGTTGCAACCTGGTCCGAAGTCTAGAAAAGGTGACAAAGTCACTCAAATTGGAAAATATTGTAAAATAATGTATACAACCTGTAGAGGAATGATTATCCAACACAGTAATTCCAAATTTAACTTCGGATGGTCAGAATTTACACTAAGATGGCTTGGATTCATTGGAGGTCTAATTGTACGTGTTTTCACGTACAGCGAAGCTAAAAAAACTAAAGAAGCGACACCTAGCGGGTAGCAAGGGGAGGTAAGGGGCAAGAGTTATTGCCCTTTGTCTATATGACATAGACAGGAAAGACGAATTTTCGTCTTTTGGTAGGGCTGGATTCGTGAGGTAGCAGGCTAATATCCCTAAAGTAATGTGATCGGGGAACATATTCAAAGGAGAAATGGAAAAGTAGTCTAGTTTAATAAATCATGCTGACAGTATACACATTGCTAGACAAATGATTCAGCACCATATCATAAGCTTAGTTGGCCATGTCAAACTAAACTCTTCAAAAATGTTCTCCAAAAGCAGACTGCTTTCGAATTCTGACCATAAACTCCAGCTGTATTAGTAGTTCTAACTGCATGGCTGTATCGTATTATTATGTAAATGGGATATAGAAACTATATATATCTTACATAAAAGTTGAATGGAGAAAAATGATCCCAGACGACTCTCTCCACTTCTCCTTCAAATGTCCAGGATTTAAAGCTGGTGTCAGGACTCCGACAATCAAAAACGTTCACTGTGCTGTGTGATAATGGAGGAATAAAAATGATTTAGTTTGAAACCTGATATTCAATTCCTTCATAATGTTAAAACTAAATATGTGTAAATTTTCTACGTATCTATTTCTGTCTGAAATAAAGTTTTGGAGTAAATATTTTTCTTTCATGATACTTACTTGATTATAGTATGTTAAGCATCTTTCAACTACCTTACAAATAAAGCCCTCTAATTTAAATAAAGATGTTAACCAAATGCTTTGGCCTAGTTTTATTCCCTACACATAAATCAGATTAGAGTGCTCTTCCTTTGGATAGTTTCAATTCCTGTCTTTTGAAGTTCCTACTTGGAGAGGAAGTTCATACTCTTTATGGGACTTTTCAAAAGACTTGAGAGGCAGTAATTATATTAAGATCATGTGTGTATTATTAAATAAACATATTTTACTCCCCAAAGCTGTTTCAGCTTTAAGAATATTAACCAATTATAATATGTGACAGAAGTAGTCAAAATTAGATTCCCTCAAAGAAGTTTGACTCACCAAGCAGATGTCAGTAAACATAAAGAAATATCCAAGATGTGTTCATGGCAAAGACAAATTCATTTTTTAACTCCATGCCAAGATGGATGAAGTGCTGGGATGGAATGAAACTAGATTTGTCCTTATTGAAAAAACAAACAAACATGGGATTTATTATCTTGATACTAAAGGATGTTCACTTTATGCTTGTGGAGAATGTTATTGAGGTCATTTGATGTCAAGGATTTGGAGGTGTTTTTCAAGTGTCACATGAGCATGTTCATGACTGCAAAATTTCCCATCTTAACAGTGTTAAGTTTCATCTTTAGTACTCCCATCCTTAACTTGGCATATGACTGTAAGAAAATATGCCCATGGAACAGCTCTTCTCCCACTGTGACAAAACAGATTTTTTTATAGTAAAATGTTTCTTTGCAAATACTTACCCAATCTTAAAACTGCTTCGGTGGCCTAGTGGTTAGAGCGTCTGCCACTGAAGCAAGAGATTGTGGGCTCAATCCCCGGCCATGTCATACCAAAGAAAATAGTACTAACAGCTGCCTCGCTTGATGCTCAGCATTAAGAGGTTAGCGTTAGGGCTGGTCGGCCAGGTGTCAGGATAATGTGACTGGGTGGGACATCATGCTTCATGTCTGCAGCATGATGCCCCAGTGCTAGACATCACTATAAACTACCTCACTGCAGATATTGTAGCGATATGACTGAAATATTGTTAAAGCTACGTTAAAAAGCCTAATCCAAAAAAAACAATCTTAATAACTTGGGAAAACTACTACTATTTTGAAAATCTAGCCCACCCAGATAACACTTTTCGCTAAAATGAGTTAAAAGATTCCTGTCCACCTAGGTGGTTGTTGTGCAGAGTTATCTTTCCTTGGTAGAGGGATTGGCACAAAATCCCATGGATATATCAGTTACAACTAGAGTGGAAGGTATATTCTATAATTATGTAACTGCGTGGAAACTGGGAGGGTGCATGTGTATTATGCTTGGGTAACTATTTATGAAGAAACATATTTTAAATAAAAAATTAGCTTCTTCTTTAAATACATTAGCCAATGATATGGAGGGAGGTACATCCCCTTGTGAAACAACTTTTAGATTATCCAACTAGAGAAGGCTCCATCCATCAGGGCACAACATCCAAATCGTAAATCCAGTGGAAATCCTGAAGCAGCAACTTGTTAAGTTTTCAATTGACCTGGAATGAATGATAACCTGGCATGCCATGGCTACAGGTCTCACCAAATTGAGTTGAGCCTTTTGGGACAAAAGATATTGGAGGTAAAAACTGAAGAATGTGGACTCCAATCTCCATCCCATGGCATAGATAATGTCAATTAGAGAACAGTCCCAGTCAAAGGCTATGATACTGGCAACTGCTTCATCAACTGGCATCATCAAATGAAACACGTAACATAATCACTGAGCTGGAGATATTTCTCAATATGCAGAGCAAAAATTCCATTTACTCCAGGACAAAAGGAACTCTGCTATTTTATCGTCCTGTCATTGTTGGAGAGGTAAAAATAAGTGAAATTTTCTTTAGCACAACAGTTCTGATATGTTAAGATACCACTTCAAATCTGGTACTTGTAGGTAGTTTTGCACTGAAGTGTCTAGAATAGACAAGTGAGTTCATTACAAAAGTTTGCTTAACCATGGACAGGAGCCTGTTCTTGATAATGAACAAGGGTACTGTCCTGAGTGAAAATGAATCATCTAGTTGGAACTGCAAGTAATTCAGGTCCACTCACAAGGCATGTATTACACAGATTTTGGATGCCATCGTTAATGTAAACAAGGAAGTGAGGCGGTAAGACTTGTATAAAAAGGTGCACTAATTAAGCTATTTTGAGTATTTCACTGAGTGTCTTGTTAGCCTAATTATTCCCCATGAAAAGTTCACATGGGTAAGTGTCCAGACCCATTGTCCATGTGGAACCAAACAAACTGAAGATAAGACTGGTCTTTGTTTTGTACAATATCCTGTCTGCTATGATATTAAAGCATGCTAGTGATCGTGGAATGGTAAGTTTAGCTGTGATGGGAGCTAAATGTTTCTCATTGAAAAGCCTGGAAAGTTTGCTAATGTGGTATGGACATCTCCACTGGAATAAAGTACTCTAGTGTGAACCACAGAGATTATATTCCATCGCCTTCTGACATGGACCCGTTTGTTCCTGTATTTCCTATTTTAGTAGAGTAATCAGGTTGAAGAGACACTTAGATACTCTTGGTTACTGTTCAGAATCGAAGGTGTTTAGAGATAAGTATACAACTGACCATTCTAAAATATAGGAAGCAATAATTAACCTGGGAATCGGGCCTTGGATTGATATGACAAAGTTTGTGACTGTTGGCATTCCACTAATGCTCTTCTTAAGTCGAGCATGTATTACATGAAGCTAATAGATGAAAAGGCCATTCCATTTGCTGCAGGCTGGCTGCAGAAATACAAAATAGCCAATACATTAATCATCCCAGGATATATCAAACTATGCTGGAATGCTGTTTAGGACACCACTTTAGAAAATTACAAACAACAAAAACCAACGATTGGAGTACTTGCTCCAGTTTGCAGTTTGAGATTAGGCAACAAAGTGAAGTTATCGGGCACAATGAGAACTCGATTCACATGTAGTTTCACCAGGCACCAATGATGCTTTCAAAAAATGACATCCATTTCAATAATATGGCATATAAATAATGCTCCTTTGTCAGTCTGAAAAGGTAGGACACTCCCTGAAGTCCTCTGTGTTCAAATCCAAAGTAATCTTAATTGCCTGACGATGCAGAGGTACCACCAATGCGAGTCCAAAGTGCCTTCATGATGCAACCTTGAATAGTTATCGATCGAGAGTTGCTGCCACCATCAAGGTTCAGTCTCCACATGGACCATATAATCATTGTTATGAGAGCTTAATAAAGCAACCAAGGACTAAGGCGTCCACTGCTGTAATGAGCAAAACTTAGCTGGCGAATGAATACTCTAGCAAATGGCTTGCACTAAAGTGGCATAGAATTTCCCATTGCATAAATTCAATAAATCTCATTTTCCCAAGGAACACAATCTTCTTAATGGAACAACCGAGTCCAGAGTTAGTGAAATGAATCTTGAAAGGTTATGAGGTCTAACATTCGCTGACAAGAATTAAAGAAAGTAACACATAAAAACATGTCTTGCTCCAAAATATAACGAGTCTGTTGTCTGTAGCCTGTCATTGGCAAATCACAGCACTTCTGAAAGCCATTTGAGTGAGAGATGATATAACCTATCTTCCCAAACCGAGTACACAGTCTTCACAACTGGCAGCATTATGGAAAGGAGACTGTAACAGTACATTTTGATGCAAAAGATAAAACTATCTTAATTAACTGTAAAATTTAACCATGTATGGATTTTATTTCTTTTGTGAGGCATCTTCCCATTTAATCTTGTATTCTTGCAGGAGCTTCCCACTGAATGTGGGGAATCCAATGATTGTACAACCTGAATGCAGCAAAGGCACAAGTAATGCAGGTCGGGTGATTATCTTCAGATAGATTATACCTTTTACACCTAATCCTGACAACTGTTACCTATAATTTAAGAGAACAAAGCAATGGTATATAGTGCTTAAAGGGACGTGGATGCTAAAGAAATGGAAATTAATGTAATAGAGAATTACATAACAATCTAATTCATGAAAATAAATTTTCATTTATTCGCGATAAGATGCAATTCTTTTTGTTTTTCAATGTCCTGGGTTCCTCTGGAGCATGTGGTGAGAGGTCAATGTGCAGTTTAAAACATCTCTGATTAGGAGCTGCTCTGAAAGCTTCAATGGATTTGTCAAAAATTACTGAGAGGTAATGTAATTACTACTTACCATTTACACAGAGTACTGAGCAGTAATCCAATTACTGCTGACCATTTAAATAGAGAATTAAAATGATTACATTTTACTTATCATAAAATGAAACAGATGAACGAGATGCAAAATAATCATGGATTATAGGAAGGAGAAAATTTCAGTAAGACATCAATGTCATTTTCATCCCTGAGATGAGAAATCTTCTTGGATGATCAAGAGCACAGAATGGAAGGTATTTGTTATGCCTCTCAAAGGTGTGTACTGGCTATGCCCAAGTGGAAGCACAAATTTACAAAGGACATGATTTAGCACCAGTTTCTATTTCCAAGGCAAGATTACTTGTCTTACACTTCACTAAGCAGGTAATGTTTTAACATATATTTGTTAAAACAAGTCAAGAGGTTCATTTAACATTTTTCTGTTTGCATGCAAGGGCTTCATGTCATGATGGATTAAGCTACTGAATAAATATTGATATACAGGATACAGATAGTGTGCATGCAAATAGTCAGATACTAATGATCAAGGAATGGATATTTTTCAAACAGGAAATAATTTAATTTTTTATCTACATAATAAATAGTCCTGAGTGTATAGTGTAAACATGTACTTAAAGTTTTTTTTTGACAACCTGTTTACATCAAAAGAATCATAACCACTACTACAGTGGTTTAAAGCGCTCTCCGTTATGGATAACTGCCATCTCACCTCTTTCTGCCTTGGTTCGAATCTCAGATTCAGCCAATGTGGGTTATGTGAGAAAGCTTGCCAGTAGCTTTTCTTGTAGGTCGGTGTTTCTTTTCGGGGATTTTCTCGGGTTCTTCCTGCATGATTAATACTGGCCACCATGTAAAGCATATCGTGTGCTGAAAAATGGTGTTAAACCCAACAACAGCAACCACCACCATTAATACTGGCACCACATATAGCCTATTGTGTGCTGAAAAATGGTGTTAAATCCTACAACAACAAACACTATAGATGTCAAACATCATACTACATTTAATCTCGAAGACAAAGCAACATAGCCACTGTTACAACAAGTAGTATATATGTTAAACTTCATACTACATTAAATCTCCAAGACAAACTTATCATCAGATTTTGAACAGCTTTCAACTCATGTCTCTTTAGAAATAAGAAATAATAATAATAATAATAATAATAATAATAATAATAATAATAATAATAATAATAATAATAATATATACTTTTGATATACCTAGCAAAATAAAACAAAACAAAAATTGTTTAATAGGAGTTTAGTTAAACAAAAGTGTAGTTTAACAGTACCAAGTAGGTATGTCTTTTCAATTTTTTGAATGAAAAGAAAAACTTATAAAATAAAAATGGTATCTACAAACTATTACCAGCCGCAGTACAAAGATATTTTTAGAAGGTGAATATATTTCAGTTTCAGTTTTAGAAGTATAATTTTGAAGCGGACAATCACAAAAGTCTTTGCTGGTCGTGTGTAATTTTATGCAAGATATTGTAGTTAAAACTGTGCCCATATTATACTTTTTTTTTACCTTTACATCTTTGAAAAATGTTTAAAATGATACCAGTCGTAACCAAAATAACTAGCAAACCCCTGCCTTCATTCACACAGACTAATAAAGATTTTGCTGATTTGTACTGGTATTTCTGATCTATAGGGTATTGTCTGCTACAGCATTTACTTCTAACCAAACTTTAAATTCATTTTCTTGAACAAAATATGGACCTCTTTGGTTGTGGTTTTGATAATGAAGTGGATGAAGTATTCATTAAAAAACCTCAAGTACCAACTTGACCTTGCTGAAACTGTTCAGATGATACCAAATCTACAAGTATGAACCGCATACAGATGGTTCTGATAAAGTGATAATTCTGAGCTGGACATGGTTAAAGGAAGCTAAGTTTTACTCTAAGTTTGAAAAATTGTTTATTATTTATATATTCCATGATCAGAATTATATATACAGCACTGAATAAACCAGAGCATAATCAATGGTTACATAGCTCATATCTATTTTTACTAATCTCCAATTGCAATCTGTACATCACATTGTGTCAAAATCACAATAAAAAAAAATCATAATTTTCTGTAAGAAACAAGATTTTCTATATCAATAAATGAAATCAGAACTTCTTTTTTATATTTACAATTTCATCCTTTTGTTAACTAGCTGCACTATGCTGACCTCATATACAAAAATGAATTAGAATTCTTAATGACAACCTCTTTCAGAAATTACTGCCAAATAGAAATAAAAATTTAGCCTGTTCCTAGAAAAATATAAACACTTAATCCACTTAATCTATTACAACTATTACGTTTCTATTACAACTATTACGTTTCTTTTAAAAATGTATACACTCAGAGAAAACATTTGAAATTTATTTGGATTAAAATCTTAAACCCCTACATAACAAAAATCTCATGGATGGTTTGACTACAGCTGGTCATCAGTGCTGAATAAGAATACTTACTGATCAAATGAGCCTGACAGAAGTGACTGGGGTTCAAATGGATGCCACCTGACACACTGCACCTGGAGAAAAATGGATATGATGCAAAAAATGTAAGCTCAGAATAAAAAGAATACATCCCAATTATATTTATTCCACATGATTAAAAATGTAAAATAAAGCCAATTCAATACTGTATCGTGTTAAATATGAAACATTTTAAATAATGTATAATAACAGCAGGTCATTAAAAATATAAACACATTAAATAAATAAATCTTGTAATAGCTTACAATGCACATCTTTACATGACACCCATAATATTTACCAAAAATACTTTCAGATCATGGCAAGACTATTCTGCATGAACGAGAATGTGTCATGCTACAAGACAAAAAAGGGCAATATCTTCAACAAATATACTGAGAACAAAGTGATTTGTTGATATGCAAATGTTCATGCCCAAAATATTTACTATCATCGCAATTCATTAAACTCTCTAAGACTGTCTTGCGCTGATGAGATTGAATCACAAGAAAAAGGGCAGAAACTCTAAAAAGAAACAGGAGTAAGGCGATTTGTGAAATGTACATATTCAAGTGATGACCTTAATATTTACAAAGTTACCATGGCAACCCATCAAAATCTTGGAACCAGCTGGACAAATACAATTGTACCAGACAAAAGGAAGAATGATCAGATGCATAGTCAAACTGGATTACAATAAAAATGCACTGAAGGATCATATTTTTAATATGAATAGATTAACTAGTAAACACTCTTTTAAACATGTACCAATGACCACCTCTCCAAAAAAGACAATCAAGATTGGTCCCATGTGCATAATTAATTAAAAGTAATCCATAAACAGATATGTTTAAGCCTTCTAAGTTTACACTTTTTCAAATCTCAAATGTATCTATGTCTGACTTTTATTTCCCTTGTATGTAATGGAGCTTAAATAAAAAACTGCAGTATGTTTTAATTTCTTACCAAAAAAAATTCTTTACATTTACTGATGCTGTAGTGCCTGCAAAGAATTTCTCGGACTTCATGATAATACCCATTCCTGCCTTTTAACTGCTGAGTTCTGAAACCATTCAACAGTGTTCAGTGACAAAATACTTTCAAAGTAGCTGGTTATATTAGACAACTACACTATTTTACATTTAGTACTAACTAGAAATTATTATGGTGTATCAGTATGACCAGTGATCTTGAAGAGGTAGTGGTAAAAATATTTTCAAGATGGCCACTGTTACATATATATCCAAATCAGCACCATATTCATTTCCAAAAAACTAGACATCATCATAAGTCTTTCACTGAAAACCTCATGCTGATATAACAAGATTTTATAGATGGCAACTGTGATCTGAGTGGCATCATTTTTTATTTAGGACCAACTAGACATAATATGAAATATTCTAGAGAAAACCCAATATTGCTATGACCATCCAAATAGGAGTAGTGATAACAAGGTGTGTAGGCCGTATATAATATCTGACCAGCAGCATTTTCATTTATGACATACAAGACATTATAAAAAGCCTTTCAGTGAAAAGTTTCATGTTGATATGACCATCCATTCAAGTAGCCATACAACATTTCACTAAGGCTGCTGTGGCATTAGATGTCTTTATGTGAAAACGTCATGTGACAATTGATTCAGCAGGAGTACAAATAAAACAACTGTCTACTTCAGATTGGCAACATTTTCAGCTAGACATCATAAAAAGTCTTTTAGTGCATACATCATGATGATATGACCAGCCATTTAGAAAAAGTAGAAACAACAAGATTTTCAAAAATCATATTGGATTTTTGAATGCCACCATATTCATATTGGTCTAACTAGACCAAGGGATGAATGTGTGAATAAAATTTTATGGGAATCTTTTAACTAATTTTGGTGGAGTAATATAACAAACTTATGCCAATGGACATAGGGACCAGTAGAGCTCAAACCCATTCACTTTACAGAGACTGCCTTTCATTGGTCCCATGGGTAGTTTCTTACGATTTTAACGGAATTGTTTCTATGTGAGTGAATGACAGTTATCACATAATCCATCAATTACTTCTCACAAAACAATTTCAAAAATGATCATTTACCTTGTCTTCATGCTTTTTAATGGACTTCACCATTTTACCCTCAGACAAATCCCAAAGTCCAACTACGCAATCTGCAGAGGCACTGGCCAGGGCATGTCTGAAACATAAATTGACAATATTGCAAAACAGCCTTCATATACACAAAATTATTTAAACATTTTGTTCCGAGAAAGCAGAAAGAATTACTTTAACAGTGTAAAGATAAATAAAAGGGTCAACAGGCCAAGATGTATTTGCATGCATTATCAAAGGAGTTTTCTCCCCTGATTCAGAAGAAAACAAGAATATATATGATTCTGTATTTATTACATGTATCTTTATAATGAATTCAAAATATATTTAAATAATAGTGTAATATTGAAGAAAATAAATTGGGGTTTAGCCATAAGTTTGATTCATTGTAACTCCGAATACAGCTACAAAGATGTCACTAAAAGTACAGTGCCATTCTGTATGTGATATTGAAATATGGATTCAAATACCATACCAATGCAAGATCAAATATATATAATTAAATCAATATGTAATAAAATGTTAACTACGTACCCATATTTTGTAAAGTCATTTTATATAAAAGAAATCAGCATATATTTCAAGGATTATTATGATCAGGCAACTCTATTTATTTGTGTAATTCAAAATATATTCCAATCAACATATCTACTGCTGCTAATTGCACTAGCTGTTCATCTGTGTATCTGTTGTACAAACAGTGCTGACTATGCATCTGTTGAACAAAAAAAGCAGACTGTGTATTTGATGTATAAATAGTGCATACTGTATCTGTTGTACAAATAAAGCAGACTGTATCTGTTGTAGAATAGTGCAGACTGTGCATTTGATGTATAAAGTGCAGACTGTATCTGCTGAATAAATAAAGCAGACTGTGTATTTGATATATAAATATTGCAGACTGTATCTGTTGTAGAATAGTGCAGACTGTATCTGTTGTAGAATAGTGCAGACTGTGTATTTGATGTATAAAGTGCAGACTGTATATGTTGTAGAATAGAGCCGACTGTGCACCTGTTGTATAAATGGTACAGACTGTATCTGTTGAATGAATACTGCAGACTGTGGCAGTAGCACATTATCATTTAGAACAGGGGTGTCAACCATTTTTGGTTGGGGGTCAAAAAACATAAAATGTAACAGGTCACAGGCAGGCTGCATAGCAAAAATGATTCCTTATCACTAACTATGCACATGAATTAAAATTAAAATACACATTTAAAAAAAACCCTGGCTTACATGGCCATAGACTTCACAATGTGAAGTAATATCCCATAGTTTGGACATAGATGGTTTAGAACATCTAGATGTTTCTATTGTGGCCAAATCCTCTCACTTAAAAGCTCTCATATTAAGATCAATAATCAAATCCAAAAGGTTATATGTAAATAAAGACTAGGTCCTATGGCAATTTGTCCTAACCAAACCTCTCTCTGGGAGAGGCCTGTAAATATATAGGGTCAATAGTCAAAACCAGAAATATTAATTCTGGGTGCATCACAGCAGACTCGATCAACTACTGATTGTTTGGTTTGGCTTTAAATGGAAAACTCTTTGTTCGGAAACAAAGTTAAGTAAATGGGCATTTTCAGGAGCAATAACTCCTCCAAATGAAGACACGGAATGCTGGAAATTAAAATTATTAAAGGTCTCATCAGTACAAAGCTGCATGCCAAATTTAGTTGAAATTTGAAAGTCCCTGGTAAAGCAATTATGCAGAAACCAAAGAAAGGACAACTGGCAGTCTTGAGTACCAACTCTGACAAATGAGATAAAACCGATACAAGCCATTATGAATAATAAAACTGATGTATCTTAGGAAAATAAATGTTAAAATTGGACCTGAAAAGATGTGAAGTTTTAAAATGGACATTTAAATGTAATAAGTTTTTTAACTGACCAAATGGCATTGAGTTACACGCAAGGAATGAGTGTGTGTGTGTGATTTGAATTTTTAACGTAGCTTTAACAATTTTCAGTCATATTTCTATGATGTCTGGAGTGTGGCAGATATTTAGTATGATGTCCCACCCAATCACATTATTCTTACACCAGGATGACCAGTCCTAACACTAACCTCTTAATGCTGAGTACCTAGCAAGGCATCTGTTAGTACCATTTTGAAAAGCCTTTGGTATGATTCAGCCATGGTGCAAACCCACAACCTCCTGCATCCGAGTTGGATGCTCTAACCACTATGCAAACAGTAACCAGAAAGGCAACCCCAATAAAAGGTTTCAAGAATATTCACCCTGCACTTTAGACAGTGTAGTGATGGATAAGCAGGCAAATGGAAGGAGTCTCACATCATCACCTGCTAAAGCATGTGAATCATCATCATCAGTCTCTTGACCTAGTGTGGTCGTTGAGGCACTGTGCTGATGTGAATAATAAACTGAAATTAACCAAAATGGTTGGTACTGGTAAGCGGTGATTCTTTGCGGATGTTTGCAACGAGTTTTTATTACTAGCTTTATCAAAGATTTACATGTGCAAATTCACATAAAATCCATTAGTCTATCATAAAAAATCAGATATTATGTCTGTTAAATACTTATTAGTATGCAAGAAAATGGCTGTAGTTTTACCTAACATTGGGATTCCAGGATAAGTCCAGGACAGCATCTGTATGACCTAGTGTTCCTTTCTGAAAAGATCATATTAGTAATCTTTCTGAAATATGCACTGAAAGCTGCTCTAAGGTTATCTGTTCCTAAATGTCAATTTCATTATGAAAAAAAATTCTATAGTTGTTCTTCAAAACACCTTCAGCAAGTTAAGTTTCACTTTGTTTTTGTAAGAGCGACTTCTCGTATCAGCTGTGTTGGCATATGAGGACTAGTCTCATCACTGATGAAAAATTCTATTTTAAAAGTATCGAAGCGCTTTTCTGTTACAACGATGCTTAATATTTTATAATCTAAATTTCAGACACTGACTTTCAATCGTTATCATACAAGAAATGTGTATTTTATCTCAATTAAAAGCTCACGCATGTTTTAATTTGTCATGATACAAGTTCTACAAATATTGAATATTTAAATTCATTGAAGCCTTTAGTATTATCAAACTCATTTTTCTGTCTGTATCAAATGCATTATAACAATGAAACTTAATTACTAAACAGGCACTGCTTATGATGAAATTACCTTAGAAGAATATTTAATATTCCCCATTGATTCATAATAAACAATGCTCACTGTACAGACATCTAGCTTGATGAAATTCAGAAATTCAAATTTCACTGCATAATTTCAGAGCTGACTGTACATACCTTTTTCTTTTTCTTTTTGCTTTCCCTTGTCCCCAGGGTAGCCACTGGTTCCAGTGAGTCTACCAGGTCTATATCCCAGATGTCAATTGTGGGCTCCATGCTGCCTACAGCAACAAAGTTACCTACAAAAAAGAAGAAAATCAGAATAATAACCACAATTTTAATACTTCCTTCATCAGCTGCTTCAAATCAGGGAAACGTTGATCATGATTGTGTAGAATTAGATGTGAAATCATGGATAACATGTAACAAGCTGCAGATGAATTATGATAAAACTGAGGCCATTCTGATCATAACACCAAGACTTTCTCACTCACATCCTTTACCTCAAACAATAGATATCAGCAACACGATACTTAAATTCACAGCCAGTATGAGACATAGGTGTTACTCTGGACTGTACTCCCACATTGCACCAACATGTCATGAACATATATACCGGTAAAGGCTGCATATCTTGAGCTGAGATGGATCAGCTCCATTTGCAAATATTTTTCAGTTGATTCCACTAAAACAGTAGTACTTTCAGGACTGGACTATTATAACTCAATTCTGTCTGGTTTGCCTCAATATCTACTCCAGAAACTTCAAAAATTTAAAAACACAGCCTCTTCGATCATCCTTTGAGCACCAAGATCAGAGCACACCTTCCCCTGCTCTGTACCCTACACTGGCTATACATTTGATCCAGAATCAAATACAAAATTTGTTCTTGGTGTTATATTTCACTGATGGACTAAAGTCCAATACATATCTGACTTCACACATGTGTACACACCAGCAAGATACTTATGCTCCTCTTCTGACAATCGTACACTCATTATTCCCACTATGAAACGAAGTCATATGGACAACGTTCTTTTGCATAGGGGCCAGCAGCATGGAACAAACTGCCCACTGAACTTAGACACAAGGACACAGTGATCCCATTTAAGAGTACTTTTAAACTCACCTATTTTGACTACAAGAACAAACTTAACCCTTTGAACCCTAATCTCCCCCATATTTTGGCACAGCAACCCGAGCCTCCCCGGCAATTTTTGACAATTTTATAAAAAGTAAAATTTTGCAAAATAAAAGTAATATTATGCCTTAGAATGATAATCCACTATGATATAACAGCAAATATCAAATTGTTTCTTTTCAAACATGCTTATAAAATGCTTTTTATTACTATGACTATGTAACAAAATGGCTCGAAATTTTGTTCATGTTGTACCATTCATGCAAGGTCTATATTTCACTAACCATCTAGCGAATAACATAACACAGGCCGGTATACTGGCCTGTCAGGTTATGACGGTAGATAGCTAGGCCAGTATACCGGCCTTTCGGGTATAAACACCGTTACAACTGGCCGGCCTGTCGGTTCAAAGGGTTAAAGACCTAAAAATATTTCCTACTTAAATGTTTTCAACTTGTTTTATGTTTTCTAATTTCACGGTGTTTGTTTTTTTAAAAATCATATCATTATATATGTTTTTTATGTTATAGGTGTTTTCTAATGTTGTAAAGCACTTAAAGCTTAGATTAGATGCTATACAAAGTCCTCATTATTATTATTACTATTATTATTATTATTATTATTATTATTATTATTACATTTTAAAAATTTATTTTTTGCATATACCAAAGTATTCAAGAAATAAAAAAATTAGACAAATGAGGTATAGGCTGGTGAGCACTTTTTGCAATCTTACCCCAAGAAAAAGAGGCACAACATAGAAAGTATGGAAAAAATATCCTGTCACTAATTACCCATAAAAATAATAGCTGAATAAGCATGTTCATAAAATCTGCATAAGCTGAAAACGTGTAATCAAATAAGCAAATAAATGGGTATTTTCATAAAGTAATTGTTTATGTATTTCACAACTATTGAGCACACACATATTTTCCACATGTCACAAATACATCATTTTATGCTCAGTATCTCCCAAACTTGATAATGCTATGACACACCAAAGTTAAAATTGAAATCATACCGAGCGCTTCCTATGATCTCATTAAAGCATAGCTTCTAACCCTCCAGGCTCGCAAATCGTGAAAATGGTGATAAAAATTAGTGAATTTTGACATGAATTCGTGAAGTGATCCTCAAGTCCATGAATATTTGTCGGAACAAATGAATATACGGCAAATATTTGGTATGTTCCAAACTAAACTTCACTTTCTGTGCAATCTATTTCCTTTTACTTATCCGAGTTTCCTCTGACCCTTGTCAGCCCATTTTTTATATTTGGACATTTATGTTGGGGTGTAGGGTCAGAATCCATTCCCTATTGCAAAGTTGGAATTTGCCAATATTATTTGGTGTCGGCATGGGGTAGCCTCTAACTAGCAGGCACAGCAAACTTGAATGACCTTCCAACGAGATATACCTACATGAAATCGATAGGAATATGATTTATTTTCTCAAAAGTCGTGAGCATAGCATTCATTATGTCTTTAATCTGCTAACAGGATAGACGAAAGCACACTGTTGCTGAAATCTGACCTAGATCTGGCTATATTCAGTCAGAGTCACGTGATTATACAAATCTTACAACCTACATGTCAATGAAGTCATATAGTCATGTGAAATGGACAATAAACAAATTTCCAAAGTAAAAATGGGGTAACAAGGGTCAGAGGAAACTGGGACTATATTTTTCCTTGAGGGTGAAGACATTTTCAAGATAAGTTGTCGAATGCTAATTCAAATCAGCATTGGCGGTGCATACGTGGAACAAAATTCTGGTTAGGTCCCAGTTTCTCTTAAAAGCATTTGTAAAATTATTCTTGTATATATAAATTAAAATACGCAACAATACATGCTACCGGGCTCACAGTACCAATCAACTGTAGTTCACTAATACAGCTACCAGTAGTACCGGACCGTTTTGGCAACTGCCGATATCATGACTAGCGCTTAACGGGAAATCGGTTATTTTATTAAATGTTTAAAATAATCAAGAATTTGGGAATTCATGAATGTTTGGCATGTGGCGTGAATCACTGAAAAAGTGGTGAAATTCACGGCAAATTCAAGAGGGTTGGCATCTAGGCTATGTTAAAGGCATATAATACAATTCAAAAAGTTAACAAATTTCATATTACAGAATATATGACTGTCATGCTTAACCATCAGCTTTGGAATATATCATAAACATCAATGGAACATACGACTTATCTCCTTTACCATCATGTATAGACTTTGTGACCGGCCTGCTTACCATCACTTATGGAATACCAAAACTGACCTGCATCACCATCAGCTATGGAATAAATGACTCAACTGCTTTACCATCATCTATGGAATACAGGACTGCCTCACTTTACCATCATCTATGGAATACATGACTGCCTCACTTTACCATCAGCTATGGAATACATGACTGCCTCACTTTACCATCAGCTATGGAATAAATGACTGCCTCACTTTACCATCAGCTATAGAATAAATGACTGCCTCACTTTATCATCAGCTATGGAATACATGACTGCCTCACTTTACCATTAGCTATGGAATACATGACTGCCTCACTTTACCATCAGCTATGGAATAAATGACTGCCTCACTTTACCATCAGCTATGGAATAAATGACTGCCTCACTTTACCATCAGCTGTGGAATAATTGACTGCCTCACTTTACCATCAGCTATGGAATACATGACTGCCTCACTTTACCATCAGCTATGGAATACATGACTGCTTCACTTTACCATCAGCTATGGAATACATGACTGCCTCACTTTAAAATCAGCTGTGGAATAAATGACTGCCTCACTTTACCATCAGCTATATGGAATACACGACTGCCTCACTTTACCATCAGCTATGGAATACATGACTGCCTCACTTTACCATCAGCTGTGGAATAAATGACTGCCTCACTTTACCATCAGCTATGGAATACATGACTGCCTCACTTTACCATCAGCTATGGAATACATGACTGCCTCACTTTACCATCAGCTATGGAATACATGACTGCCTCACTTTACCATCAGCTGTGGAATAAATGACTGCCTCACTTTACCATCAGCTATGGAATACATGACTGACCTGCTTTACCATCAGCTATGGAATATGTGACATGCCTTACCAAACATATACAGACTAAGTGATTGACCAGCAGCAAATGGAATATGTAACTCACCTACTTTACCAACAGTTATGGAATACAGTTGTCCCTCGCCACTTCGCGCTTCGACTTTCACGGCTTCACTCTATCGCGGTTTTTTAAAGGGGTGTTATTTCATGTCCAGAGGGCTCTAGTAATGTTAACCCTATCATCACTACAGACCGGTTTTCCGGTCATGGGGAAGTAAGTCTGTAACCCTGCAGACCGCTTTACCGGTCTGGGGCAGTGTGCTTATTTAACGTCATAGTACCAGACTACATATGGTTTGGGACATCTCTAAGAAGTTCCTTATTTTAAAGCAGATATTATACTTGGATTATCTCACAAGTTAAGCTTGAATTCAACTAGAAATCTCGAGGCAAGCAGAATTTCTATTCAAAATGGCGGACTTGGACACAAGATGAGAATGAAGTGTCAGATTATGAATTATCAAAATATTTAGCTGTTGTGACCTAACACAGTTGATTGAAAATGAGAGAAAACATCTGGAGATGCATTTGAAAGTGCTTTTGGGAGACAGTGATGATGATAATTATGACTTTAAAGGTTTTGAACCAGACGAAGTGTGAACTCCACGTGTGTTTGTTCTCGACGAACCAAAGTGATTTATTTCAGTTTTCTGAGAGAGTTGGACCCACCAAAGTGTTAGATGGCTCCAGAAAAGCTTTGGAATACTTTGAAATCATTGATTTAGACAAAAAGTTTGAAATTATCATTCATGTAATGTATTAAATAAATAACTGCTTGTGCAATTTACCTGTTGTGTTATCTGTTTGCACCTGTATATTAAAAGTTTTAATATCTATGCACATTTTGTTGAATTATTCATACAAGCTGATGTCTAACCTTTATTTTGATACCAAATACTGAAAGATATCTTTAAAATTGGCAAAGTTATGTTCTTTCAAAGTCCACAGTTACTTAGTGTTTGGGGCTCAAAGCCTGAAAGTTATCGTATTTAGAGGGTCGTGAACAGGTTTTCTATGCTCTAACTATGAAACCCTACTTTGCGGAAGTTCACTTATCGCGGTAGAGTCTGGAACTGATTAACCGCGATAAATGAGGGATGACTGTACATGACAGATTTGCTTTACCATCATCTATGGAATATGTGACATGCTTTACCAACATCTAAGGGATTGAACAGCAGCATAGGAATATGTAACTGACCTGCTTTACCATCAGCTATGTCGTAGTTCAGCCACTCCAAGGCAAGAGGGAATGATGGCAGAATAATGTCATGATGGACATACAAGTTAACTAAGTCCTCATTATACACTGGAAAAAAAGAAACAAAATTATGAATTAAATTCTAAACTAAACAGCAAAAATCACTAAGATCAGGTCAGTTATTGCACTTTTTATTGTTTTTTTTCTGAAAAATTAATTTTTTATATATATTAAAGGCGATTTCAGAAATTACACTAGGCGGGTTTGGAAGGTACATTCAATATTTTGAAGGTATACATATCCTGAGGGCCTTAAAAGCTATTAAAGGTAGAACTCAAATAACATTTGATTAAAAAAAAAAAATGACTGGTAGACAACAAAAACTTTTGAGAAGGTTTACAAAAATCTGTAAATGATCAAATTATGAAATCAGATATTGAACTTATTTCTATTGCATATACTGGATTTGTGTCCATTTTACAGCTTCAAACAGATATTATCCATGGATGAATGTCTGTGTGAAACCATCTTTGAAGTGATAGAAACCAGGAAACACCTTATTATAGATGGACATATACATACCCAGAACCAAAGATCAAATCCATGAACAAAGAAAGTACTATGTGGGCATGTTACCCAGAGGTCTTGCTAGAATTTTAAAACTAAAAGTCCAGGACTCCCAGTTTGGTAAAAATAGGAGTCACACCAGAAAAAGTTGCAGTCCCATCCCAGACAATGTCGAACTTTGCATTTTACAAGAACTATTGGTTATCATTGAGTTTAATTTCCACATTCTTTATAACACTAACATGTACAAGCGTGTCAGCCTATTCCACCAACCCATCTGAAGCAACTTGCATGCTTTTTCACATTGGCCAAACTCGAGAATTGAACTCACAGAGATTGTGATGAGATGGCAGTGATCTGTAATGGTGAGCACTTCAAACCATTTGGCCACTCTGGGTTCCTTCAGGGTGAGACTAAGCTATTTAATTATCTGGGACCCTGTTGGCATCTAAATGAATACTGCCACCAAAGCGCATAACTAGAAATCAGACCCAAAAATACGTATCTGGCACAAGGTTGGAAATTCATCTTAAGTACAAGTCATGCAAAATATTTATTAAAGTAGAACCACATCTTACATTCATAAGTTACTTCTGTCAAATAGTCATTAAAATTTTTCTAATGGATCTGGATGAAACTTCTTGTAATTTAACCACTGTTAACGAACTTGATTTTAAAATCACAATGTTGTTTTCCTTTAAAAAAATGTAGTTAATTTACAGAATACATTACTTTATCTCTCTATCAAACTTATTTACAAATATGTTATATGACTAAGAACTTTAAGGATTTATAAATTTTGTATGCATATCCCAAACATTAAAAAAAATAGCATTATTACCATAAACTTCCAATGTGCATGCATCTTTCTCAGCCCTTGCAACCAATATCAGATTGTCTGTGGGTTTTATTTCAAAATCTTCCTCATCACTGTCCATCTGAAAGAAACATAATTTGCATTCACATACGTTTCTTGTCCACTTTGCTGCAAACATCTGTATAAACATCTTCTGAATTTATTAACTAATCACATAGAGATTGCCTTCTTTTCCATCACATGTCAATTTAAGATCAGGCCTGACCCTAGGGCAAGGCAAACGAGGCAAGCTTATTTCAGCCCCCCCCCCCTCCGCAATTTCAGGCAATGCAGTTTTTTTTCTTGAGACCCATGCTTGTCGCTTTTTGTTTTGGGCCCTGCACATCCTAGGGCTAGGTCTGTTTCAGATTACAGGACAGGAATGCCAGCACTAAGGCTTTCAGTGGGTACCCGGGTAATCGGGTACCCGACCATAGTGAAAAACCCGGGCATTAAAAATTAATGATGAGTACCCATTCACAAAAACAATTTGTTGACAATACTATCAAAATATCATATATCATCAGCACTATGCTGGTCTGAGTTGCAGCTCCAGTCTATATTTAGGAGTAGGACCACCCGTTATGCATCAGTGGCCCACTACTAAATGGCTGCTGCATGCTGGTCGTTGCGAACAGCTTCACAGTTCAAAACAACACTAATATGTAGACTACTCGCATTAACATATCACTTCAATGACTGCGTGGTCACGTGGTATCACTGGTACATACCAGTGACACCACGTGACCACGCAGTCACTGTAGCCCTGTTTGCGTGGGTAATTAAAATCTGAGGTCAACAGCCGATGAATACACAGGTGTTCTGTTCTGACATTGATTTAACGCAGTGGATTATTAGAAGAGGGATTTTACTTACTGTCTGGGTACAAAGGTTAGTCTACATAAATTTATTAATTAATAGTGTGCGGTCCGATCATTCGCAGCTACCATGGTGCGGACTAGGGGTGAAACGATACGCCTGTGCCACGTATCGATACGATACACGATACACAGCCTACGATACGATACATATCGATACATGTATCAAACTGAAAATGGGATTATCACAGTACATTTGATTAATCATGTGAATGTATATGTTGAATGGTATTTTCAAGTTCAAACAGTGTCAAATATGCAATGTATCAGCAGTGATTCACCTTGTTAACCTATTATGTATAATGATAACAGAGAAAAAATTGAATCAAGATACAATGTCACGACTACTAACGTTGTTCTGTGTAACCAAATAAAATATAACACAATATTTGAGGTGTTTCTTTATCCTTCATTCAATAAAAATGAAATGTTACAAGTTTTGTGTCTGCTTCATCATGCAACAACATGCTGGAACAAAATAAAATTTTAAAAAGTACACGTAACACAAAAATACAACAAAAATTTAAAATGGTTAAGATTAGGAAATCATAATTATGCAACCTTTTCTAAGCTGTATACTTTCCTCCTTTCTTCAGTTCAAGAAAGATCATCATAGAAAACACAAATGATAAACTTCACTACAGCAAACACTAATTAATTTCACATAAATTGTCATGTGTGTAATTGAAGATTATAGATGAATTAAAGAAAGTTCCTAATAACTGAAGATGATATCCTCATCAACTTAAATGCATCGTCCAGCAAATGATTAAATCTTCTTAAGTCACAAACTCAGTGTTCTAAAACTAGCTGACAATTGTGATGACTGTAAATGGCATAAATGAACTGAATTAGATAACTCTGCCTAACAGATGCACAGGATTATTACAAGATTTGTGTCTGATTCATCATGCAATAACATACTGCAACACAATAACACACTAAAAAGTACATGTAACACAAAAATACAAAATAAATTTAAAATTATTGGGATTCAGAAATAATAATTATGCAGTGTTAAACCCGAGATCTGTTGTATCAATCTATGTCACACAAACATCCAACTGCAGTGTAAAAACTGAGATCTGTTATATCTATCTATAACATATACAAGCACCCAACTGCTGTGTCAAACCTGAGATCTGCTATCTGCTATCTAGCACTTGATATGTGGTGTGAACTTTGCCTCTTGAATAGCAACATCCATGTTTGCAGCATTATCTGTTACTATGGGGAGTAACTTGTGGGGCCTTTCAAGTTGACATTCATTACTGGCATGGTCTGAAGAACAAAGCTTTTCATGCACCATTCCTTATCAATCAAGTGAGCTGTGATTGTTATGTAACTCTCTGTAGCCCTTGAAGTCCAACCATCTGTAGTAATGGCCACTGATTCTGTCTCTGATATGGTGCTTTGTACTTCTTGTTTGGTGTGAAGGTATAGGTCTGGGATAACTTTCTCTGCGAAGTGTGTTCTTGATGGGATGATGTAGCGAGGTTCCAGGGTACGAATCAGATTTCTGAAACCTAGCGAATCAACCACTGAGAAAGGGCACATATCATGTGCAATAAACATCGCTATATGCTTAGTGATTGTCTGTGATCTTTGCGATGATGGAATTAATGGAGACTGAAAAACTTCAGTCAATCTGAGCTGACCAGTGTTGCTGGATGTGATGGCTTAGGAGTAGGAGAAACACTGACCTTGGGAGCTGAAATCTTGTCATCTTTAAAAGGAATTCCAATGGCAATGGTTGCATGGTGCCGTTTTAAATGTGTAGACATATTTTTGGTGTTTCCAGTATTCCTAAGAGCTGTAAAACGCAGATTGCAAACACACCTGGATTTGTCTACTTTTCTTACTCCATTATCATACTCCATAGGATATCCAAAATAGTTCCAGGCCGATGATCTTCTAATCACAGGTAATTCGAGTTCAATTTTTTCGGCCTTTTGCGTCTGCTCCATTTGACCAGATGTTGGAATCACTTTGGTCACCCCGCTGTTTGTAGTTCATTGCATGAAAGCATCCCAAACGTCTTAGTGATTAAGATTAATCATAAGTTCTATCACCGGTTCCACACCCATACCGATAGTTTAGTCCCACGCAAAGAGAAAAGAATTGACGCTTACATTATTATAATAATTTTAAGAAAAAAAATTTCTTCAGAAACTATTATTAATTTATGTCTTTCATTATATTTTTAAATTATGGTATTATTTAAAAAAAACAAAAAATAATGTTATTTCCTAGTACAAGGAAAATCTTATCTATAGAACTGGTGCGGGTGCGGGAACGGAGATGACTAACTGAATCTCACACGCTATACTTCCTGTGTATACAAAACAACTACCGCGACAGTTTGGTCCAATGAGCTCCTAATTTAATTATCATAACTGCTGAAGTTTTATGTAGCTATTATAAGGTAGATATCGTTTTGTATCGATTCTTCACCTTGTGTATCGATATGTGTATCGAAATGGCAAAAGTATCGATGCATCGATGTATCGATGAATCGTTTCACCCCTAGTGCGGACGCTTCAGACCAAGTAGTGCATTACACGGTTGGTCTCTGCCACCAGCCAAAATATGGCTTAAAAATATTGAACCAAAATACTTGAGAATACTGGACGAAAATGCTTGAGAATACAGGGTCAAAATGCTTGAGAATACTGTACCAAAATGCTTGTCAAAATAAATCTTGAGAATACAGGCACAAAAATGCTTGTGAAAATTGGACATAATGCTTGAGAATACTGGACCAAAATGCTTGTGAAAACTGGACATAAAGCTTGAGAATACAGGACCAAAATGCTTGTGAAAAGGAAAAAATGCTTGAAAATACTGGGCCAAAATGCTTGAGAATACTAGACCAAAATGCTTGAGAATACTAGGCCAAAATGCTTGAGAACATTAGCCAAAATGCTTGAAAACACTGGGTCAAAATGCTTGAGAACAATGCTTGCGAACTTTGGACTAAAAATGCTTGAGAATACAGGGTCAAAATGGTTCAGAACATTGGACAAAGTGCTTGAAAATACTGGACAAAATGCTTGAAAATACTGGACTAAATGCTTGAGAACATTGGACTAAAATGCTTGAGAATATAGGGCCAAAAATGCTTGAAAATACTGACCCAAAATGCTTGAGAACATTGGACTAAAATGCTTGAGAATACTGGATCAAGCATGCTTGCGAACATCAAAATGCTTGAGAACATTGGACCAAAATGCTTGAGAATACAGGTTGAAATTGCTTGAGAACACTGGACCAAAATGGTTGAAAACATCTGACTAAAATGCTTGAGAACATTGAACAAAATGCTTGAAAATACAGGGCCAAAATGCTTGAGGATACTGAGACAAAATGCTTGAGAATACTGGGACAAAAAGCTTGAAAATACTGGGCCAAAATGTCTGAGAATATTGGACAAAAATACTTGAGAATACTGGACCAAAATGCTTAAAATCATTGGACCATGTGTGAGAATACATTTATACAGACATACACTGCTTACTGCACTGAAAAAATAGAGTTTATATAATGTATTCCGAATACAAGAGCATTCATTAGTTAAATGGTGAAAATATTGATTAGAGAAATGACAAAGACATTTGGCAAAAGTTAAGTTAAAGAGATGTCTATTTCACCTGAACTGCCACTTAATGTGGACCCTGTTGCATGGTGTATAGACTGTTCTTTCAACATGGTCACATATCTTAATAAAATTATGTTTTGTGGCCTGGTCGAACATTCAGAAAGTTTGTTTGTTTTTATGGTTTAATGCCATTTTTCAGCACAAGATAGGCTATACATGGCAGCCGGTATTAATGGTGGAGGAAGAACCCGGAAAACCCCGGAAAGAACCACCGACCCATGAGAAGCTACTGACAAACTTTCTCACATACCCACATTGGCAGAATCTGAGACTCGATCTGTAATGGACAATGCATTAAACCATTCGGCCACTCAGGGCCCCCTTCAGAAAGTCTAATGAAGCAATTAAAATGTTCTTGTAACTATGAGTAAGGTGTTGTAGGTAAAACAGAATGTTCTGAGAACAGGAGAGCTGACAAGAAGCAGTTTGAGTCTTACTAATGTGCATTGGTGTCATGAAAATACTGCATTCAAATTATTTTTTTTTGTGTTGTTAAAATACTGAAGTAAATAAGAAAACAACTAAGGTAAATAAACTCACCTCTCCTTTCAGAGTAATGTAAGGATCATCTTCTTCATCGGCATAGTATGTAAGGTTTCCAATCCCTTTCAGAGGGTTTGGGGCTGAAAATATGTAAATGTACCATCTTAATGCATGTAACTACCATATAGACATACCAAACACCTAAAACTAATAGACAGATACGTGGCCATCAGTGATTGCCAAATCGTCAAAAAGTTACCAAACAGCCAATACAGGAAAGATGATCAAACTGGTATTAGCTTAAGAAGAAAATATTGAGCAGAATTATGATAGAAAACTCATTAATAATGAGTAATGGCAACTACTTAACAGAAGTTAGAACAGGAACTTTGAGTGGACAGCCCTTTTCTGGTAACAAGATAATCATAAATGCAAGTCTTTTCCACATTGCTTGAAGATTTTTTTTCTTCATAGGCGCTAGTAAAATGACTTTAATAAAAATGCCCTATTATTCTGACAAAACTTTGAAATTGCTGTAACCAATGGAAACAATTTCAAAAGCTTTACAATCTCATGTGGTAAAGTCAAGATTTAGTTGGGCCTCAGGCATTGAGCTAACAGATTTTTTGAACTCAGTTCTTGGCAAATGTTGGCAACTGCCCGAGAAATTCTAGCAGCAACATAGGATAACTTTTGTACACTAGATAATGTGTCTTAGTTTTTGTTGCCCTTTTTTAAAATTTCTTCCAGAGTTTTCTAATTTTGATGTTAAAACTGGCGTTATATAATATGATGTTATTAATGTATATGTTCCAGTGATCTTGGAAATGCTTAATTATGCGTATTTGGACGCAAATTTGGGATGCAAAAAAAATCACCCACACAGAAGTACTCCATATGCACATTTTTATGTGTGTGGCTTTTCTTCTTTTGCAAACAGGAAAGTTTTGCAACACAATAAATATGTTCTAATCACTATTTAAAATGAGGCAATGCTTTTATTTGAGTTTGTTGCTGACTTTCTTAGAGCAAAGGTTGTCAGCTTGCTTTGATGATGTGCATTTGTTATCGAAGGTGCCGCTAAAAGCTCCAATTGAAGGACCAAACAAATACCCATTTGTTATTGCTGCGGCAACATCAGATAATTGTAGAACATTGAGACAAATTTGTTTTATTTTTATATATCAGTGCTTCAAAGGTAATCAGTTTTCTTTGAAGTGTCAGCAAAACTATTTTTTTCTTCCAACTGGTATTTTGCTTTTAAATTAACGTCATTTAGTTGACTGTACTCATTTCATGTTTCCGCCTTCAGAGGTGTTGGATTTTAACTAGTCAGTTGTATGGTTATTTTGATTATAATACAGCATACAGTAATAAGGCCAGATATCAGCATAAGCGGATTATGATATAACAGTGCATTGTTATATCCAAGTTAGCTGCCTCCTGTCATGGCGCCTTTGATTTTCTCTACTCCAAACGCAAGACTGCATATAGTTTTTATCAGCCAAAATTGGTGTCACTACAAATATCGCCAGATGGTATATTTTGTCACCAAAAAGGAAAACAGAATCGCAATTTGCTACATTGGCAAAGCCTCGTGATCCTGTAATTGATTTCATTTCCGAATGTAGCTGTATAAATATTGCATGCAAACTTGAAGCCAAGACACATCAAGATGTGGACAAAATGCCATTTGCAAATTTAGACAAGTATTTTGGGGTTAAACGAAAAAATGATGAAGATTTAAATGAGATTCAAAACTGTGCTAAAGAAAGTTGCTAGAACTGATATAGTGGACTATTCTGATCATGGCTTTGAAACGATATAATGTTTATGCATCAGTCCATGGAAATGAAATACATTACTTTGGAATCTTTCTGTCTGCATTTCAGCCCAAAAAAGCACGTTATCGAATATTTACAGAAATGACGTATTGTTGTGCAGAATTAGCAGACACGCCGAATAAGCTGACACAGTTGTACATGTCAGTGTTATAAAGTATGGGGGAATTAAAATCATTGGCAATCAACAGTTCTTCTAATCTGCAAAGTTTTAAAAAATTTGGGATGGGACTGCAACTTTTGCTGGTGGGACTCCTATTTTTACCAGATTGGGAGTCATTGACTTCTAGTTTTAAAATCCAAGTAAGACCTCTGTGTTCAAAATGAACAAGGCAATAATTTTTATCTTAAAAAAAAAACAACAAGGCACCGTCATCGATTTTCTGTTCAAGTTGATAAATCGTTGGATCATCACATATAAGGTGGGGTGGGGGTGTGATGGGGGGATTGTACCATGTATAAATTCTTCTAAGTAAGGTTCAAACAGAAGAGATGCAGATTTACAATCGCATGTGCTATCAGATATGGGTCTATGCAGTTTCCTAGCAGTAAATAGTAGAACAAACAACACAGACCTTGATCTGGTGCATTATGCAATGGCAGATTAGGGTTTTTGTTCTTTGTAGTATGACTCTTCTTATAACTGAGTATCTCCAGTATGTACAATAATGGAAATTGAGAACCATTAAAAAAAAAAATCTTATGCTGCCTCATTGCATGCGTTCTCTTATATAAGTAATGAAGTAAAACACTATACACTCTGAATGGACCACAATTTCCCTAATTCCAACATACCTTCCTCTTCATCATATTCTTCCAATCCATACTTTTTCACAATATCTTCCTCTTTCTCTATCTTCTTTCTCTTCTTGACTTTCTTTACAGTATCAGACGTATTGACAGCAGCAGTGGCACCTTTCTCTGACTTTACATACACATGCTCCTCATCCAATTCCCCAACTTCTTCCTGCTCCTCCTCCTCTTCATTTTCACCTTCTTCAAGTCTTCTATAATAAAAGCAATTCAGTTGATTAATTCACTGCCCCATAAAGGAACATTATGCAACAATGTTTAACAACCAACAATCTGCTGCAAAGGCTGTTATTTTCATGCCTTCCAGAGTTATCTACCCCTACCAGTAAATCAAATATTCCTATTAAATTCACTCCACAAGCATCTCACCATTTCCATCATTGGAAAATGGATCAAAATTTAAAAATACGGTGTACATCTGCTGTAAAATCTGTGACAAAAAGAACAAGAATCCCTTGCAGGGACTGATGCTCTGCCTTGCTGAAAGGAATTTTAAGAAATTCAGCATTATACCATTTCTTCCTTTTAGCTGCCAAGAGTTGAAACCACCTGACATTCTTCAGCAATAACAAATATTTTAAACTAGCTGTAGACAAATTAAACAGACTGGCACCAGTTTCACTTCAGACCAACAATACATCTTAAAAAGTCTTCCCATGGAAACCACATTTTAATATCTACCCATTTTGGCTGAGCAAAGTAACTACCATATATTTCTTAATTAATAACCCCAAGTGCATTACATTTTCCAATGAAGGGGGCGGGGAAGGGGGGGCATTAATTGAGCACAATAATGAAAGCTAAAGTTGTTCTTTTTCCGTACAATTATAAATACCTATGTGTACATCTGGGGGTCTTTCTGCCGCTGAATTCAATCATTGTAAATATGCACAGCTAAAACGATCTATTAATCAACAAGTTCCCACTGAGCAGCTGTTTGAAGTAAGACTGGTAGGTCTTTGAACTTGCCACACAGCTGATGCATATTAATATATCATATCAATATAACTACGTGTACCTGTGACTTTAGTAATTTATACATTGGTATATAGATATATTGTAACATTTAACACTACATGTGTACCTGTGACTTTAGTAATTTATATATATATATATATATATATATATATATATATATATATATATATATATATATATATATATATATATATATATATATATATATTGTAACATTTAACACTACATGTGTACCTGTGACTTTAGTAATTTATACATTGGTTTGTTTGTTTGTTTGTTATGGTTTAACGCCATTTTTCAGCACAATATAGGCTATACATGGCGGCCAGTATTAATGGTGGAGGAAGAACCCGGACAACCCCCGGAAAGTACCACCGACCCACGAGAAGCTACTGGCAAGCTTTCTCACATAACTACATTTGCCGAATCTTAGACTTGAACACATGCAGACAGAGGTGAGATGGCAGTGGTCTGTAACAGACAGCGCTTTAGACCATTTGGCCACTCGGGGCCCCAATTTATACATTGGTATATACATTGTAAGAGTATGATCAATTTAGATACATTATTTTGTTGTAATCATGGACCTAGAGCAGATGGATATTGAAGCACAGGTCTTACACTGCATCTTTTATATTTTCTTAAAAAGGGGAGGTTTTTCTTATAGGGTGGGGGCATTTATTAGGGAATGTATGGTATAACATGATTTTAAGATGGATGCCATGGAAACCATACTGAAACTCAAACTGCCAAAATGTTCATTTAGTAGCAACAAAACAACACAATAATTCATGTGGTTTAACACCTGATTTACATGGTGACCAGATCTCTTTCATTTACCTATAATCGTTTGTTTCATTTCCTGATCAATACATGCCAACCCCTGACGAGGAAAAGGCATAATCCAGGTGATCAAAGAGTAGAATCCTGGCAGAAAAAGTGTAATCCACATACAACATGCTAAATTTTCAATAAACAATTATTTATTTGCTCCTCTCGTCTTTTAACATCCTTTACTGTTTCAAATTTTCATATGTAGCACTTTTAGCTTTACACACACATTGACTAGAATCCATCTTAAGACTTTTAGTGTCAAATATTAAAATTCTTTCCACATGGCCTGAAATAGATGTCACGTGATGTTGCATTAGTGTCGTCATATTTTGATAATTGCTTTTTTTGTTGCCTTTTTCTAATCCATCTGTGAAATTTTTGAAAGGAGATATTTTTCTCTCATATATACATAGACTAAAATTAAATATACTTTTTAGTGCCAAATACATTTATACTGGTTCTGCAATAAGTATTAATTAGAATAAAGAATCTGTGCGTAAAGATTAAAATTAGAAACCTCTCTGTTCTCTCCTCACTATGCCATACAGATGCTAAAAATAGAATTCGAGGTCGAAAGCTTTAAAGTAGAACAAGGTTTGCTATATAAATAGAACATGATACTATTAGGAAAGCGCACGCAAGCCCACGAACAAGCGTACTCTTATATTGTAGTTACGTTAAAGCTGTCATTTCTAAAATACGGTCCATGGGATTAATGAAATGTTAATAAAAATGAGAAAACATAAAAGATTTTTTGGAAGGTGGATATACCGAAAAAGCGTAATCCATATACGTTTACACATAACGCGTACATTTTGTGAAAAAAGCGTAATGATTACGCCAAAAGCGTAATAGTTGGCATGTATGCTGATCCTACCTATGCAAATTAGCAAAATGGATTTACCCACTGCAGCCTCCAAACATGTATCACAAGCCATTATCAGCCAATTAAGTAATATATGATACGGTGGTTTATACCTGACCTCATTGCTTTTAATTGCTGCTATTTAAACTGCCCAAGGGATACTTTTACAACAATCATTCACAATTATTTACCGTACATAAATGGACAAATATTGAAAGTAGTGTGTTTTTCTAAAATTTAAGATTACTGAAAATTTTGTCTCAAAACACAACTATGACAAAATCATATGTTTTATGTCACATGAAAGTTTTCAATCTGATTAAAATCATCTCATCTCAGTTTCATGTTGGACAGAGGTGATCTGATTTAGACTGCACTGTTTTGTTGCAAGTATGTAAACATCTGGAAAATACATTAACACATCACCATCAAGAGTTTGCTGAGACAAATTTTTGTTGTTGACAAGCCCAACAGGCACCTCAATTACAACAAAGGATGTCTCCGATTTAAAATTAGTGGGGTTACAGTCATTAAGCTATCAGATTTTCTTTGTACTGGGAAGGCAAGTTTATTATATGCACTTGGGATAATACTACAATGAAGAGACTTGTGATATGTGAATTCTAAATTTCCAACCATGGCCGTTAGGATTCTGAAAACAATCAAGAGTCCCTCAAAGGACTAATGCTCTACTGATCAAAATGAATATCCCAGAATTCTTTCTTTTTAACTCCCAAGTGATTCAACATTTTTGATAGTTTTGGCAATATGAAATTTTTCAAATTAGCTACTGTGGTGTCCACACTAGATGTAAGATTGACACCAAATTTCACTTAGGACCAACTAGACATCTTTGAAGTCGTTTAGTGCATAACTTGTTTCAAATATGACATTCCATTCAGGAGATGTGAGGGAAAAGAATAGTTCCAGAGCACTGTCATGATTGCCATAACAATTTTCATCTAGGACCAATTAGACATCGTAAGTCTTTTAGTGAAAAACTCATCATGCTATAGCTCAAAAGCTATATGTTCATTCATTCAGGTGGACAAAATGAAGAAATTGTTTAAAGATGGCAGCTGCTGTGGCCATATTGGGTATCTAAGCAGAACCATTTTCATTTAAGGCCAACTATACCCCATGTGATTAATATGTTTGTTAAGTTTCATGGAAACACTCCAAGTAGTTTGCAAGGAGCAGAAATAACAAGCTTGTGCCACTGGATGGTCGGACACCAGATGATAAACCAACAATGTACTATGAACAAGAGACCATCACATCCTGGTACTCCTAGTTTTAAATCATAATGAGACCTTGAGGCTATCCCATAAATTTTTCTGATCTATCAGCAAATGGGCTAACAATCAATGCAATTTCTTTTTGAACTTTAGATTCTACAACATAAATTCTTAATATTTTCATATATTGTCTATTACTGAATGCGATAATGATTCTGCTTTCAGATTCTCCAAGAGTACGATTATGAATGTCAAGACAAAACTTACTCTTCTGTTTCTTCTATTATTCTCTTTAATTCATCTTTATCCAATTTAACCTGCATGAAAAAGAAAGACAATGTTATGAACTTACAATGAAGTTTTACAGTATCACACAGATTACAGATAATTATTTTCCATTTCAGTGGCAATTTTATAATGGCATTTTGTAAAACACGGAATCGATACATATATACATGTTAATGTACTATCCAATCCTGTTTATTCACAGAGCTTAGGTAAACAATGTCAGTACAGTAAAACCTGTCCTGAAAGACCACTGCTATGTGAGACCTCCTTTCTTGAGAGCCTACATTCTCAGTGCACAGATTTATTGATTATAAAGCATTTTGACCTGTTATCAGAGTCCACCTGTCTTGAAAGACCATAACTTTTGGTAAAAGAGGTGGTATTTCAAGACAGATTCTACTGAAATTCTAATCATCTAGAACTGATTACTGAGTTTAAAGTGATCATTAGTAACCAGAAATCATTCTTTAATAAAAAAAAATTTATCATAATTTAATAAAATTATTTAAAAACATTTTCAGAGTAATATATGATTGTATTTTCTTGAAATTATTTTTACATTTTTACATTTTATATACATCTATAAAAGAATGAGATACTAAAAAATAACTGTCTGATCAGTGAGCAATATATGTTTACAAGTTTTCTTTTACATCTGAATGCTACATGTCTACGGCATGATGCCCTGGTGCTAGACATCACTATAAACTGCCACACTGTAGGCATAAACTGCCACAATGTAGGCATCATTGCAAAAAGATTACAGTCCTCACCCTCTTTGATTTGTCTGCAGCATTTGACATAATAGACCATGATATATTACTTCACCGTCTCCAGCATGTATATGGAATTCACAATACTGTATTATTATACTGCCTTATAGTGGTTCAAGTCCTACAAAATCAACAGGACACAAATTGTATCTGCAAATGGAATAAACTCCAACCCAGTTGAACTACGTTGTGGTGTTCTATAGGGCAGTGATTAATCTACAATTTCATCCCAATGAGTCACAGGACTCGCACATATTCAAATAATGAGGCCCGCTCAAATGTAATGAGTACAATGATTCTGCAAACACATTGAGATACATTAATATACATATCAAAAGGGAAAACTGAGTGAAAACGATTACATATTTAATGAACAGTCTCTTGTTGGACAAAACATCCAATGTCCTTTGCTTAGGGTCAATTTTCATCATTTTCATTGGCGACATTTTAACCGGAAACACGAGGGGAACTGATGACATCCCATAATAGTATACTGTTAAGGAGTGAGTACCACATGACCGGTGCAGAGATAATATTTGCCTTGTGAAAAGAAAGTCCTGTTAAACAAAATTCACAGTAAGCACGATGTTGGTCCTTTAAAATTTCTTGCGTCCAAAGGAATGCACATATGAACAACTAATGAGTCCCAGCCATTTTTTGTGTGTGCTGGACGCGGGACGCAGGGGTAGATTAATCACTGATAGGGGACTGTTCATTTCATTCTATACACTCAGCTGCTCTCAAAGTCACAGAACATCACCCAGTGTTTCGCCAATTGTATGCTGATGATACTCAAATATACAAGTCTAGCCACCCAACTGAAGTTGATGCTACCATCCAAGGAGTAGAGAGTTGCATTCCTGATGTTAAATCATGGATGAAACAAGCTGCAGATGAATGATGATAAAACTGAGGCCACTCTGATCACAACACAAATACTTTCTTATTCACATCCTTTACCTCAAACAATAAATATCAGCTACACTGTCATTAAATTCAGTCAGTATGAAACCTAGGTGTTACTCTGGACAGTACTCTCACATTACACCAACATGTCATAAACATATGCAAGGCTGCATATCTTGAGCTGAGACACATCAACTCCATTCAAAACTTACTTGCAGTGGATGCCACTAAAACACTGTGTTCATTAGTACTTTCAAAACTGGTCTATTGTAACTCAGTTCTGTTGGTTTGTATCAATATCTACTCCAGAAACTTCAAAACACAGCTGCTCCGATCATCTTTAGAGTAGCATGATAAGAGCACACCTCCCCACTGCTTTGTACCCTACACTGCTATCCATTCAATCCAGAATCAAACACAAAATGTGTTCTGTGCTACGTTTCACTGACGGACTTCAGTCCAGCATACCTATCTGGCCTCACCCAAGTGTAAACACCAGCAAGATACTTATGCTCCTCTTCTGACAATCGTATACTCATTATTCCCAATATGAAAATGAAGTCATATGGACAATGTTCTTTTGCATACCAGGGCCCAGCATCGTGGAATGAATTGCCCACTCAACTCAGACACAGTAATCCCATTCAAAGGTCCCATTAAAGATCACCTATTTCGACTACAAGAAAGAACTTATTGACCTAATATTGTGTCCTACCTACAATATTTTCAGCACGTTTTATTTTTTGTGTGATTTCATGGCGCTTTTATTTTGTAATCATATGTTACAGGTGTTGTCTAATGTTGTAAAGCGCTTAGAGCTCCTAAAGATTAGGCGCGATACAAATCCCTCATTATTATTATTAGTATCAGTGGTATTATTATTGTTGTTGTTGTTGTTATTATTATTATTATTATCATTATTATTATGACTGATACGTAAATTGTTAGTCCTACAATGTAAGCCCCGACGCTGATATTTATGTTTGCTCGCGTCTGGCACTCAAATCAAGATCAACATGTGATACGTCTTACGGGTAGGACTAGTAAATTGTAAGCAACGATATGAGCCCGTGATCAAGTAGTGTGACTTCTTACTCTGTCTGGGACAGATTTGGAGACTCCTCGCCTGATCCATTTAATACAGGGCACAATATTCATTATTCCACTGATAACTTGATATTCAAAAACTTGAATTCATATTTCTTAATAATCAGCACAACATTTCGCCATGTGTTTTCTCTAACAAGTCGTAAAAGTAATTTCCCCTTGTAAGAATCGTACTCGACTAAAAGTGGAAACCAATATGCGAATACCGGGCTTCCCATAATCTACAAATAGTTATCGTACCCGGTATATAGAGATTCAAAGTTAAAGTTATTTTGTTGGGGGGGGGGGGGGGGGGGGGGGGGGTAAAAACTGAAATATTATACAGATGTATAATGTCCAGTTTAATAATAAATGTAGATATTTGTAATACGTGCACTGGCCCATGATACAAATGACACATCATATTGTACAAAAAGTGTAATGGGAGAACATCACGTTTATTGTAGACATTATACATTCAATTAAGATTTTGGGATAATTTGTTTAAAAAGTGAAATACAAAGACATGTTACACAATGATAAAACAATATATATTAAAGAAAATTCAAACCCTAAAAGATGCAAAATATAACATTTTTTAAATGAATATTATTGAATCAATTTTTTTTTAAAACAGGAGTTAATGATAAAAGAGCTTATCATATCTGTAATGCTTTAATCATCAGAAATTTTCTATTATCATTTTTTCATTAAGTCATACATTTTTAAAATGTTGGATTTTTTTTACAAGAAAGAAGGTAACTAATTTGTTTTTGTAATTCTCTATACAGTAGACAAGTAATTTTAAAATGAAATTTATTTTCAATATAAACATTACAAATCAGACCATCCTTCTTCACAATAAGTATTTCATTCTGAGTTGCAAGCATGGTAATTATGTAACAAACATCTAAAAGCCCCAAACTATTTGATACATTTTCTTCTTCCTAATCTGCAATAATCCATAGAAATAAATATCCATTGAGGGGCCCTGAGAGGCTGAATGGTCTAAAGCGCATTCCATTATGGGTCACTGCCATCTCACCTATGTCTGTGCGTAGGTTCGAGTCTATGATTCAGCTAATGTAGTTATGTGAGAAAGCTTGCCAGTAGCTTCTTGTGGGTCGGTGGTTCTTTCCAGGGGTTTTCCCGGGTTCTTCCTCCACCAATAACAATGGCTGCCATGTATAGCCTATCGCGTGCTGAAAAATGGCATTAAACCCCAAAACAACAATTATCCATTGACTTCAGAAAATATTTGCCCAAAAATATCTTTAGATCACTGATCAAACATTTCAAGAAATATGTTTTTAACAACCAAACACTGTCAAATACATATGTATTAAGAGCATTTTATATTATTAACCCAGCAATCACTTTTGCTGCAATCTTTAATTGTAAATTGTAACATTTTTGTTTTGGACATATTTCTTTTACAATTACGAGATTCAAAATCAATATTTAAAAATACATTTGTATATAATATTCTGCATACTAATGAGTGCTAGCTGATTATATACCAGTGCAATTGGAGTTGACTTGGATATACCAAGAATATAATTACAACATGACAAATGACTAATGGCATCATAAAATGCCCAGACACTAGACCCATCATTAACAAATGGAGCTATCTTCAAGTCAAACCAACAAAGTAGGTGCATTTTACCAAACTTTGAAAGACTTTACTTCAAATATGCATACCTCCAAAACTAATTTTTTCTTTTACAGATACACCATGAGTCATTCAAAAATGATAAATCCTACGTCTTGATAATAAGATTAAATACTTACCTCCATAAAAATATTTCACATAGGAAGATAGTACCACTGTTCACATAGGACTATAACTTCTTTTATTGTCACCTCTATGAAATACACATTCTTTTTTTCCATATTTATTTTTAATTTTAACTTTCAGTAGTACTGATGTAGTCTATTGAGGATATTTTGTAACTGATTCACGTTGTCAGCAAAGACAACCCATATTCATACAGCACTATAATTTCTAATCTAATGTTTGTATTGGAACTCTCGTTTCCTTCTGTCCAGGTGGGTTTCAGAGCATTCAAAAATAAGAAAAAAAATTCAAGGCAATAAAAGAGAACCTTTGCATACACCCACAGGCCATTCTGAAGACTTATCAAATGCTTTCACATCACTTTAAATTGACTAATAATTCTTAACATTTTTCTACTCATAATTTACTGACTAGCATATAATCTACCACTATGGTTTCTTAAACACTTACAATTTATAATATTATGGTCTGTAATTTAAAATTTGCAGTTCTTTTCCATGTGATTCATTTTTTTCCATCCAATCTTTAATCATATTATTTTGAATTTATGTGAAATTGTCCTTAGAACTGGAAGTCAACTTATGCCTCTATAACTGGAAGATTCATTTGAGTCACCTTTCTTCAGGATTAGTGTAATGAAATCTGTTGACCAGATTTCTATATTTTCCAGTTATAATAACTCATTTAATAATAGTTAATACATGTATACACATGACTGAATTGTCCTTAGACTTAAGGAAATGAATAAACAATACATCTACTTAGACTTAAGGAAATGACAAGATATTGCATCTATTCTGACTTCAGGAAATGACTAGACAATGCATCTACATAGATCTAAGGAAATGACTAGGCATTGCATCTATGTAGACTTTAGGAAATGACTAGACAATGCATCTACATAGATCTAAGGAAATGACTAGGCATTGCATCTATGTAGACTTTAGGAAATGACTAGACAATGCATCTACTTAGACCTAAGGAAATGACTAGACAATGCATTTATTTAGACTTAAGAAAAGACTACACAATGTATCTATGTAGACTTCAGGAAATGATCAGGCAATGCATCTATGTAGACTTCAGGAAATGACTACACAATGCATCTATATAGACTTCAGGAAATGACTAGGCAATGCATCAATGTAGACTTCAGGAAATGATCAGGCAATGCATCTATGTAGACTTCAGGAAATTACTAGATATTGCATCTACTTAGACTTAAGGAAATAACAAGACAATGCATTTATTTAGACTTAAGAAAAGACAACACAATGCATCTATGTAGAATTAAGGAAATGACTAGACATTGCATCTACTTAGACTAAAGGAAATGACTAGAAAATCAATCTATGTAGGCTAAAGGAAATGACTAGACAATGTATCTACTTAGACTTAAGAAAATTACAAAATTTATATGGTAAAAAGAAACATCGCATTCAGCACCTTGACTGTTCAACATTAACATCCATCTTCAAAGTATTACAAAATGTCTTTAGCATATTTCACCTCCACATAGTCTGACCACATGCCACCCCTGCATGTAATCTGACCACATGCCACCCCTCCATGTAGTCTGAGCACATGCCACCTGTAATGTTATACATGTGCAACTGACCAATCAGAACCTCTGTGCATGAGTCATATAGTTCCACTGGTAATATCTACAGGCATCTACCTCTTTGATAACACTCTGTGTTAAGACCTCACAGTAGTCATTTGTATATACAGAAGAACCTGTCTTGAAAGACCACCCCTTCTGCCAAAAAATAATGGTCTCTCAAGACAGGTGATCTCTCATAACAGGATATAACTTTATTTAATCAATAAATCTGTGCATGGAAGTCCTGGTCTCTCAAAACAAGTGGTCTCGCAAGACAGGTTTTAATGTGTTAAAGTTATTGATAGTCAGAACACGACATCTCACCTCATGTCTTAATGCAATAACACAACATGGTGTCAGAGGAGGGATTGTGATCATAATTGGAATAGCACATGTATCGTAAATGGATATTTTGAAACAACTTTATTATCCATGGAAGATTTTGCACGAGTCTAAAACCATAAAAACTTGTAAAATTCTGCATATGAACTTAATATCTTTGAAATGGATTTTTCCAGTGTGCTGATCCCTACCATGGACTGGGACAATTCCAACCATACCATATCATGGGCTAAATTCCGATAACATTGCGAATTAATATTTAATGGACAGATGAGTAGAAGAAGTGGTCTGGTCAAAGCCAACTACATTCTACTTTGGGTAGGAGACAAAGGTAGAGATATTTTCAAAGCATGGACTCTGATGGATGAAGATAAACAGGACCCATCAACACTCTTTACAAAATTCAAACATCACATGTAACCCAAATTCAATCCGATATTTGCCAGATTCAAGTTAACAATGAAATTCAAGGCTCCAGGACAATATACCTATATGTGACTTCATTGAGACTCTTGGCCAAGGATTGTCTCTTCAAAGATGAAGACGACATGATTCGTGATAGAATTGTTTTCGGGGTATTGTCATCAAAGATATGAGAAGAACTTATCAGCAAAGGTGAAAAGTTGACCTTGGATAAGGCTATTAACATCAGTCAAAGCCATGAATATGCCCAGGAGCAGCTACAGACCATGTCTGCATCAGCCAGACTGGAGGTGCATGCTACAATTCAACGACAGGCCAAAATGAAAGAATTAAAGCCAAAGAAGAAATGGCCCGCATCTTCCAGACGAAGCGTCAATACGACATGTGGACCTTGCGGATACAATCACATTCAAGCAGGGACAATAGCCCTGCAAAAGGAAAGACTTGCAATAAGTGTCATACACTCAATCACTTTGAGAAAGATTGTAGCCTAACAATGAACATCAAAAGGAGGATATATATATATTGACAGTGATAATTGCTAATGGCCAGGTGTATGTGGTAATAGAGGTAGGACCTAATTTAGCTGCTATTGATTTTATATTGACTCTCAAGTTAACATCATATCCTCACATATATTCAAAATGCTAGGCATAAAGCATCCCCTTTAACCCACAGGTACTTATTACAAAGAAAATTAGGAGTATCCATCCATGAATCCAAGGGTTGGTGGGGGAGGGTCTAACAATATAACATCCCCATCTTTTGAATAATGGGTAGATTATGTCAAACACATAATTACTATACGCCAGGGACCTGTTCTGTCCTATTTTGACCCAAAGAAACCACTGAATTTGCAAGTTGATGCATCAAAATATGGGCTTGGTGCCTCCATAATGTAAGATGATAAGCCCATGGTTTATACTACAACTGAAATTAATTATGCTCAGATAAAGAAATGTTCACTATACTGTTCAGAAGCAAACAGTTTCATCAATATGTATACGTGAGGAAGGTACACGTTCATATGGAACACCTTCTACAAGTCTGCATAATGAAAAAGCTCCTCTGTGCAGCCCCACCGTGACTACAATGAATGCTTTTGCAAGTGCAGCCTTATGACCTAGAGAAAAAACATTACCAAGGTAAGACCTTAAATGTAGCAGACAAACCCTCCCCAAAGTACCGTACTTGTCTGATACACACACCATCTTATCTGAAGGTATAGATATGCACTGCATATGGTGTTTTCAGCATTATCTGTATCTGATCATAAGAAGGGAGAAATTCAATAACTCAACAAGACCCCAAGCTGGTCATACTAAAACAGGTCATTATTGAAGGTTGGCCTGAAAAGAGTTCAAGCTGTCAATCAGATATAATTGACTATTTGAATTATAGAGATACACTATCATTTTGAGATAGGTTAATCTTAAAAGGTCAAAAAATAGTCCTACCACAAGCCATCAGACAGAAAATGCTAGAAACTGTACATTCAGGACCTTTAGGCATTGAGAAGCGTCTGAAAAAAGCCATAGATGTCTTGTTCTGGCCAAGAATCTCAGGTGACATTTCAGATTTAGTGTCAAAATGCTCTATCTGCTAAGAGTACAGAAGTTCTAACCAAAAGGAACCACAAAACCGGTAACATGATATCATAATAAGAAAACACAACAAAAGGTCATAACCAGTTTGCACCAAAGATGGTACCATTTATCGTCGCAACAGATGTCAGCTCATGAAAACTAATGACTCCATCCCTGCAATGTAATATTCATGCGCCCTTCTCTCGGATTAAAAACACATGAATGTTTCAGCCAAAGTATGCCTGAGCCTGATGCAACAATCCCACAAGTTAGTCAGCTAAGCAGATGCTACACATGTTCTGGAAGGCTAGTAAAAAGAAAGATAAAAGAGTCAGTTCCTAAAACCTGAACATATCCCGGATAAGAAACAGTTGTGAAATCCTGTACTCACGGATAAGAGAGACTCAGCTAACAGAACAGTCATTAGTTTAGCACAATGTTTGGTTTTGTTGATAAACACAGTTAGTGATTCAATATAAGGACCAGGAGTGTATATTAAATAGCAATTAAACAAGCAATTTAAAAAATGTACAGTGCATTCTCAGTCTGTTTCAGACTTATTCATTCATCATTATAATCATTCCTATCAAAGACACGCTTGATTTTCATATATTAGTTATATTGGCTCATTCTTAATTTAAACAGTTTATTAAAACCTTTTCTTTGTAAGAGGGATGTAATATTATACATGTGCAACTGACCAATCAGAACCCTTTTTGCATGAGTCATAGTTCCACTGGTAATACATGTATCTACAGTTGTCTGCCCCTTTAATAGAACTCCGTGTTAAGACCCCACAGTAGTCATTTGTATATATTAAGGTTATTGATAGTTAGAACACGTTTCTCATCTCATGTTTTAATGCAGTAAGACAACACTACCCCTCCATGTAGACTGACCACATGTCACCCCTCTATGTTGTCTGAGCACATGCCACCCCTGCACAAATTATATGTGCAGCTAATCATCTTTGTTCCAATATAGTCATTTTTTTCTTAATGTTTATGATATTGTTTGTACATGTTTGAAACTGTGTAAGTTTTAAAGTTCTCATTTACTAAATCCTACCCTCAGTCTATCAGTAAGTGGAGTCCAACTGCAAACAACATATACCCGGACCGGCAGATCAGGGTCTATATTTTTTATTCTAATGATTACTCCTTAACAAACTACATTATGTGATAGCAGATCTGGATGTGCAGTTTGCAGTTGGACTGACTTGTAAGCAAGTACATATGGTGCACACATTCGCTGGTTTTCCAACTTTACACCATCTCATGTCAGAGCCTTTGCTGTCATGAAAACAGTATGCTAAGTTTATAAAATTTAATGAACAATTAGTGAAATTACAAAAATAAATTCTTACTTTTGATCATAAATTCAAAAATAAGTTTGTAGAACTGAGGTGGAAGAAATTGAGATGACAATTTTGATCTGAACTTGATATAAACTTGAAAAGTGATCTAAAAACACACAAATAAATAAATAAATAAATAATTTCAGTCAATTTCATCATCACAAATGTTTAGAATATTTCAACATTTTTAACACACAGATACACGTTATTTACAACAAATCTAAAAGCAAACAGAACTACTGATAAACAAAACACTAATGACCCCAACATCAATGGTTCATTCTCTTATTCAATGCACTGAATTAGCAATAATAATTAAGATCATTATTCACTTGCACAATAGCAAAAAGCTGCTATTTAAAAGATTTGTTTGAAAATGCAGTATTATAAAATGCATTTCTTCAGTTGTCAAGAAAAAAGAGAAAGTAATTATACTTTTTTTGTTTGTGATGATTATATAACAGAGTTAGAAAATGAAACAAGTGTTTTAATAGGTGATGAACTCCTTTGACTAAATATTTTTTTTCCTTCATGATATGGTGTGATTTATCAAATAGCAGAGCTGATAGAAGAAATTTAGTACTGTATGCAATACTTCCAAAAGACTGAATTGGGAGTTTTTCATGTAACCGAGGATTACTGAATGTGTGCAACTTCATTGTTGTCAAGAGGCAATCTTTTACTTTGATCTGTTTAATGCAAGTATGCATCTTTCCTGTCTGTAACACTAAATTGTTCCAAATAACAAATAAATATCGGTATAAAGGTATGCAGTTGAAAGAAGTGTTATTTTTATGTTCAACCTACAACAGTGTTAATTACACTAACCACTTTTAAAAGATCTATTTTATGCTTGCATTTATAAAGTAAGCTAAGTGACCTTTCAGTAAAGTGACTATAAATTTCATCAATATATAGATTATAGTTGTTATATTTATCACTTTAGAGAAAAGAATATCAATTTGTTAAGTTCTTTTGAGGTATTCTAAAAGATTTTGATACCTTCTCAAATACATCATTCTGTGTGAGAAATCTTTAATTGTGAGAGTGATTTTTTTCACTGAGTGAAAGAGAGGAAACCAAGACAAACTTCTATGTTGTCGCTGTGGCATATAAGGCATAGTTCGTTCAGGGAGAGTAATGGATAGAGATAGTTGTTGTTGTAGGGGTTAAGACCATTTTTCAGAAGAGGATAGGCTATACATAGCAGCCAGAATAGATCATGGAGAAGAACCCTGGAAAATCCCGAAAACCCACTGACCCACGAGAAGCTACTGGCAAGCTTTCTCACATACCCACATTGCCTGAACCTGAGACTCGAACCCATGCAGAGGTGAAATGAAATGGTGAGCACTATAGACCACTCAGTCACTCTCTAACCCAAGATATAGAGATTGAGAAGGAAGTATAAATTCAATTGTATGTTAGGGCTACGAGTCAGTCAACTATGCTACTGTGGTTAACAGATTTCAATGAAACGAAGCTATAAGTGTTTGAGAAAATACTTTATTTAATTGCCATTCATGAAAATTGTATATTAAAATGTAAGACAAAATCTTTTAAAAATATTTTAAACAAATGTAATAATTTCTATAAAAGATATGTATTGATAAACCAATGAAAGTCGAAGTAAGGATGATAATAATATAAAGGAAGATTGCTGAAATGTCTCCTGAAATAAAAAACAAGTGGAATGATAAACTGCAGCGTGGAAACTATTTCTACCCCAAACAATTTTTACAGCTCTATGAATACATATCTTTAGAAAATGTAGCAAAAGCTTCTTTCATTTGTTTGAATTACATAAAAACTGATCCATATGATATATGAAACAAATGTGGAATTATTGATTCTAGAATAACATCATTTGTCAGATAATAAGTACTTAAATCAAAATTACATACAGGGACATAAAAACTGATGACCACATGATGAAAAACAAGATTTGTGTTAATTCAACACCTATGCTCCACACTGCAACCAGTCCAAGTAAATACAGGTAAAAAATTGATAATGCTGTCAAAATGCATTTAAATAACAAAATATGTAATTTAATTTAGGCATCTATATATGCACATAAAAAGTAATTAAATTAACTTTGCTTTGGTCATGTGGTCCATGGGTAATTATGCTAGCAAAGTCTTCAATGGGGAAAAAATTAGGTCAAATGTATTTTGTTTTATAACAGGGTTTATGACCTCCCCAGAATTGTTAAAGTGCATATGGACAGGGGCAAATCAAGATATTCCCACTTCAAACAGTGTTTGTTTTTTTTTACATAAAAATATCAGCTTAAATACTATGATACATCTACTTTGAAAGTTTATGAAACAGTAAAAATTTATACTGTCTATACTCGCTTAAAAGTTCAAGTGCAAAGTGCATGGATTAAGATTTTTCTGTCACAATGTCCTGACAGATCACAGTCTGTTTGGAATAATCAGTTGTGTGTGAGTGTGATTTAGATACTTTTTACAAAGCTTTAACAATTTTTCAGTCATATTGCTACGATGTCTGCAGTGTGACAGTTCATAGTGATGTCTAGCACTAGGACATCATGCAGCAGACATGTAGCATGATGTCCCACCCAGTAACATTATCCCGACACCAGGCAGAACAGTCCTAACACTAACCACTTATTGCTGAGCGCCAAGCGAGGAATCTGTGTGTACCATTTTGTAAGTCTTTGAAATGACTCTACCAGAAATCGAACCCACAACCTCCCACATCCGATGTGGGCACTTTAACCATTAGGCCACAGGAGTGGTCATTAATAATTAGTTGAAGAAACAACAGTGACCATTATCTGCCAGCAAACTATGTGATGTCAGATAAGGGTATATTTTATTTGCATATATATATATATATATATATATATATATAAATGCAATAAACTGACAAGCAACAGTGCAAAAACTAGTATCACTCTAGCCTGAGCGCTTTCGACTCTCAATGAGTCTTTATCAAAGGCAAATACAAAACATAGACAAGACAGACTGCTAAAATACAAAAACCGTGTTTACAGAACTTTACATGCCTGTTTCTACAGGAATTAAGCCTTGAAATTTATTATGTTACAACTAGTCGCGGATGCTGTGAAATCGATGAGCAAAAGCGACACATATGTTTTTGTATGTAAATTTATGTACGCGCAAATTATATCCCGGATATTTTATATTAGTAGTTGGAGGCTATTAAGCAAATTTAGAGAATTATTTATACAAAAACATATGTGTCGCTTTTGCTCATCGATTTCACATTTTACAGCATCCGTGACTAGTTGTAACATAATAAATTTCAAGGCTTAATTCCTGTAGAAACAGGCATGTAAAGTTCTGTAAACACAGTTTTTGTATTTTAGCAGTCTGTCTTGTCTATGTTTTGTATTTGCCTTTGATAAAGACTCATTGAGAGTCGAAAGCGCTCAGGCTAGAGTGATACTAGTTTTTGCACTGTTGCTTGTCAGTTTATTGCATTTATCTTATTCAATCCCTGACACACGTGATCCCTTGCTGGATCCAGTGCATTTGAAAGGACTGTTATATGCCATATGATTTGTATTCTAAGACGTAATGCAGAACTTCTATTTTACAATGACTATAAGAAGGGAATATGGCTGTTTTTACAAGATCTAGTAAGGTTTCACAATGACTATCCTTTAAATTTACACATATGAATTCTTTGAAAACTGCATGACTTATTTTGCATTTCCCTAGAAATCTTCATTACACTAACAAAGATATTTAAGACATGTAAAATATTATCATGACATAATCCCGATTGATATAGAGGAATACAAAAATTGTTTCAAACTGGATGCAAATAAAATATAACTTAAATTTGTATGCTTATTTTTCATTCAACCAGTACTACAAAGAAATTACTGCCAAAAAAACTAACCATTAAGATAGTTATTTTATTAACAAGGGGAGGTAAATCTGAATGGATCAGAGAGAATTTATTGGCATACTGAAATTCAATGAGACCTCTATTAACTTAAGTTAGTATTTCACATACTGGATGTGAGATATTCATAGAATATATAAATTTATTGTATAATAGTACAAATCTATTGAGAATTGATTGACAGCAGATAATTTGTCCCAACATTTGCCAATTATAAAAAGTTTCAAGTAAAGATACAAACATTACTGTAAATAAATTTGGACAAACAAAGAAATTTGAATTGTTGTTATTCTATGTAAACAATAGCCTATCTTAAATTACATCACAAACACACAAATTTATGATGTATAGATACAAATATATGACTAAAATTCAAACTGGTTAGTGCAACATATCTTGATATATACAAAATGAGTCATTTCAAACACATAACAAATATAAATCCAAAACAGTAATCACTGCATTTTTAATTTAATTCATCAAAATAATGAGCTCATATAAATATTTCAGAGCATATTATCAAAATTTTAAACCTCTCAAATGTAACTGCCATGTATATTGCTTTTAAATCAAGCAAAACTGCATACAACATTGACTCTGAACTGCTGTCACATAATGTGCCAGTGGATCAGGGTTTATGTTATTTGTTCTGCTGATTACTTCTAACAAACTGCATAAACCCAGCTCTGCTGGTGCATAATGTATTGGCAGCTTGGAGTTTGTGCAGTTTTCAGCTGAACTTGACTTAAAATCAAGTATAGATGTTGATTTTACCACAAATTTCAAAATTCTCTGCACAACAATATAAGGTAAACACCTTTCTATCATTATTATTTTCTATATATTTGTCGTGTAAATGACAAGTTGTAGAATAAAAATTAACATTCACAAAAAAAAGTACAAAATATGTTAGAAGCAACAACAAAACTTTTGGACAAATTCCATTGGAAATACAGTATCTAGTCTATATATTGGATTTAGTAGTTACTTTTCAATAGTTACCAATTGGTAGTTAACAATGTTATCACCTGATAATATGTACAAATGAGGTTAATAAATATGAAATAATGCAATGATTGGTATATGTACACAGACATACAATACAAAGTACAAAATGTAATCATTGGTATCCACAAAAATTGAACAATAAATTTCATGCCATCACTATTCATAAAATCAATAAATATATACATTTGTCACAAGAACAACTTTTTTCTATCATTTTATGCAGAATCTTTGTTTTTCTTTTATTTTCATATTTAAAAATATATTTGTTTTAAGTATGTAATGGGCATAATTAGTGCAGTGGAGGTTTTTCCGGAGTTGAAATTTTACATACATGTTTATTGTAAGGCTTGGGATAATGAGTGGTATTTCCCATGTTACTCTATTTAGCACCATTGTAAAGCAGAGAAAATGAACTACATTTTGATATCTTTACTGTGTAACTTGGTTTTGTTTTTGCCTAAAATTTCACACTTTGATGAAAACTTCAAAATTAAATTTTTCATGTAAATTTCAGTTTTAAAATTACAATTTGATATCATTTTAAAGCTTGTTCATTATACTTTATTTCTGTATGAACATTGGAAATTTCTGTGACATCATATAAGATCACAGCACTTTTTGAAGTATGCTGGGAATAAGCCATATGCAATAGCTAACCTATCACTTTTGTTAAACGAGTCGAAGTAGATACAAGACGTATTATGGTCTCTGATATTCCATCCATGGATTATTTGTCACTATATTTTTAATGTTTTATATTTATTTTTGTCTTTATATCTGTATTTAGAGTATTTGAAGTCGTTAATTGTGGTCCTATTTCTTTGGCTAAGTAATTTTTTAGACATGAAATGAAGTTTGACATGTTATTTTACGTATTTAAAGTAAATCTGGTGACATGTTTTTTCTTCTTGTAGTGACTGAGCAAGTAGTAATTAATAGATTCAACTGGTTAGCAATACAATTGTGACCTTTGTTTGTAAACACGATTTACCTAAAGGAAATTGAACTCTGTTACCATTCTTTATTTCTTTTCCTTTTTTTTTTTGTTTGTTTAGTTTTGAGCAAGGTCCAAAATTTTGGATAAGTGTTTAATAACGATGAAATGGCATTGTAAATCTAGCTAGCTATAAACTGTCATTTTTAGTTAAAATTATCAGACCTATCCCCAATTTTTATGTATCAACATTTCATTTCTAATTTGTCCAGTCTGTATCAACTCAATAAAGTTTCAGGTCAGCAATATAAAATATAGCTGAAAGTAACTAATTCATTTCATGCGAAATGAACTAATGTAGCCTCATTGAATGATGCTGACCTGATAATTTAAATATAAGAAACATTTGTGATGCTACTTGGAACAAGTATACATTTAAAAAAAAATCCAATCTGTAGGAGATGATGTGTACCAGATTTTAGAAAAGCATTTTTTGGCCCAAGGAAAGGGACGACGAATCAGTCTACCAGTGGTGACTTGTACTAACAAGCTCTTTGTCCAGTTATATTGTTTACGTGAAACAGAAAAATGCAGTTGGGACAAGGTAAGATTTTATGATTTTATATTTGCATGGTTGAATATTTTGTAGTGATTTTACCATTAATTAGAAGGTGAGTGATGTGACAGCCACAGGTAGTTTTCCATCCACTAATTTAGAAAAATGAATGAAATTAAAGAACAAGCAGTACTCAACCTCAAGACAGGACCATTTTTAAAAACAAAATAGATTTAGCTGAACATATAATAACCAACATGAATGTATTCAAATTATTTTGCTTCTTAATATTTTTCTTTGTTGCATCTGACTTAACTTTTTCTAAACTTTCCATTTCCGGTTTTTGAGTGGATTAAAAAAATCTATCCGGAGACATCATATCCTCATACTGCTTCACAGGCCCGACATTCTGTTTTGAAAATTGTGAAGGGGATACCACGATCTGATTCCAAAGACTTTCTTCAGCAGCCAGTAGATTTGGAGTTTGTTACAGAAACTTTGTCTCTTTTTGGACTAAACAGGAAAACCCTACTGGACCCAACTATTCAAGCCATCTGTTTGTGTAGTGACAAATGCTGTCATTGTTGAGTTGGAACATTTTTGTTTGAGAAATAAACTACCGTACCAGCTGTTTGAAACGTGGTTAAATGTTTAAATGTGCCATCATCAAAACTGAATGTGACAAAAGTGTTGAAAATTAACAAGCACTTGCAAAAACAGAATGATCGCAGTCCAGAGGATTACATACCTTTCCTTAGCACCAAATATCTAAATCTGCCTGCCTTTGAAAAATTGAATGGAACACTAAGTAAACATTCCGATGTTGAATTAGTAGGTGTCAAAGCATAGCAAAGCCAAAATTTATTTTTTCAGAAGCAAAGTTTGTTGAACTGAAGATAAAGTGCACCATGTTGAAAAAATATTGAGTGAGAAATATTCAATTATTTCTGCAATTGAAGGCGAAAACCACAAGTTAAAAAGTGACAATACTGTGTTGCGGACTCAGATTCAAACTATAAACTGGAGATGAAAACAGAAAAAGATAGTATTCTGCAAAAATTGAAAGACTTAAAGAAAGTAAAAAAGGGAGAAAAACTTCAAAAGTTGCAGAAGAAAATAAAAAGAAGGATACTATTATTCAAGAACTGAAATAAAAAATTGACATTTTTGAAAGTTTTTGCAGAACAGCAACGACAAGTGTCAAAAAACAAATTTCAGCTCACATTGCTTCCCAAAAAAAAGTTGAGAAATGAAATAATTAAAAAGAAAAAGCTAGTGAACAATCTCAGAACCAAACTTGCTGCCAAAATGGAAAAAATATTCAAGCTTTAGACTCGTACAGAACGCGGTTGCTTTACTAATGACATACGAAAAACTGTAATTGCCCTTCAAGGTTGCGGAGTGGCGGCATCAAACTGCTCAGATGTCATAAAGATAGTTTGAAATCATGTGTTTCATGCAAATATTGAGAAAAATGTGTTGCCATGTGTTCAGAGTTGTTTAAACATGAGTGATGAAGCTGACTATTTGAGCAAATTCCAGACCACATAATGTATTCATAAATTTCAAAACTTTACATTCCATACTGATGGCACAACAAAGATTGGTCAGAAGCTAATTGGTCATCAAATAACCCTTGATGATGGTAACACACTCTCTCTAGGATTTACTTCAGTTGCGACTGAAAATGCTGCTACTCTCCTAGAGGTTACTGTAAACATTTTTGATGAATTATCAGAAACTCATGATAACAAAGACAATGTTGTTCAGGAAATTTTAAAGAAATCGATAAGCACTATGTCAGATCGTGCTAGTGTGATGAAGAAGTTCAATGACAATTTCGTCAAGCTGCATTGAACAGTGATGAACATTTACATTTTTTATACTGCAATGCCCACTATCGTCTTGGACTAAGCAGGGCAGCTGAGCAAACCCTTCAAGAGATAGAGAAAGAAATTGGCAGTCTTGGCCGTGAAACAGATAGTAAATTTTCAAGATTCCACAAGAGGGCAGAAAATGCTACCTCCAGGTTTGCCAGAACAGCTTGTGATGTGTTGGGACCATGTGGTGACGAGAAAAATGGCATTAGAGCTGAATGGATTGCATTCTGTTCTCAGTGTGGCATCAAAAGCAGAGTGACAAGCTATCACAACAACAGATTTAACAATTATTTTGAAGGGACAGCTTCGTTGATTCACCATAAATCTGACATTGTGTCATTTATGGAAAATGGCTATCTAGGTTGTTCAAATTTAAAATTGGAAAGTATGGCTGCTGATGCTGAAGATGATCGTCTCATGACCCTTGTACTTGCTGTTGCTCTGATATTTCAAAATGTCACTGGTCCATACTGGGAGTTGTTGCAAAGTAGTATAAAATATGCGGACCTCCATGTCTATATACAAAAACTGGCCACAGTTTTACAACAGCTCTAAAAAGATCCTTCCAAAATTTTAGACAAAAACTTTGCAGGTATTTTTAATGGCGAGTTTTGTCAGGACAGCCCTACAACAGACACTGTATACAGATATTTGCAAAGTTTAAAAGGGGAGAGCATTGTAATGTTGAAATTGGCTCTGCAGGAACTGTTTAAAAACTACCTTTAAAGCCACAGAAAGACAACTGTGTGATTTTCAGGAAAATGGAAAATTTACAGTCTGATCAATCTGCAGACACCTCAAAAGCACACTGTCCTCTAACCAATTTGTTGGGAGAATGATGTTTTGGTGACATGGACTTTGATTTCTATAAGCAGAGACACTCTTCCCTGTACCACCATACAACCATTAACATGCTTAAAAGAAACAGGAAAGGCGATTGGCTGTCAAGTTAAGAAAGTCAAAAAAGTGCTGAACTAAAGAAAAAAGCATGATGACATTGTAGACAATTACAAGCAGTGCACAAGAATCAAGAGAGACTGGTTATGCTCAAGATCAAGGGAAAATTGTTGGAAAATAAAAGAAAGATTTTAGAAAAGCAGCAGTTGGAAACTGAAAAGAAAGCTAATCTGCTTCAAGCAGTCAGAAACCATGGAGGCCCTTGCCTTTGTGCCAATGATGTAAAAAAATCTTATTAACAGCATATCAACAAAATCAAAGTTAAAAGTAGCTCTTCAGAACGAGTTATGGCTGCAGAAAATGATTATGGGTTTCAAGACAATCAGGATTAGTGGAAATATTTCTGAGTTAACCAAATGGCTTAGCAAACATCTGTCTCCAGTGTCTTCAGATAATGAGTACAACCCTTGTGATCAGAAAAGAAAGCTTTCCTTGTCACTCCCTGAATCAGAAGACAACAGTGATGTTCAACTGAAAAGTGATACTTTTAAATTCAGATGCCAAGGAGTATGGGTAGCTGTCTGTTACCATGACCAATATTACATTGGACAAATGTTGGAAGTTCACCAGCCTCATCTGGAACTCGTCGTTTTTATGCCAGATAAAAACCAAAACCGATCTTTTCAAATGGCCAGCCAGTGATGACATAGCTGAGGTTATGTCATGTTTTGTGTTTGATTGGAACTTTATTGTACAACCAGTTTCAAGCGATGGCGGAACTCGGAAAGTTGAAAATATTGGCCACATTGACCAGCAATACAGCAGAAAGAAAGCTAAAGTTAAAACTTTGCTTTATTATAATTATATCTGCTATATTAGAATGTATGCATTAAGTCTGTAATACGCTCTATTTTGGTGAAATCAATTACTCATTGATGAAGTTGTATATTTTTTTTTGTTTTTTGTTTTTGCCATTTTTCATTTTTTGCCTCTGCTTTAAAACATTTTCACACTAATGTTGACAATATTTGTATATTGCATGAATTCTTCTTATAATACCATGGATTTTGGTACAAGAATTATTAAAATCTGTTAATATAAAAAAAACTTTTGATCTATTGAAAACTGTCGTTTTTGCATGCTTACAGACATTAAAATTTTTGCCCTTTTGCCCGATTTATATGATCTGGTGCAGTAAACATTTCATACCCATTGGCCCTGAAAAAATTGGTCTTCGATTTCAGAAGGTTTTCTCACAGGAACATACTTTAGTTTGCATTTATATGACATAGTCTTGTTTTAGCAAGGTTGCAAAATCATGGAAAAGCGCAATTTCTGGCTTTTCCAGTAAGGCTGTCGTCTGAAATTTTACTAATTTAGAGTGCACCTATTAAAAGGAATTTTTTGTGCATGATTGTAGTGCTTGCTTTTCTTGAATAACAAGGAACCTGTCTAGCTTTGCAGTAAATGACAATGTTATATAGCTTCATTTTTGTTATATAACTCATCCAAAGTTGATGGTAATTGAATTTTCAGAGGGGATCGCAAAGTCCCTCAAAAACTTTGAAAGGTCATATCTTTAAAAGTATTTGACCGATTTACATTATTTTTTCAACATTTTATTTTCATATATAGGTCTTAAGGATGGTAACAACAGCTTAGTGCTAATAATTGTATTTGCTGATATCATAAAAGTGCTTGGAATACCTAGTCAAAGGCTTTAAAGCTTTGATACTTTAAGTTAAACTTGGTCAAATTCTGTTTAGTGATTTTTGAAAAGTTATTAATGTTTTTTCTAAGTTTAGTAACAATAGCCTTTTTTAAAATTGACAGCCTTTTATGCCAAGATGCTCTGTGCCACATTTAGTCCAAATTGGCGTATGAAGTCTAAAATATCAACTGTAGACAGATGAAAGACATAATTGACAGGACAGTGCCTTAAGTCCTTGGACATATGGCCATGTGAAATAAAATCATTTCTTTTAAGGCATGTCTATAGCTCTCTTTTGCCAATGTACCTTATTTCATAAGGCAATTCTTTAACTGCTTACAAGTTATCCTGTTTTAATCAAGTCTCAATTTTCAAAAGATTAGCATATATTTATGAAAATAATGACAAACATTTCCTGAAAAGAATCACACATATAGCCAGCAGAAGCCCAGTCATACGTCCTGTGATGTGGCTACTCTTGTTACATAGATCTTCCAGACAGAAACAATAGTTGATGACTCGACCATAATCATTTGAAATCTGTTTACATCCTGTGAATGGATCACTGTTGTCTAGAAAAAGAAATTAAGAATAATGAAAGCATAAACATAAAAGACTGAGTGGTACCAAATATACTCACTTATAAGTAGTATCTAACTGCAAACAATATAGACCCTAATCTGCCATTTCATAATGCACAGACAGGTAAGGGTATATTTTGTTTTGTTGAAGTGATTACTCCTAACAAACTACACAGACCCATATCTACTGGCACATTATGTGATAACAGATCTGGATCTGTGCAGATGGACTTGGTTTAGAGGCGAGCAGATACGGTAATTGTAAGCAGATATGGTAATTGTAAACAAATATTATTTCAATCAGTCCTGATTTTATGTTTTCAGATTTAACATTCATGTACCAGTCTATGATTATAGTAAATCCTTACAAACCTGGCAAAATTAAATCTAAGTCCTTTCTGATTTGTTTATTGTTTTGATGTAAGCCAATCCAATGTCATAAGTTTTCAATGGGGATTATTTTTTACTTTAAAACTCTCAACAATTTGGAGCCCATTCTGTGACAAGTGTTGTTAAAAGTTCATTTTGATGGTAAGCACATTTGACATCAGGTCAGGGTACATGTTTTCATCATCAGTAGCATATTTTTTAAAATTATTATTATTACTACAGAAAAAAATCTGATTTGTAAGACTGCAATTTTATTATTATTAATATTATTATTACAGGAAAGACTGATTTGAAAGACTGCTGTTTTGGAAGACCATCTGTCCTAAAAGATCAGATTTTTAATAAACAGATCAAAAGTGTGATATAACAATGACCTCAAAGAAAGACCATCTGTCTGGAGAGATTGCTTTTTGTTTGGCAGAAGGAGTGGTTTCTCTAAGCAGGTTAAAGGTATTGTACTTAATATTATTACTATTATTATTGCAGGTAAGCCAGTTTGAAAGATTGCTGTTTTGGAGGCCCACCTGTCCTAGAAGATAAGAACTTTAAGAAACAGTTTAAAAGTGTGTGTGATATAACATAATGACCTTTATGAAAGACCATCTGTCTAGAGAGGCACTTTGAGAGATGGCACCCTGAACTGCATTATGAAATGGACAATATAATACTTTGAAATTCCATTGGAGGCAAAGGTCTTATGGAAGTCCACGATAAAAATATGGATGTAATGGGAAAAGCAATCTATAGGACAGGTGCAATAATCATCTGGCATGCAATTATAATTAAGTCAACTGTGACATTTATTATCTGCATCAGTCATACATGGCAAAAATCTCTCCACTTTCCATTACACTGTGAGGGACAGTTTTGAGTTCTAGGAGTGACATATGCAATTCTATTCAGTGGATTATGGAAGGTAAGTCAAAGTTAATTTGATTTCTTAGTATATGAAATGATTAAAAAACAAATGTACCCTAAGATTGTGGAGCATTTATGCCTGTTTAAGGTTGGTGCTTCAGAATCCAGGAAAATCACCTGCAGATTATCAAGGCCTGGAGCAAATTTGCAGTTAACCAAGCGAGATGGCAATGAGTTAGCAAGGTTCAGTAGCTGCTAGTGTTATCCAACAGTGAGACAGCCAGTAATAATGACCACAGCTCAGCTTGCATGGCTCTGCTGCAGTTTATCTTCAAGAAGGGCACGCTTATGCAACCTGAGGTGACCAAAATCACTATCTCCTACAGGAAACAGACCAAAAGAATGGCTGCCAGAGAACAAGGAAATTGGTTACATAATCATCAGTATGACGCACTGGCTGGTTACTGACTGATTAAAGCTGAACTTCTAATGTGCATCTGTTGCAAAACCAGCTCACTGGTTGTTTAAGATATTGCACCTTTTGGAAATGTCATAATTTACTACAAATGCTTGCAGTCACAGTACATGTACCTTTGGGCTTCCATCTTATAAAGGTTTCCAACTGAGGCCATAAGAGATGAAATTGATTATTAATGTAAAGCTGAAGCACCTGACCCAACTTGATGGATACACTTCGTAAACTTCATAAGTACATGCACAGGAAGAGCCTATCTGCTGTGAATGTACCACCCTTTTTGCATTGACCATAACAGCAATTAAAGTAAAATAATAGGCTGTCCCTGGGACCAGTGGCAAGCTAAGGATGAAAAGCTTCTGGCCCCCAGTGAGAGTGCAGCATACATGCCTAAGCCTACTTGATCATCACAGCAAATGAGCAGTATTCTTTTGCAACGAGAACAGACGTGTTTTTGCTATGCAGTTACTATGTACAGCTCCCATGGGATTAACATCAAAGATCTGTGCAAGGTATGGATTATTGATTACTACCTCCAATGATCCAAGTTCATGTATTTAATTCTCTCCTGATTGGAGTGCCTTTCTCAACTACAGCATGTTGCTGTGACATCAGTTGATATGGCAGAGGTTAAGGAGGCACACACTGAACAGGAAATCTGCAAGATTATCCAAAATGACTTTCTTCCTGCATATGAGCACCAAGGCAATAACAATGGTTTCATACAAGCTGTCAAGATATACAATGTGTGCAGTCTATGGCAGCAACAAAATATTCGCTGCGCTGCATGCTATAATGAAATGCTCCAGGTGTAGAAGCTAGAAAACATGCAGCAATACAGTGCAGACCATCTAGACACCACCCAGGGATATATACAGGCCATAGGAGTGCAGCCACAAAAGAGGGGTTGAGCTGTTGTGTCTGTTGGAACAAATGCCCTGTGCACATGTGAGTGCAAAGTCAACAGAAACAGTGGGACAAGTTAGAATGAGAAACAGCACGCTCTTATCAAGCACAAATTCACATCTATTCCCTGTGCTATTGCTGATATGTAGATAGGTACAGCCCTAAGATATTTAAGAGCAGTTATTTCTCTTCCAGACCGGTCAGTCATGCTACTGATGATGCAGTTGTAGTTCACACTGCTGTTTCACAAATGACATCAATAGATCTCTTGCCTCTAAGCTGCACTACCTTACCATTTATGACCATCACCACAGCTGGTAGAAGCTGTATCCACTGCAAAAAACAGCATCTATTGTGCGTACTGGTGCCCAAAGAGCTGCCTGGCCAGAGAACAATTGAATCATTTCACAATGGAAAAAGATCTGATACTGAATGAGATAAAGAAAATGAATATGAGTTCACCTTTTAATGAGTTTTGTTTGTAAAATATAGTAATTATTATTTTGAGTTCATGTTAATGAATAATAAATGTTGAATTAGAAACTGACTGTGCTTCTGTCTGAATTTTACAGGCTTGGTGAAATTTATGCAGGATAAGTAAATATTTGATTAAGGTGATTCTGTGGATAAATTAAAAGAAAAAAAATCCTATTTCTTATTACCAATTTTCCAGCTGCATGTGTATGCCACCTGTAAAATGTCTCACCATGTCATCTACAGTTTCATTCCCAAGAAATGGGGTTTGAAAAAAGCCATGTCCCTTGCCATGTACTTAAACAATACCTGACTTATCAAACAGTAGGAGACAGCTAAACTGGATACCAGCACTGTTTTAATTTAGAACCAACTAGGCATCATAAGTTTTCATGAAAACTCAATGTTGTTATGAACACTCATTCAGTAGTGGTAGTGATAACAAGATTTTCAAGATGGCTGCTATGGTGGCATACAAGCCAACCCCTGACAAGGAAAAAACATAATCTATGTGGTCAAAGAGCGGAATCCAGGCAGAAAAAGCAGAATCCACATATAACATGCTAAAATTTCAATAAACAAGGATTTATTTGCCCTTCTCGTCTTTTAACATCCTTTACTGTTTCAAGTTTTCATTTGTAGCACTTTTAACTTTACACACACACATCGACTAGAATCCATCTTAAGACTTTTAGTGCCAATATTAAAATTCTTTCCACATGGCCTGAAATAGATGTCTATCATGTCTTCATTTTTGGAGGATTCTGTTATTTTTTGTTTCGGTTTTTTGTGTGCCTTTTTCTAATCTGTCTGTGATATTATTTAAAGGAGATATTTTTGCTCTCATATACTTTTTTGCACCAAATACCTTTATACTGGTTCTGCATTAAATATGAATTTAGCAAAGAATATGCACGTAAAGATTAAAATTAGGAAGCCAGTCTGTTCACTCCTCACTAAGCCATACCAATGCTATAAATAGAATTTGAGGTCGAACATTATCTTGGTAACAGGATAGTTGCTATAAATAAAACATGATACTGTTAGGAAAGTGCACGCAAGTCCACAGTCAAGTATACTCTTATATTGTAGTTATGTAAAAGCTGTCTTTTCTAAAATACGGTCTGTGGGATTAATGAAATGTTAATAAAAACAAGAAAACAAAAAATAAATTTTTTGGGGAAGGTGGATATACTAAAAATGAGCAATCCATATATGTTTACGCATAACACGCAATTTAGTGAAGAAAAGCATAATGATTATGCCAAAAGCGTAATGGTTGGCATGTATGTGGTGGCCATATTGAATGTTTGAAGGGCATTAATTTATTCAAGACCAGCTAGATATTGGGATTGCAAAGTCGAGTGGTTCTGCATCACTAAAAGTAATTTACAAAGCATTGTAATAACATCTGCTAATGGACAATGGACACTGCATGACATGTGAAGGGCCACTACAAAAGGTCTTTGGGTCTATAACCAGATGAGCTAGATGTCATGGTCTCTCAGAAAGGTGGTCTTTTTTGACTGGTCATGACTTCATATAATCAACAAATCTGTCTTTGATCTTCAAGATGGGTGGTGTCTCACAGCTGTCTTTCAAGACAATTTACTGTATGGTTATAATTTTTGTAATGAAAATGATAAAATTAAAAATTGTAACTAGTTTCTACTGTTTTTATTCTGTTTTTTAATTCTATTAATACATGCAGCTGTTTTCTTGGAATAACTGCAATGAGCACAAGTATTTAAATACAAAATTAAAGTTATCTGTTAATACAAACGCTGTATTGCAATTGAACACCCTTTATGCATACATGTGTAACTTTTGTGATAGTTACTGTCTAATTCAAACTACAGTGTTAAAAACTGTCAATAAAACAATGACATTATCTAAAAACAGAAGAAATCATCTTTCCCAATTAGTAGAACAACAGTTGTTGGACACACAGTAATGTAGCTGATGTTTGTTCATCAACCGATGAGCTGATATGAATATTTTCAGGACAAATACAGAGGGAACAAGTGCAAAGTCAATGATGATTTAATAAACTATTCTATGGTACACCTATTGACCCGGACAGAACATGCAAAGTATATGATGATTTGATAAACTATTCTGGGGTACACTTATTGTCCTTGTGAGAACAATGCCATAATTGTAACTTCTGAGAAAAATGGTGAGTAAATATTTAACTTACCCCTGAATGTCAGAAGCAAGTTTCTATACTGCACACGTGTGTAACAATCTCTGTTGGCTTTCATGTATTCTGAAATAGAAAACAAATCAATAATATACGGTTACTTGTGCTAATAAATTGCTTTGAAACTCACTGCTAAATATAGGAAGAAGCTGTAGAAACCTGCTTTGTCTTCATGGTACACTTCTTAATTTTGACACTACATAGTGGAATCAGAAATATGAAAGATGGCCATAAACAATGGTATATAGAAGCTTTTTTTTTGATAAATGTACAGGGTATAAATGGCTACAAATGATGATAAATGAAAAAAAATGCTTATTTTACTTTAAATGTGTGTTAACATTGATCGTAAACTCAACATGAGCTTTAAATTATTTTGTCCTACTCTGATCTAATACCATAAATCAAACTTTGGAAACTAATTGTATGAGCCATCATGGTTTCCATTAACAAATATTTCAGCAACAAATATGCTCAATGACTCCATCAAGACTTTCTGTATTCCACCACAAGACAGCCAAGAGGGGGCTTTTGACTTCCCTTTCTTTTATTTATATGCTCAAATATATAACTCCCAGACACCTCATCAGTTCTGAAAATGCAACTTACCTCTGTCACTTGATCCAGTTCACTGTGCTTATTAACTGATTCACAATACCATATTAATAAACAATGCCAACTTGTACATTATTTCTTGTCTAGACAAAATAACATAGTCAGCCTTGCATGGATATTGGTAAGGAAAGCAAATTTTTAAGTAAATTGTTTCTCCGAGAATACTTAGAATACTTACCCAATCACATTAACATCAGGGATATAAGCCTGCTACCTCACGAATCCAGCCCTACCAAAAGACGAAAATTCGTCTTTTCTGTCTATGTCTTATAGACAAAGGGCAATAACTCTTGCCCCTTACCTCCCCTTGCCACCACTAGGTGTCACCAGTTTTTAAGCTGAGCGATAAATACCATATGAGGATGCTCGCATGGCGGGGTGGTTGGGAGGATTTTTTAAGTAATGTGATTGGGTAAGTATTCTCGGAGAAACATAATTTACTTAAAAATTTGCTTTCTCCTTTGAATACGTTCCCCAATCATATTAACATTAGGAGAATATGTAATAGGAGGAGGGAATGCTGACCAACCTACCTTTATCCCAGGTATCCTCTAGGGAATGATGGCTGGATTCCCCATTTGAGCGATAACCATAAGATGGCTGAGCGGGATCAAGTCTGCTGCAGCATTGAATAATCCGAGGAGTTGCAAGAACTCTCTCGCTGAAATGCACATCCTGTTGGAAACGGACTCTACGAGTTCGACTATCCGGATGATTTCGAACGTGAGGAAGCCTTACCATATCTAGACTGATGGCATACCCGTCCCGTCAGATGGAAATACAGATTGATCACGCCATTGCCACATTAAATTTCAGGGATATAATGTATTGGTTGAGGCGACTCAGGTTGATGAACGGCCTCTGGATAAAAAACCGCCATGAATAAAACCCTGGCTATTGCAGGGTTTATTTTTTTATTTTTTTTTAGAAAGGCATCCTTCTCCTGATGGTACATCCGTGAAGAGGGGAGAGGAGGACAGGGGAGGGGATGGATAAATGAAGTCCAAAGCCCCTCCAAAATGACATGAATCACCCAAATGTTCTGAAGTAATAAAGTGGTCCAGTGGTCCTGAAATTGCAGGAGGCGGCCACCCACAGGTAGGCAGTATGCTGGCAGTGGGCAGGGTATGTCAATGTCTAGAGTTAGGAGGCTTTAAGGCGGAGAATCTTGGGTTCTTGCCGCCTCTGTATGGTTGCCTCCTAGCTTGATTAGACTGTTGGCTCCCAGCATTGGGTTGGGATCTATACTGCACACTTGATTGAAAGGATCCCTTTTTCCCTGGTCCACCTATCATCCCTCCGCTGTGGCAGGGGATTATTGTTTCGAAACGCCTGCGAAAGTTGGATGACAAGTTGGAGGGGCAGTTCCTAAGCTGCCTGCCTCCGAACTTTTTAAATTTTCCCCCAAAGAGTAAAGGTGACCCAAATGGAGACATTCATAAAGCCAGAGTAGGATGGGGCTTGAGTGATGTGGACCGCTGACATGCGTCACGACGTATCAGGTCGAAGTTGGCAGAAGCAGTCAAAGCATTGGTCATGGAATGGTGAGCTGCCCTGTTAATAACTAGCAATCCAGGTCGTCGCTTCACAAGTGTTTTCATTGCCGGATTTGCCTAGGGAGTCGGAAAAATGGCTAGTGAAGCCAAGTCTAAAATTGAAGACATAGCGACTACGTTTCGGACTAGCTTTGACGTGGCATTGGAGATCAGTACTGAAGGCGTCTGAGTTTCGTACCAGCTACACTAGAACGTCGCTGTAAGTTAGCTCCTGAATTTTTACCGACTGGGGAAGAAGCAGGAAGGACATCGTCTCTTCCTCCCATTCAAGATCTACAGATGCCTTAACTTTGTAGTCTTGAATGGCGGTAGGAGGTGGTGGGCATTCTGAAGTTTCCAACACCCTTTAAATTCTTCCACTGCGGCCTTGAAGCTAAGCTCAGTCTGTTCCATGACTGGATCTGTGTACGGCTGAAAGTGTTTCGTCACACTCACTGTGTGCCGAGTCGTGTTCTGGTCAACTCAGGCATCCACTCGCAGCTGAATTGTCAATATTATTTATTTTTTTTTTTTCAATCCAACTTTAAATTTTTCTCATCTCCGTAATGCTTGTGATGTTCGGCGAGGCGAGCACTGCGCACACATCTACCATTCGCTCAGAGGGAACGTTGGTTCTGGTACATCTTGCATCTCTGTATAGCAAACCAGGTGACAGATGACGCAATTCTGTCATCCTCGACAATTTCACTAATTCTCCTTTGTGGAGAAGCCGTGAACATATTGACTGCCGGCATTGACGGCTGGTTCGTCTGGCATATGGTCAGCCTGAATGTCGGCGACGGTCCGGCTATCACCGGTACCGGCTGCTCCAAAGGCCTGGCTGGACGGACAGATTTCTCACTAAAATCTCCATCATAGTATTCATATGTTGCTGGCAGTAAAGCTTGACAAACAGATTTGTCACTAAAATCCCAGTAAATCATAATTGGTCGGCCCGTTTGAGCAATAAGGTCCCCATACTGAGACGGCACTGCCGGCTGGTTTGTCTGGTGTGTGGTCCGCCATAATGTCGGTGACGGTTCAGCTATCACTGGTACTGGCAGCTGCCATAACTTGACTGGATGGATAGATTTCTCACTAAAATCTCCGTCATAGTATTGGCATGTTGCCAGCGGTACAGCTTGACGGACGGATTTTTTTCACTAAAATCCCCGTAAATCATAGTTGGTCAGACTGTTTTAGCAATACGATGGGATGGCTGGAAGGCCGGTGACGTCGAGGTTGTATAATGAAATAGATCCAATGGATCCGGTAAAACCCCATGTGTCCTGACTTACAGGCCTGAAGGTCATGCTCGGACATGCGGGGGGACTTACGCCCACTGCACAACCGAAAATTGGGGGAACACTCCCCCAAATGATGATAATAGCTATGCCGTAGTTCCCTGGACCCAACAACACATCTGTTCAAAGGCGGACTGTTGTACCATGTCAACATTATTTTCCTCCATTGCCACATTGCCAACACCATTTTTGCTGTTCATGCATTTGTTGTTGACATTTCTACTGAAACGACAAAAGAAGAGAAAACAAAGCACAAATTATCAATTCAGCATGTTATTAATTCGATAATACCATAACCGTTACTAACCGAGTAAGCAAAATTATTCAGTGCCAAATTAACTCGTAAATGACAACACGAGTACCGCCATTAGCGTGTCGCAACGGGGTCGTCCAAAGACGAAGTCTACTGAAACAACAAAAGAAGATAAAACAAAGCACAAATTAGCAATTCAGCACGTTAATAATTCGATAATACAATAGCCGTTACTAACGGAGTATGTGAAATTATTCAGTGCTGCGTGAACTCGTAAATGACAACACAAGTACTGCCATTAGCGTGCTATGTCCACGTTGCAACCTGGTCGTCCAAAGACAAAGTCCATAAAGGTGACAAAGTCACTCAAAATTTGAAAACATTGTAAAATAACGTATACAACCTGTAGAAGAATGATTATCCAACACAATAATTCCAAATTTAACTTCGGATGGTCCGAATTTACACTAAGATGGCTTGGATTCATGGAGGACTAATTGTACGTGGTTGCACAGTACAAGCGAAGCTTAAAATCTGGCGACACCTAGCGGTGGCAAGGGGAGGTAAGGGGCAAGAGTTATTGATCTTTGTCTATAGGACATAGACAGAAAAGACAAATTTTCGTCTTTTGGTAGGGATGGATTCACGAGGTAGCAGGCTTATATCCCTAATATTAATGTGATTGGGGAGCATATTCAAAGGAGAAATGTGTCTAATGTGTCACTCACTGACTTGGGTAAATCTCAGCAAATTGTCCAGAAAATATTTTTTTCCCCATGTCAGCATACCACTGCCAGAGTCTTGCATTAGTGTGTGTGATTTAGATTGTTAATGAAGCATAAACAACTTGAGTTATATTGCTATGATGTCTGCAGAGTTGCAGTTTAAAGTCTAGCACTGGAGCATCATGCCAGAGACACGTGACATCATGTCCCACCCAATGACATTATCCTGACACCAGACTGACCAATCCTAGCACTAATGTCTTACTGTCGAGCACCAAGTGAGGTAGCTGTTAGTAACGTTTTTGGTATGATTCAGCCAAGATTCAAACTTGTGACCTTGATGTTTGTCTCATGCAAAAGTACTTATTAGACTGTTAGATACTGTATGTGCTTCTGACTGAGAAAACAAGATCAACTGCATAAGAGCGCACTGTTGGTAATTAGATATTTGTAAAAAGGATGTTCAACAGCTCTTGGAAGGTTATCCTGAAATCAGCATATAATATGATGTATGTAGCAAGATTTTTGAAGGTTAGTATTGATATGGAACTTAATTAGGTCTTGAATTAGCCGATTTATCAACTGTACTGGGAGTAATATTTACATATCAAGACTGAAAGACATATTTAATTTTTACTGTGAATGAGGGAAATTGGTCTCCTTGGTGGATTGCTGGCATATTTTGTCAATATGATCATAAGAGGAAATTAGATGATAAATGTTGCGAGCATAGCTTGGTCTTATGGTGATCTTATAAAATGAGGAAGTAGAGAGTACTGCATCTCATTCCATCACATTTTAAAAGTTAACAGTTGTTGTTAAAACATTGACCAGGGTATGATGGGCAATCTGTTTGAAGGAGTTGTCTAAGTAAGTAGCAAGAATGAGTTGCATTAGGTGTTCCTATTTTCTTGCTTATCAATGTGTCCATCATGGATGCAATTAATTATGATATTTCTCACAGACCATTGCAAATTTAGTGCAGTCATACTGAGACTAATTTTTCCTAACTGTTATTTTGCAAATAAGTCATAATCTAGTTTTATTCAGTAAATATATTTTAATTTACATAATTATCACCCAAAATGCAACTATTGACTTATTTACTGATAACAATAGTAAATGTGATAAGAAATTACAAATAAAATAACTTTCATAATCAAGGCACATTTTCAGCAAGGATTTGCGAGAAAAAAACATCCAGCCAAAATAATGCAAATTTTAAGTGGCTGGGCATACTGAATCAAATGTTTCACATCGTATACCAGGTACATCATGAAAAGCATGTTATATCGTCATCTATATTGATAACTCTTATTTTGTGAGGCATATATTATACCCCACTTTAAAGTCATGTTTCTGTGTTTGAAATATTTCTGTTGAAAACAGGTTCCTACCACTGTCCCAGGTTTTCGAGCACACATAGCAGCCAGTATCTTTCGCAGTAACATCTTTTGTTGGATCAAAAGGCTCGACTGGGCAGCCTACACATTTGTAACAGCTTATTCCACCTGGCTCCTTGTCATAATTATTTCCACCACCTGGATTCAGATTGCCTGGAATAAGGGGCTGCTCATCCCAGTTGTTTTGAAACTCATTGTCTGTACCATCCATCCAACCTACCAAAGTTCAAACAAAGTGGTTCAAAAAGAGAGGTCAGAATGTTAACATATATATGACTAATTTTTCTGCATATAAAGGACAAGTTATATTCAAAAACCAGCATTGTATCTGAATCTCTTTGAGTCACTGAGGCCCTGGTCATTATTAATAAACTTGGAAGTTATTCCCAACTACCTGGCATTAAAAACTGATATCTTCTTAGCAGTCAGCATTAATTTCTGGGTCTATTCTTCCCTGAATTGCTGTTCCCCCTGGGCAAGACTTGGAAACCCTTAAGATCTATACTTAAGGGAGCTGTGATTGTTCAGTGGACAAGGAATTGGACATGTGACCAGAATGTCCTGAGTCCACATATGTAATCAGCTTTGATCAACTACAGTATTTCTCATGTTTATTTTTCAGATGATTGGTTTCTTTGCTCTCAGTACATACATTTGGAAGAATATCAAGAAAAAAATATTTTTAGTAAGGCTAATTTGAAACAGCAGTAGTTGAAAATGTCCAACTCCATTTCCTCAAGCTGGCTTACAAATAATCAAGAATTACAAATGCAGTCAAACTGTATGCATTATATCTCTGCAAATAGTTAAAAGACTGTATATATTTTTATGCCAATGTCATTAAATGCCAATATATGTTTATAGTGAAAAATCCATTTAATATGACCATCCATAACGAGACTTTTAAGAACCAACTAGATTCCATAAAAAGTCTATTAGTGAAATTTCCATGTTAATGTTACCCTATGTTTAGAAGTAGTAACAATACTGGTTGCCACAGTGTCATACTGGACATCTGAATGAAAATTTTTTCATTATAAACCATGTAAATTTCAGGATGAATGTGTCTGTAAACCTTTATGGTAATCATCCCAGCGGTTTAGAAGTGGTGACAAGAAACTAGTTCTAACTGAAGCTTGTTGAATGTTCAGTGCATAAGCTCTTAAGGTCAATGACAAGCAGATCTAAACATGATTGATAAACAGGCATAAAGGAGGTACCTTCATTTTATAAAAAGGTTTTATGACAAAATCCTGTAACTGGCCATGTTTTTCTTGTTTTATTTCAGACTGTGGTTCAATAAGACATATTCTAATGATAATCATAGATATCCTGGTCCTTAAAGGAGACTAGAAATGAAAATTTTTATTTTATAAATGTAATTCTTTACAAATTCTAATTCGAATATAATGTTTAAAAATATAATATCGTGTGTGGATATTGATTATATTGCGAAGAAGATACAATGATTCCGTAAATTGCCGAGTATTTCCGAGTTTTAATGAGACGACAGATCACGTGGTCTCGTGACGTCATACTAGCCAGTCCTCGTATACAATACAAACAGAAACATGGCAAGCGAGAGAGGCCATTGATAACGGTTTTCATCGGAAGTAATTTTTCACACAAAAAAAAAAAACAACACCCCACAAATAAATCTGCGAGGAGGAAATCATACGTAATTAATTTCAACATTAAGAAGCTTCCTTTCTATGATTCAATTACAATGTATTTTACATGCATGCTACAGTTAGCGTATTGACAAATCTGTAAGTATATACATACTTCGTTAAAACAGAGTACGTACTGTACTGGTCAGTGCTGAAAGAAACGTTTTAAGTACAGGCCCCGGGCTGATGACTTAAATAAACTTACTAGCCCTGACTGAAATTCCACAAACCCGAACAGTTCATATATGTTAACTTTCAAGCCGGGAGAAGAAAGAAAGAAAATAAATTCCAATTTTGGAGGTATTTCCTCCCTATCTCGCAATATCTCTCTTGATTTTTCGCAGTTAACTCCCGATTATTTCAGTATGTCTCTCAATTTTCATTTCTCAGAAGAAGAAAATCCATATATAATTTTTTTATCAAGTGTGCAGTCCACAAATGTCATATTCTATTTTATCACTTGTGAATATTGTAGTGAAGAAATAATTAATATCACAGTTTTTGTCTTCAGTAAATAGATTAAGATTAAACATTATTCACGTAAATTTCAGATTATTTAACTACTACAGAAGTACTTCTTGTAAAAAAAAAATTGTCACCAATTAGTTTAAAACCCATGAATTATCACAATGAAGGCGGTGTAATTTTCTCTGCAAATAAAATCTCCATTTCCGCCCTAAAAAAACTCGGCCAGTTAACACCTGACATTCCTCTAATATATATGTAAAGTTTCATTACCATGATTAAATTAAAAGAAGGAATAAAAAAAATATGACGCAGTATATGTGCCCCTAAAAAACTAATTCAAAATAAATATTTAATTCAGTAAACAGTGTTACATATCTTAACACTTAAACTAAAGGAAATAGGATGGGATATAAAATGTGGGAAAACAATGGCCACATACATGTACGGTAACGTTTGACTGCAGACTTGAACTCTTAAAATGAAGTCTTTGGCCTCGAAGTTACAACAAAATTCGGCATCGCTTCAATGCCAATGACTTTCTGGTGCTTACATACACACTCTGTAGCACATGGTTTCTTTGAATTATGTCAGAGGGTCAGTCCTTTTCACAACATAAGTGCAATGATAAGGAATAATTGTTAATTTGTTAAACTGCCATTATGTTTGTGTACTTAATTCTAACCTCTAACTATTATGCAGACCAGAATATGAAAAAAAGGTCTTGTCCTGGGGTATAATAAGGCGTATCACAGGGAGAAATTGCACATCGGGGCAAATAGGTGGGGTCAATAGTCGCCTCCCCCCAATTTCTATTGTCAGCCAGTTAATGTGAAACTTTGATTTTATATCGGAGCTCTTTTCTTTTAATCGCTGCTATTTAAACTGCCCAAGAGACAGTTTTATATCAGTTCCAATCATTACAGATTTCCGTTTATACATTTTACGAGTAATAGGCATAGACTGAAAGGTTGTGTTTTTTAAAATAATTTTTTTAATATTTTTTTTTTAAAATTACTTAAATTGTTTTTCTCTAAACACGACCGCGTCAAGGGTTGATAATCTTATTATTATTATTTTTTTAAGCAAAACTTGAATTTGATTAAAGTCAGATCTCAATTATACATAGGACAGTGGTGACTTTATTTAGATTGTAATCTTGAAGAAGAAAAAAACATTTACTCATTTCATCAGCACGATCAGATGTCGGGCTGTCATATTTGTTATTAGCACTTACTCGGCCTTTTGCCTATTTTCGTAACTCGTATGTTTGACACTCTACCAGGATTTAAAATATACAATGGTATGTCTGGAACAGTTTCAACTTTTAGTCTAGGCTTAGCATTCGTGTATCCTAGAGGTTCTATGTTTTTAGGATCCCTCTGGTAACATTCCTTTGAGAAATGTAATGAGCACGGATTGCTGTATGGTGCTGCATTAAAATCGACTCACTTGTAATAATGTATCCAGACTTTCTTTATCCCTTTATCATTTGGAAAAGAAAAAAATGAACTCCACAGCCTTTTCTATGTATGCTATTACACCCGTAAGCAACGCAAAACGGCATGGTACTCTATATGAAATGAACCTTGCAACTGTAGGTCTGGATGCTGGAGTCGCTAGTATGACGTCACTTTCCGAAAGTAACCGAATAGGCGCGGAAAATATGCATACGAGGTCACGGAAACTCAGCGCCTAGAAGATATGCCAATATCTCAATATTGGCAGCACGGTCGCACACGACGCTTCAGAATCATGTTTTTCTCTGCAGTGTATTTAATATTATTGTATATTTCCACTGGTTTCTAGTCTCCTTTAACACATGTACCAGAGGTCTCGCTAAGATTTTAAAACGAGGAGTCCAGGACTCCAATTTTGGTAAAAATGAGTCCCAGCAGCAAAAGTTGCAGTCATATTCCTGACAATGTTGAATTTTGCTGATTAGAAGAACTTTTGGTGGCCGTTGAGTTTAATTTTCACATTCTTTATAACACTGACATGTACAACCAAGTCAATTGATTTGACGCATCTGGTAAATCTGCACAACTATACATCATTTCTGTAAACATTAGATCATGTGTTGTTATGGTTGAAAATTCAATTTTTGACTGAAATGTCAGCTAGAGTCCAAATTAATGTATTTCATTTCCATAGCCTGATGCACAAACATTACATGGTTTCAAAAGCCATAAGTAGAATAGGCCAACATACCTGGAGTCATGGAAACATAGAGGTGATATCCCATTTGTCCAAACTTAGTATTTTAAAAAATATAATATTCTGGTGACAATTGCTGCTTTTCAATTGGTAAGCATTGCAGAATTTTATTTTCGTCAGTTGAATTCGGTATGGGTTTTGCGCTAATACTGGTGACCTTAGATGCGCAGAATAACCTGACAGTGGTGTAACTCTTGTTAGTTCTTCGGGGTGAGTATGAATTTTTCAATCCAAGGAATGGTCATATTCCAAACACTAAGCCAGACATCACATTTTCAATCACTTGACAACTATTCCACCCAAACTGTCAGTTCTAGAAACTTCAGCACTCTATTGAATCACATTAAAATGGTCATCAGTTTGCCACTAAACCCAAAAATACTTATCCAAATTTGCAAACAACCTTTTGTCCAAGTCTTGATTTCAAGGTCACATGCACTATTTATTTGGCTACACACAGAAATGAACACAATAATGGAAGCTAAAGTTCTGGTGTACTCTTATAATATCCACATGTACATCTCTGGATCTTTCAGTCTCTAAACTCAGTCATTGTAGATTTCAGCACATTTCCCACCCAGGCTGCTAGTCAAAGTCTTTGAACTTGCCACCCAGCTGTTGCAACAATAAATACAGCAGGCACATCTGGGGGTATTTTAACCAATGAATTTGGTCATTGTAAATATCAGCACAGCTAAAATGATAAAGAAATCAACATATTCTCACTCAGTAGGTTGTTAAAGTAAGCCTGGCAAATCTTTGAATTTGCTGCCAAGCTATTTGCATTGCGCAATGAGGACTCCTGCATGGGTGATTTTCTGTGTCCCAGATCAAATATTTGCGTCCAAATATGCATTATAAAGCTTTTCCGAGACCTCTTATGTACAATAAATTCAATAATGGATCTTTGCAGTTGAATAATGCAGTATTACACATGTGCTTGAAATGGAAGAAATAAAATTTGGTATGTTAAAATTTAAACTTTATGGTATTTTTTAAGTAGAATTCAACTAATAATCAGTGTCTCATTAATTCTTTGTTTTTATTTACCAGATAGCCAACCAGGTTTCAAGAAGGAATAAAACTAATAAAGCAGTTATATTTGCATTCAAATGTTCAAATGGTAGTATCTATGTTTATTATTCAAAATGTTCAATATTTATAAGTATGTTGACATATATATTGCTCTGTCAGTCTGTCTCAGAATGTATGATATACATAATACACATAGATTTTTGCTTAATTTTATAATGCCAATGGCCCATTTCCCCATATAGAGCAATGCAAAAATAAGAAAAATGGAATCATTTTTAAATGTAAAAGGCCACCAAAATTGTGATGGCTATGTATATCTTAATATTGCTCTTACAAAAAAGGGTCTTTTAAATGAAAATAAAGGGGTCATTTTTAAAATGAAAAATGTTTAAATGGATCTGTTAAACCCTTTTTTTTTTTGATATTGGCCCATCTCAGGGAAATCTCTTAAGTATGCTTAAAAGTAACTGAAACTATAATCACACTTTTCACAAGTAAATGTAATGTAATCAATTACAATTAAAAGTAACTGACCCTATTTCTGTTTGCTTCCCATAGCTTGTTATACAGTTTCTTCAGTTTCCTTCACCTCGAAGACTGTGCTACACTATTACCTCAAACACTGCACAACATTTCCATCCTGAAAACTGCACTAAACCTTTATCTCAAAGACTGTACTACATCCATAACTCAATTACTGTAAGACTTGTCTACCGAAAAAAAAAACTGGACAATACTTTTAATTCAAAGACAGCACAATATTCATCACCATAAAATTGTACTATATCTCCACCTCGAAGACTGTTCTACACTGTTACCTCAAACAATGCACTACATTTCCACCCTGAAAACTGCACTAAACCATTACCTCACTGACTGCACTATAACTCAATAACTGTACGACCCTTTTACCTCAAAGACTGGACAATACCTTAAAGTCAAAGACAGCACAATATCTTCACCATGAAATTGTACTACATCTCCACCTGTACTTATAGCTTGAGCTAAAAAATTTCACAATATATCATCCCATAGACTGTACTATATACCCTGTACCTCTGCCTGTAGGAGTGCACTATACCTCCACCATAAAGACTTATTACTAGTGCTTGAAGTCTGCACTACATGTCACCTCAAAAGCTGCACTAAACCTCAACCTCAATGACTGCACATCTCCAAAATAATACAATGCACCTCATTTCAAAGACTGCACTACACTACACTTTTACCTCAAGTGAGTGGCATATGCATCTCAAAGACTGTATTGCCACAAGCACCTTGGCTTCAACAACTGAACTAAATCTCCACCCCAAAATCTTGAGCTCAATCATACCACTACATTTCTCCTTAAGAGACTGTGGTTCACATCCACCTCAAAGAAGAATTACATAACAAATTAAAAGACTTCACTTCAAAAGACTGCACTACACATATAACTCAAGGACCACTATACATCTGCATCTCAGCAGGAAAGAGTATGTTGCAAAGTATACTTGCATTTTCAACATGCAATAAATAAAGTTCAAGCACACTTAATGAAATCACACAGTACTTAAAATAAAAATCAACTTACCCCCTTCACTGATTCCACTAAGAGAGGGATCGCAGTCTGGCCCTCCTATAGGGTTACTCCATGGAGACTGCCTTAGTGCAAGAGCAAACCCTCTCTTGAATTCCAGAACTTTGTCTGTTTTAAACTGGATTGTAAGTGTGTTCGCACAGGTGCTAAACACAAGGACACCAATCTGTGAGGCTGACAGAGTCCCACACAGACCTGTCTTAAAGTTGATTCCCCTCAGCAGCTTGGCATTATCTGGTCTCTGGGCTGTAACAAGGAAACAGGCAATGGAACTAATTCCAAATCTTATTAAGATACATTACACAAAATTTGGTCTCTGGGCTGTAAGAAGAAAATGGATCATGCATAAAATATGGACCATGATGGCCTACTTGATTTAATAGTACTCATCAAGTTGCATCCTCTCACTGAGATGCTTGACAGAAAGAATAGTATGTACATACGATGCCAAAAATCTTCGTGTGCATGAGATAAACTTAAAAATACCAGGAGTAGTACAAAAGCTTATCACTACTTTGTAGAAGTGAACTCAAAATGTCTATTTTATGCAAGACAAGTATGTATTTTATTATGAATAAATGTGATTCACATATGTACTTGATGTCAAAGTAGTAGGTTAACTTTAAAAGATAAACTAACTTAAATACTTTCTGATATCAAGTTCACAGGTAACACACTTTATTACTGACCGTTTTAAAATTTAAATGTATGGATGATTATAAAGTTCAACCATCACTGTTGGTGGTTAGCTGGGCTTGAAACTCTTACAACAAAATATGCAGTATATTAATAGCTAATTAAATCTAAAGCACATTTTTATTATGCTATTATAAATCACTTGTTGACTTTTAAACTAGAATGTGTCAGGTTTTATTCCTTGAGCAAACATGTCTTACAATCATAGAGCTTCAGAAAATCCCCACAATAGCTTGGATTGCCGGAAGCATCTATCTGAGCTGTTGAATCTACATCGAATGTAGTGATCCTAATCTCCCACTGATAGTTTAGCTTCCCAATGATGGAGACAACACAGTTTTTCTCTGATGCATAGAATGACTGCTCAACAGTCTGTGAGACAACTATGTACTCATCACGGTCCTGGAGATACTTTTCCTGTGGGTTCCAGATGCTGCTACAGTCTCCATACTGGTTTTGAAGAATAACAGTGCTCTCTGCAAGAAAGATTCATATTAAAATAGACAATACACAATAAATCTCAATATATAATCAGAATTTAACAGCTTTTTAGGTAGGAGTAGCAAATGTAAAAATTGCAAATGGCACTAAAGTCTTTCAGATGGCAAATTCACCTCACCTCACCAAAATGAACATATAAAAAAATGAAACATCTAATGACTCATGCTGATTTGAGTTATCTGCAAAATAGTACTGTATAAACTGCCATCTTTTTCAAACAAGTAGTTACAACTATCATTTCTAAGAAACTGCTTTTTCTGATTTTAAACCCACCCCACCCACCTAATAAAAAAACCCAAATAACTGTTTACTTGACAATTGATATATTCTGCAAATTCTGTTAATCACATTTTGAAGATATTGTGTAAAGATGATGTGAGCAACTGAATTTCTTAGCAAACACACAAGAATAAATGGATCTTTCTGAAATAAATAAAACTTTTATTTGTTTGAAAAGATAATGTCAAGGATGAGTGGTATTGCAAAAGCAATTACAGGTTATTAATTTCAAAGACTACAGTCATGTAAGAGCCAGATCCTGAATAGAAACTTTGAAAAAGCAGCTATTTTCTGGTATATGTACATTATGTAACTGAATATGTCAGTATTTTTCTGAAAAGAATTTGGCAACTAGATGTACTTTGAAATTAAAATAAATCTGCCAATTTGAGATCAGTAAAATTTTCACCAGTTGCTATCATGAGTTGCCGGTAACAAGTGGTCATAACCACATGCGTTAATAAAACATTCCTTGTCATAGTTAATTAACCTACTTTAATATCATGTCAATTGTTTTTTTTTTTTTATAGAGTTTAACGCCATTTTTCAGCACACGATAGGCTATACATGGCGGTCAGTATTATTGGTGGAGGAAGAACCAGGAAAAATCCCCAGAAAGAACCACCGACCCAAGAGAAGCTACTGGCAAGCTTTCTCACATAACTACATTAGCTGAATCTTAGACTCGAACCCACGCAGACAGAGGTGAGATGGCAGTGATCCATAATGGAAAGTGCTTTAGACAACTCGGCCACTCGGGGCCCACATGTCAATTGAGTAACAGCCAAAACTGCATATTTGACAAGGCATAATGAATGTCCATGGCTGAAATGACATGTGATCTTCCAAGCATCAAGTAAACAAGGGTACTGATTGTTAAAATGAACATTAATTCAGCCCAGTATCCTTGCCTGATATACCAATTTCAAAACCAATGATACAAATGCCAAATTTCAGTAACCATAATCAAAATATAGACTGACAGGCAAGTGCCAAAATTTTGCCAAAAGGAAAAGGTTACATCAGCCGACTGAATGATTAATGTGAAACTATAATGAATAACATTTTCAAAGTCGTCTTTATAAACATTCACTGAACTGTGAGGTGACAGTTAGAAAGATGCTGAAGATCTTGGAAATAGAAATGTTAGAAATCTGATGATCAGAGCGAAGCGGCTGATTGTAAATATCATTCAGAGTGGGAGAAAAAAATCATATATATTTGCTTACAAGTCCAACTGAAAACTGCACAGGCCCAGATCTGCTGTTGCATTATGTGCCAACAGATCTGGGTCTGTGCAGTTTGTTAGGAGTAATTAGTAGTACAAACAACATACATTCTGATGATCTGCAATACATTCTGATGATCTGCAGGTACCGGTACATTAATTATTCTATGGAAGATAAGAATCTTTGTTGTTTGCAGTTTTACCCTACTTATAAGCAAGTATATAGACTACTAGAAATCTGAGAAAAATTAATATGAATGCCGGAAATATGAATGTAATGTTAGGCACTATCTGCACTTCCGTTAAGTACATAATGCAGTCAGATGTTCTAAATTGCAAATACATACAAATTTAGACTCATATTTCATCATTACATTTAGACTCATATTTCATAATCACATTTAGACTCATAATTCATAATCACATTTAGACTCATAATTCATAATCACATTTAGACTCATAATTCATAATCACATTTAGACTCATAATTCATAATCACATTTAGACTCATATTTCATAATTGCATTTAGGCAGTCATATTTCATAATCACATTTAGACTCATTTCATAGTCACATTTACTCACACTGGGTGATGATTTATGACACTTGAGAGCGGCTGAGTGTATAGAATGAAGAGAACAGGTCCAAGAATAGAGCAACATACGTCAACTGGGCTGGAATGTATAATTTGTGTCCTGTTGACTGGAGACGGTGAAGTAATATATCATGGTCTATTGTGTCAAATGCTGCACATAAATCCAGGAGAGTGAGGACTGTAATCTTTCTACTATCCAAAGCAGAGAATGTCATTAAATACTTTCAGAAGAGTAGTTTCTGTACTGTTGCAATGGCGATATGTAAGTCTGTACATTGCTAAAGAGACTGTTTTAATTCAAATGAGATACAAGTTGGGTTAGAACAACATTTACTAAGATTTTTTTATATGAATGTGAGATTAGAAACTGGGCGGTAGTTCTTTAAATCGTTATGGTCAAGTGTTGGTTTCCTCAGCATAGGCTTAACGATGGAAGTTTTGAAAAATGATGGGAATTCCCAGGATGAGAGAGATATTAATAACATCAGTTAGTGAAGGCAATTTTGGGTCTAAGCACTCAAGCAGCAGTGATGTCGAACTTGGATCAAGTTCACAAGACTTTGGTGCACTTTTCATCATGATTGTCCATACTAAATCAATAGAAACATAAAATAATTGGAAAACATGGACAGAGACAGAAATTTTTTCCATTTGCTTAAGGATATTAGTTTTCTTTGAGGTTTCAGCAAAACTATTTTTTTGTACATATTTCAAAAAGGAAAGATATTTCCTTGATCTGGGAGATTGTATTCATTTCCATTCCTGATTTCAGAGGTAGTCAATTGTAGCTAGTTAGGTAGCATGACTATTTGGGTTATATTACAGCACAGATTATTAAAGCCAGACATCAGGAAAAGCAGATTATGATATAACAATGCCATGCTAAGGTGGTTTGTAAATACGAACAAGGAAATTGTTAATATAAGAATAGATTCCTGTCAATTTTATATTCAAGTTTGTGGTTTCCTGTCATGGTAACTTTGAATTCCAAACCCAAGACTGTATATATAATTTTTAACATCCAACAATGTTGGAAAAAAGAATGACAGATGTTATCTTTTGTTGCTAATAAAGAAAAGAAAATTTCAAGTTGTGACATTGGCAAAGTTTAGTATGACCTCTGTGGTTTGGAAGCCAGTATACTTATAAAAATGTGCAAATCTACTTGTCTGATGCCCTGGTTCTGTCACTTGTAAACAATGATGCTGGGAGTTTTTGTGCACCTAAGGTTTCTGTCACCAATATTGCAGTGACACGCATTCCAAATTTGACAGATTACGGTAATGAAAATAAAATACTGCATAGCTTACCATTTGAAAAGAGGCAATTGTGACCTAAGTATTCTGCTCAAAATAATATTAAATTTGGACACATGATGATGGCATACCATCACCGAGTTTTCATGACTCACGATATGTTAGCCTATTCTTCACACAGCTTTGAAAAGATATGTTTATCCATCAGGCTATATAAATGAAATAGATTATTTTGGACTGTTTCTGACAGCAGTTCAGTCGAGTAATTTGGTCAGATTTACAGCTTGTTTTACAAAATTCAATGTATCAATGCCAATAAATGGTAAGAGAGATTAAGCAAACTAAACTGATCTTGTAAAAAAGTTAGTAAAGCTCAACATTTGATATAAAAAAAATATACTATTATGTGGAATATAAAGAACAATGAATAGGATGTGATGTGTTTACGATGTCTTGTTTATGGGGAAAATAATTTAGAAACAGACTAAACACTGGGGGAATTTCTTGGTAATCCTGTTCTAGTGGCAAGTTGACACACTGGGTGAAAGATAGTCCTACATGTAAGACCCGACACTGATATTTATGTTTTGGGCATCAGGGTCTTACTGCATAACGTACAGCGCTGTGTAGTGTTTTGAACTCTACTGTCAGGCCAATAAGAGGTGAAATTTTCATGATTATCACATACTTAGCAGCAAATATAAACATTTTCCGATTGAAACCTACAAGAACATAATTCGGCATACCTCGACTGTCCCATTTTAACAAATTCAAATTTATGTCAACTGAACAAGAAAATGTGTCTGTTTGCAAGTGTCTGATATTGAATCCACCAGGAGAAAAACAGCACAGTAAGTATATTAATTAAACATAAATTAGTGGAAGAGTGTCGATATAGGTTGTCAAGTATGTGCGATATTCCTGAAATTTTGAAAACTCGTTCTGATGTCAACGACATCGGAACAGACTACACAAGGCCGTTATTCGGATCGCAAGACATAGCACTTAAACAAAATCAACATGTAGGACTAGGTGAAAGACGATTCTCTATGTGTGGGACAATTTTTTACCAACCTGGATTAAGATGCAGAATTGTTTTTGAGGTATACATTTTCATCTTTTAAATAATGTATTTATTTGTATGATTCTAAAAGATACATAGTAAATAGGATTTTCTGGGTTACAGGTTCAAGAAGGCCATCGAGTGTGTCTTCATGTTGACATTTAGAAATCACATTTTCATATGCATTTCGAGTCGAAATGTGGGATAATTTAGTAAACTTTATGAAGATAACTTTACTTAAATTAAGTATGGTCGTTCTTTCTAGATACAAAATTGACTTTTTAACCAAAACAACACGTGATCCAATGTTTACAGAAATGACGTATCGTTGCGCAGAATTACTTTTGCTTCAGTTGTAAATACATGTATATGAAAACCACTGGTGTAAATACATGTTAATGAACATCACTGGTTAATGCAAACCAATTTTAGATGCTTTTTGAAACCCTACTCTTCTTTTTATAAAGGAACCATTGATTAGAATAAGCATGATTACCTGGAATTTGTGACAATACTAGCGACACGTATTTCAAAATAATCAACGTAAACAGTGGTACCACTCTATTGTGGGTCTCCATTTTGAAAGGTTTGGTGTCTGTGAGAAACGTACTAAAAAACGTATCCACGCTCTAATCCGGTTATTTATAAAATACACATAACTTCACGGTATGCCGAATATTGCATGTAAAATGCCAGGATTAAAAAGGACTGTTTAAAAGATTGGTTAATAATAATAATAATAATAATAATAATAATAATAATAATAATAATAATAATAATAATAATAATAATAATAATAATAATAATAATAATAACAACAACAATAATAATAATAATAATAATAATAATAATAATAATAATAATAATAATAATAATAATAATAATAATAATAAACTTTTATACAAAACACATATCTAATCACTTCGAAGTCAATTACATTTTTTTTGTACATATATTGCTAAAACACTGAGCTGCAAACCACTGAAACACTGGTCAGTGAGCATTAATACCAAGACTAAAATATAGCGATGATAGCAAACAGTAAACATATACATATTACATATAATATCGGATTGTACTTTTCATACCTTTTTTTTAGGGTGCTTTCTCTTGTTTGGTCTTTGCAGACCAGGTAGGGAGGCACTCCTGCCCTACTTGTAAGCGCTTGCTATATATTGTATATGTTGTTAGATAGTATGAGTTGTTATTATTCAAGTTTTTATTGTTGTTGTTTTGTTTTTATTATATACATTCATCATTTTCTAGAAAATAATCTTTTGCTATTTTCATTTCTTATTTCTGCCATCTTCGTTTTTTCTCTTCTCCTGGTTTTGTCCCTTTTTCTTTTTGAGTCTACAGTTTCTATAGTTATTGTTGTTGATGATTTGGGTATCGCAATTTTGTACAGAAGTTGAAAAACCCCTTCTCCCCGTCAGCCGCAATCATATTAGTCGGAATTATTACCTTAGGAGCACCCAGCGATGACCGTTGCAAGGCAACGACCGTCCACTGGCCGACCAACATGTGGGGAAGCGTAGGCCTGGTGTGTCTGTAAAGCCGCTATTCCCACAGTCAATAAATTATCGCACGGGTTTATCCGGCCCGAAAATATCAAAAGCGGAGAATTTTTATAGGCGTAAGCTCGAAGCTCGTCGAGCTTAGACATCGAGCTTCGATCCCCCGAAAATGCTCCAAAATTATCGAGCCTCGAGCTCGAGCCTAGGCTCGTCCCAAACTCTACTTGTTACTTTTGGGTTCTCCGTTGCTGTTATTTCTGCTGTTGTTTTTGTTTTTGGTCTTGGCTGGTGGGTTCGCTGGTTGTGTTTGTTCCAGATCTTTCCTTGCTTGGATAGTTGTTGATGGTTTTAGTTGCGATTGTACTTCTATTCCTGTTGTCGTTAGTGTTAGTGGTATTTGTAATACTTCTTGAAGCTTGTTTATTTGCTCTTATTCGAGTAAATCTTTCGTTTGTATATGTATAGGTTTATTTGCTGTTGTTCTTATTGTTGTTGTTATTGCTTTTGTCCTTGCTGTTGCTGTTATAATCTTTGTCGTTGTTTTGAAGTTGGTTTTTCTTGCTGCTGCTGGTTTTGTTTTTGTTCCTAATTTTGTTTGGGGTGTTGGGGTGTTGTATCTCTTCCTTTTGTTGCTAGTTTGCATTCTGTTTTAGTCGCATTTTGTCGTACACTGTTTCTGTTGTATGTTGTCTTGTTGTTTCAGCTACCATCTCATTGGGGTAATTTCTTTATCTGTACAGTCTGAGACTGGTTATTTTTCCCTTGTTGATTTTGATTTTATTGTAGTTGTTGCTTCCTTGTTTGTCTTTTTCTAGTATCTGCTTGTGTCTCCTATGTCTCTTGATTTGTAGGGCATTTAAAAGGTATGTATGTATGTATGTATGTATGTATGTATGTATGTATGTATGTATGTATGTATGTATGTATGTATGTATGTATGTATGTATGTATGTATGTATGTATGTATGTATGTATGTATGTATGTATGTATGTATGAATGTATGTATGTATGTATGTATGTATGTATGTATGTATGTATGTATGTATGTATGTATGTATGTATGTATGTATGTATGTATGTATGTATGTATGTGTTAGGATAGATTTTTTAGTAAAATTAATACGATCGCTATTTTCTTTAAATTGTATTAAAGTAATGTTTATTCATTTATATTAAAGTAAGTTTCTAAAATATATTAAGATTAATTTCATTTATTTCCAAAGCACAACTATATATTAATGGAATGAAAATAGTTGATGTGCAAGCATAAAATTGGCAACGTACATCACTAGCTATACGAATGAACATTGTTGTGTGGATTAAGTGTATAATGTTACTAAAGGCATTGTATGCTGTTTCGCTGATTCAGTAAGAACTCCCCAGCTGTTCTGTAAGAAATATATAGTTATAAAAAACAGACACATTTCAAGATTATGAATTGGCAAATACATGCCATATCGCTGATTTAGCTACAAACTCATAGATCATATCAGTAAAAACATATATTCTGTAACCCAGACATTGACGAATACATGCCATATCGTTGATTTAGCTACAAACTCATAGATTCTATCGGTGAAGACATATATTCTGTGACCCAGACATTAGCGAATTACCAATTCGGTTAATGAAAGTGGGTTAATCTTTCTAAGAACATCTAGCGGCACAAAAACAAAATGGTTCTCAACTAACTGATTCTTACCTGATGGAACTGGTTCTTACCTGAAGAAACCGATTTCTAGCAAGCATCTTTTTCTGACCGTTACGCTAAAGGTGTGACCTTGTTTAACCCTGACATGCTGGATGCGTATAAATAGATCACGTATCCAAGCTCAGGTCAGTCTCCGTACAGACAAGAAAAGAGATGTCTGTCATCTTATTCCAGGAAAGAACTGTACATGTCGAAAAACTTCTTTTAGGAATAAGTACTTTTAATGTTTCAGATTTTAATAGTAACATTGTTATGTTAGCAACATTGTTCACTTAATACTTTTATTTATAATATATTGCAATAGAATGTTTTATGTTTTAAAGAATTCATATTTAATTATATTTATGTAATTTTTATTGTAAAGGTTGAATTCGCTACCAACTTCATGTTTTGATTTAATGTTGAAATAAAGTATTCTTTAAGCAAGAAAGAATACTATCTAGCAATAAATTCTAAATCTATATTATATTTTAAAATAAGTAAAATACATTTCTTTAAATTAATTGTTACATTAATTACAGTTATTACATTTTATACTTTGGCTATATTGAAATTGATCGAGAATTAATTATTTGTATAGTATTCTAAAATGAATCAATGAAGTTGGAAAGCTTCATAAGGAAAATATAATATGTATTTCATGAATTTTTATTATAAAGTTTTTAGATGTGTTTCTAGAAAATAGTAATATATGTGTGTTGATTATTTAAATAAAGTTTCCGTACCGACAAGAAAATAAATGTCTGTCTTCTTATTCCAGAAATAGCTGTGACTAATCATCGTGGCGTAACCTCTTCCCCCCTCTCTCTCTCTCTCTCTCTCTGTCTCTCTCTCTCTGTCTCTCTCTCTCTGTCTCTCTCTCTGTCTCTCTCTCTCTCTCTCTCTCTCTCTCTCTCTCTCTCTCTCTCTCTCTCTCTCTCTCTCTCTCTCTCTCTCTCTCTCTCTCTCTCTCTCTCTCTCTCACCATGCATATTGACGTTCCTTAGCTTACGAGTAATTCCTTCTCATAGCAAGAAATGAGAAGAAGGTTATGAAAAGCTGATCACAACATGCATAACAAAAAAATTCACAACAAGTGACGACAACAAACAACTTTTTCTTTCATAACATATGTATGTATGTATGTATGTATGTATGTATGTATGTATGTATGTATGTATGTATGTATGTATGTATGTATGTATGTATGTATGTATGTATGTATGTATGTATGTATGTATGTATGTATGTATGTATGTATGTATGTATGTATGTATGTATGTATGTATGTATGCATGCATGCATGCATGCATGCATGCATGTTTACAGACCATTCAGATCGGCCTCACCTAAATGTTATGGGTTACGGTATGACCCGAAGAATATTAAGTGTGTTTAAGTGTTATAATATCCGCTAGTATTCTTATCTTTATAATATTATTCATTCGGCAAATTATATGCAATAGATATGTGTAGGTATAGTGTGTGTGTGTGTGTGTGTGTGTCTGTGTGTCTGTGTGTGTGAATATATATATATATATATATATATATATATATATATATATATATATATATATATATATATATATATATATATATATATATATATATATATATATAATGCACACTTTTTAAACAGACTTTTAAAAATAAAGTAAGGATTTTACAATGACGTATTAATTACTTTCAGTAGGCATGATACCAATAATTGGTAATTAATACATAAACGAGCCCTTTTGAGTCGGACCTTTTCGGACCGGGTCTTTTCGAGCGTTAGTCCGTTGTGGTCGTGGGCCTTTTTGGTACTGGTCCGTTGTGACCATGTAGCCTGAATGTAATACCGAGGGTACACATATTGTATCAAGAACCGTTTTAAGGCATTAAAGAGAAACACCAATCACTTTACTGACCAAGGACCCACATTTATTGACCAACACCTTCAATGCTGACTTCATATTGATCACTCCAACAACGTATTGATGGTATAGTGATGGTGTTGGATAGTAAATATTTAGTCATTGATAAATCCAAACGACGAAGTGATTAGTAGGTCTAGTTTAGCATTAAACTTCCCTTTAAATGATATAGGGGCCCGTTGTTTGGAACGTATGGATATTTTTAACATGTCATGTAAGAGGTCTGGTGTATTGCTTAGAATTCTTGGATTTCTATCTGTAATAACCATTTTATCACGTGTGACAAGTAAATTTATCATCTGTACAAATTAAATATTTTTTTATTAAAAAGCTAGTTGATAGTTGGATATAACAGCGTTAGAAGTTTAAGGTAAGATATTCGTACCAATAAAACCAGCATTTTTTAAGTTTTGTACAATCGTAGTATTGTCTTTGTTTTAAAATACAATTGTAAGAAAACGTTCCATACATATTTCGTCAGAAACGTTTCGTAAAGAGATTCATACAATAACTACTTAAAAAATTTCCTTCTGAAATTAATCATTCCGTATATGAAGGGACTGCTAATACGATTTATGTAAATATTTCGGCATCTTTTCAAAGTCTTTTATATTTATCTTAATATCATTCTATGTTACAGAATAAATTTAGACTAAACGAGGTTGAAAGTAGGAAGAAGACTCAGATGAAACTAGCACAGGATATTAAATCATAAATGTGTACTGTAACAAGATAACCGGGACGGATATTTCGGTATTTCGGATTGATAACAAACACCTTTTATGATACAGATATAAAGATTATGGTTTAATGTGGCGATATATATATATATATATATATATATATATATATATATATATATATATATATATATATATATATATATATATATATATATATATATATATATATATATATATAAGCAAAACAATGAAATGCATGCGTAGTGTATCCAAATATTGGATTTAATTATACATAATTACGCACAGACTAGAAGATGCGAACAAATTATACAATGATACAAATCAATGATACAATGATACGAAACAATGATACAAATCAATGAAACAATGATACAAAACCCCAGCGAAAAAAAATATACAAAAAGAAAATGAATACAGTTTACTCACGTAGTAAACAATGCAGGATTACTCATATAGTAAAAATGTATACGCTCAAGTAGCGAAACTATGTTTGAAAAATAATAACAGGACAGATAACAACTTATCTTTCCAGTCCCAAACCATATACTGGGTTCCGCAAACCCACATTAGCCCACGGCTAACAATTTACGAATAAATATATATAATCAACTATTAGTATACAGCTCCACAGCTGGTACAATAGAACTTCACAATTTCTACAGACTCCGGACCTTCGGAATACTACGAAACATTAGACCCTCCAGACACTCTGGTCATTTAGACAGCTCTACTGCTGGGTCACCCTTGTCACCCTTGACATGAGACACTCCGGTACATTAAACAGCTCTGGACACACCAGTGCATTTAATCACAGCTCCCGACGTTTGACAGCTCCGGACACCCCGGACGTTTAACACCCTCGTACAATTAGCCCTACAGCTAAAGTTGTGCCAATCCTTCCTCCCTCGGATCAATAGCCCTACAGCTACAGTCCTTTAATCCAGCCGCTTGTTGACAAAACCCTTAGTAATGTGAAGATCCTTCACATATAGCAAAGTATTTATACGGATTCGTGCTCCGTATCGAGAACACTCTGCACGTGCGGCATAGAGCGAATTGTACTCACGATTCCGAAGTACAACTGCCCAACTGCACAAAACTCAATCCCCGTTGTGAGCCTCTAACCCGCCAAATAACGGTCTAGATCCTCAGAAGGTGTGCTTAGTGTATGACGACACAACATATATATCTTAATTAAGGTATATATAGGACGGTACATTTCCCGTATGAACCCTCGGAAAGCCATTCACAATCCAACAGGCTCAACGAGAGTACATATTATGTTTACAACTATTTACATGATATATACAACTATATACAAAGGATTATATAGGACGGCACATACAAATGATTATATACAACTATATACAAAGGATTATATAGGACGGTACATACAAATGATTATATAGGACAATACAACACTACGGGGGGGGGGGGCTTCCTCTACATTCAGTTAAAGCACTCTCCGCCATAACATCGCCCGGAGAAAATGCAAAAACACATTCACACCCTGTGACAGTGTGACGTAGAGGTTTTCAGTTGAACTTCGATTATGGCTTGGAGCCCCAATAATAAAACTATCTATATACTATATAAACTGACTAATATACGAAAATCAACAAGGGTGTGTGATTTTTACTTTCGTTTTTACTTAATTGTGATTATTGACAGAATCTAAACAAATCAAGATACCTGACAGAAGTATTAAATAAAAGAATTTTGTAGTTGTAAATATTTATTTATTTCACTCGTTTTCTGTATAAAAAAGATCAAAGAACGAATTGAGAGATAATATGTGATTATTCCCATAAGATCATAGAGGTATTTCCGTCACAACAACAAAAAAGTTATCTCTGTTACAAGATTATACACACATTACTACATGAGTTACTTCCCTTCGGTGTTCTACACCGCAGCAGAGAGGGTGAACCTACAAATTTCAGAGCGTCGATTCGGAAATCTGAGGCTTCTACCAAATAGTAAAAAATGGCGTCTATTCGATAAAATAAGATTTCCTTATATACGCCAACGTCGTTGTCATTCACCCTCTCTGCTGCTATGGGTTACGATTTTAACCGAATATTTGATCCAGTCCTTAGGATCTCACAAACAGACTAATCGCTAACACCTCCTCTTGTAGATCAATTAGATTATTGGACTGATCTGTGAGTTTGAAATTAATTCTGGTTAATGAATCATTATGACACCGCATATAGACTGGATTAACCGGAGACTCAATTATTAAAAATCCTGGAGGGGCTATTGGTGCAAACGAATAAAGAATATATCCTTGCTGAGCTTGATTTGATCGTTCGAGATTAATTTGATAGCTTCTTTCGATAACATCGCATACTAAATTGAGCGCAATCACTGAGGATATATTCACGTTGAACGGAGCGATATGCCTACCGCCACCATCTGGATCATTATTATGTTTGAGGATTTTTATTTCCGGTGATGTTGTTTTTCTCCATGCATCATGAATTATTTTAAAACCAGCATCGATGGTGTCACTGAGAAGTTTTTTTAGTTCTGGTACGTTATATCCCGGTAGTTTGACTGTTGGGATATCCTTGACGGGGATTTTAAATTGTGATGCAAATTTTATTCTCGATGTGGGTTTATCGTCATCTAGTATATCCTGAATAATTTTCAAATTAAATGTTATTGCATATTTCTACGACGCTGATAAATTCATCTCGGGTGAGAGAGCCGGATTTGAGAGATATTAATAAGTGTGAAAAATCATTATTCATCGCTGTGAAATTTTCAATAATTCTAGGTTCGCTAGCAATATGATATAACTCTAAGGGATCCTCCTCCTTCCCTCTCTCAGGTGGTAGGACTCCGATATCAAAAAGCTCTAAAGTGATTTCGTGATATTTATAACTTTTTATTGGATTATAAGGTTTTATCCTGTCTGTGATATAATCAGTTTTTTTGTGGTTCTGGTAATTCAACGGTTTTTCCCCCTGGTGGTAATTCAGGCCATTCTAGTACAGTTCTTATAGAACTCTGATAGATATCTACGACGTATCCTTCTGTGCTTATCTCAATTGCGGATGATAGTGTTGGCTCATGAACCGTTATAGCGATTTTCAATTCTGTTTCAGTAATCGATTTTATTCTACGCGCGAATTCATTATTGATTTGTTCGATTTGGTATGATCCGGTTGGTATCGAAACAACGTTCCAGTCGAGAGTCCCGTCGTCTTTATTCTTTTACGAGAACACCAGTGAATTATTGGGTTGTTGACCACCAAATGATTTTGATCTGATATTAGGCCAACTGTGGTATACTCGTAGTTTTGCTAGCGCTATCTCCTTCACGGGGACTGGGATAGGGAAATTCACACTGAATTCTGGATTCGTTGATGTTATTGATATCATGCTTGTTTGTACTGGGTTCGTGTTCTCCACTATTCGTTGAAGTAATTCCATCGGTGTTGTCATCGTTGCTATACTGTTGTTGTCGCTCTAATTTTGATATCGCGGAATCGTGAATACTGACCATCACTGAGAACTCACTATCTGATATCGTTGAGGTTATTGATATCATTCTTTTTTTTGGGTTTGTGTTTTCTAATTCCATCGGTGTTGTCATTGTTGCTATACTGTTGTTGTCGCTCTAATTTAGATATCGCGGAATCATAAATACCGACCATCACTGAGAACTCGCTATCTGATATAATCGTATTATCGAGTGACGACGATATCATCGAGGATAATTGCGAGTATGCAGTTGATACAATATGAAATTTAATCGAGTAATCCTGCAGTTTACTCTGGCTGCATGATGATATCCTTTTTGTTATTCCGGTTAATATACCCGCGATTGTAGCCGCCGCAGAAATGCAATTTGGAACTACGACCGGGGCAATCATTGTAACCGATGCAAGTATTATTCCGGCGCCAGTGAGAACGCCTGACAACGAGTACATAGTAACATCAACTGCGGTGATTTTTCGTCGGTATTTTTTTATTTTTATTTGATTCTCCTCGGCGAGGGTTTTGAGTCTAGTTTGAAATTCTCTGACCTGATCATAGCGATATCGATGCGATTGTGATTCCATTGACTCTGTCAACGGGATTATTATCGGTTCAATTGATTTCGTTGACTTCGTCAATGATGTCATTGTTATTTTAAACCCGCTAGTGTTTTCAAATTATTCGCCATCGTTAGCGGGAATTGCTAGTTGCTTCAGCCGGAAAAATTATCTACGAGTTCTATACACCAGGCTATTTTTGATCTAATGGTGGAGCTATCAACCGCGACGAAGTGAAAGCGTGGTGTTTTGCCAGTCTCGATAATTAACGTCGCGACGCCACCAGAGTAGGTTCTATTGTCCATGATCATATTAAATTGATCGATAGAGGCCCACGTTAACCTGTAGATGCCATCAACCTTCACTTCCCCATCCCACAAGAGATCGACGGTAGTAAAACGCAGGGGATCGTCTATTATCCAATCCTTGATTCCATGATTGATCGTATACACGATATTTTTAATGCGCTTGTGCGGAATCCTTACCTTTTCAAGATTTTCTATTAGTTTAGAAATATCGAGATAATTTGCCTTGATTTCATTTTCATTCATCATCCTCCCCGCCTCCTTGTTAAAAAAGAAAAGCGATAAAAAGTTTTTAATTTCAGCAAGAGTCATGCCAACCACAGGTGGGGTTCCAAAGAACTTACCAACGATATTTCTTCGAAAAGCATTATAACCTCGTATATGATCATCCAGCTCACGGCCGTGGGCGTCAGTCGCGTCGGTGATTGTAGACACAAGTGCGCCTGGTTTAAGTTGTCCATCCTTGGAATACAGCGCAATAGAGTTTTCAGCGGCGTCGCGCTGCCGTATCAAAATGTTATCCAATGACACATCACTGCTTTTCAATTTACCCTGATCGGAAAATAGCACAACGGTATCCTCGATTGCGTTTCGTTGTTTAACCAATATATCATCCAACGACACATTACTACTTTTCAATTTACCCTGATCGGAAAATAACACAACGGTATCCTCGATTGCGTTTCGTTGTTTAACCAATATATCATCCAACGACACATTACTACTTTTCAATTTACCCTGATCGGAAAATAACACGACAGTATCCTCGATTGCGTTTCGTTGTTTAACCAATATATCATCCAATGACACATCACTGCTTTTCAATTTACCCTGTTTGTCTTGAAATACAACTATTTCCCCGGGGTCAACACTTGTTAAGTTCAACGTCTCAGCGATTTCATCTTCGATTATTTTTTTTATATCACCCGTCGCAGTGTCATCGGGTTTGGGTTTCAGAGGTCTTCCCCAGATATCAATCATTGTTATTGTAAAACTCTTTCACTCTCTAAAATCGTTTTTGACGACTTTGTCGTTGCCATCGACTACTAGTGTATTCATTTACGACAACATGAGGTGGTTTTCCCTTGGGTTACCCAAGGAGTTAGAAATAGCGTTAAGGACATTTAATACTTCGCTGCCACATATTGGTGGGTCAATCATCGTTTGTGTTGGTAGCGTAGAATACCAAGTCTTCATTGGAAAAGTTTTTATATACCGCATAAACTCTTTTGGTGGGGCTAATCCATATGAATCAAAATAGACAATCCCACGTGGATCAATAGCGTACGCAACCCAGTGAGTTCCAGGTCCGGTGCTGTTATCTAAATTAATGATTCCGGTTTCAGTGTTGTTTGGTTTTCTCGGTAATTGATCTCTCATAAAGACACCTCTGAAATTTTTAATCGCTAGTTTTTTTTAGCGGCATCCATTAAATCAAAATTGGACATAGGAATCGAAGATTTGGGAACCATAGGTTCGGAAATCGAAGATTTCTGAATTAATAAACCGGTCCTAGTCTCAGGCCTTTTCCGCTGTACCATGAATACGGGGTTCCTGGTAGTCTTAGACCCTTTCCGCTGTACCACGAATACGGGGTTCCTGGTAGTCTTAGACCCTTTCCCTTTTTTTTATAACCCTGCCCAGTTGCCTTTTTTAGTGCCATTCCTGCCGCGGTACCAACGGCTCCTAACGCTGCCGCTTTAGCCACCGCTGGGGCTGCTGCTGCAATCAATGCTGGAATCGCAGCTAACAACGGGAATATACCGCCTGTTTTAATCATGCTTTTGATAGCAGCCGCAGAAAGAGTAATCTGAACACCCTTTTTTGCTACAAGTGCATCATTGAAATGTTTTATTTGACGAGTTGTCAGTGATAATTTATTTGCACCACCGGTCATTTGATTAGGTTTCAACGTGATTGTGGTTCCACATTGCTTAGCTGATTTGGATTGTAGTTTTTTTAATTGACCGGGTGTCAAAGACACATTGATATTACTATACGACATTATACAATAACAGATTGATTCTAAATCGTTTACGATTTCAATCAAAGATTTTCCACTGGCGCATCTACCACTCTCATTCTTCCACCAACACCTTCGAGTAGCATTGATTTATCACTGAGAATGACAGCAACCGCTCTGTAATTAATAATACCACCAGGACGGGTTACACGTGCTCTAAAGTGTATATCAACGACAGATTGTCTCATCAAATCAAGGTGTTCCAATGAAAAGTAATAAATCGGATATAGACTTTTGAAATCCAATTGTGATATTTGCAAACCAGTATCAACATTTTGATCACGTGCCATATACGACAATAGGTTATGATATACACGTGCAATATGATTTTGACCGTAATCAAGTTGTACGTCTTCAGATGGTTCCTGCTGTCCGTTTATTCTCAGCGAGACTTCTCTAACACCTAACTGATCAAATATCATATGACTACGTTGTTGACTACCAACTCGCTCATTATTCTGTAACGCCACAAATATATGACGTGGAGCTGAAACGCCTTGTCGCGCTGCCAGGTGCCATGTGAATATATCATCGACATTATCAGGTTTAATATCCGTACTCACTGATAACCAACCCAACAACGACTTTCCTCCATGATCCATAAATGATAACAATTTTTCTTCATTTGTGATCGATGGAGTTAACACTGGCATCCACAATGATAGTTTTGTTAAATGGACTTTACCATCGGCAACACCAGCATCACGCCAGATTGCATCATTATCAGTACCCTTTCGTACAAGCGCTACTGTATGCTTCGCTCCATAGATAACTTTTCGGACGTTTCTACAGAATCCAAATATATGATGCAGTGGAATCGCGCATGAAAACTGTCGACGCTGTCCTTGCAACGTTGCTACGCGTGTTGCAAATCCTAGGTTGTAGTTAATGATATTATTTATGACATCAAAATCACCAGCTGGTCTTACATATCCGGCTGGTGCTGGATTAACTGAAGAAGCATGTGTTGCCTTTACTCTAGAATACTGGTTGTGTTCAGGGTGATCAGTGATATCCTTCGCGAACATCATAGATGGACCAGCTGATCTTGTATAATCATCAGAATATCTCGCTAACCCTATGATTGTTGTAGCCACATCAACTTCACGGTCAATGGATTCAATTTCTTTTCCATCAATGAGATATCTAGCGCTTTCAAATAACGCCATGATACAGTTATTGACAAAACCGACTTTGATAGTTGGGTTATTGTCATATGGTGTATTAGCTTCAACATTTGTTACAAGTTCTCCTTCGATTTCGATAAATGCCTCACACGGTAGAAAATATTTACTGGTATCATGAACTTGAAGTTCAATTCGTGATCGGAGATCCGGTTGTGCTGCGTGATAAGAATAAAATTGAAAATCGCGTACGGAATCATTCTTGAGCACTGGGGCATCCATATCAAATGCTGGATCAGGTGACCTTTTGAACATTTTATTCTATTTATCAGAGTCTAAGTCGTAAAATCGTAAACGATTTTCACCGTAGGATTTTCATCGTCGTGTTTTTTTAAAGCCACTTCCCGCTATCATGTTTGCTATCATGTTATTTTGGTCACTCGGAGTCACCAATGACGAAGTCATCAACGATGCTAATTTTTCGTCTACTGCGTTATTTATAATTCTACTAACACTTGCAGGCATTTCCGCTGTAGACGGTAACGGTATCGGTTTCTTTTTTCGTAAATCACTTCGTGATTTCACTAATGATGTTATTTTATTCTTTGCGGCTGAAAACGCTTTTCCGGCAAGATCTCCGATTTTGCTAATACCCTTATCACGAATAACATCAATGGCTTTCATTCCTAGTTGTTTAGCCAACGGCATCACTTTTGGAGCCATTCTCGAAAATAATCCTAAAATGGTATCACCGAGACCATCTCCGTAGTATGCTCTATAAACAGGCAATCGTGAGTTTACCACATAGACGCTAGTTGGTTTGTCATGGTTGTTGTGTATGATCATTATTTGAAATCAGAAACAATTTTTCAATTGTAAAAAAATTTATCAATTGTGAATTCAGTCGCTGTGATACCCACTTGATAACTCGCCAATGAAATCTCGATATGTTTTGATATCCATGATACCACCTTGAAATAACCGCCTGCAGATATCAGCTGCCTCATTAATTATTTCCGGTGAGTTATTTCCAGCTCGGAACCCTCCTACAAGAACTTCTAATCGTGATATATCACTGAGAACACTACCAGGACATGAAAACCTTGGATTCTCACTGGAATCTCGCAATCCACTTCCGCTATAACCCATTGCTTCATCCAGTTTTTCATTCAGTTTTTCTTCATCCGTGGGTTGTAAATAACCAGTAGGATCATCATCATCATCATCATCATCATCAGGTGGTAGTTGTTGTTTTTCAGGCGAGAAAAATATCTTTGCAGGTTGTTGTTTTCCAGGCGAGAAAAATATTTTCTTTGCAGATTGCTGTCGCCGCCTTTGCAATTTTGGCGGTTTTTGTTGTTGTTTTAGTTCTTCAAATTGTTTATACACTATACCCACCGCATTGATATATTCGATGTATGAAGCACTATCTGTCTTAATCTGACTTGTTTTAGTTTTGATTTTGTAGAATATATCAGCCCAGTGAGTTATACTTCTAACAAACTTATGATGTTCTGGTTTCAACATATTTTTCCTGTTTTCATAAGTCGTAACAACAAGCGCAGGAATTTCTGTTGGATCAGTCTTATCAATTGCTGCTAACCCTTCCTCGTTAAATCTCACGCGTAAATCATCTACTGTTCTTTTTGATTCCATTTTTTGTACAGCCTGTTTTGTTTGTTCAGTTTTCGCTGCTATTTTTTCGAGTTCACCGATAACAGATTTCCCCGTCTCGGGATCATCTCCCAGTATAGCACGCTCTACCCCTTTCGTTGCTGTGGTTACTGGTTTAAACAATTCTTCGGATCCCGCAGCAAAATCAGTCTGAAGACTCTGTCGTTGTTGCAGTTTATTTCTTACAGAGTCGCGAATTGGTATAAATCCCCTGATTGCATCCAGTCGTTCACGAGCCAATCGGGTCGTTAATGCTTCATTGACCATTATTTGAAATCAGAAACAATTTTTCAATTGTAAAACAATTTTCCCGAACCTGACCTAACAGACGAAAACAGTTGACATGTCAGATTCTGAGGGCGAAAACCCGAGGTTTTTTTACACAGGATTTTCGAGATTTTTTATCAAAAAGGGCTAAATCAAGCAAATCTTACATGAATTTCAATCAAAAAATGCTAAAAAAAGGAGAATCTGATACGAATTATGGCTAAAAAGTGTAATCTGATAAAAAATCTCGAAAATCCTGTGTAAAAAACCTCGGGTTTTCGCCCTCAGAAACCATGAAATGTCTGACCTGTTTGAGCAATTTTATCTTGAAGACTATGTTTTTTTCATCGCGGGTGGGTGAGAATACACAAAAATAAAAAATTATTACTAACCTGTGAGATGATTTTGACATTCAATCAAAAAATGCTAAAAAAAATGAAAATCTCTTTCAGGGTTGGTCACGGTCAAAATCGTTCATTTTCTTGAATTAACGCTCGTAGGTTTCTAACTTTAGAATTGATATCCTTTTTCAATTCGTATTCGTTACCTAATTCTTTTCGTATTCCTTCTACGATAGTATATAACGGGACGAACACACTTACGTCACTGGAAAATGAAAGAGAGTCTCGAATAGAATTCTGAATTCTCTTGATGAACGCGTATTTCTTGGGTAGCATATACTTGTTAGTGTTAACTCCGTATTCTATATCCTGATAATCCGACATGATTTGATCAGGATTCAATCCATCTGATAGTTTAATATCCCGACTTTTCAATTTTGAAATCTCGGATATAATGCTATTCATATTTTCAGAATTCATATTCTATGATAATGATATGCTTCTAAATGAAAATTATGACGCATCAGACATAAATAAATTGAATTCTCTGTTCGGTCTTTTTTGAAATCGCCGATCGATAAATCCCCTCTGCAACGAATCGTACTGAGGCTCTACAAATACCGAAGTGCCTACTGGCTTCATTCATTGATTGGAATATTTTTTCTTCATTAGTTATTGTATTCAAAGATTTTACGGGTCTCTTCCCAACCGTTTTGCAAGTCCCAGTCTTTCCTCGTTTGATATTCTCACTTTGTGTAACAGCTTGCAGATTTGATAAAGAATTGTTCCTTGGATTAGAATCTTTATGATCAATAACAGAATCATCCTCGATCAATCCATTGAAAGATTCATACGCAAAACGATGATTGAGATAAGTTTTCTTTTCTTTTCCCCCACCAACAGTAAACTTCAAATACCCGTGATTACTCACAACACCAACTGGTTTCTTCAGTCTACAGTGTCTGACAGTACCATCACTGGATGCTTCATAATTTGTAATCAAGGGATGCGGTCTGAATTCTTGGTTCATTATATACTATACTATTCTTTGTCTAATTCATTGTTTGGTTTAATAATAAATCTTTCAATATAGTCTTGAGGTGTTCTTATGACTTTATCCTTGACTCTGACAGTGTCAGGGTCAGGGACTTTGTCAGGGACAGAGTCAAGGTCAGAATTTTTGATTGAAAATTCATATGATTTTCCATTTTTGATTCTTTTGCCATAATAACGCTTCAATTCCCTGTATCGTTTGCCACCGCAATTCAAACACAATTGCGATTTTCCCCTGATCCCAACCCCACATCGTATGCAAGGTAACAGACCTAGGCTTCCACGACGAAAACTTTGCATATGATACCCACAGAATTTGCTTCTGCATGATTTGTTACACGGTGTCGTTGATCCAATCATAAGCCATTTGCAGTGATTCATTATATATAAATCTTTCATTTAAATGCTTGTTTTAATTATAGTATGGAGGAGTTCAAGAGATTATCGAAAATTAAGCCCTGGAAAAATGTTAAATTCAATCTCGATACACCAAAGAGTAGAATTCGTGATAGAATTATACTGAAGGAGTTCCAAAGATTATCGAAAATTAAACCCTGGAAAAATGTTAAATTCAATCTCGATAATGAGTTCCAAAGATTATCAAAAATTAAGCCCTGGAAAAATACTAAATTCAATCTCGATAATGAGTTCCAAAGATTATCGAAAATTAAGCCCTGGAAAAATGTTAAATTCAATCTCGATAATGAGTTCCAAAGATTATCGAAAATTAAGCCCTGAAAAAATGTTGAATTCAATCTCGATAGAGTCTCTGATACACCAAAACGTCTAATCGGTGATAGAACTATACTGGGTAAAATCAGGGAGTGTTTTAATGAATTCTACCGAGACGGTGCAGCATACTGTTGGTCGACATTTCGAATTATCAATGATGATGTTAATGTACCCAACATCGATGCTACTATGAACGATGAAAGAGCAGCTGAGGTGATTTCACACCTTTGCGAGCCAACGGGTTGGAAATCCAAGGGTGTAAAATCCAAAGGGGGGATTCGAAGAATTTTATCATGGAAAATCAAAGATGGAAATCCAAAGGTAAATTGCAAAGCAATTCCCAAACAAAGCAATTCTCAACGGAAGTATTTTTTCAGAATAAAATTCATTATCGAAGTCGAAGGTAAATGGATTATCAGGGATAAATTTGAACCAATCCTCAGGAATAATAATACTGTCATTGTGAGTAGAGATTCCAAACCAGGAATTCTAACTGGAATTGACAAACCATACTACGAGAGATCTTATCCTGTAACAGCAATCGTTTATGGGTTATATCCGTTAAATGATAAACCCGATATCGCAAAACTAGCTCCTATGAAGTATTCACCGTTGACTTCGTCAAGGCTCAATTGTGTAGCAACACGGGTAATGGAACACTTCACAAATGCATCCCGAGGAAATAAACTAACTGATCTGCGACGTAGGAAAATAACCGAATGGGAACTGACAGTGAAACAGCACGGTGCAAAGATTTCTGATATAGCTAAATTAGAAACATCATTAAGATTCCCAATAACCGTTATGACGATAACCGGAGAGGTTTTATACGAACCGAAATATAACAAAAATGGAGCGCCAATACAAATTATTGATCATAACAAACACGCGTGGACACCTGCGGTAACAGTATTTCCACGAGAACGAACCGTGAGATATATCCCCGAGGAATTCGTCGGGGATGTTTTTTATAATGAGAAATTATTCGATGCTATTCACACGCTGTGTAAAGATGATCCTGTGTCAGTGTGGTTACTTAGAAGTGATGAGGATCCCGAAATAGGATTCGATCAATTTGTAAGACCAAATGGTGAATTATATCGCGTTGAAGAATTAGATAACAGAATGAGAAAAATCGCTAGTGAATTTTCACCGGAGAGTTCCCATGAAAAACTACTCACGGATAGTTTTACTATTCCATCAGTGGTAGCTCACTTCGCAAGAGAAAAAAACTCATGGCGTCCAACACGAAGTGATTTTCTCGAGGATGTTAAATCGAGCTGCGTCAAATTCGGTCATGGAGGACTGTGGAATACGAAATACTCACGTGATGGTATGATTTCAATTGATATATCCGCGTGTTATCCTGGAAGTTTTCTCGGATATGGGAAATGTGCTGAGTACTTTAAACGATTTGGACACCCCACGCATGAAATGACTCGTGTTGCGATAAATGGACCATTACCTGATTTTGATTTAACCGGATTCGCTCGTGTGATATCATTTGAACTCGCTACAGGGTTACATCCGTGTAGTTATCTTTGGCTTGGTAGACATATATCTGAAAAACACTGGATGCCAGTAGTGTTACTACGATATATGATCGATTGTGGTATGCTAATATCGTTGATTGTTTCCGAAGCTATTATATCCTATCGAGCTCAGAAAGAAGTTTGGCTACCACAACCCGATCTAGATAGAATAATTAGCGAACAGCGAAAACGGTTTCCTGATTTCAGCGAGGAAGAAGTCATGAATTGGTCTAAGAAGTTATTTGAAATTAAAAGCGGACAAGCAAAAGATTTTGGACGAAGAATAATCGGTAAATTTACCCAGGGTGGAGGATACGACAATGCAAAATACTCTTCGAGGTTGATCATAGACAACGCTGAATACGATTTTATTGTAACGGATTTAACGAAACAAGGAAAACTTGTATCCCGTAAGGATGCTTTTCTATCCAATGGTGAGAAATTGGGTACGGTTGTTACCTACTGTGATGGATATAATTCCCAGTACACACATTTGAGAGGTTCTATGCTAGCCTATGCTTGTATTAATCTATTTTCGATGATAAATAGATTTCCTAATACCGCGGTTAGAGTAGCCACTGATTCGATGTATATACACAGTAAATACAAATCAGCAGTGGCTGAATTCACAGATCCCGAGGAAGCGTGGGGGTGTTGGAGATTTAAAAAGGAAACGCTACATGAGTATTGTGAATCCGCAGATGTTACCATGGATGATAAATATCTTTCGTGTAACCGTATTGAAATTCAATCAGAATTTTCTAATGCACCACCGGTATCTGATCCAATATGTAGATATAAGACAGTTTATTCAAACGGTTGTGGTGGATCAGGAAAGACAACTCGTGCAATCGAATTATTCCGTGGGAAGTCCAACATGATTGTGCTAACACCAACTCACAGACTCGCCAGAGAAATGATACAAAGAGGGGTAAATGCCTGTACTTATCACAGTTTTTTTCGATGGAAGGGTGACAAATGGACCCCTGATCGAATGGGTGATAAATTCATTCCTGAAATCATAATTTGGGATGAAATATGCACAGTGTCATTAGATGTATTACAAACATTTCTCGAGTGGTTGTTAAACAAAAACACAAAAGTCGTCATGTGCGGTGATCACGGCCAACCACCACCATTTGTCGGTGCATCCCCACATGAATGGCTAAAGGGTTTTGTAGACTATTATGAATAAATTACCACTGATTATAGATCACTTGATGAACGATTACGAGAATTCAAAGCGCTAATTAGACTACAACCGGATAGAATCCAATGCGAAATAGCGCGTGAAGTGATTTCAGAAACCCCAATGAATGATTTCTGGGAAGCGTGGAAACCAAACGATTTGATAATTGCAAGTAGAAAAATAGTCAGAGACACACTTCAGATGAAATTATTTGAATTGCATCAAGAAAAATTTGCAACACTTCCAGTACCGTTGTGTTATAGGCCATCGGATACACGAAAACAGAATATAGAAGTTGATATTCCAGGACAGAGTGAAAAACTAATTCTCGTATTAAATGATATTGTGCTGGTTGATATCAGCGTCGTTGAAGATGCATTGCGTGCTAATAAATCCCCGTGGACGCTAGGATACGCAGCGACGATACACTCCTCACAGGGATTGACTATCACAGACACAATTGTTTGGATGGTAGATAATCGCATCGAATGGTCGAATTTAATCTATCTCGCAGTATCCAGAGTACGAAAAATAAATCAGCTTAGAAGAATTGTCCTTGAAAATCCTAATGACAATGCAATAAGTGATACTGTCACCGGTGATTTCATCACTGGTGATTTCATCACTAAGGACATAATCAGAAAAAACTTTCTGGTTATAAACAGCAGGATAAAAAAAATAAACGAGAATTTGATATTGATGTTGAATTAATAATCGCGTTACGACAACAACAGAATAATCACTGCGTGAGTTGCAATTGTGTAATGAATTGGTGTTGGTCAGATAGGGATTCTCGACAATTTACCGTGGATAGAAAAAATAGCAGTATTGGTCATACAAGAGATAATGTGATGCTGACTTGTCTTGAGTGCAACAGGCGCCGGGGTGACAGCACAATGCCTCTGGGGGGTGCTAGTTAAGACCCCGTGGTGGTAATTGAGTATCCTCGGGTATTACTTGCAGTTGTTGTCGTGTAAAACCCCGCTGAGGGGCAGTTGAATCCAGTTTATAGATTGCTGGTCTACCAGTTGATCGTGTTATGCCAGATATTTTATGCGCGGTAACACTCCAAATAGGATCAGTAGCCCTTTTTGTGCCACCCTCAAGCTCTCCTGGTTCGTATAAATACCTAACAGTGACATTACTACCAAGAATTGGTTGGGAAACGCTAGAATCATTTTGTGAAATCCCTTGAATTTCCATTTTAGGTATAGACTTCTTTTTAATCGCGTTGATAGGTTTCATGTGAATTGTTCTAGTAATCTCATTATTCAGTGCGGTAATCACAGCTGGTAACCTTTTGACCCATTCACGGGATCGCTTTTCTTGGATGAATTCTTTTGCGTATTGATATCCAAATAACCGCTCAATAAGAGTCCGATTAAATCGTTCTACAATTGCCTGATCGCGATGTAACGCAGTATGCCCTCGTCTGATGGTGACATTGTGATGTTTCATTTTAGATGCAACCACACCTTGAAATTCCTTGCCAGGATCAACTTGTAACAGATTTGGCCAACGCAGACGACCTCGTCGATAAATCCTTTCAAATGCAGAAGCGACTTCAGTTGATGATTTTGTTTTCAGCGGCTCTGCTTCTTTGTATCGACTCGCAATATCAACTACAGTTAACGCGTATTTGTAACCACGATCATGAGGTAAAAATAATATATCAGCCTGATGAACTTCATTGGGTCCGGTAACATCAAAATGCGAGTAATTAATTTGTTTAGGACGCGGTAGATAAATTTGCCATATCGCCTGTTTGGATAACCAATGAGCCGCAGTGGTTTTATTCACCTTTGCAGCGCTAGCGAGTTTATTGATTGCAGCGCTACCCCTCCAGTATCCTTTTGGAGAATAATAAATAGATTCCATGTTGTTATTAATTACCGGCTCCTAACATCAATTTGCTTTTCATAGCCGATTTTATCAAAAATGAAGCCAATTTTTCTTTGAAAGATTTATCAGGAATAGCATTTAATGCATGAATTAATTTCACATCTGCTAGATGCCTGTTTTGAAGATTGCTGCTTTTATAAGCAACATCATGAAGGTGACAGGCCTTATCAATGGCGTTTATTGGTTCTTCACCGGGTCGAGGTTGGTTTTGATTATTGAGTCTGATATCAAGTCTTGTTCCCGGTCCACAGTAGCTATATCCGGGAAGGTGCTTTTCTCCGGGGTATTTTGCCCATGGGGTTCCAGGGAGTTTTGCCAATTTGGCTGCGATATCACCCCCTCGTTTTTTTTAAAATCAGATCTCATAGACACAAATCTAAATTTCTTTGTACCACATTGCACGCATTTACCAGAAAGCGCTGATCGGTTATTTCTAGTTGTAATTGTCGTCAAGTCATCTGTGCCAGTACGCGTTTTACACTTCACACAATATAGATCCATAATGTATGTATAGAAATATGGATATAATTGATTTTTCAGCGACTAAAGCAAGAGAATCGGTTAAGCATCATGCAGCGCTACCAAACTCTATCCGGATGATTATAATCGGGCCATCTGGATCCGGTAAAACGCAATTGTTGCTCAATTTAATAATGAGATGGATGAAGTGGGATAAGTTGTATTTAATTGCCCCTAGCGTAGATGATCAACGATGTTATGAAGTGTTAAAGGATTTTAACGAGAATGCATCAGAAATTAAAGGTGAGAACGCCATTGATTTTATAACCGATATTGACGAGGCGCCATCCGTGGATGACCTTGATGGGAGCATTAACAATTTAGTCGTATACGACGATGTGATGTTGGATAAACAAACAAACCCAGCTAGAATATTTTCCCGAGGCAGGCATAAAAACACCGACGTGATATATGTCACTCAACGATACACTCAGATTCCAAAAGTGATCAGAGATAACTGCAATATCCTTGCTGTATTCAACGGAGTTGATACTCATACTCTTAGAAATATTTGGCAGACATGGTGCTCTGATATGGACTTCAATCAATTTAAAAATTTCTTTAGTAACGCTCAGTCAACCCCGTACGGATTTGCAACAATAAATTTACATGATCCTCGGACACGATATCGTATCGGACTCGATCAAATATTTGGTTGAACTCGTAAAAGAATTATTAACCCAGAACTGAAAGTTCCAGCAGCAGAGAGGGTGGGTGACAACGACGTTGGCGTATATAAGGAAATCTTATTTTATCGAATAGACGCCATTTTTTTTTTACTATTTGGTAGAAGCCTCAGATTTCCGAATCGACGCTCGGAAATTTGTAGGGTTCACCCTCTCTGCTGCTTACACACATTACTACATGAGTTACTTCCCTTAGGTGTTAGGATATTTCATTTTATATAATATTCAAACCGAATTCTGTTTCCAAATCGCTTGGAAAGCGCAGAATTTTGTATTCTCTCTGCAACACGTCAAACCAAAGGCATACAAATATCAAAATATACTTGCTGGCTTCAGTCATTGATTGAAATTGTTTTTTTCTTCGCCCGTATCAATATTTATAGATTTGACAGATTTTGAGTTTTTGGTGTAATTTCCAGTTAGTCCGCGTTTGGTATTCTCACTCTGAGTGATAGCTTGAAGATTAGATAAAGAATTATCAGTTCTTATACAATTAATGTGATCAATGACAAGACAATCTTTGATCAAACCCAAAGAAACATTCGAACGCAAATCGATGACAATAATGATTATTCCCTCCAGCATTAAATCTAAGACACCCTTGATTGTTAACAACCCTTAATGTATTTTTCAGTCTTCCTTGTCTGACTACACAATCATGAGATGCTTCATAATCGATGATCACGGGATGTGGTTAAAATTCTTGGTTCATTTATATACATATATATTATCTGTCTAATTATTTATTTGTTTTAATTATAATTTATTTAGAATCTATCAATGTAGTCTTGAGGTGTTCTTATGATCTTGTCCTTGACAGACTCAAGGTCAGGTTTAGAGTCTTTAATTCGTTTATCATAACAGCGCTTAAGCTCCCTGTATCGTTTGCCACCACAATTCAGACACAGATGCGAATTACCCCGCACCCCAACCCCACATAGTATGCAGGGTCACGGACCTAAGCTTCCACATCGCACACTCTTTGAATGATATCCACAAAATTCGTTTCTGCATGATTTAAACGGTTACTGATCCTACCATAAGGAATTTACAGTGATTCATTATATATAAATTCTTTATTTAAATAATTATTTTAATTATAATATGAACGAGTTTGATAGATTATCTAAAATCGAGCCTAGGAAAAATGTTAAATTCAATCTCGATAGCATCAACACTATCATCGATTCGAAATGTTGACCAACAATGAGATCCACCATCGCGCTTAAATTCGTTAAACCCGGAATGTATTTTACCTATCATGCTTCTATCACTTATCAGGCCCTTATTTGGTGCATCCTCGGATAATCTATCAAGTCTGATGTCGAGTCTGGTTCTAGGGTCACAATATCTATACCCTGGAAGGTGTTTTTCTCCTGGATATTTTCTGCATCGAGTCCCGGAAAGTTTTGTCAATTTTGCTGCAATATCACCTCCTCGTTTATTAAAAAAAATCATTATCCGATTTCATAGAAACAAATCTAATTTTTTTTATACCACATTGTGTACACCTACCAGTAAGTGCTGATTTGTTATTGCTTGTTGTAATTGTTGTCAAGTCGTTTGTGCTAGGACGCGTTTTACATTTCACACAATATTGATCCATCATTTATTTATAATAACAAGAATGTAATTGATGTTTTGGCGTCAAGAACACGAGAACCCGTAAAGCATCATGCAGCGCTACGTAATTCTATTCGCGTGATTCAATTGGACTATCTGGAAGCGGTAAAACACAACTGTTACTTAATTTGAAAACAAGATGGATGAAATGGGATAAACTGTTTTTGGTAGCATTAGTGTAGACGATCAGCGATGTTACGAGGTGTTACAGGATTTTAACGAGAAAGCAAAATCGGAAATCGACGAGGATATACTTGAATTTATAACCGATATCGAAGAAGCACCGAGTGTTGATTCTATTGATGGAAGTATTAACAATTTAGTCGAATGTGATGATGTGATATTAGTTAACAAGCAAACCCTCCCAGGATATTTTCCAGAGGTAGACATAAAAGTACCGATGTGATATGTGTTACTCAGAGGTATACACAAATATCAAAAGTGATCAGGGATAACTGTAATAATCTTGCTGTATTTAATTGAGTTGACACTCATACGCTACGGAATATTCACCTGGCCTGATGCACTGAAAATATGGATTATACTATATAAATATCTCTCTCTCATCAGGGGAATTCCCATTATTTTTTAAAACTGCCATCGTAAAGCCACTGCTGAAAAAAACCAAAACTGGACCATAACGATTTAAAGAACTACCGCCCAGTTTCTAATCTCCCATTCATACAAAAATTCTTAGAAAAGGTTATTCTAACTCACCTTGTATCTCATTTGAATTCAAACAGTCTTTTTAGCAATGTACTGTCTGCATATCGCCCTTGCCACAGTACGGAAACTACTCTTCTGAAAGTATTTAATGACATTCTCTCTGCTTTGGATAGTTGAAAGATTACAGTCCTCACTCTCCTGGATTTATGTGCAGCATTTGACACAATAGACCATGATATATTACTTCACTGTCTCCAGCATGTATTAGGCATTCAGAATATAGCCTTACAGTGGTTCAAGTCCTACTTAGTTAACAGGACACAAATTATATCTGCAAATGGATTACACTCCAGCCCAGTTGACGTATTTTGTGGTGTTCCACAGTGATCTGTTCTTGGACCTGTTCTCTTCATTCTGTATACTCAGCCGCTCTCAAGTGTCATAGATCATCACCCAGTGTCGCACCAATTGTATGTTGCTGACACCCAAATATACAAGTCTAGCCACCCAACTGAAGTTGATGCTACCATCCATGGAGTGGAGAAGTGCATTTCTGATGTGAAATCATGGATGACATGTAACAAGCTGTAGATGAATGATGATAAAACTGAGGCTATTCTGATCACAACACAAAGACTTTCTCATTCACATCCTTTACCTCAGACAATAAATATCAGCAACACCAACATTAAATTCTAACAGTCAGGCGTTACTCTAGACAGTACTCTCACATTGCACCAACATGTCATGAACATATGCAAGGCTGAATAACTTGAACTGAGACGCATCTGTTCCATTCGTAAATATCTTTCAGTTGATGCCACTAAAACACTTGTGTGTTCATTAGTACTTTCAAGACTGGACTATTGTAACTCAATTCTGTCTGGTTCATTACAATATTTTCTCCAGAAACTTCAAAAAGTTCAAAACACAGCTGCACGGATCATCTTTAGAGTACCTCGATCAGAGCTCACCTCACCAATGCTCTGTACCTACATTGGCTATCAATTCGATACAGAATCAAAGACAAAATTTGTTCTCTGTGCTATTTTTCACTGACAGACTCCAGTTCAACATACCTATCCAGCCACACCCATGTGCATCACCAGCTAGATCCTTACGCTCTTCTTCTGATAATCGTATACTCATTGTTCCCAAGGTGAAAACAAAGTCATATGGACAACGTTCGTTTGCACACCAGGGCCCGGCGACGTGGAACGAATTGCCCATTGAAATTAGACACAAATACACAGTGGTCCCTTTTAAGAGTGCTCTTAAGACTCAACTGTTTCGACTGCAGGGACAAACTTAGCGACCTAATCATGTTTTGTATCTTATATGTTTTCAGCATGTTTTTATGTTTTCCAATTTCATTGTTTTTGTCATTTGTTGTTCTGTAGTGTAGTCATATCATTATTAATGTTGTAAAGCGCTTAGAGCTTCGTAAGATTAGGCGCTATACAAAGTCCTCATTATTATTATTATTATTATTATTATTATTATTATTATTATTATTATTATTATTATTATTATCTCTTTAGATATTTCTTTAGTCGTGCTAAGTCGGTCCCACATGGATTAATAACGATAAATTTGCATGACCCTAGATCAAGATATCGCATCGGTCTTGATAAAATATTCGGTTGAAACCATATCAGTTTCGGTCTCCGTAGAGGTTTTGAAAATTTGGTCTGTTCACCCTTTTTCAGTTTGTCTGAATCTATTTCTCTTTATTATTTTACTTTCTCTGAAATAGTTTCGGTCTGTTCACCCCTCTTGCTACTACATACGATTGAATTAACGGTAATTAACGAAATTGTATATCCAACATCTGATTTATTTAAAACCAACAAGTGGTGCTAGAAATTTTTAAATTGTGTTCTATTTCGAACTGAACTGTTTCATCATTGATAATAAGAATAATTCATTGTATTACTGTATTGATTAAAACCATACAATATAGTTCAAGGAGTGAAAAAAATTATAATGCTTATTTTAACAAGATTGGTGAAATCCAAAATAATATATATAGTTTCCGTAAATGAGGACTCGAGTCGATGAGTACAAACGATAAGTTTGGTAAGTACTCCTATCCAGTGGGCGACAGTCTAGGAGTGTAGCAGGTCAGGGAAGAGATATATCGATAAAATGGTGAAAATAAGTTTCCTAGGCCTGCGAATTACTGATCGTTGACGTGCAGCAACCAAAGAGAGAATACCAATACAAGGATGAAAATCATTATATTGGTCAGGGTGTCACTTAGTACGCTGACTTCAATTAATATTGTCAAACTCAATTCATTTTGAATAATTGTTTCCCACTCTGGTTTGAAATTTTCGACTCCAATGAAACGCCATGTATAGCCATTCGGTCATGTACGGCCAGTTAATGTCAACACAGCAAATGTCTTAATTTCTTGTCAAGTGGCAAGCATGCTACTCGACACATTAACACATGCAGTCCTCGGATGGGAAACAGGAGCCACCACCGGGCTTTAACCAGACGACAACCCGACTAATTGCAATCACGCACCTCGGGAACTGGATTTGTTGTTCCCCACAATAATTTATACGTCGAATGGAAATAGCAGATGCCACTACACACTGTACTGCACGCATCCGAATTGGCATGAAGGAATGCGGAAAAGGAGAAGGTTGGCTGGGGCTCCCGAGGACCTATAAACTTTTAAATTCTACCCAGTTATCTAAGTTGTGCTTTTCCTTACAACCGTGTGTAAGCCACATGATGCCTTTTGGTAATTTTCCTACTCTCTTCTTTTTTTTAATTAGCCCTTTAAAGGACTGATCTCCAACCTCCGATGGCGTGATCACATAATATGTTTGTATGTTTTTGTAAGTGATCAGACTTCGCTACGCTTTGTAGCATGGATTGGTGTTTTGGACTTATAGCCATCTTACATGGTGCAACTGTAGGTCAGGGTAACCATTTGGTATGGTTGTTTTTTTTTTTTTGGTAGTTCAGCGATACCAAAAAAGATATAAACTAGGGAAATAAAAAAGCAGTCAAAATTATCCACTCCTTCAGCGTGCGCGGACATGGGAATCGGGAAAGCATATCAGTAGATAAATCTAATACAAGAAGTCTACTTGAGACTTGAAAGCCTGGACCTACAAACACATTTTGCAGAATTCATGTGTATGCCCAACCATCTTTTTATCCGTATAACAAAAATGGCAGAAAAAGAGATCAAATTAAACTAAATGAACCTGGAATGCACTAATTGGATTACAGCTTATAGCATCCTTGAGCTCTAAGAGATGAAGAGGCCAAAAAATATATTAAATTGGCATGAAGAAATGGAAAACAAGGGCGCGAAATTCATAAAGTCATAAACAGCTCCAAAACTGGCAAGACACTAATAACCAGTAGCTTTGGACGATCTATGCCAGTACTAAAAGAAACAAGAATTAACTGCCCTTACTGTTCCATTCCCAAAATATAAAGTTATGTTTTTAATGACAGCCGCGATTATACACAAGATAGAAAATAATTCAAGGAACAGAAAGAAATGAACCGACAGAAACAAGCGAGCTACCAGGATTACCTTAAAACTAGAAGTATTAACATCCGTTTGGTGTATACAAATATCTTGTGGTTCGTCTCAGACATCGGGGACAACAAATCGAATCCCGATTAGGGATATAAATACACAGGAAAACATAGGACAGGAACTGGGTACATAGCCCATCATAATCAGGGGGATGGATCCGACAGAAAGAAAAGGATTATTAGACTGGTCCCAAGAGGGAAAAAGTACGCGACCTACAAGCTAATCACTCCCTCATAAACAGGACCATTTTCACCTACATAGAAGCGTTAAGAAAATGCAAATAATACAAATTAATGTATGTAGTAAAAGATAGCCCGGTTTAATATACACGAACAGAGGGAGAAACTAGGCATTCACTCGACCCAGAGGTGGGAGTACCTAATAGGCCAGGTCACCTTCACCTTGCCAACGATAAACACAAATTAGCTATAAACAAAGGAAACCAAAAGCAATAGTTACAACTACAGAGCAATATAAACACCCACAAAGCAATTTGTTTATAAAAACAAAATCTGTCTGTTTGTCTGTCTGTCTGTCTGTCTCTCTCTCTCGTAAGAATGCTAATAAGAGATTGACAGTGAACCACTCAGAAATTGGGATTTGTTTCCAACTGTTTGAATACATTTAAATTTTAAAGAGATCAAGTTCCCACCATGGTCCTGGTTTTATTCTCTTCGCTTTTTTAGTCGTCATTCAATGCTATATTGAGTTCATTATCGTATCATTGACTATAACACTGATCATACAACTGGACGTTATGGTCACAAAAATGACATTGATTCTTTTCTAGATAAACAATAAACGTTATGTTATTGGTACTAGGGTTCTAGAACCATTCTACTTTCATATTACGTTAAATACTAACAACAATATTGTGGAAATCCATCGTTTGGGCACCAAAGTCTTTATCTTAATCTTACTTTAAGTACACATTTTATAATTTAATTACCTGTAATGGTTTCATCTTCCTCTTCTTCCTACTTACAACATCGTTTAGTCTAAATTTATTCAGTAACATTAAATGATGTAAAGATAAATATAAAAGACTTTGAAAAGATACCGAAATATTTATATAAAACGTATTAGGCGTCATTTCATATGCGGAATGAGGACCCCGAATAACCGAGTGGTCTAAAGCGCTGGGCGTTACTGATCACTATCATCTCATCTCTGTAGGCGTGGATTCGAATCTCGGATTCGGGTAATGTGTATGTGAGAAAGCTTGCCATAAGCTTCTCGTGGGTTGGTGGTTCCTTATATGATTTTCCGGGTTCCTGCTCCACCATTAAAAGTGACCGTCATGTTTAGCATATCTTGTGCTGAAAAATGGCGTTAAACCCTAAAAACAAACCAAAACAAAACCATTTGCGGAATGATTAATTTCAGAGGGAATGTTTTACAGTAGTTCCTGACTGAATCTCTTTACGAAATTTTCTGACGGAATATGTATGCAAAGTTTTCTTACAATGTGTATTTCAAGACTAAGACAAAACTATGATTGTACAAAACTTAACAAATGCCGGTTTTATTGGTACGAATATCTTACCCAAACTTCTAACGCTGTTATATCCAACTATCAACTAGTTTTTTAATAAAAAAAATTTAATTTTGTACAGACGATAAATTTACTTGTCACTTGTGATAAAATGATTATACAGATTGAAATCCAAGAATTCTAAGCAATACATCAGACCTATTACATGACAAAAAATGTTAAAAATATCTATTGGTTCAAAACAAAGGGTCCCTATATCAACCAAAGGGAAGTGTAATACTAAACTAGAGCTACTTATCACTTCATCTGTTTGCTGTCAGTGCTTTATATCAGTCTTGGTGTTCATCCTCGCTGATCGGTGATTCTAGTTTTGAAACTCAGTGTTTTAGCAATATATGTACAAATGCATTGACTTCGAACCTAAAAGATTTATTCTAGTAAAGCTGACTTATTATTATTATTATTATTATTATTATTATTATTATTATTATTATTATTATTATTATTATTATTATCAATCAATCTTTAAAACGGTCATTTTTAACCTGGACCTTTTACGTCCAGATTGTTTCTGACCCGTTACTGACCTTTTTTGCATTGGGCCTTTTGAACCCGGGCCCTTTTCCGTACCTGTCCTTTCTGACCCGTTACGCTTTGCTCTATGCATAATCTATCCCTGATTAGTGAGTAATAAAGGTAGCGCGGGAAAGTATTGTATACATTAATAGTATTATCAACAGGTGCTTGACGCGAGCATGATGTGAAATAAAAGACAATAATCTAAAGGAAAAAACCATAAAGAGGGATACAAATACCTTAGGTTACCCCCATGACCCACTCTGACATAGGACCCTCTCTATCATACTATATAAAAAGAGAAGGTACGTAACGTCCTAATCCTTGGTCACACCCATGACCCTCGATTTTCTTTCTGCAATTTCTGTATTTAAAAGCAAACGACTATTCTCTATGGCTTGGTTTACTGCTGAGATATGTTTCTGTTGATCAAGTTATCGTTGACTTTGTACCAAACTGAAGTTACGGCGTCCGAAACGTGCGATTTTCAGTGTAATAGTAGTAGAAGTAGTACCAAATATGGGCATGACTGAGTCATACCCCAATAATTTATTTTTCCCAGTTTAGTATTAAACAACTAACAAATCCAATTATATATATATATATATATATATATATATATATATATATATATATATATATATATATATATATATATATATATATATATATATATATATATATATATATATATATATATATATATATATATATATATATATATATATATATATATACACACACACATTGCAACCTGTACTAATAGGATACAAGGTTTAAGGATATGATAGATGTGAAAGATTAAAATAATTAAGATTGTCATTAGGAAATGAGAAAATATTCACTCAGTCATCTGCGCATTATCATTTGCCATCCCCTTTTTTAAAACCAAACCTCATAGATGAGCATACATTATACAGTGCATTTTCGATTTATTTAATCATTCATATAAGAACATCTCTTATGTTGTGATCTTGTTCCAGATATTTCGCTCTGCAAATACGACACATAAACTTTTCTTCTGATCGTAAGTGCTTTGTTCCAACACATCACACAGTTTATATCCTAATTAGAATATTGTCTCTATGTAATGACGGAGCTTTCTATGAGATGGACACGGGATACAGCAAGATTACCATGACATTTTGATCAAGGATTATTGATATTTCAAACAGGTAAGTTGAACTTATCATTGACGTTAAACCGAGTAAATTAACCACGTATGTATGTATGTATGTATGTATGTATGTATGTATGTATGTATGTATGTATGTATGTATGTATGTATGTGTGTGTGTGTGTGTGTGTGTGTGTGTGTGTGTGTGTGTGTGTGTGTTAATGGTATAACTTTTGACCGTTTATATGTGATAAGATAAATGATTCACGACGTTTAAAGAATACATGTTTAATAAACATGAGAAGAATGGAACAAAAGTTAAATAGAACAAAGCCTCTAATAGTGTATGACAAATACAAAGGTGATTTTGAATAGTAAGCTGAATTAACATTAATATGAAATATTGTCCTGCCTAGAAAGATAATTGTGGATGAGTTACTGTATTCTGTGTAAAGGTTTCAGTTAACTTGTGAGCAAATGCAACTCATAACTACTCATCTAAAATTGGAGAAATAAACAAACTGCTAATTATGTAAAATGAAAGTCATATAGCTCAACTGGAAAGATAACAGTATCAAAAAGCTAAGTATATGTTAGTTTAATTACAAAAATCCATCGAAGTAGATTCGCAATGAACTAAATACTTCCTTATACAATGGTTTTGGCGGCAATGGGTTCAGGGAAACAATATCAAAGGAAATATTCCTGAGAAAGATTTCCTGAAGCGGAATTATACACGATTAAAATATTGAATTTTGTGAATTATACTGAAACTTACATGGCTTACATAATGTTATCTGATAAGTCTACAAGAACAAATCAGGAACATTAATACAAATATGAATTAATATCCTTTATTTATTTTGTTAACTTAATTCAAAAGGAACCCAGTCCATATTTTGAAGAGAGGGTTATATGCATTTGTATAAATAACATGACCATTCAAAATTTTCAAAGAGGAACAATTGTTAAAAATTGTTAACCCATATATAACAATACATTATCAAATGCGCTTATTGCAAAATATGTTTTGTACATATAAATGATTTCGTTCATAAACATTTTCCTAGATAAAGTGTGATAGCATAAACAAATAGGTTTGTTTTCACATTTATTTCATAGTTTTTCGAAGTATACAGCTATAACGTCATAGGAGAATTCATTCAGAATCATTTATTTCTCTATTGTACAAAAACATGATATAAATAGTGTTGTGCACATTGTGATCACAAAATGGGATGCAGAGCTAAACGAAATATTGATTGGAAGTAATGATATCAGTTTCTAGATGAAAAATGAATTTTGAATTCGTTAAGGTAAATACTGGTAGAAATATTTTAATCTACCATTTAAAACCACAGAATACCCACACAATTGTAATGCATTACATATAATTTGGATAGGGCTATAACAAAATTAGAATTATTTTCAAACAAACACCTTTTTGTAGATTGCATGCAGAGAGCATATATTTATTTTAGGGAAATTGTCAGAAAAGTAAGAATTTAAAAAAGTCGGATACCTTGCAACATATGAAAAGAAACGTTAGTCACAGAAATAATTTGTAATTCAAACGAGTAAATGTTCTCTCTCTCTCTCTCTGTCTCTCTGTCTCTCTGTCTGTCTCTCTCTCTCTCTCTCTCTCTCTCACACACACACACACACACACACACATATATATATACATTTAAAACCAACAAATATATAATGAAACTAAATCAAATATAAATTAAATCAAATATCTATTTAAATATATATGTATGTGTGTGTGTGCATATGTATATGTGTATGCATATGTGCATGCATAGATTCCCTGCATATGCATATATATATATATATATATATATATATATATATATATATATATATATATATATATATATATATATATATATATATATATATATATATATATATATGTATATATTCAAATGTTCAAATATTGTGCATACACACTAGACGTATATTTTATTTATATCATATACAAATACCTGCATTTATATCACAGTTATCCCTCAATAGTTGCCTGTTATACTTCAAAATATCTATATAAATAATGCATCCGTTTCTTTCTGTCCTGAGCTTTTACCTTCACCATACTCAAACAAAGTGATTTTCGAGAACTGTCTTCAACTGTGGTTGAACTAGTGATTAAAATTTTGATTAATACATTAAGGTTTCATATTCTACATGCCCATAACAATAGTTATAAAAAGAGAGCACATTTATTTTATGAATTAATGGAACGTATGTACGTTTTTCATCATTCGACTGACGATTTGCAAACTTACAAATATATTAATGATTCATTTGCATGTGCGCAATGAGCTTTACTATTGGTCAACATGAAGTCATTAAATTCCACAGCATATATATATATATATATATATATATATATATATATATATATATCCACCCTTTACTTGTCACAAGTATTACCGTTATCCTCTAAATTTTATATATCTGAAATTTAAATACGATCTATAACGTTCTTAGAAAGCGTAAAATTATTTCGAACATTAACCTGTGTTAAACGTTTAAGCTAACTATAATGAGATTTTTGTACGTTTCTTACAAAAAAGATATTTCAGCTTATCAGAATAGAAAAAAATATAGATGTGCTACTTGTTTTTACATTTTCCAGATTTCAGTTATGTCTCTCAGCAAGAACATCCCTTACAGACACAGTCTTAATGGTCTTCTTATGCATTTACCATTATTGGCGAGTGTATTGTCGGATACTCAGTGGCCACCATTCCAAAACAGCGAAGGACAAGCCGTCAATATATCAAAATTAATTTCTGTTGCTAAAAATATACTTGGAGTAGAATCGTTTTGCAATACATCCCATGATCGAGACTCTGCACAATTATCAACGTGTTGCACATGTGCTGAAAATTGCGCACGGGATAAAAGCTGTTGCCCGGATAACCCGTATTCATACATGAAACAATCATGTCTAAATATCGCACTAGATCTACCTGAAGGATCATACCAGGTGGCCCGAAGAATCGTGGATGTGTGTCCGTATCACGAAGACCATTCATTACCAATATGTCGCACGGGAATATCAAGGTCTATATTTGATGTTCCTGTCTCATCTAAAAGAACCCAAGTATCATATGTACACAGACTGTGTGCCTTATGCTCCCTGGAGAAAGACAATGATCTGGAACCGTGGGAACCAGTAGTAGCAAAGTGCGTATCCTCCCATTCAGAAATTACAGGGGGCCAAACTAACACAACAGTTCTAAAACAACTTTTATCGGAAGGGGAATGTGTTCTTGTATATAATGAATTTGTATTGTATGATACGAATTGCATTCCGTCAGTAGTAAACGAAAACGTTGAAGGTATCGTTGATTCTTGCAATGTTTCGGGTCTGTGGGACAGGTACGATCCTGACATAGACTGGGCATGTAAACATCAATCTACACAATTCGAACAATTCGCAAATGTTTTCTGCTACATTTGCAACCCAGATCTGGTCTCGCATACTTCTGGACCTTTGATTGATACATGTAACATCACGGGATACTGGAAAAGAAATGACATCACAATTGAACAAGGCTGTCTGCATTATAACAGTGAATCTAGATTTCACCCATTTAAAAATGCTTTTTGTTACATTTGTAATATTTGGGACAGTAGTTTTACAAGTTATCAATCCCAACATCAGTTGCCAAGAATTGAAACAGATTCAATGAATGTACATGTAGTAGAAAAATATGATCAAGAAACATCTGAATTCCTTACATATATATATTTAGATGAAATAAATGTAATGCCAGGTTACCCACATCACCCTCAAAATAAAGCTGTGGACGAATTTAAATACGAATGTAATCAAGGTTGCTTAAGCAAGTATAACTTTGGGACAGACGATTATTACGTGTGCACTGACTGCCAGTGTAATACAGTGAAGTTTTGTGAAAAGAGTCCTGAAGGAAAAAAGATGTTTTATTGTGTACCAGATACATTCAAGTCTAATTACCATCAACAAAACTTTTATTTAGTACTTGGAGTTTGTTTATTTCCTAACGTTTCCAATGAAATCAAACAAAAGTGTGAAGAGCCAGATCCAGATAACATTATGGACAATTTACCTGTTATTTTGACAAATGACGTCATCATGTTCAGAAATCATTATTGCAGCAAGTGCAGTGGATATGAACATATAAGTTTTCTAGATATTGAAATATCATGTAGTGTTTACATAGATGCCAGATTAACTCAGTCTTTTGAGGACTTAATTCAACTTTCCCTTCAGAATTCCTGTAAAATAAAATACGTAAGAGACAAATGCAAAATCTTGGATGTGATGACGCCTTTGTATACAGATCCTATATCCACGTGTAATACAACTGGCCACTGGGAAGTCGAAGGCGGAGCACAGGACATTTTGTATGCATGTGAACATGATCTGTCAGGTGTGTCAAAAACGTTTAATATTAGATCCCTTCCGACTTTAGATAAGCCATTTCAAGAATTTAAAAATATTTACTGTTACATATGCAACCCTTACAAATCGTATCCTTTATATACTAAATGTAACATGTCGGAACAATGGGAAACATATGATGCCCAAGTGGAGAATGACTGCACGAATGGACAGAGGGAACAAAAATGGGGTCCTTTTAAAAACTTTGACTGCTTTAAATGTAATAACAAAGGAGCCGCATCGAAACAGGTTCATATTCTTAAAGATCTGATTAGCACCCTTGTTCATAAATCATACAGATATGTCTTTGACGTATCACCGAAAATATTCGATGACTTGGCCAGAATCTATGCAGATCACAGGGAGTTCCGCCAAAATTCAGAAGAAAGCTTGGTAAGTTTCCAATATATCATTCTGTAATATTAATATTGTAGAACAAGCAGCAGTCATACTACCATACTTCCATCCAATCATTCATCGATAATGGGTGCATTAAATTATATCAATGATGAAAACTGCGTTTGAATTTGAAAATTCAGACACAAGATTGTTTTTCTGACGTGACCTCGCCCCTTGCCTTCTCTCTCCTTCTCTGACATATATATATATATATATATATATATATATATATATATATATATATATATATATATATATATATATATATATATATATATATATGACATCATAATGTGCGTTTTCTTGCAGGTTTTTTTTTATTGTTTCTTGGGGGTATTTTGTTCGAAACGTTTCGTTTGTTTTGTTATGTTGTTTTATGGGTAAAGTTGATTTTTTAAATGTTTTCCGTCATATCGATGGGTTATGGTGCTTAAGTTACAAGGCCGCTACAGATATAATACAAAGGATATAATAAAGGGACATTACTACTCCAGATCTGATCGAGACCAAGTGTACAATTCAGACACACAACTAGATATAAACAACAATATGATCACAGTCGTAAGCAATTTGTAGTTTTCACGAGTGATTCCAAAATTAAACTAGGTTTGTAATGTATTTGTCAAGTTTGAATCGTAAATTATTGTTAATCGCAATAGTCATTAATAACAGATGTATAACAATCGCCAAAGTATGAATGAGAAATGTAACTCATAGAATATTGTATTTAGAAATGACTTTGTAAAGCGAGGCTACTCTTTTGATGCATTTAATACCATTATTAATCATGATTTGGTAAATTATTGAAAATAATTAATTCGTGAATTATTGGTATCATGGCAACTGTTATAAATCCGCCTTGAAGTGCTATATACACAGGATCAGTTCATTTATGCACGCATTAAAATAATCAGAAGTGTCGCTTATTATAACGTCGTGAATCACCCATTTATATTGATGCCATGGTTTCCTCTGTGATTTCATAAGTTGTATTGTTTGGTTGATAATAAGTGCATTGCGATTTATCTCTTTGACTGATAGTGGCATGTGCTTTACTATATTGAACCCAAGTTTGTGTTATTAAGTAAGAAGCTGTGAGATGATGTCATATTCTTCATTGTATTCTCTTAAGACATTATCATTAATGACAAGATGTTTGATTTAAACCAGAAACGATGCCATTTTGTTCGCGAGGAATGTCATCTAAAATGAAATGGATTTTCCTCGATTTCACGGAGAAATAGTAAGTCGATAACCACTCCTCGTAAGATCACTCGATATATTACGGGTGAAGATCAAACAAGTATGATTTGCATTCGATAAAAAAACGTTTCATATGTTCGATTTCACATTAACCACTTAGTCTAGCCGTTAAGATCATAAATGGATGGCTAAAGTACGAAACGTCTCAAAATTGATGATCTAACCTTTCGTCAATCACATTGAACATAGAGGAGGACGAGATAAATGCACAACTTATTACTATTGTGTCAACAATAATTCTGAACGTACTATCAATTACACGGGAACGCATAACGCATAAATGTACATCAAAATAGCATAAATTACAATTGCCAAAGTTGTATATAAATAAATGTATGATACATGTTTGTCACATGCAAAATATATAAATATATATACACAAGTCTTTTCAAGCCTCTGTGTTATTGTTTTCTCTAATTTCTCCAGTAATGTTATTTCGTCCTCTTTCTTTTCTATATGTTCAGTGGTATTACTACTACTTTCGTGGACTTCTACCATTGTTTCTAGCATTTAGTTCCATTTTCACGTCTTGCACTGATTCTAATAAACTTGTTATCATGGATAAAGAACACAAAATGCATTTGGCATGGCTAAACACATATTTATCAAACCATTGATGTTATTAGTAAATCTGTTGTTTAACCAACTCGCTATACAGACATCTTGGCAAGTATGAAGAGTGGATATAGTTTGACAAATACTTTCTGCATACAGAAGGAAACAACCTGCTTTCTTCAATGTTATCGACACTTCAATACTTTTTTCTTGCATATGTAAATATAATAGCTCTGGTTGTTAGTTTTTTTTATTTATTTTTTATTCCATTACAAGCTACTAAAATATAACATTGTATGTTGGACTTGGCTTTGTCCAAAACTGAGTTCATTTCTGTTGGACCCGGATAGACAAATTAATTTGATTCTGTGTAAAGAGCTAATAAATAGCTAAATAGTTATATATGAGTATGGTTTGAAATCAGAGTTAATATTAATAAAGTAAATATGTTTATTTCGAGACGTGTCTTTGGTTTAGAATTTCATTAGTGTATTTTACATGTCCCATATTTTGGTTTGTATGTTAGAAACACCAGGATCAGTCTAACAAGTTATTTTCCATTAGGTAATGTTTGTTTTAGAACATGCCAAATGTGACATGATGTCAAGTTGAGAACCATATAATATTGTACCTTCAAGGCATCCAAAGTTGGTTGACCATCAACTCATGGAATCTTTAAACTGTTCATGTCACACGTTCATGTGGATACCATTTGCTGAATTCAGGGTAACGATGGGCTTATTCATTATAATGTTTTAAATAATATTTGAATATAAATTGTCCATCATATACCAAGAAATTGTGAGTCATGACTCCAACATATCTATAACAGTCCTCTAATGCCGCAAGTCCTCTTTGCTTGTAATGTCGTCGGTGGAATCTAAGATCCTTTCCGCAAAAGCGGAAAGAATAAGGCGTTTTCCGAAACCTTTAGCACATCCTTCTTGAATCATTCTGCAATTAGAAAAGTAAAATTATATATATTCATATATGCATTCCTAACAAGCAACGCTGATATTCGGCATGTGCATGCCAGTGTCTTGTGGACATTCAAAGTCATAATATATAAAATCCAGTTGTTTCTATTGTTCTGAAAAAAAAATGCAGCGTTATTTCAATATTTTGCAAGCAGGTTTCTTTTGTTCAGTTGCTACGTGGTGACACCGAAAGGCATCGTCGCATCTTGGATTCTTCTTCTAGTCTCATCACAGTAAATTCCAAATAATTATTCGTCCATGTTTAACACAAACATGCTTGCTATATAGACAGATATAGTTTCTATCCCTAAAAATATATATTCATTCAGTTTTCATACTGTAAAGAAGACGAAGACGACATATGAATCACAACAGGATTGCTCTTCTCGTCAAAGACATACAAGGAGTCATATCAAAGAATATCTCCTATAATACTACGGGCTACTGCTCACCATATTAAAGTCAAGACACTTGCTGTGTCTGTCAGGAGAACGGACATTGTCTTCCAGAATGTACACAACGGCGGAGCAAAGGAACGATTGCTGAAAAATGGTAGACAAGTATAGCAAGAAAGATACCTATCATCATTCTGAAAAAACGGGACACTGGTCTAAAGTGTTTGAAGAAAAATCAGATCATGTGTTATGAACACACACGCAGACACACACACACACACACACACACACACTGATGTATTGAAAAGAGAGTTTAGGTTGTCTTTGATTTGTCAATTACCGAGTTGTATCTCTTTTCTACAAACCATATGGAGGCCCAGAACAGGGTCATTATCGTTTTGGTAAGTTTGTTATACCACAAAACAACGTATGGACTTGACATCATCAGCTTCAACCTCAGCATCCCTTTCTACGGCCTTACCCTGCTCTTTCTCATGTTGCTGATGCAACTGTGAAAGTATGAGCAGTACATGATGCTACTGCTGTCATCTCATTGAGAGTAATAGTATGCGTCCTAATGGAAGTTTCAGAACGTTTGGCACGATGGTCTATTTATCGTAGGTTTAGCTTAGGAAGTCTGATACATTTGTCTCAGATACTTGGCAACCACCAAAATGTCTGAGAGTACACACGGAATTTTGTATCTTTCTTCCTTTCTTTTCTTTCAAATTCAACGTTTTACTCTTTCATTCTTTATCGTCTTTTTTTTCTTGTTTTCATTTTTCCTTCTTCCTGTTGTTGCATAAATGTTTCCTATGCTTCTTTCTGTTACTGCAAAAGGTTCTTAAATTCTTCCTTCTATGTCCTTCTGAAATAATCCACCAGTCATAACGATGTAGAACGATGTAGTATGTCGTCAGGACCTACGTTATCTAGGTTATGACATCCCTGGATACAATTACCCGGTGTGAGTCCAAATTAAAATATTAACAGAGAACTAAGCCATATTATTGAGTATACATGATGTAATAAGAGTCCCCTTAGACAAGAAACAGATAACAATTCAATCAGACAAATTAATAGTGGTAATTTAAATTTAAATTTAAATGATATCAAAAGATATATGAGCAGTAACTAAAATGGATTTATCATCATAACTAGTGGTTAAAAGAGCTGACGACTGATTTGCATCATCTTACTCTCGACTGTGTTCCTAAGTTTCCCATATTTACGAGTCTTCCATTTCCAACTGCTTCGTCCTTCTTTGACTTCCTAGAATGTACTCATTTTACGTCGCTTTCTCATTTTCAGGCGTCACGCGTCATTTGTCCCTTTACTTTCCTGTTTTTCGGTCACTGTCTTCGAACTGATGAATCCCTTCTCCCTCGTCAAACTGTTTCCTTTCAGTCCAAAATTATCCCATGATTCCTATACTTACTTATCGGAAGTTTACCGTATGCTACTACATGTTCGATTACTATTACATAAAATTTACAGATCCTTACAAACATCCAGATTATTTAAATATTCTAAAAACAAATATAATAAAGTAGCTATCTTTAACTCATGATAATCAGTATCGTCCTAACAGACAAAGGAAATTGTTTCTTATTTATTCATATAACCCAATAGATCAGGCACATATGAACATTTTGATCTCAGGTAATCATTTCTGCTAATGATGTTGTTTGTATGTTTGTTTTAATAGGATTTTTAACTTAGCTTTACAAATATTTCAGTCATATCGCTACGATATTCATTGAGGCAGTTTATAGTGATGCCTGGCACTGGTGTATCATGCCGCAGACATGTAGCATGATGTCTCACAAAGCCACAATCTCCTGAAACCTGGCCGACAGGTCCTAATACTAACCTCTTAATGATGATTGTAAAATGAGGTTGTTGTTAGTACCATTTTTGCAAGTCTTTGTTATGACTAGGCCAGGGATCTAACCCACGACCTTCCGCTTCTAAGGCGGATGCTCTAATCACTATGCCACAGAAGCAGTTCATTCTGCTAATGAATTAATAACTGTACAATTAAAAGATAAATTGCATAGCAACTCAAGCATAAACAAATTTCTATGAAATATATGTGAAATTAGATAAATTGCGTAATAACTCTTACATCAACACATTTCCATGAAATTAATAAACGATACATCATATGGAACCTAGTTATATCAACAAGTCACATACAACAACAAATAATAGAATAGAAGCGACATTAAAATTGAGCTCATTAAAGATTTTAACTTGAGAACTTGTGCATTTGGCACTAACCATTGTCTTTAATGCAAGACAGACACCTGGTCTGCTACTTGCTAAACGAGGAGCTCATTATTAATTTTTTAAGCTCCATCCGGAGCCAAACTTCTCCCTCTCATGAAATCTTTGACTAAGGAATGTCGACCAATGTTGTCACTTTAAATGCCAATTATTTCCAAGATGTAAGCCTTAATTTTACTATCCAATCATAAACGGCGGCTTCTCTAACAATTTCTCAAGACAAACATTTGTTTCGTCAGTAAGAATGTATGTACTACGTTCTATTACTTTCCCCTTAAACAATGGCTATTTGACACGCATCGGTGGTTCATCTGTCTCTGTCTAAAACCATTTTTGTATATCCCGTCAATTTCAATGAATCGGATGACTGATTCCTTTGCCGTTATAACACTGTATGGAAGAAATTAGAAATAAAGGTCGAAATGAGCATACCCAACTACTCCCTTAGTCTAAAAGTGAGAAAATCGTTAAGCTCGGCACATTCAACTTTAAGGTTTACTGTTTTTTCGAAATTCGATACTTCACATAGCCCGCTTTTTAAGAGGAAAACCTGATATTTTGCTCTTTAGATTTTAAGAGCTGATCCAAATTATTGCTACATGTCCTTGGATAAACCCTTCATCTCAGAACCAATTAATCTACTCAGATAATCAGCTCCTATTTTAGATCTTCTCTTAATGTAAACCATTTAACTTTATGTTCCTGAAGAAATAATGACCATCTCATTAAATGACCTTTTGTCAGTTTAGTTGGGCCAAATAATCAAACGGCTGGTGGTTAATTTCAAGAAAAGAATTTCGGCCATACAGATAAGGCTGGAATTTAGAGATTCCAAAGATAATCGATAGGCAATCTCTTTCGGTAATCGAATAATTACGCTCAGCTGGCAACAATGTTCTTACACCATAAGCAACAGGGAATAAGTTCTGAACATGCTCCTGCAATAAAACTGCGACACGACCCCTTTCAAAAGCGTCGTTACGGAAATCAAAGTCCTTCGTCACATCAGGTAGTCTCACTGCTTGTATGACCTCAATATATCCTTCAATTGTCTGAAATGCTCTTCTACATGCCTCTGTCGAAACATTTTTTCTCGAAGCCTTCTTCCTTGTTAACTCAGTCAACGCACTAGCAATATCGCTGACATTTGCAACATACTGACGATAATAACATGCAAGTCCTAAAAAGATCGCATTTCTGTGCGTGTAAATAGGCGGATGGCGTTCCGTAGTTGATCAACTTTAGAACTGTCTGAGATTAATGTACCTAGTGTGTGTCATAGATAAGGCAGTCTCCGAAATCTATGTGACATTTTGAGAGTCTGGCGGTGAGCGTTGTTTGTCTACGTCGTTCCAGAACGTTTCTTAGTAACATCACGTGTTCGTACGAAGAAGTTGTTGCCAATAAATAATCGTCCATGAACTTTTAAACACTAATTCCTCTTAAAGTTTCTAGTCGTTTCCACATCATTCGGGTGAAAATGCTTGGTGCATTCTGGACCCAAAACGGTATTACTACCTATCGTTATGTCCCATCTGGTGTTACCAAGGCAAGTTTTGGTAGGCCTCCCTTGCGAACTAAAATTGGCCAATATCCCTTACACGAGTCTTGTTTAGAAACATATTTCGCGTTGGTTAGTTCGGAAAATATGGACGTAGGATCCGGTAACATTTCTACCCGAAATCTGTGATCCTGTTTAATTTCCAATAGCAAACACAAAAGCGGTGACCACCATCCTTCTGATGTACTAAAACAACGGGTGACTTATATTCAGATTCGACTGGTTCAATGACCCCTACATCAAGCACAAGTCTTATATCGTCCCATACAATCTCGAACTTCTCAGGAGTTTGTGGATAAGGTTTCAGTTTGAAAGGCGTTTCATTCAGCAACTTCGATATGAACTCTTCCATGTCCGTCACCCCTGGTCGTTCTGTCAAGTCACTTCAATAGTCGTAGAGTATCTATTCAAGGTTTTCATGTTATTCTGACGTTAACGTTACGTCAAGGAAGGCGTTGACAATGGTATCATCCCTCGTCAAATGGCAACTAGGAAGTATTTCCGCCACTCGTTGGTTTCTTCAACCACAACTCCAGCAACTCGGTGTGTCCAATTCACGATAGCGTTTAAGAAGATTAACGTGATACAACTTCTTTTATCTCAAACCTAGATAACATATTTCTGTCCACCTTTCTTTTCCGTTAGAACGAACGGTCTCCTCCAGGGAACTGTACTTGGAATTTATTGTGCTCCAACGTTAACAACAATAGCACTTCGTCACCCAGTTCAAACTTTTGTTCCTTTGCCCTCATATCATAGTACTTGTCTTGACGTACCCGAGAGTGACTGAAATTGTATGGGCCATGTTGCAAACTATTTCAGCTTTGTTACTTAGATCAACAACTTGCTATTCCATTATTCGTACTTCCTCGGATGGTTTTTCATGCGCCCATAATTGTTTCGATACAGGCATGGCACCTCTACTGTCCTGTAATAAACTAGATCGAAAGGTAAAAATCTTAGAACTGGCTTGGGATACAATGAGGAAATGTATCGATCCCATTCCTTGGGTCGACCTTATCACAACTTGTTCAGAGCTTGTTTCAAAGTCCTTCAGAAACGCTCTTTTTGACCTTTGCCCTGCGGTTGATACGGGGTAGTAGTCAGCTGCATAATTAAAAGTAACCTATTCACTTCTTTAATCACCTTCCTAACAAACTACGTCCCTCATCAGTTAGTACCTCTTCAGGAACTGGTCTGGACCAAACTACTAACAAAGCCTAACCCACCGTAACTGAATGTTTTTCAGTGAAAGGGTTCGGGGTATCGGGTAGCGTAATCAACACTCGTTAACATATAACAATTATCACTTTCTGACGCAGGTTTTATCCAACCTATCAACTCCATCGCCACCCTCGAGAAAGGTTCATATGTTAGAGGGGAGTTTTGTAGTAGCACTGGGCGATGTGAGATATTAGGTGCCACCCGTTCACACTAGTCACACAACAGACAAACCCTTCTTTTGTCCCCATACACACCTGGCCAGTAGTATTCCTTCACTAACCTATTTCTCGTCTTCGCCGTGCCCTGTTACTAATGATTAGATTCTCGTGTGGTAGTTAGATCGAGGTACGATCACTTGCTTATACCTCTCAGATCCTTTCTGGGTGTATCTATACAAGACAATAACAAAAAATGAATAATACATAAACATTTAAGTTGCGCACCTTAATACTGTTAACTTAGGACTTGTGCATCTGGCATTTTACTTTGTCTTTTTCTCAAGACAAACACTTGGTCCCCTGTTTATTGAGTAAAGTACTATTCTTTCTTTGGTTTCACCCAAAGCCAAACGTCTCTTTCTCTCTCAGCACATTGCGGACTTTAAATGTCTATTATTTCCAAGACGTATGTTTAAATTTCACCAGCCAGTCATAAATTGGTTTCGAAAAACTTGTCCAATGACAAAGATTTATTTCATGAGTCAGAATCTCTGAACAAGGTTATATAACTTTACCTTTGAATAATGACTATTTGACACTATCTGACGTTCATCTGTCTCTTCTAAAAAATCCGTTTTACAATATGTCTCCAATTTCATTGACCCATTGAATGTGTAACATTGATATGAACGACATTAAGAATAAAGGTCGAAATGACCCTTTATAAATACGCGCTTGGTCTAAATGTTATAAACTCTTTAAGCTCGGACCATTAAACTTCAAGATTCACTGTTTGCTCCAAATGTTATTTTGTTTATTTGAATAGTACTTTTAACGTAGCTCTAACAAGTTATCAGTCATATACATATATATATATATATATATATATATATATATATATATATATATATATATATATATATATATATATATATATATATATATATATATATATATATATATATATATATATATATATATATATATATATAAGCCTGTGGTGTCACCCGTTCTCAGCCCCACTCAAGTAGAACGTGGTTTAGTGTAATGTCATCGAACATTGTCTTGGGCATTATGTATAATCAAGAAAACCACATGAACCGTCTAGGCGTCATGGACTGCAATTAGGACTTCGGAGACATATCGATATGGAAAAGAAGAATTTAAGTGCCAATGGCAAATTGTGTCTGAAACGTACATTCTTCTAACACGCCACACAACGAAGTTTGCAAAGATGACCAATAAAGTTATACAACTTAATATTAACCGCCTAATTTCAACAAAACCCAACAGTCATTTATGTTATGGTCCGTCTAGATCTCTAGAAAAGAGACACTAATTCTATGTGGCAATTAAATTTATATTTTATGTATTATGTTTTTGCCTATCTTTATTTTCATCACAACCGTGACTTTAAATCCATTTACATCTTATATTGTGATAGTAGTTCGTATCTAATAGCGTAATGAAGTGTATCTATTAACATGGAGTGTTTATAGACACACTAATGCATTCTTAGATACCCCTTATGTGTAATAGTTTACTTGTATGCTTTATAGGGTGGGTAGGTGTTTCAATTGAAATCAAAATGTGACGGATATATGTGTAGTGGGGTGAAATATAATTAAAACAAAGCATTATATTACATCACCCATTTAGCACTTTAGTCATCATCAAAATCTCAGACTATGACAGGGTGCAAATCCCAATAAACGTTTCTTTGTATAATACCTTTCGCTTTACAAGGGTCTCTTTCATGTTAAACAACGGCGCAATTTTAAATTCCATTTGACACTCATAAAACACTGCTATTATTAATCAAAGATAAAAACCGTTTATTGCCCGACAGACAAGTACATATGTATGAATTAGCATCAGCGCAACAATATTTACATAGTGCCACTAAAATGCAAACCTAAAATTGACGATGAACTATTCCGCAGATATTAACACACTACTGGCCAGGATTTCTACTATTCGTCCAATCGAGGCTTCTAATACAGCAAACCCCATCAACGGTAACCAAAACGTTTGGTCAGGGTTAGTTGTTTAATAAATCTGAATTCAAATAGAGTAAGGTATGAATGATATTAAAGTCTCAACAAGGAATCAAATCTCCAAACGTTTAATGAAACTTGAAATTATATATACACAATTCTTAAAAGTTCCTGAGTTTATGCTGGATTATTGGGCTCTCTGATTGTTATAAACTGTATATACAATTTATTCATTGCAGATGACATTTGACAATACGTACTGCGCCAAAGGAAAGATACTGATGAACGGCTCTTGTGATTATCCGACAGAATCCCCGGGGGCTATCAGTCGTTATGGAGTCTACTATCGTGTCACTCTGTCCGATGTTAGAATGGAGACATTAAGTGCAGTAAACCAAGCATCATTATCTAGCTCTCAGGTACACAATGTTACGTCTACTTATATCTGGGAACTGAACAAAGCTGTTCTAGAAATATTGAACAATAGTTGGAGTAGCCTTAATGCCTCGATACAAATTGAAGTGTTCGAATCACTGACCAATTTATCTTGCATGGATTCAATACCTGGTTATTTATCAAGTATGCATGAAATAAGCATGCTGATCTATTCAGAGCTATTAGCTACTTCTCTAAAACTAAAAAAGAGAACATTTGAGACAATTCTTCTCCAAAATAAAACATTTCGGATCCTATTTGGTAAGAAGATTTTCGACGTGAATGTTGTGCAAGACCTTTCCTTATTCTTTCTCCGCAACAGCAGCAATGATATATTTAACCAAGGATGCTTTCAAAGGGATGAAATGCCGTATTCGCTTGGAATTGGAAATCCAGTGATTATTTCTGACTTACTCGTTTGTACTCAAAAAGAACTCCATGGTGGCTTTACAATAAATACGCAGAATACCTCAGTATATATCCCTAAGGCAAACATTACACTACATCAGTTCCAGTTCTTGTACATAAACGAATCAGTAGTGCGAGTTTGTAGCGACACATACAATTACATTTTTAACTTTGTGGCCAATAGGAAATATGATGACGCGTTAGTAACAGTGTATGCGTTTTTCAGCTTTTCTTGTACGTCTGTGTCGATGTTGTGTCTCTTTATTTCTTTGGTAACGTATTGCATTCACCCGGAATTGCGATCAAGACCAGGTAAATGTATGATCTATCTCATTATATCTCTTCTTTGTGCCCAGGGCACTCTTCAGTTTGGATTAAAACAAACAGGAAATATGCATGTGTGCATAGCTTTTGGTATAGCTATCCACTTTTCATGGCTATGGTTCTTTTTTACGTTATGTGTCTGCACCTGGAACGTTTATCAGACTTTCAGCAGCGACCTGGCTACCATGCATCGTATATCTCAGAACAATAGCCTACCTATCTCGTTCGTGGTTTTCCCCATTGGTTCTCCTTTCCTTATAGTTGCTAGCACAGCTTTTTATCATCTACTATCGTCTGATTTTCAATCTTTCGGCTATGGCGTCAATGCTTGCTTTGTCTCTGACATCATGACAATAGTAGTATCGTTCATCGTTCCTTCACTTATTATATGTCTGGCGAATTTTATCATGTACTCTATATCATTTCGTAATATGCTGAGCTCAGCGGAAATCCGTGGTAACAGAGAATGGAGGCGTGAATTTTTCATTTACGTCAAACTTTACACTCTTACTGGCATTACGTTGTCTTTGCAGATCGTCGATGCATCACTTGATCTGACTGCTTTATCGTTTATTGTGACGTTTGTAAATGCATTACAAGGATTTTTCATCTTTCTTTCCTTCATTTGCAATCAAAAAGTAATTTCACTCTACAAGAAAATGTTAATTCGTTAGTAGTAGATAATTTATATCCAAACAGGTGAAGCATATGCATCACAATGTCGGGACCTAATGGTCATTTCCCAAAGACAAACACTTATGAAAGACATATGCACAATTATTGACGTACAAACAAACAATGTTGAAAAAACATCTGACCTGATATTACGTATGTCTTCAAATGTATACTATAATACATTTATTTACGAGTAGGAATGTGTAACCAGAAACTCCTCTAAGGCCGGGAGTATGAGACAATAGCCTTGAGCTACACGATTTCAAGATATCAACTACGCAATGCAATTTGTTTGCTTGGGTCCCCGCGCTCATCGCTTGCTGACTCTGGCCTCGCACATATTAGGGCCGGGTATGTGTGTGCCTAAATATTTAAATGTAGAAACTTTAAATGATTAAAGCAGAATATTGTTTTACAATATATGACCGCTTCAGCATTAATACCCATATGACATGAGCTAAGATCTATAGAATTGTCTTTTAGCGGACCTCATCTGCAATGCCTTAGTTTATCAGCATCAACATTGTGTCTATGTAGATATAGTTAAAAAATCCGCGTTTTTGTATCTATGTGTGAGTATGATAATAACTTTTGTATCTATGTTGGTATGGTTATAAGTTCAATTTATTTGTATCTATATGGACATTACTGTTGTAATTATGCAGTGGTAATAGTATCACGTGGTTGTCCATTATCAAAAAAATCATTAATTAAATTATTATGCGTGTTTTTACTTCAAATCTGGATTGAGACGTTGTTTGTGTCTAACTTAGGTTTCTTTTCTTTTTTTCTAATTTAATCTATTTTACTTCTAGTAATTTATAGGTTGGTAACTTTGTCAGTTGGTATTGACATATAAGCGAGTATATACGGTATGTCATAAAACATTTTTTCTTAATGAACACAAACGTCACTGTAAAAAATGTTATGTTCTAAATGTTTTAGTTGTTAAAATATTAGAACCTGCATATTGTACAAAATGTGTAATCGAATCACATTTTTCATGTAACTTTGCTTAATATTATTTGTATTATCAGGGACTAGAACTATTTACCCACAAACGGTTGATAATGGACAATGTTAACTCTATTGTAATTTCTTCATTGATAATGAATCAGTAGCTTTGTGATAATTGTATTTCAGTGTTGTGCTGTAATACTACATTGTCAAAGTGATATGATTTGCTTTATTGTATTGACTTAACAAAAGTAGTAAATATTTGTTCATCAGAGCAGGTGTATTAACTACGTTACTTACAATATTTTGTCAGAATATATCGTCTAATTACTGTCTTCTCCCCAGAAATATTCTTATTGAAGAAAATATGGCAAAGCATAATATTGTAATGAAATGCAATTTTTGCATGTACAGCAGAATCAACAAATTCAAGACAAAGTAAATTGCGATAAATGCTATCCATATTGTAGCACATACAATACGATTGTTAAAAGGAATGAGTCGGGGGGTGAAGTATGAAATCGTATTTACATCGGTGAAGACTTCAGCAAGAGCAAGATGGACTGGACCCAATGGGCAGAATAGCGAAGGAAGAGATACAAAACATAAGTTCCGGAACTTTTCTGTTCTTGTGCCATTGCTGTATGTTTTTATTAGAACAAGCATGGATATAGCATTTCATTATATTCAATCTCTTCTATTATTATTTCTCTCTCTCTCTCTCTCTCTCTCTCTCTCTCTCTCTCTCTCTCTCTCTCTCTTAAAAATTCAGCGTTACTGTGCATCTTCTGAACCTAAAAGACCTCATAAAAGACTATTAATAATGGCACTTGTAAGAATTACAGTTGTATGTTAATCAAAACAATCGGATTCAGAATGAAATTTATGAATGTAATTTATCTGGTCTTTTAAAACCTTAAAAGATTATATGTTGTACCGAAATGAGTTTGATACCGAAAGAAATTATGGTAAAGATAAAGACGTTGTATCGAATTCCCTCCAATCCGTAAAACGTCTCAGAAAATTACATGATGTACCAGCAATATAATGTATTTGACTCCATTTGTCAAAGCATATAAAACTAATGAGTGAATTTTAATACATGTCATTAAAGCCAAAAAGTATTAGTCCAAATTAAGTATACGTTTTATGTTTTGTTGAGAGCATAACTTGTTAATGAAAATATCGTGTTTCTATAATACCCATACACGTGCGATTTAATTAACGGTAATTAACGAAATTGTATATCCAGCATCTGAATCATTTATAACCTTTTCGGGAAAAGCGAATTTTTATTATGGGAACATGTGGTACTAGAACATTTTAAATTGTGTTCTATTTTGAGCTAAACTGTTTCAAAATTGATCATAAGAATAATTAATTGTATTACTGTTCTAATTAAAATCGTAAAATATAGCTCAAGGAGTGGAAAAAAATTATAATGATTATTAAGATATGATTGGTGTAATCCAATATAATCTATGTAGTTTCCGTAAGAATGACGAAGAAAATAATGATCATTTGTTGTAGGAATTAATTGTTACTAACGAGATCTTGTCAACCTTACCTCAGTACGTAATGGAACAAAACTAAAAAATAAAGACAATTACAAAATCCATATAACTTATAAATTGTACAACTCAACAAATATTATTCTCTTGGCAACACTTAATAAAACATGCAATACGTTGGCGTAATATTGCATCTCAAATGTGTACTTAAAGTAAAAGATCAAATGATTTCACTCTTCAAAAGCCTTGCTTGTTTGAAATTTTTAATATGTGTTATCTTTCTGAATTCCATACAGAAAAGAATATCAGTTTAGCTTGCAAACTCTAGGAGAAACGGTATATATTGTATGGAATCTTTCCTGAAAGTATCATTAATTCTCCTGACTGTAGCCAACTCGAAATTTAATCAATGACAATTACTGGATAGGTTGCCCTCACCCCTAATTTTATCCACGCTACACAAGATGCAAAGAAAATGACAAATGTATGCATATTAAAAAACTTCTCTTCTTGGCTTCCTAACTTTCTTTCTATCTTTATATTGCATTTGATTGTTTTTCTTATTACTGTTTTTTTTCTTTCTAAATCTCAGACAAACGTTTAAGTTCTTTAGATGAATTACACCTGAGTTAGTAGTTTAAATTAAATGTTTAACTGATTTGTAATGCTTTTTGTCCTTATTTCTTTTTTAATTATTGAAAATGTGAACTTTCGAGGATAGACCATTGCACCGTTATGTATGGGTTCTATAAAGAACAGACTATAACACACAAAAAATATTCTATGACACGCATTCTATTACAATCACCCGTTAAGTTCGTATCAGTATGTAGATGAATTGCTTATGGATTTGATTCAGTAAATGGACATTGCATTTGCTGTTGTTGCTATAAAATTCCACTCCTTATAATTTAGTCAAGCAGCAGGAAGGGCGAACGGACCTCTATTTGGAAGACCACGAATCGTCGATTTGAAGGTAGTAGGAAGGGCGAATGGACCTCTATGGAAGACCACGAATCGTCAATGAGATCGTAAAACTTGTCCCTAAAACCTCCATATAAACCTTATATCGTTAATCTGACGGTAAACTTTAGTGAAAAAGTAGGTGAAAAGCGATTGTTCTTGACATGGAGGTCTCGCCCTTTCTGCTGCTCCTAATTGAATATTTATTTATCCGAAAATTTTATCATTTACTGTACTGTCATTGTTAATTAAAAATAAACATCTTTATAATAATAACTGTTTATTCTGAATCTCATACAGCTAGGGTAGCTCGAGAACGATTATAAGGAATCAAAAAATGTCATTATGTTCGTGATTCTGTGCTACGAAAACATCAAGAACGATAAGAATCTTAAGTTGAATATTCCGAAGGTAAGAAGCAATTATTTAAACATATTACTGACGCTACCGAAAGTCTTCTTCCGACATTAAAACAAACCGCCGAAGATACTGAAAAAATAACAAGAATGTGGTTATTTCAAAGTTCCGACGATGAGATTTACGATCAGTTTGTGCTTCACAACGGAATTATCTATCGTACAGAATCTCTTCATGAAAAAAGAAAAAATATTGCGTTGAAAAATACTGAAAACTACATCATTGAACAGTTACGCAGTAACTGTTTTAATGTTCCGTCAGATGCAGCTCATTTTGCACGAGAGTATAAAAAGTATGATGACAGAGATGTTATTTTCTTTGACATGGTTGCATGTTATCCCGGAAAGTTTCTTATATACGAAGAATACTCTAAATATTTTGAAAGATTTGGTTATCCAACACACGAGATGACCAGATTATCTGCAAAGTTACCGTTACTAAATATTGATTTGACTGGATTTTCTCGTATTGAATCATTCGAACTCACCGAAAATCTTCATAAAATTGATTATGTCCAGTTTGGTAAACATTTTTCAACGAAAGCGTATTGTTTCGATATGATTGACGCAAAAACACTATTGTTTATCAAAATAGGCGAAGCAATTAATTCACATCGAATACAAACCAAATTGTGTTTGCAACATCCAGACAAGTTCGAGATAAACGACGTTAAGAAAGAATTTACCGATCTCAACGAAGATGAAATAAATGTAGTTTTTAAAAATATATCTAAACATAGAAAAGAATCCGATGAAAAATTGCAAAAGATCTTGATAGAAGAATAATTGGTAAATTTACACAGGGGGGTGCAATCATATTTGAAAATGTACAAGAGTAATCATGGATGATTCTGAGTTAGAATTTTTTAACGGCCGATAAAACAAGAATAAATATATACATGGGGAGAAAAACAATTTTCCTACCGAATGGAACTAAACTAGGTACGATTATGTTGATGGTGAATCACCACAGTTCTCACATTTCAGATCCTCAATGCTTGCGTATGTTTCAATAAACTTGTTATTGATGGTAAATCGATTTCCCGAATACGCCGTTAGAGCCACCACGGGTTCATTTTAAATCGATAAAAATATTCAGGAATATTAAAAGAACTGAACATACGCGTTTGTACGTTATGGGGTTCGTGGAGAATAACAAAGGAATATATTCTTAGTTATTCTGAATCTGTCGATTTTCCAGTCGAAGATATTTACGTAAAATCAGACAAAAATATCAGACATTAATTTCATCTGCACCATCCGTATCTGATCCAGAATCTAGATGTAAAAGTGTATCTTAACGGGGAAGGAGGGCCCAGTAAAACAACTCGGGCGATCGAATTATTGCGTAATTCTGATATGATTGTTTTAACTCCCACACATGGACTTGCAAGAGAAATGAGCGAACGAGGAGTAAAATCATGTACGTATCATGGATTCTTTCGATATAAAGGAGATAAATGGGATTCATCATGGATGGGTAAGAGATATATTCCAAGAATTATTATTTTGGGAAGAATAATGTAAAGTGTCGTTAGAAACATTAACAACGTTTCTTGATTGGCTGTTAACAAAAAATACCTCTATAATAATGTGTGGCGATCATTGACAACCACACCTATATTTAGACGGCCATCGCATGAATGGGTAAGAACTTTTGTAGATTATTATGAGGAAATAACTGACGAGTATAGATCGATTGATCCAATATTAAATAAATTTAAGAGTCTGATAACGCTACAATCGAATACAATTCAATGTGAATCAGCACGTATAATAATTTCAAAAAATCTAATCGATGATTTTTGGAATAAGTGGAAACCGAATGATGTTATAGTTGTAAGTAGAAAACTAGTTCGTGATAAACTTCAACATCTTTTAAATTCATTTTACGTAAAGAAAAGTTTGCAGAATTGCCAGTACCGTTATGTTATCGATCAATAGTTACACGAAGACAAAATATTCACGTTGATATACCAGGATTATCGGAACAGCAAAAGCTTGTCGTTAATGATATTGTGTTATAGTTAATGTTAGTGACGTTGAACATGCATTACTCGGTAAATAATAATAATAATGAGGACTTTGTATCGCGCCTAATCATTGGATTGATCGTGTAGATAGGAGTGAGGTGGGGTATACAGAATTTAAAAAGGGAATTAGTAATTATGATAAACAACAAATAGAAGAACAAGAAATAGAAATAGAAGAACAACAAAAATAAGGAAAGCGCCCAACACCAACACAAAGACTAACACGAAGACACAAAACAAAACAAGAAGGATAACTTCAATGGGATGATGATTTAGATAGGGAACATCAAACACTAACAAGAAGACAAACACGAAGACAAGAAAAAAAAAACACAAGAAGAACCTCAGTGGAATACACCACTTGATGATGATGATTTAGAAAGAATGGACAGATCACTGGATGAATTATCTCGCGAGCAAAGAGCTGGTACAACTGAAATAAAATGGAGATGGATATCAAAGGGGTTTTTCAGGTAGTGGTCTAGTTCGTTGTCCTAATATTATTATTTCGGATATATCACGATTAGAAGTTCTCGTAGGAGGGAAACGAGCTGGAAATAATTCAATGGAAGTAATTAATGAGGCAGCTGATATCTGCAGACGACTATTTGAGAGCGGTATCATGGATAGTGGTGTATATCGAGAGTTTATTGATGAGCTAACCGAAAATCCTACGGATTTTTACGGTTACTATAGTGATTAAATCACTGAAATTGCTAGCAATGAAAATCAGTAGGATTTTTACGATTAGATACATAGCATTTAAATAAGATGATAATACTATACAACCACAGCAAACCAACTATGGTCTATGTAGTAAACTCAGGAGCTATTGATGTTATTCGTAATAAGGGTATTAGCGCTGTTGTTGATGTTGCCTGGAGAGCATTTTCCGCGGCTAAAGAAAAATTAGTAGCGTTGGTTCGGCGGCGAAAGTGACGAAGCCACTAGGACCACTACCATCTACAGAAATTATGCCTGCAAGTATTAGTAAAATAATAAATAACGCGGTGGATCAAAAAATAGCATCACTGAGCAGCGACAGGATAATATTACTGCAAATATGATAGCGGGAAGTGGCTTGAAATTGCGAGCGAGATCACGATTTAGATCAAGAAATGTATAATAATATGTTCAAATCGGTTCCTGACTCAGCGTTTGATATGGACGCCCCAGTGCGCAAAGATGATTCTATACTTAATTATCAGTATTCTTCCTATAATGCAGTATAACCAAATAGTCGACCTAGAATCGAACTTCAAGTCCAGGATACCAGCAAATACTTTCTACCCTCTGAAGCGTTTATCGAATTAGATGGAGAAATTGTAACCAATGATCGCGATCATAATGATCCGCCATATGCACCTGGTGCCAAAGTCGGTTTTGTCAATAATGGTATCATGGAGCTATTTGAGAGTGCTAGATACATGATTAATGGAAAAGAGATTGAATCCATAAAACATGATGTTGATGTTGCCACAGCAATAGTGGGGTTGACAAGATACTCCGATGATTATACGAGATCGTCAGGTCCAGCTATGATGTTCTCTAAGGATATTAATGATTGCGCTGGACCGACTCCATATATTATAAGACAACTAAAAAATCAGGCTGGTGCTGCTAATGTTGATACCGAGAATATGATTATAAATAATGATCCTGATTAAAACCTAGGAGCTTTAACATGTATATTAATGTTGGAAGGACAGCGTAGATTATTCTCATGCGCTATTCCACTACATCATATATTTGGATTCTGCAGAAATGTTAGAAAAGTTATCTAAAAAGCGAAGCATACAGTAGCACTCGTGCGAAAAGGTGATGATAATGATGCAGTCTGGAGGATTCCAGCAGATCCTGCAAATCCGGATAATGACCGTGGCAAGGTGAATATAACAAAGCTAACAATGTGGATGCCAGTAATGAGTCCATCAATCACCACAGAACAAAAAGTATATTCATTTATGAGTACAGGCGGCAAATGGACAATATTGACAAATATCTATTAGATTTCTTTGGAAATCCACCGGTGACCACACTTAAATCGCGGAGATAAAAGCCAATATCGATGTTTTCACAAAACTATGATCCGATTATGACGCTCATGTATCTCAATTTCCTACGTTACGTAAAAGTTTAACAGGACCGATGACTCTATTGATAAATGTTTTGGTAAAACAAATTCAAAACCCGATGATGTTAAAATAAATGTCGCTGATATTATCACAGAACTCGATCAAATAACACCGATGAATCGGCGAATTGAAGTTGCCCGCGAAGATATTAAAACGACCAACGATGTTATCAGGGATGATCTACTGAGAATGATAGAAAAACTTGAAGAAAAAAATTATCCTTCACGAACAGAAAAATATCATAAATAACGTGTACGTGATTCAATGGACACCATCCACTAATATATTAAATATTAGCGCGGCCGTCAAAGGTATTTGTCGATTAACACTAGTGTCGCCGACTCAATTTAATATGGCATCAACGAGTTCATCTGGGGTCAACACTATGATATCAACGATGATCGACAAGGAAACAACTGAACGCTTCACAATAACATCCACTGATAATACTTTGGCTAGGGTTTCAGTTACATGGTATGTGGATTTCGTAGCGGATTTAAGTAAACAACTAAATTGAATTCACTAGCGAATTTAACACTAGCGTTTCAAAATAAAATGTCATTATTGGCAACGTCACAACAATATATATATATATATATATATATATATATATATATATATATATATATATATATATATATATATATATATATATATATATATATATATATATATATATATATATATATATATATATATATATATATATACATATATGATTAGGCCAGAGAATTTTAAACTAAACTCAAAAGATTCACTGAGGAGTATCAAGTAAAAATAAAAAAATACCGACGAAGAATCATCGCAGTTGATGTTACCGTGTAATCGGTATCAGGTGTAATCACCGGAGCCAGTATTATAGTATCCTCGGTGACAATGATTGCCCCGATAGCTGTTCCAATTTGTATATGAGCGGCGACAACAATCGCGGAAATTATTTTAATAATAATAAAAAATAATATCATCATGCAGCCAACGTAAACTGCAAGATAACGTAGTTAAGTTCCATGTTGTGTCAACCGCATACTCCCAATTATCCTCGATGATATCGTTGTCACTCGATGATACATTAATATCAGATAGTGAGTTTTCAGCAATGGTACGTGTTTATGATTCCACGATGTCAAAATTAGAAAAACAACACGAGTATAATAACAACGGCGACATCGCAAGAACTACTTCAAAGAATAGAGGAAAATACCATACCGGTGAAAACCAGCATGATCTCAATAACCTCATCCAATCCTGAATTCAGTGTGAATTTTCCCACTGCGATTCTGGTGAAGGAAATAGCACTAGCAATATTACAAGTGTAACACAGTTTGCCAAATATTAGACCAGCACCTTTCGGTGGTCAGAAACCGAATAATTCCTTGGTGTTTGCGAGTAAGAATAAACCCGATGGTATTCCAGACTGGAATGTTGTTTCGCTACCATCTGGGTCATACCAAATCGAACAGATTAATAACGATTTACAACGCAGAAAAGAATCGAAAATCGCTTTAACAGTTCACGATCCGACGTTATCATCTGCGATTGAGATAAACTCGCCTACGTATGTTGTATATATCTATCAGAGTTCGATAAGGACAATACTGGGTCGGCCTGAAGAAACTCCACTACCTGAACCACAACAATCTGATTATATTTCAACGAAGTAGGATTATCATGGTTATAGTAGTACTAGGAGTTATTTTGGGTCTAGACTTCCTTCCTCCGCACCGAATATTTTAACATATTGATTACTTCTAGATAAAGCTCTTGGTGGTTATTTTAAAATAAAAAGAACCGACGATGAAATTTTTTATGTAATAGATGAATCAGATGTTATCAAACAGTTCACAGCGATGAATAACGATTTTGAAAGAATTTAAAATATACTTATAGAAAAAATTAGTATAATCCCCCCCCACCGAAATGAAGTCATCAAACACGTAGAAATATGTAACAAAATTATCGCCGACATTGATGAATTCAATTTGCGTCTTGTTCAATATATATTAGCTGGCGATAGTGCTAAAAACAGAACAGAATTTGCAGCAAAATTCAATATACGCGTAGAAGATATCCCTACATTTAAGTTTCCAGGATATGTCGTACCCGAACTAAAGAAAAAACTCAATGATGTCATCGATGATGGTTTCAAACAGAGTCATGACGCATGGAAAAAGATAACGCAACAACAAACAACTATCCTCAAACATAATAATGACCCAGATGGTGGTGGTAGGCATATCGCTCCTCAAAACGTCAATATCTCCTCGGTGATTGCATTGAATTTAGTATGTGATGTTATCGAAGGAAGTTATCAAATAAATCTCGAAAAATCAACTCAAGCTCAACAAGGATATATTTTATATTCATTTGCACCAACAGCTCCACCCGGATTTTTAATAATGGAGGACCCAATTAATCCAGTCTATATGATATGTCATAATGATTCGTTAACGAGAATTAATTTCAAACTCACTGACCAGTCTAATAATTTAATTAATTTACGGGGTGAGGTTTACAAATTAGTCTGTTTGTGAAATCGTAAAAAAGATTTTTACCCCCATAGCAGCAGAGGGGGTGTGACAACGACTTTGTGTCCCCCCAAAAAACATTTTTTCTCCGATTTTGGAGCAAGCCATGGTTTGCCAAACAGACGCTTTTTATTAAAATTTTGGAGGAAGTCTTGGTTTGTCAAATGGATGCTTCTATAAACCTGGTCTGTCCACCCTCTCTGCTGCTGACCGTATTAAAACTATTGGTGCGTAGCGTTTTTCCTAACAGTGTCTACCAAACCAGACATAATATATTGGATGAAGACCATCAGCAAAGTCAAATGACTCTATACAGGCACATCCAGCAATATAAAAGTCAGGTAAAAGTCCATTTATTGATACTCTTGTCATCTCGTGCGTGAGATGTCCAAATCGCCCATAATAAATAGCACACTCTCTCATATCATGAAAACATGGTCTTTGGATAACACACTACCATATCAACCTACATAACGTTGTTGTGGTCATATTTAGATTCCACAGTCCAGCGTGATCATATTTGACACAACTAAGTCTAACAGCTTCAAGGAATCTGACAAAGTGGGCATCACCTGATGCGACTGTAAAACAATTAATCAGTGATTGTTCAGCTTTGTCAGTCTGTGATGTTTCATTTCTTCGTGGAGAGATTCTAGACGGTATATTTGGATTTAAGTCTTACAAATTAATCATCTTTTCATCATCGCGAGAATTTTGAAATAACTATGCTGATATAGAATATGTTTACTTATTTTCGCGATAAAGTCAAATATATCACTTATAAAATCTAACGGATCATTATGCGCATTATGATCAATAATATTTATTGGAGCTTCTGTCTTTTTTAAATGTTTTGAATCGTGTAAAATTTCCCCATTTATCGTTTTTTTGTTCTACCTTAGCGACGTCATTACTTGTAACTCCAGTATCCTAGGCTGATTTGGCCCGCTCGTTTATATTTTTAAGTCTTATATCCGTTAACCCATTTCCATTATTCGTATTTGTAAAATGTTCCTTTACTCGTTAGTCTAAGTTCATCGGCGCTAACTCATCAACGCTTGGTTTATCAATCAGCGGATAAATCACGATATCCCGAAAATAACCGCAGTTACCAGATACGCTCGTCTATAAGACGATTTGTCAATACCTGTTAATATTCTTGGTTTGGAAATTTTACTCAATTTAGTAATTGTTTGATTAGCAGGGACAGGGTCACGTTTGTTGTGGATTAATCTAAGTATTAGTGTCTGTTTCGGATAACACATTAAATTTTCCTTTAAAAATATTTTCGATAGTCGAGATAGTTGACAATCGTTGCTGCCCGTTGGTTATTCACTGCAGCCTAGACACTTTTTTGCCGCGTATAATTTTGAATGTTGACACCACATGAGATGTACCATCTTCGCGAAATTATTTCTTGGAACCACGAATACGTTCAATCAAATTATTCGCCGGATCAAACAGATTTTGCTTCGGTACGTCAAGTTTTCTTTTGTCAAGATCACATCTGGATTTACAAGGTTTGATTCTAGATAATCTCTTAAACTCTTCCATCATATAATTAAGGCAAATACATATTTAAATCGAAGTATTGTGTATATATAATGATTCAAAGAACACGTTGTTAATGATAGTATCTACAACTCCTTGTAACAAATATTGTGTAAATGAATTATACGGATATCATTTACAAAGCTTACGTCGTAGACGTTTAGGACCAAAACCGTGTTTACGGTGTGGTGTTGTGGTTAGAAGAGAAACACAGTTGTGTCCGTGTTGTGGTGGTAACAAAATACAGAGAACTGAAGCGATATTATGATAAAAAAGGACAACGACAATAATGACCAAGTTATTTGAAACGTAGAAGAGTATTAGCTAGATTTTTAAAATAACAGTTTAGACAAATAATATTATTAGAAATGGGGCAAAAAACAGAATTTGTGAGACATCATATGATCAAGAAATACGAAGCATCTCGTGATGGTGTCATCATTCACTGTCGACTTAAAATCACAGTCGGGGCTGTCAATAATACTGGTTTTCTCGTGTTCAATGTAGTGAGTAAAATATATCGTTGTCATAGGTTTGTCTGCTAATGATTTTACGGATCATTCGAGGACGGTCTTGTGATCGATCATATCAATGAAATAAAACCTGATAATGCTTTGATTAATTTACAAGCTATTACACATAGTCAAAATTCTGCATCTGGTTGTACTGGTAAACACCTTAAATATCCTGGTGTTGTTAAGTCTGTAAATACAGTGACTGGTGAAGAAAAAATATATTTCAATGAATGACTGCAGCTGGAAAATAGTTCGATATTTCAATACGTTCTGTACAATATGTCGCATATAATGTAACCAAATCGGCGTTTTCGAACGACTAAAAAAACATAAAATAACTTCGTTAGTGTTGAAGAGATATAACTGCCAATTACATCATTCTCTGGTAGTGTTAAGTACGTATCCCTCTTGCTATATATCATTAGCTATTTATTTAATTTATTTTATCATTCTGAAGCTTCTAACGTTTTATGTGGCGTCCGGTTTCTTATATATGTAGTTCCGGACTTTACCCGAGTCAGCAAATATATAAGATCTAAGAGTGATTTTATCATTCTGAAGCGTTGAACATACCAGAACTACTACATGATATAATTATTTCCAAAATTTAGCCAGTCACAAAAATATCGAGAAAGAATACTTTTTTATTATTTGTTACGTCTATTTGATTTAAATTATTTATTTATAATTGTCCAATTCAAATTTGTCATTTTGGGTTTAAAATTCATTAATTGGGAGATTATTCTAGAAAAATCTCTATGACCATACTTTATCTGTAAACATGTTTTGACCTTGGCTTGTTGACCTAATTTCTGACCCTGCTTCAGACTGTCAACAAGCTTCTAAAACGATTGGCTAAAATAAGGGACATCTTTTTATTTTTAGTTCTTGGGGGTAAGAAGCAATTCTTTTTCTTATCCAGATCTTTCCTTGAGTACGTGATTTAGTGAAGGTGGCCTCTTTCTATGACCTTCTGTGAACTTCCATAAAATCACATGATCACTTGTTTACGTAAAAAAACAGGTATTTAAATTATTGTTTGGGATAGAACAATTCAGTAGAATCTTGGCTTTTAAGTTAATAGTTGTGTTTTGAGTTATATTGGAATTTGTGTCAATTCGTTGAAGCAAGTGGAATTATTTTATTTATATGGAAAAGAACATGTGCTCATAATTTCATTATAAAACAAGAACTGCATCACGTGACATCGTCAGCCATTTTGAATTACATTCGAACCTGGAACTATTAGAACATTTATTTATCAGGACTCTTGCAATTCCTTTAGTTGATTATTTTTGTGAATTCTATATTGGATTAATGTTGGATTTGATTCTCTAAAACCGTAAGTTTATTTATATTCTCTTATACAGCATTTGTACTTAATAAATTCATTATTAAAGTTTTACAAGCTTGTTAGTTATCACTCTATCTGTGTTGCTGCTTATTCGAGCCTAATAATCTCTTATACAGCATTTGTACTTAATAAATTCATTGTTAAAGTTTTACAAGCTTGTTAGTTATCACTCTATCTGTGTTGCTGCTTATTCGAGCCTAAGCACGCAACATATTAAATGCCAGTTTTATGAAAAATATCGAGAAAGAATACGTTTTTATTATTAAATGCCTGTTATATGGAAAGTAGATAACTCTGCTTTTTGTTGGTTGAGTAATTCAGTTGTTACCTCGCTTGTTAATGCGAATTACCTCAAAACTGTAGCATATCTCTCTCCGCTTACAGAAGGACCTGTACAACGAGGATCTTAGTTCTTTTTGTGATTCTAATTAATTATTGAACCATCTGTGTGATTAATTAATATCAGTGAAGTAACATAATTGTATAATAGTTCAAATTAGTTGAAGGATATTTACGGTCTCTAACTTACAAACGAAATTAAGGCAGAACTCACTGTTACATGTACAATACAGCTTAATTTCGATCTGTTATAGAAGAGTACACGTGTATTTTAAGCAAAGGCAGAATCTATGCACACAAATTATTTTATACGATAAATTCACGCTGTAAATTTACTGTTTCTATAACAGTCCAGCATGATGACTTCATAATAATGTTTGAAACGAATATCTGTAAGATTGAAACTTAGTGCATTGCTAACGAGGCTGATTCCCATACTGGCGATCGGCGGTTACAATCCATGTGATGGACATATTGTTGGAGTTTGCGATTATTGCGAATTTTCATTAATAAGTGGAGGCTCCAAGCGCAAAGTGATTTCACTTACTGTTCTCATCATGTCGAAGAACATGATGAGAGCCGTATTACACTCTCTTTGGGGTTTGATATAGGGTGTGTGTGCATGAACTTGTAGAGCCTTCAAAAATAAACAGTAGCCCTCTAATGGGTATACCTATATCTATATCTATATGAAACATTCAAAGCGAATGTCAGTCCCTTGCTAAAGTCAAGGAAGAAAATGCCTCATGAAGGATGCCCCATACAGCATTCAGATAAATAGTGGATTCCCCATACAATATTCGGAAAAATAACAAAATAACAAAAATTGTCGGGCCGAACAAAAATGCATTGTATGATGGGATCCTCAAAACAAAGAATGTAGCGGTACAAAGGCATTGCATGAAAGGATCTTTGCACAAAGGCCAATGTCAGTTGGATTCCCTTCTTGTCATATATTTAATTCTGCTCTGAAATTCATCATTTATTTGTTCGATTTGATAACTGCCTGTTGGTTTAGAAACTACTTTTCTAGTCAGAAGATCCATCATCTTTATTTTTATCATCTTTATTTTTCTGGCAAACACAAGATGAAATATTCGCCTGTAATCCACCAAATGATTACAATCTAATATTCGGCTAAGATACACTCTGAATTGAGCAAGCGCAATTTCCTTTATACTGGAATAGCAGTTGAAAAATTCAGATGTACTGAAGCTTACTGATTTCACCGGAGTTGCATTAACGACTATTTGTTGCAGTAGTCCTTGCGACGAAGACATTATTATTATTATTATTATTATTATTATTATTATTATTATTATTATTATTATTATTTTCTACATCAGACTTAGTTTAATGTCAACTACTGCTGTATTTCGGAAAAAAATCAATATTGTTTCAATTAATGATTCTACGAAAACTTAAGAACGTGTTTACAGGATTAAAAAAAAAACTTCTAAAAAGGTCATTCAAGTATCGATTGTTGTGAACGAGTCAGTAATTGGGAGGTTTTAATCGTTGACGTATTTCTTTGTTGCTGCGTCATCGTTTGATTCTTGTTATCCAAGACCAGTAATTTTTTTTATTAATCATACTGAGAAGACCTATTATTGTATCACTGGATTTCTGTATTCCATTGCGAATATTATGATATCGTTGACATAACAACACCGGGTTTGATTTTTTGTAGTTATTATCAAAAACGGCTATGCTATGTTTGGTTACACCATACATTCTGATGATAATATCTTGTAATGAAAGATTATTCGTTTTTATTTTTCTTTGCTTATCCCGAAATACAACCACTTCGTTTGGATCTACATTTGCAAGGTTTATTAATTCGGATATATCATCGATAATGATGTTATTTATATCTGCGATATTCCTCAGATGTAAATTCTGTTATTAGAGGAAGATCTTCTGTAAATATTTATCATTATACGTGAAAAAATCTATTAAAAACGATAGCGGTTATTCGTATATTCGTGTACAATATTATGGGAGTGTGGTGGGGGTGGTTTGGTTGATACGGTGTCGAGTACAGCAATTGCTTCACGGCCGCATATTGGTGGATCAGTTATTGCCTGCGTTGGTAGTGTTCAATTGCAGATCGGAGTTCCACCTACATAATTTAGAAACTCATATGGATGTGGCAATCCGTAATACTCAAATAAATAGATACACGTGGATCAATTGCGTAAGCGACCCAATGAGTTGCTGAACCAGAACTATTGTCAGGGTTAATGATTCCGGTTTTAACTTTGTTTTGCTGGTTAGGTAATTGATCGCGCAGAAAAAACCTATAAAGTATTTAATTTTAATTTTTCTGCAGCATTAATTAAATCAAAATATGACAATGGAAGAATTTACGAACCGTCTTAAGAAGTCACAGACTCTATCCGTACCATGAGTGCGAAGTTAGGGTAGTAGTATACCGTTTCCGTATTGTGAGGCAGGTAATGTTAGAGAACCCGGTTGAGGCATATTGGTATTTTTCGGATATCTTACTGGGTTTTGTTGGTGTTATCTTTTTAAGGCTTTCTGCGTGTAATTTTTTTCCCTGTTGCTTTATTTAGTGCCATTCTAGCAGCTGTTTCAATTGCATCCGACGCTGCAGCTTGTGCGACAGCTATGGATGCCGCAGCTGGTATAGCTGCAAAAAGTGGAAATATACCACCTGACTGTTTCTAAATTAGCATCTGCAGGTAGATTAATTCGTATTCCGGTCTTTTCTTTCTTAGCACCGTAATGTTTTATGCTGATGCTCTTTCAATGACAGCTTATTTTGACCACCTGTAATTTGACTGTTTTAGCGTTAATTTGGTTTCGGATTTCTTAACTGACACGGTTGGTAATTGTTTTTATCAGACCCGGGGTCAGAGCAACATTCACATGATAATATGACATTTATAATGTAAAAAGTGATCTAATTACAATTAGATGTTCTCTGTTGGAGCGTCAATAATCCTCATTCGTCAACCCGCATCTTTAAGTAGTATCGCTTTGTCTGAAAGTATAATAGCAAGTACTCTGTAATTAGGAACTAATGCAGCATTTCTGTTAGCACGAGATCGAAAGTGTATCTCAACGACAGTTTGGCTAGTTAACTCAAGATTTTCCAATTAAAAATTAATAATTGGATACAGCGTTGTGAAATACCGATGCCATATCTGCAAACCAGTATCTTTATCCTGCTCACGTCTCATAAAAGTCATCAAAAGATGATATGCACGTGCAACATGATTATTTTCAAAATTTAACAAAATATCCCCAGATTGCTCATGTTGACTATCTCTCCTTAAAGAAACCCCAGAAACTCCAAGTGTGTCAAACACCATTTGATTATGTTCTTGAGATTTTAATTGATTCATATTTGCAAAAGCAGTGAAAATATGACCATTCACATCACTTTGAACACTATATGTCCTTACTGTCAACATCGATTTACCGCCTTGATCCTTGATCAACATTTTGAAGGCAGGATTCAATATTTTTCCCGTCAATCATGTATGTGGCACTGTTAAATAATGCTATAGTTCCATAATTCCATTGTTACTAAAAAAAAATTATCTTCCACTTCACTAAATGCTTCGGCAGGTAATAACTATCTGCTGGTATCCTGAACTTCAATTTCGATACGTCCACGCTGATTTGGTTGTCTTGTTACACGTTTAAACACTTTCTTATAATTATTAACGTCTAACATGAAGACCACTTTCTACTATCAGATTAGCAGTTATATCTTTTTTCTTTTATGATAAAGAACGAATTTTGCTAGTTTCTGATTTGCGGCTTGACTGACATTTGCGGACCTTACTTCAGTGCTTGTTAATTTTACTGGCTGTAGTTTTTGTCGTGTTAATCGTTCTAGTTTATCTTTGATAGATGAGAATACCTAACTGTCAACGTTACAAATAGCACCAGGAGCTGTTTTATAGGAACAACGTCGATAGCTGTCTTTGATAATTGTTTTGCGATCGGTATTGATTTTGGGGCTATCCTTCTAAATAAGCTCTGAACAACATCACTGAGTCAATCACCGTATGTTGCTCTATAGGCTGGAAATCATGAATATATCACCCTGACCATTAGAGCCACGTTGATCATCGTGTACGATCATCTTACTTGTTATTTATTCATCTAGCCACTGTAATAACCATCAATGATTTCATCAATAAGAGATTTATAAACGCAAAGGTCAATAATAACACCTGAAATTAATTAATGACAAATATGAGATGCTTCATTAATTATTTCTTGAGAATTATTTCCAGCTCATTTACCTTTTATGAAGATTTCTAATTGTATTACGTCATCGAGAATAGTGTCTGGACAAGAAATAAGACCACTTCGTTTGGTTGAAATACCACTTCTAGTAGCACCGGTGTCAGGCGTATCGTAAAATGTTTCCTTTTGGTTCCTAAAAGATTGTGATTTTTATTGTGGAGAAATTTGTGAAAGAAATTGTTGTTGTATCTAATGCTGCGGTGAAGAAGATTGTTTTGATTGAAGTTTTGCTAATTCTATACTCGCTTTACCCTTTCATCAAGTCTTCGATATATTTAATAATCATATCTGGCTTGGTTTTTTTTGGTAATATATTCGATATATTCATTTAATAAAATTATCAGCGCTTACATTTTCATGACCAGGTTTTAAACAATCAAATTTTTAAAATACATAGGCTAATATTTTTATGTAACTCATTTTCGTTAGTATTTTTAATTTCGTCGATAATAATCACCTTACATTTTTGAATCAGTTTCGTAGTTTCTCTTTTTTTATTTAAGTGCGAATTCTCTTAAACATCTGCTATTTCAGCACAAAGTTTGCCAGTACCTTTAAGTATTTCTTGATATACAGGAGGAAATTATGTAGCAGCCATCTCAGTTGGATGATCTCATGAAATCTTCTTTTTTGTGTGATAGTGGTTTGTTCTAACGTTGGACGAAGATCTTTAGTAGATTGAGCAACTCTCACAGTACCTTTTGTAACAGGCTTAACTAAGTGTTCAGTAACTTCTACAAATTCAACTTGAGATTCTTGGCGCGCTTGTAATTTTTGTCTGACAGAATCACGGACTGGTAGAAATTTCTTAATTGCTTGTAGTCGCTCACGACCTAATATAACTGTATGAGACTTCAACACTGGATCCATTATTTCATATAACAATGATTTAATTAACAGGAGCACCGAGGCTCGACTGCAAAGAGACGTCTGGTTGGTAAACAAAACGCACGTTCAAAATGTGAAAAAGAGATAACAGTACAGTAACAAAATTACCTAACCCAATGAAAAACTCTCAGTTAGTTAGAAGCTTATGTTTGGTGTTATTGGCCTAATAATTTCGTTTTCGTAAGAAGAGCAGCAGAGGGGCTGAACAGACCAAATTTCTAGCGCGATTTGAGGGTCCCACAATAATAAATCATCAACGAAGCCCCAGATCGTTAAAATAACGGTTCTAAAAATATTACAAAAAAGGCTGAGCCACCACCTGTCTGTGAAAAAAAAAATATCATCGGTGGGAAATCATCAACGACAACAACAATTGAAAATCAACCAAATATCCGATCAAGTCCAATTCGATATCGTGTTACAGGTTCATGTAAATTTATTGTGACATACCCGTGTGGGGTTGACTGAGCAGCGCTAAAGAAATTTTTAAATTTATTAAAATCCATATCGGAACACCATGTTTGCCATATATTTCGACGCTTATGTGTATCAACGCCGTTAAACACACATAATAAATTGCAATTATCGCGAATCACTTTTGGGATTTGTGTGTATCGCTGAGTCAAATAAAACATATCAGCGTGTTTGTGACGACCTCGGGAAAATATCATCGCGGGGTTTGTTTGTTTATCCAGAATGACATCATCGTACACTATCATGTTATTGATGGACACGTCGAGGTCGTCTACATGTGGCGCCTCGGCTACATCAGTGATAAATTCGACAACATTATATCCTGCACTTGTTGTTGCAGTTTCATTAAAATCTTTTAGCACATGTTAACAGTGTTGATCATCTACACTAGTCGCCACTAAATACAATTTATCCCAATTGGTATATTTCATCAACAATGACAGCAACAATTGTGTTTTACCACACCCTGATGGACCTACAATAACACCTTTGATTGAGATTGGCAACATTGGGTGATGTTTTGTTGGTTGTCTCTGCTTCAACGCGGAAAAGTCAATTACTTCCATTAGATATAACGTAATATTATTATGGATCTATATTGTGTAAAATGTCGAGCACGTACTCGTACAACTGATCAAACAACGGTCACTACAAAAAATAACAGATCTGAACTTGCTGGTAAGTGTGAAGTTTGTGGTACAAAAAAATTTAGATTTTTAAAAAAAAAAAGCCACGGAGGTGACATCGCTGCAAAATTGGCAAAAACCCCAGGACTCCCATGGTCAAAGTACCCAGGAGAAAACACCTTCCAGGATATAGCTACTGTGGACCAAGGGACACGATTAGATATTCGACTTGATGATCAAAATCAACCTCGATGTGGTGAATCAACTATAAACGCTATCGATGAAGCGTGTCGGGTACATGATATAGCGTACCGAAGTAATGATTTACAACAACGGCATCTCGCTGATGTGAAATTAATTCACTCGATAAATGCCATTCCGGGTAAATCTTTTAAAGAAAACTTGGCATCATGGGTTATTAAATCTGCCATGAAAGGTAAATTATTGTTTGGTGCAAGTATATAACATGGAGAAAATTTATTATTCTCCAACAGGATATTACATGGGTAAATCCGCTATTAACAAATTAGCTAGCGCCGCTAGCGCCGCTAAAGTATCGCGTGATGTCGCTGCGGATTGGTTATCCCGACAAGCAATATGGCAAATTTATTTACCCGGTCCAACATCAGTCAAATATGTATCGTTTGATGTTCATGTTGTAAATGAGGTTCATCAGGCTGATATTTTATATTTACCGCATGATAAAGAAAAACGAGTTTACAAATACGCGTTAACGGTTGTTGACGTTGCCAGTAGATACAAGAAGGCATCGCCGCTATCAACAAAATCATCATCTGAGGTCGCTGCGGCGTTTAAAAAGATTTATCAAAAAGGTCCTTTACGTTGGCCAAATTTGTTACAGGTTGATCCCGGTAGAGAGTTCTACGGGGATGTATCATCGTTAATGGCTCAACATAACGTTGTAATTCGACGAGGACATACTGCAATTAATCGTGATCAAGCAATTGTTGAACGATTTAATAAAACCCTTGCTGATAAATTATTTTATTATCAAACTGCAAAAGAATTTATTCAACAAGATATATCTCGTGAATGGGTTAAACGACTCCCCGAGGTGATTTCATCACTCAACAATCAGATCACTGCGTCGATAAATGATAAACCGGTTTCCGCGATCACAAACAAATATATACCAGGAAAAACATTACCGCATAATGATACGCCATTACCATGGAACGCTACTGTAAGATATTTATATGAACCTGGTGAATTACAAGGCGGTGTTAGACGATCTACAGATCCTATATGGAGTATTACCGCCCATAAAATATATTCTGCGGTATCAACTGCACACAGACCAACATATTATAAATTGGATCCAACTGCACCTCAGCGAAGTTTTGCTCGAGAACAACTTCAAGTTATTCCAGATGATATTCAGTTGCCACCAAAAAAACTAACATAATTGTTGTATAACTGAGACTCGTCTAAGTTGATTTATTCGTCTTACTCGTGACACAGCCAAATGAATTAAATTGTCCCATTCGATAAAATCATCGATGATCCACACAACCGTATCTGTAATAGTTAATCCCTGTGATGAATGTATTGTTGTAGCATATCCTAACCGTCACGGAGAATTAATTGCATTTATTGCGTCTCTAACTACAGATAAATCAACTTCAACTATGTCATTTAATACAAGTTCTTGTTGTTGTTGACGTCCTGGTATATCCACGAGGATATTTTGTCGTCTAGTATCTTTAGGTCGATAACATAGCGGAACGGGTTCGTTAGGAAATTTACTCTCATGAAGATAAAATAATTTTTTCAAAAGAATATCTCTGGTGGATTTTCTACTAGCTACAACTATATCAGACGGTTTCCAAATATTGTAAGATTCATCTAATGATGTTTCAGGTATTAGCTCACGTAATTGTTCAGCTTGATTTTTATTACTTGTACATCTAATTGCAGCTTTCAACGTAGTTAACAGTACATCAAGAGATCTGCGGTCAATTGTCATTTCTTCGTAATAATCAACTTGAAGTTTTAACCTACAACGTGGAGATATTTTCCCAAATGGTGGTGGCTGTCCATGATCTCCACATAACACCACAGTGGTATTTTTTGTATTTAGCCATTCAAGAAACATTTTTATTATTTTTGTTGGCACAGTACAAATTTCATCCCATAATACCACATCGGGAACAATTTTAGTTCCCATTCGTTCAGGGGTCCATTCACCTCCACTATATCTGAAAAAGCTATGATATGTTCTTGCGGGGATTCCCTTTTCTTTAAAATCTCTAGCAAGGCGATGAGTTAGGGTTAGCGCAATTAGATTAGCTCCACGAAATAATTCTATCACCCGTGTTGTTTTTCCGCCTCCACCTGGGCCGTTCAAATATACAAGTTTGTGTCGTTCAACAACGTCGTGTATACTCGGGGATGTTGAGATTTTGTCAATTTCATCGCTGTGATATTCTGGTTTGTCATCCACATTTGCGTGTTTGCGATACTCATATAATTCTTTATGTTTAATACGCCATGTTCCATATGTTGTACCATCACCGAGATACTCCTTGACGTCATTGTGATATTTTTTATCGTAATAGAATGAGTCAGTTGCAACTCTCACTGCAATGTCAGGAAATCGATTTACCATACTGAGAAGATTTATAGTCGTATATGCGAGCCTAAATGATCTTAAATGGGTATATTGTGGCATTTCATCGTTAAAATATTCTACAATTGTTCCAAATTGCTCCCCTGATGATAATTGTGCGGCAGTTTGTCTGTAAAATACCCCTTTAGATACTGCATCATCAATGACAAATTTTAATTCACCGGGATTTAACACTAATTTGGCAGTTTTACGTCTGCGAGTTTCATCCTCGGTGGCATTCCCCCCTTGTGTGAATTTTCCAATGATAATCCGTGAAATGTGTTTACACTTGCTGGTTATCGTATCGCGAAGAAATTCTATATCGTATCGGGGAAATTTATCTGGTGTGGGTAGCCAAACTTCAGTTTGTTTATCGCTGAATATTATTTCAGATACTGTTAAATCTGTTAACACGCCGCTATCGAGTGCCCACTTCAAGAACACAGTTGGAGCCCATATTGTTTCGTGTAGATGTCGTCCAATCCATAAATATGTTACAGGGTGTAATCCTTCTGCGAGTTTAAACGAAACCACTTTAGCAAAACCTGTTAGATCATAATCAGGTAGCGGTCCATTAACAGCTCTTCGTACCATTCGGTGGGTTGGTAGTCCAAATTGTTTAAAATATTTATTACATTCACCACCACCAAGAAAACTTCCTGGATAACATGCAATCATATCTACGGACATCATATCGTTGAAATCATATTGCATGTTCCACAATCCACCGTGACCAAATTCGATACAACTTGCTCGTGTATTTTCAATAAAATTTTTTTAGTTGGTTTCCACGAGTTTTTTCTCTGGCAAATTGAGCCGCAATTGATGAAATTGTAAAACTCGTTTGTGTACGTTTTGTAATTATCGACGATGCCTCTTCGGGGGTTTTATCACTGAGGTATTTGCTGGCGAACTCTTCCATGTTTCGTTGAAATGATTCTTGCCGATAAATTTCTCCACTCGCGGTGATAAATTGATCATATTTGCCCCCATCGCTTGAAAACAACCATATATTTACCGGGTCGGTGTAGTTGTTGTGGACCCAATCAAACATCCCTTCGTCGCTGTAATATTTAATAATTTTATTTTCAGGAAAATCCCTTTCGTTGATCCCCCATGCATGAAAATTGTGATCAATAATCTCAACGGGAGATCCCCTTGATCGGTAGCACCCGGAATTATAAAATATTCTCTCAGGTAACATTTTCACAATAATGGGGATTTTTAATTTTTTTCCAACTCGGCTTCATCGTGTTTTGTTGCACCGGTACCTTTATTGTTAATAAATTCACTCCATGCGGCAATTTTAGTTGCTCTTGTTTCAGTAAGACCTGCACCGCGTTTCGCCGCATTAAAATGTTTTATTACTTGTTCAGCTACACAATCTAACGTTGTCGATAATTTCATTCCTGCATTTTCGTTGTCGTTTGGAACTCCCACGGGAAATATCCCATATATGATCACATTGAATGGATATGCCACATTGTAGTATTGATTGTCGATACCAACTAGCGTCCCAGGTTTTGTATTTTTCGTTAAAATAAATAATCCACCGTTGTATGTTACTCTTCTACGATGATGAAATATCTTCCACGTCCGAGCGTTTTGTTCAAGTAGTTGATTAACTTCATTCGGTTGATTTAATTGTTGATAAAAATTTGATTTGTTTATCTAGCTGTTTGTTTTCGTTCTCGCTTGGACATTTTTTCTCAAATCTTATGTAGATTACATCTAACGTATATTTGGTGTTTTTGGTAAAATCGGGCTGTAATAATATATCTGCGGCGCGTTTTAACGTCATTGTGTTATCGTCGAAGTTTATTAAAAAAGTCGAATATGTATATGCGGCGCCATTTAATCGGTGTTGACGTTTTGTTTCACGGATACTTATAATGATTCTAGATTTATACCTAGTTGGTGATATTTTTCCATCTAGGTCATATTTGATTTTTACTCGTACAGGTTCCACATCCACTTCGATAATTTTGTCATTTAAATAATATGCAAATTAGTGTTCAATTAAAAATTTGCATATTATATAATGACGGTAAATAATTGTTCATGGAGACATCTTCGCGATGATGGATTTTGCAATCGACGTTGCACTGGAGAATATTGTGCGTTACACAATTATAAAATTAAAAAAGGTTCCACTGGGGTGTTAATTTGCCTCGGTTGTTTCAAGGGTTTAAATGAAAGACACGTTTATATGGTGATTGCGGCAATCATCGGTTTAAAGAAATAGCCAGATATTACAAACGCAGATACAACATCGTGATTAATGAACAGGATTATATAACTTGCAGTTATCGAAAACAACAATTAAATAGTTGATTTTGCATATCCATATATGGATCAAATTATATTTGTATATCATCCGATTTACGTTGATTACGAGGCTTCTCGATGCGGTATAAGACGACATCGGCGATTTAAAAGAAATATCGGTCACATTGACAAACATGGATTATTGCAAATTAGTATTAGATACAAGGGAAAAAGGAAATCATATCTATCTTCTAGATTTATTTATGAGTGCCACAACGGTTTAATTCCAACCAGTTTAGTCATAGACCATATTAACCGGAATAAACTTGATAACAGAATAGACAATCTTCGTGCGGTAACTCAACAACTAAATTGTCTTAATTCTGCATGATAATTCAGATTACAATATCGGAGACCTGTAATAGCCGTAATGGACACAACAGAGCGATATTTCCCGTCGACATATTCTGCAGGAAAATATTACGGTATTAATCGCCGATCTATACAACATGTCGCCGATGATATGTATCTGGCGTCGTGCTCTAAACGATTTCATTGTTGGATTTCTTTTTTTATATCAATAGATATTGCATATTATTTATAAACAATTAGACAGAAGATTTTTTATAGTATAATGAACGATGAAAATATTGCTCAGTTGGCTATCGAACTTGACAAACTTGCATGTTATGTTCCTGCCGGAAACACATTTACGTCTGATTGGCTTGAACAAGAATATCTTGGTGTTGCATCAATGAGAGGCCAGGGAAAACCGTCTTATCGAAACGAATACAGAATCATAAAACATCTCAGTGAGGCACGTACAAAGGTACTTTTGAAACACAGAGATAAAATAGCGCTGTTTGTTCCGGCGGGTAGAATAATTAAGTCGATCGAAGATTCTCTTAAAGAAACATACAATGAACGTCAACAAGCTAAATCTGTTAATGCCGAATTGGAGAAACTTTTGAATTCACCGTTGTAAGTGATCATCGCCGATGAGTAATTGAGTAATTATGGCGGTAATTATGAATGAAAAAATACGACTTTGATATGTTTGTTTGTGTATTCATAGATGAGTAATTGTGACAAATAACGATGACGAATAACGATGACAAATACTTATCGCAGTAACAATAAATGATTTTTAGGGCTCGGTGAGCTAAATCCAGCGATAACAGTGATTAGTAATCGCCGACTATAATAATCCGAGATATAATTACCACGTAATTATCCGATATGATTATTTTATCATAATTACTCATCCGGGTTTACTGGAATAATTTATACTACACCGGCATTCTTGCCCGGGATTATCGATCATAATTACTGATATAATTATTTATCATTTTTAGATTTTTTTATTTTTTTTAAATAATATATTTACATGCCTAACAAAGCAAAATATTTATCAGATCTTGATGTTAATAATATTATTTCGTTACGAGGAAAGGAGAAACCGAGTAGCGTCGCTAGCAAATACGGAATTGGTCTGACAAGGTTATATAAAATTTGGACAGATGCTTCTCCTGATAAAAAATTTCCCGGGGGGTTTGCTGGCACTCAAGCTGGTAAAAAATTAACTGAAACGGCTAAACAATTACTAGATGAAACCAATCAAGCGCGAGCAGAAGTTTCGAAAACCAAACACGAATATATAAAATTACAAAATTAAATTAAGCAAGGACATAAAAAATTGAACAAAAACATCGAATATAGCAAACAATGTTAGGTAAATATAATCTACAGCTGCAACAACAACAACTAAAAGAACTTTTAAGTCAGATACCGGAACAACAACAACAAATAAAAACTCTTACTGAACAACAACAACAAATAATTCAGGAGTTAACACAACAAATCAACGAAAACAACAATATTATTGCGTCACAGCGGCTAATATAGAACAACTTGAAAAAAACTATAGCGGATAATGACAAGATTGAAAAAGAACTTTCTATGATTTTAGCTAAACACACCAGTGTGAATCACACCAGTGTGAATAACACCAGTGAGAACTCACCTGCGGCGAAGGTATTAACGCCAACGAGTAAACCAAAGAAAACTGTTGAGCAAATAATGGCTGATGCGCTATTAAAAAAATAATATCTATCTGAATTTTTCAAAATAATTTATTTTTTTTTGTCGTCGGATTCTCTGCATGGAAAATCAAAGATTTCATGGATTTTCACCAGCGAGGATTCTCAATAGTGTATTTTTGTCAATACAGTTACTAGCGTATTGTGTTATTTGATCGTGAAAACAAGTAATTGTAGTTACCCCGTTAACAGATAGCCGGCCACGTTGAAAATCTGTTATCAAAAATTTATCGTTACCGGGTTCAGATACAACAAAATTAAAACTTGCAATTGAGTTCCCAGAAATGCCAGCATTTCCAAAACATTCTCGTACCGCATCGTACAATTTGACTTTGTCGTGGATGGTCACAACGGCGTGGCGATACATTATTGATAATGAAAATCTTTGTTGAAATCGTAAACGTTGGAAACGCTATCGAGACCTTATCGAGAACCTTTTTTGTTCCCCCACCTGCAGCACCTGATAACGCCCCAGTTGCAAGCGCCGCAATTGCTGGAATCAAAAACGGAAATATTCCACCGGATTTACTCATATCGGAAATTGCAGCTTTTGAAAATTTTAACTGAACTCCTTTTGATGAAGATTTAGCTTTATTGAAATGAGCTAGTTGAGTTTTTGTCAACGACAATTTATGTTCCCCTGAAAATATTTGTGTAGGTTTCAATGTTATTGTTGTTCCACACGTTATAGAATTTTTTGATCGTAGTTTTTTAATCTGACCAGGTGTCAATGAGACATTAACGTAATTATATGACATTATTGTAAAACGCGATCGTTTAATTGTCTACAACGTTTCTGGAATCTCACTGAGTTTCAATCATAGATTTTCCTGAAAATTATAGATTTTCCACTGATGCGTCAATGATTCGCATTTTTTCACCGCCACCTTCAAGGATCATAGATTTGTCACTGAGCATAACCGCAATAGCCCTAAATCCTCCAGCAGGAGCAACTACACGAGCTTGAAATTTAACATCAACGACGGAGTGTTTTGAAACATCAAGATGTTGCAACGAAAAGTAATAAATTGGATACAGCGTTTGAAAATCCAACTGAGATATTTGCAAACCAGTATCTATGTTTTGATCTCTCCCCATAAATGACCACAGCCGATGATAAACTCGACCAATTTTATTTTCAGCGTATTCGAGGATAAGATTTTCAGCTGGGTCTTGCTGATTACTTATTCGCAATAATACTTCAGAGACACCACATTGATCAAATATCATATGAGAATGTGTTTGAAGATCAGCACCTTGGGTCCGATTAAGATTTTGCAACGCAACAAATACATGTCTTGGCGCTGAAACATTTTTTGTTAGCGCGAGTTGCCAGGTAAATATACCGGAGAGTGTAGATGATGTAGTAGCTGTTGTAACCTCATGCCATGCTAGTAGTGACCGCCCTCCTTGGTCCATAAACGGCAACAACTTCGCTTCAACGGTCAACGACGGGGTCATAGTTGGCATCCATAGTGACAATCTTGTTAATTGTACAGCTCCGTTTTCAACAGCAGCACCACGCCACAGCGCAAGATCGTCGTTTCCATTTCGCTGCAACACAACTGTGTGACTAGCGCCAAATATAACTTTTCTGATATCTCTACAAAATCCAAATATATATGACAACGGAATTGTACACAAAAATTTACCATCCGCGTTCAACATCTTTTTTCGTGCTAAAAATCCAGAGTTGTAATTGGAATTGCCACTCAAAACAACAGCAACATTAGTAGCGTTAGCGTCACCAGCGTGAGTTTTTGGTATCCCCAGTGTAAATGGATGAAAATCTGCGAAATCAGTTTGATCTTTTGCAAACATCATTGAATGAACCGCCGATTTAATAAAATCATCAGAATATCTAGCTAACCCAACAATAGTACTAGCAACATCAACATTGTTGTCAATGGACTCAATTTTAGTTGTACCAATTATATACTGCGCGGAGCTAAATAATGCCATTATACCGTTGTTGACAAATCCAATCGCAGTGGTCCCCAAATTAGCATAAGCGGTACCATTAGGTTGTGTTATTTTACCCTCAACTTCAATAAATGCCTCGCATAGTAGAAAATACTTGGACGTATCATCAAATCCAAGTTCAATACGCGATCGTATATTTGGGTCCATTGCGGTATATGAAAAATATTGATAATCTCGAACATAATCATTTTTCTGCACAACGGCGTCTACGTCAAAAGCGTCGTCGATCTCGTGTTTAAACATTATATTGAACATTATGATCTAAATTGTTAATTTTAGACCAGAACCAGTAAATGTTTCTAGTTTTTTTGCTGCCATCTTGTTGATTTCGTTAGCAATTCCTGCTGGCATATCCGCCGTTGACGGCAATTTAACAGATTTATCCGGGGTGTTTTTTCGCATCAGCGACACAATCTTTTCTTTTTCAGCGTTAAATGCACGTGTTACAGCCTCAGTTGCAGCAGACCTACCAACAATCCCAATAGCTTTTGAAGCTAATTCTTTTCCAATTGGAAGTATTTTTGGAGCAATTCTTGTAAATAATCCAGTGACAACATCACAGAGACCATTCCCGTATGTCAATTTGTATACAGGTAATCGTGAATTTACGACATGAACAGACCTATCCCGATTCATACTGCGGGTTATTATCATTATATAGAAACGTTAGCGTTTCCAAATGCTAGTATTTTCAAACGGTCGGCGATTAATCGCTATAATAGTCATCAACAAGTTCATTAACGAAACTACGATAAGTTGGCATATCCATAACGTGTCCACGAAATAATCTTTGACAAATTTCAGTTGCCTCGTTAATTAATTCCGGAGAATTATTTCCAGCTCGCTTCCCACCGATGAGAATTTCCAACCGTGCTATATCATCGAATATACTTTTTGAACATGGTATTGAATTTTGAGAAATTTCTGGCGGAAACTCTAGCGTTTTTCCACCGTGGTATCCAGTACCTATTTTCTTAGATAAATCGGCCTCGGCCGCTACTTTCGGAATAGGATCACTTGTAGAAGTTAGTTGACTGAACAAATATGATGGAGGTTGTGTACTTTGTTTTTTGACTATTTGCCAAGTTTACTAAATCCTGTATCGCCACGTGGCAGTGTAGATTTACCCATCCTCACTAAATACAATTTTTTTTGCAAAAGTCTCTTTATCATCAATAGCATCTTCATACCCTTTCGCCATAAGTAATTTTCTACTACTATATATATCATTGATTTGTTTAGCAAAGTAGTTATCATCTTGATATTCCTGTTCAAACACACTAGATATCACCTCAGGTTTAAATATCACATTCGGGTCAAGACTCCTTCGCGTTCTAGGGACATCACTGACGTCTATTTCACTAAATTGTCTCGCAGTTTCTCTTTCTTGTTGTTGTTGTTGTTGATGTTGTTGTTGTTGAATATCACCGGGTAGAGTTTTTTTTTTGTTTAGTTCGCGCTGCCACTTTGGCAATCTCTGCGCCAACCTGCTCACTTGTAGCAGTGATAGGTTTAAATAATCGTTCAGTGTCAGTAGCAAATTCAACATGTTGTTGTTGAGCTTGTAAATTATCTCTAAATGTATCCCTGATTGGAAGAAATTTCTTAATTGCAGCTAATCGTTCTCTAGTTAATCTCGTTATTTGAGCTTCTCTAATATTTGACATGTATTAAAATCTTTGATTTTCAATTGTTGTTGTCGTTGATGATTTCCCACCGATATTTTTTTTCACAGACAGGTGGTGGCTCAGCCTTTTTTGTAATATTTTTTAGAGCCGTTATTTTAACGATCTGGGGCTTCGTTGATGATTTATTATTGTGGGACCCTCAAATCGCGCTAGAAATTTGGTCTGTTCAGCCCCTCTGCTGCTAGAAGCTTTAGTTTAATAAATGGATGCTTCTAAAAAATGGTCGGTTTGCCCTCTCTGCTGCTACATTATCTTTCTTTTCTGCCATAACAGACATTTCAGGTGTTTTTAAATTCATACTTGGACACTTCTCTGGATAAAATACCGTTCACACTTTTGATTAATTAAAACGTTTGATTAATTAGTTTTGGCTTGAAATGATTTACTGTTTTCGTAGTATGCGATCGTCTAGACGGAGATAAGAAGATGGTAATGAAATCACGCCTTAACTAATTTCATTTGAATAATTACGAGCCCCAACAAATACATTTGTTATTATTCTCAACGAAAAAACAGTTCAGATTAGAATCAATTTAAATTTCCTAAGAACACCTGCTATTGCCAAAAAATCTTTTTCCTCTAACGTATGTTTACCGCATATAAAATCTTATAAATGAAAGTCTAATCTAATTAAGTCACGGAATCAACGCCATTTCTCAGACGTATATTTTGTGTTGAATTCTTATTTTAATCACCATAAACAGGAATTAATTATCATGTGATTCTTAAAAAGTTATAAAACAGAATGTAAAATGAGCCAATGCAGGTGTGCATAATCCATACGTAGCATAGTCACGATTTTAGTTTTTCTTCTGTTAAAGGCATTGTCTTACATGTGAAATTTTTTGTATAGATTTTTTTAATATGTTTCAAAATCTTTCAGGAATTTTCTGACACATTTTGGACTGAAATTTACATATTAACATTAACCTTGGTTCCAAACGCACTTTCGAATTGGTTCATCTTTGTTCTTCGTGTGCAAAATATTATCTCGACATGGCACGCGTGAAGAAAAATAAAGTGGTATGGGTGCTTGCCACCAGCTAATCAGCGTACACCAACTATTTCCACAGAAATGTTTTATTTATATATTGCACGCTTTGTGATGAGAGCAGGATCTAATCAAATGAAGATAAGTTTTATTTTGATACGGCTTGATACCTAATTTTGTTTTACCTTATAGAGTTGTACTTTTTCGAGCTTAACATTTAAAGCGTTTGCCTGATATAATTTAGCTTTTTAGCTTTGACGAGATATATTTAAAGATTTCTGGAATTTTCAGAGTACTGAGCAACAAGGTATTCGCATGTTTTCTCATTAACAATAATTAGATCTCAATGACGCATGGAATGAAATAAACGATAGTGATAATTGTAGACAATTACAATTACAATAATTGTAATTGTAAATTCAAGTTAGTTAACTATTTAAAAGTGATAGAATATAAAACGCAATGTCAGTTTGTAATTAAGAGAGCCGTGTTTTTGCACATTCGTAGACAAAATAAAGTTTGATATTTATAAATATAAAAATTAAATTTCAATTATTTGTAATCTAAAATGTACATTTTAAATATGCATGTTATATAATTTGAATATGTTAGTTTTAAATTGCAATAAAACAATAATTTATAACATGCATACCAAAATATGTCTGAGAGTGCACTGTAACATAAAGAATTGTGTATTTATAGGTTACCACATTTGTATTGGAAAATATTAACGAGTTTTTCGGATAGAAATACCGCACGACCCTTGGAGTGCAGTATATCCAGCTGACAAAACAGGCTCATATTTTCCCATATAAATGCAGTAACATTTGTATTATATGCTCATTTTCTTATTCTACCTAAGGCTTAATCATATAAACAAAAATACACTACAAGAAACAAAGTAACTGAATGTACGCCGTATTCCAAACTGAATACACAACCGCACATTCATCATTACAAAACAACAATATTATTAATGCACGCATAACTCCTCCCAGATAAAGTTGAACTTAGTCGCGCGCTATAGACCTAACTTTCGAATGAAAATTGCATTTTGGTCTACATAAAATTGAAATTTGGAGTCATGTAGTGAATAAATGCCAAATGCAAAAACTTTTCCATTTGATCTGGAATTGATATTTTGGAATTTTTGTCGATTCTACGAAATTTCATGATTATGGACTGATTTATCTGTGCCTATTCGACATGAAATAGTTCAGATTGAAGCAACGAGGGACAAGCGGGTTGACATCGGTAAGTGTGTTTCTGTTCGGCCAATGAATGTTTGATATCATAATATTTGGTATATTCTGGGTAGCTGGTGGTGAACATTCTTTTTCTCTCTTGCTTTCACATATGTTCAAAAAAAATTGCAAACGAAGAACAAAGATGAACAGCTTTGAAACGACGTTTGGAACCAACCTTTATTTTAATATTTAAAAGTTTGTGCAAAAATGTATAAAGAAATCCTGAAAGATTTTGTATCGGGTATTCATTCTGTCAATACAAAGTTTCATACCACATGTAAGACAATGCATATGACAGAATGAAGATTCCAATCGCAACAAATGGTAAGCATTGATATCATACACCACCATGTCTTTCTCCATTGCATGTTTTGTTTTTAGAACACATGGTATTTCGTTCATTTTTATGAGGATTAAAAGCAAAATGATTCGATATAAAAATATTATTAAGAGAAAAGGCGTTGATTTTACTTTTATGTATGATAAACGATTTTCAATCACACTTGAGATCTGCACTGTTGCTAACATTAGGAATAATAACAAATTTATTTATTGGATGAAATTAGTTATAGCGTTATTTCATTATCTCTTCGTTACCTCCATCTGGATGACTTTAAACTACGATAACATTACATGAATTCTTGCTAAAAGGAATTAATAATACATTTTAATTGTACAGTAGGTACCACATGTTTTTGCGACGAGATGAAGGTTAAGGTTAGACAATGTGGATAACAACCATTTAGCTTTGTGTGACTTACAACGTGTGTAGCTTGAATAGACGCACTTGTATGTATACCATTCACACACACACACACACACACACACACACACACACACACACACACACACACCTTCCAGGCTAGTGATGCAAGAAGAAACAAATAATATATCTACTCTGTACAGAGAATGCTTGATTGCCTTACTGAAATTTTATAACACATGAACAGTACTTTTCCTTTCGCATAAGTTAGAGTTAAAATAAATTTAAATATAAATGGGCATATAAATGGACATTTAAGCGCCATCTAGTGTCTTTGTTTTGCCAACGTGATAACGCCTGTGTGGCATATATACGAGTTAACTGTGGATGCCCTCTGGTACGGTCATACATGCCGACAAGGCGATAGGCGACTTTAATAAAAGTCAGTCAGCTATGAAATCGGGCATTTTTTTCATTCTCAGTGAGTGGCCAGCTAATGGTGAGTGAACAGCGGCCGAGCATCTGCAAGTTAGTATATAGTCACATTAAGTATAATCAAGTATTTATTGTTTTAGGATTAGTGCCAATTTGCAGTCCACGATATTCATCAATGCATGACAGCCAGAATGCACATAGAGAAAGAATCTGAAAAAAATCCGGTACGAACCAGCAAACAACAAATAAATGAAGAGGGGAGGAGACTAAATCTTCCCACATGAGCAGAAGTGCCGTCCACCAATGAAAAATCCTAGCACCATCCTGTTCGAATACGTTGAAGCAGTTGTTGTAGAAGCAGCACGCCCGAGCCGGAAGCCTGACAGAAGACCCCAAGAGCAAATATCGCCAGCGACTGTTACTTCGCAAATACCTGACTATACGAGATTTTCCGTTTAGTTTTTGAAAACTGTGCTTGATTACTGCTCTTTACCTTTTCGAGCCACCGTCGAAAACGCAACATATAATAATTATGATTCATGTATAAAATAACGCAATTATTTCAATGTAAATTTTACGCACGGATTTGTTCATATTTATCGAAAACATCAAGTACAATAGGTTTACTAAGTTTCCAATTTGATTGTACATGTAATTAGTAACTTTTCAGCTAGATACATTACTATTACTATTTTTTATATATAAAATGATATGAACCAGTATCAATGCTTTTTAAAAATCGATAAGAATTTGTTGAAATGGAACATTATATTTTTAATTAATTTACATTTTCATCTCTGTTTCAAAATCTTATTTGCCATTCTGATAATATCGAGTTCAATGGATTTTTCTTTTTAGTCGAGAGATTTCATTTGTCGTACTTTTCTTTATTCATCTCAAGATTAAGGATTGTAAATCATTCCCAACAATTTAAAACATTCCTCATTTTACATCCTGGATGATTCTAATTTTTCGTCTTTAAAAACACACTAACTAGTAAATGTAGTTTTCACATAAAATATAAATTCCATTGTTAAGCTCATCTTCTACTGTCATAACAACTGTTACCATCAGAATTAGTCATACAAGTTATTAAAATATATTCTTTTGTTTTATGTATAGAAAGTCATTAGCAGAAACCTACCCCCAACAGTAGTATATGGGGATACTATAGGGACAATGGGAAATCCAGTCAAAAACAGCTTGGGACAATATGGGACAAAACATATTGGGACAGTATAGGGACAAGAAAAATTGAACAAGGTGGGACTGTATAGGTACAAGGAAAATTGAACATGGTGGGACTGTATAGTGACAAGGGAAATGGAACATGGGAAATATGATTTGTATGGTTATAGGGGACTGTATAGTGACAAGGGAAATGGAACATGGGAAATATGATTTGTATGGGTATAGGGGACTGTCTAGTGACAAGGGGAAAAATGGTGGCAAAGAAAGCTAATATCTTTTCGAGACCTATGAGTGGCCCTGAAAAGGGTCTTTGGATACTTCTTGTTCTTTTATTTTCTGCCGTTGTTCCACCACCTTTTGATTTTACGAATGATTACCTTTTTCTTCTTCTTTTCGTCCTCGGGAATCCAGTTTTGATGTCCCATAGCTCTAAACTTTTCCTGAACTCTGATCCATCTCTGATTGAGTTGATCAAAGTCCTCTTTCTTTTTTTGTTCTTTTTTTTCCTTTCTCTCCTTAGCCCAGTTATCTTTAATCTGGATCACCTGTTATTCCATCACCTTTCTTATCATTGCTTCTGCTTTCTTTAGCCGGTCTAGTCCCCAAGTCACATATTCCCACTCTATCAAATTTAATGTTTCTTCTAGAAAGTATCTCACTTTGATGACATTATCAAGTGCCTCCTTCAAGTTCCCTATTCTTATATATTTTGTTTTAATAAGTCTTCTTAATTTCTTGACTTCCTCCTCTATCATGCCTTCTAATAGATCTCTCGCTATTTTCAAATGGCTTACAAAGCCCAGGTTACACTGAAATTCTTCCTCAAGTCTTTCCACTTCATATTCTGCATCAATGATCCCAAACCAGCTGTCTCGGAGTTGGATAAACAAGTCAATGTTCATCTTGATGTGTTCAAAATTGAATGGCTCAAATGCTGCTGCTGTAGAATTAAAGACGTTTTCGCCAAAAGGCATTTACGTCTGGTTAATGCCCCAAAGGGGACTGTTTATTTGATTCGGGGGGGTGGGGGGGGGGTGGTGGTGGAATGGTGCCACACCCCCGGCTTTATTGCACAATTTTGTGCTGATTAAATTATATCAACCATCGCAGGCGGTCAATGGAAGAGGCGAAGGAAGGAAGGGACTGTAGTGAAAGGAAGGCGCTGTATCCAAGGTAATCTTTTGGTCCCATAGTCCTAATTATAAATAGTGCCGTCTTGTAAATTAACAATTTTGAATAAAAAACATTATTGTGCTGTTTATATTAGTAAGAGAAGAGGATGGCATATTTTGTTCTAATTAGTTTAATATTTATTTTGCTACATTGTGTAGCTGGGCCTGATGGCTTTGGGTTTATAGCCACCTTATTGAACTATTTAGGGTCCTAATTAATTAAATAATTGTAAATTTATTATGCTGCATTGTGCAGCTGGACCTGGTGGCTTTGGGTTTATAGCCACCTCATAGAACTATTTAGGGTCTTAATTAGTTAATGAATTATATATTTATTTTGCTACATTGTGTAGCGGGAGCTGATGGCTTTGGGCTTGTAGCTACCTTATAGAACTATTTAGGGTCATAATATAAAGCTAATTATATATTGGAGGTATTGAAAGATAACACTTCAGTTCCTTTGATTGGGAGTCACATAGAGGTGAACCGTGCTGTTCGCCCGTGTGGACCCAATCCAGGCAATTCTAGTATGATTCCTAGAGCCTGTGTACAGAAAGAAGTGCCAGCCAAACCCCTTATAATGCCCGTATGCTATCAGAAAATAGATAATCCTGATGGCTGAAAAAGTGCCACCTTATAGTACTAATTTAAGTTTTATTAGCACCTAAGTCGATATTATTTATGCCATAGTAGTATAGAGTTAGAGATAGTAGGTATAGATAGTTCGAGAGCTCTAATTCAGATGGGTGTGAAATGTAATGTGATATTGGGTATGTGAGGTTTCAACTAATATATGGCATTATGGTCACCGTCCCTATTGCATTGCATTTTTTAATCCCCTAGTAGCCCAATTTGTCGGATGGCCATGTCTGTGGTGCTATCCGGGTCACGGTGGTGGGTTGGTATAAACTTGCATTGGCATACAGTCATTGTGACTGAATATTGATACCTCCCCTCCTGCGTTTCCTTGACAGCGTACAGGCTGCATGCCCATTATGTCGACGCTTGGGTATAGGGTTTTGGGTTGGGGAGGTGGTGGTTAAGTATAGGGTGGTTTTAATTTATACGGCAATATGTGGTAGATACTGTCTGTATTGCTATACCGGGTCACGTAGGTGGGTTGGTATAAATTTGCACTGCATTGGCATACAGTCATTGTGACTCAATATTGATACCCCCCCTCCTGCGTTTCCTTGACAGCGTACAGGCTGCATATCCGTTAGATCGACGCCAGGGAGTAGGGTCTTGGGTTGGGGAGGTGGTGGTGGTAAAATTGTTGTATTATATACTGTTGATCTTATCTATTTCCCGGAGGAACATTAGAATCAGATCTGCAGTTAAATTGGGGTTGGGATTGTCAGAGTAGAGAAAAAAATGGTATGTGGTACTTGAGCCAATTTTTCTAAGAGAGTTGGCGAGTTTATTTCTTGCTTCTCTATAAGTCAGGATTACATTGAAGACGTGTGGTAAGTCTTCTAAATTTTGGCAGTGTGGGCAAGTTGTGATTCTTCCTGGGTTTGACTTGCTGTATTTGCTCATACTGCCGGCAAGTAAAGTTTTCCCTGTTTTAATCCGATTAATAATTCCTTCCAGATGTTTGTTTGTAACCTGTGGACTTAAGTTGTTCCTGATTACTTGTTTTTGTATCGAGTGAAGTATGCGTCCTTTATGGCTAGTGTATCATTGTTTTTGCCAATTGTTTATGATTGTGTTGGATATGACGCTATACAGTTCTGTTACAGAATACTCGATATGTCCTATCTCAATGTTGTTGAGATTAGTTTTTGCAGCTAAGTCGGCTTGGTCATTACCAAACAAGTCTATGTGAGATGGTACCCACATAAATTCAATTGTTTGATTAAGGTTGGCTTGATCATTGACAAGTAGTCTAGCTTGTTTTTGATAATTGCCACGACCTTTGGAGATACCAGAGTCCAGTGTTTTGAGGACACTGAGTGAGTCACTAATAATGAGTGATTTTGCGAATTTATGTACTTTTATCAATCTCAGTGCCTCCAGTATTGCCCAGAATTCCGTAGTATAGATGGAACATAGGTCTGGGAGCCGACTCCCTATTGTTATTTGTAGTTCAGGGATAGTAACTGCTGCTGCTGTTCTATCTGGATTTGTTATTTTGGATCCATCGGTGTATATCTTAGTATAGTCCTTATAGTTGACGTCCAGGTTGTGTAATATCTTCGTTCTTATTACATGAGGCGTGGTTTCTTTAGATCCGAATGTTGTGGCTTCAAGGTTGATTTTTACTGGTATGTTCATCCAGGGTGTTTTGTCTGGGTAGGCGATTTGTTCAGCTTGAAGGTCTTTTATGCTTAGTTCGTTGCATAATGTATGAATCCTTTTTCCAGATGGTTGTAGTGGTACTAACTTCTTGCTGAATGCAGCATTGCATTTATTGATTGTTATTTTGGTGGGGTGATTTGCTTTATGTATCGAGACTCTGACCGCATACCTTAGAGTAAGTTCGTCTCTTCTAAGGGATAATGGTGTTTCTCCTGTAAAGATTTGTAGTTCTTCTTTTGAGGTGCTTTTCAAGGTACCTGTACAAATGCGGAGTGCTTTGGTTTGTATTTGGTCGATTTTCCTCAGAAGACCGATGCGAGCTGACGCATACAGTTGGCATCCGTAATCTAATTTAGATCTAATTAGAGCCCTGTAAATCATTAGAAGGGTATTTTGGTTAGCTCCCCACTTTAATCCTTTAACGTTTTTCATTAGTGCAAGATCTTTGTTAAATCTGCGAATCAGTTCTTGGATGTGGTTTTTCCATGTTAAGTAATGATCGTATGTCATGCCCAGGAATTTGACTGTAGTCTCGAATTTAATTAATTCCCCTTGGATATATAATTTGGGTGCTTCTACTGTTTGCTTTTATTTTGGTGAAAAGATTATGCCTCGTGTTTTGCCTTTGGAGAGTTTAAACCCCCATTTATCGGCCCAGGTTCCAATTTTGTTGAGGCTGTTTTGGAGTTCATCGATGACCTTTTGACTTGTAGGTTCGCCCGCTTTCCATAATCCGCTGTCGTCCGCAAATTTGGATAAGTCCACTTTATTGGTATCAACATTGATTTCCAGGTCGTTAATCATAATGTTGAATAGCGTAGGGCTAATGACACTACCTTGAGGCGAGCCATTGTCCAGCTTGAATTCCTCAGAAAGTGTATCTCCTATTCTAACTCTGATGCGTCTATTTGACAAGAATTGTTTTATCCAGGCATGCATTTCGCCATTTATTTCATAGTGGTTTAATTTGGCTATGAAGCCATTTGTCCAGACCAAGTCGAATGCCTTTTCCAGATCCAAAAAGATAGCAGTTACGTGTCGATTACTTTTCCTTTTATTGTTGAATGCTAGTTTAATTTGTGATTCTAATCGAACTATCTGATCTAGGGTTGATCTATTGTTCCGGAAGCGGCTTTGGTTATTTGATATAAGATTATTACTCTCTAAGTGGTGTTTTAATCTATTGAATGGCTCAAATGACGGACGATTGGGTATATATATTTTAAGCACGGACGTGAAGGTAAACACCCCATACATTTACTTTTCATATTATATACTATTCACAAACCATATCATTTACTATCCAAAATCACACCATATACTAACCACACACACGGGAAGTAGCCAAAACAAACCATAGTATTTACTATCCAAAATCACACACACACACACACACACACACACACACACACACACACACACACACGGGAAGCAACCAAAACAAACCATATTATTTACTATCCAAAATCACGCCATTTACTAACCACACACACACACACACACACACACACACACACACACACACACACAGAGTAAAGAGTTAGAGCAGCAGAATGACTCAACCCTAAAATCCTTCGCGTTAATTATATAGTATCAGGGAGAGATTATTTACACTGATTATATAACATCGTTGATTATTATAGTAATCAGAGTGTCTTAGCGTTAAACTTCGCATTAATTATATAGTATCAGGGAGAGATTATTTACACTGATTATATAACATCGTTGATTATTATAGTCATAATCAGCATCGGGGGAATTATTTATACGATTAACACGCAGAGGTGATCATTGTAAATCCTTAGCGTTGTCTGATTCACCTTGTTGTTGCTATACATTAATAATTTTTATATGAGTCGTTGAAAAATCCAATTTAGAAACACCGAGAATTTTTTAATAATGGTAGGTGAATCATTAACGACAAGATTAGCCAGGGAGAGAGCATCGGCATTGGCAAAATATATCCCGCTGAGAGACGCTGTTAGAGAAAAACTACAACAACGACAACAACTTCAAACGGAATTTTCCACTGATACGCAACAATTATTTACACCGATAACCAGCGCTACCAAGGATGTAAAAACCGCGGTGGAAACTCTTACTGGGGTTCGACAACAGAATCTACTTCCCGTATTGGAAAAAATAGCATCGCGATCTAAACAAACGAAAAAAATATTACGAACACTTCCTGGTGATATTGTAACCGCGGTTGAATCTCAAGGAGATTTACAAACGGAGGAAATTCCTGAAGCATCAGGGGATTTTTCACCTGAAATTCCAATGGATCCTTCACAGGATGAACCTGAAGGAGCTACCGTGAGAGATTATACACCGGAAAATCTATTTACGAGTGAAACGCTAAATACTATTAGAAGTAAAAATTTATATGATTTAATAAAATTTACCAAGGATAATTTTAAACAGAGAGATTCCTATTTGAAGGATGAAACCGCCAAAAAATTTGTAAAAAGTATGAATATCTGGGCAAACAAAATATACTTGGCAAATAAAAATGAAATTAAAATAACAAAAAAAAAAAACAAGAGATGAATATAATGCTTATCTAGCTCTTGTAAAATCGGATACTGAGTTACAACAACGTAAGGAACCACCGCCGTATACAGCTGATCCAGTTACAACGATAACCGGGAAGGGATTAAATCCTTTGGTGCTTCAGGAATTTCAAGATAATTACTTTTGCCCTGGTAATATTCTCAATGATATATCACGATTAGAAGTACTTATTGGAGGAAAACGAGCAGGAAATAATTCCCGGGAATTAATTAATGAAGCAGCTGATATTTGTAGGCGGTTATTTCAAGGTGGAATTATAAATATAGCAACATATCGAGAGTTTATTAATGAATTAGTGGAGGATTATCTCAGTGATTAAAAATAAAAAATTTCAAATCCACAATTAATTAAACATTAACGGTATAGGAAAATGATTATACACTACAATCATGATAAACCAGCTAACGTCTACGTGATAAATTCGAGACACCCAGTTTATAGAATGTACTACGGGGATGGTCTTGGTAATTCAATTTTAGGATTTTTCTCAAAAATGGCTCCAAAGGTAGCACCGTTTGTAAAACAGGCGGGAATGAAAGCTATTGAGGTCATTCGAGATAAAGGTATTTCCACTGTTGGAGATCTTGCTGGAAAGGCATTCTCCGCCGTAAAGGATAGAATAACTTCATTAGTCAGACGTGGAAAATCATCAGCGCCGTTACCATCTACGGCAGTAATGCCAGCGCAAGTTAAAAAAGCAGTAAATGAGGTGGTACAACAAAAATTAAACTCGTTGATAAATTCGTCAACGGCGGCGGATAATATAACCGCGAATATGATATCAGGAAGCGGATTTAGCCAGCGAAAAAATCGTCAACGAATACGTCGTTGAAAAATTTGATAAATTTTCATGACCACAATTTAGATCAACGCCATTATAAATAATAGAAAAAATGTTTAAACATAGAGCTGATCCAGCATTTGATATGGATGTTCCAACATATAAGGATGATTCTGTACAAAATTATCAATTTTATTCTTATCCAGCTATAAACCCTACTCAAGGAGGGAGAATTGAACTTCAGGTTCAAGACACCAGTAAATATTTTCTACCATGTGAAGCATTTATTGAAGTTGAGGGGGAACTCGTTACAGATGTTGAAGCAAATACCCCATATGATAATAACCCAAATATTCGAGTTGGTTTTATCAACAATGGAATTATGGCGTTATTTGAAAGTGCTAGATATCTTATCGACGGAAAAGAGATTGAGGTTATATCAAATGATCTTGATATTGCCACGGGAATAGTTGGATTAGCAAGATACTCTGATGATTATACAAGATCCTCCGGACCATCTATGATGTTTTCAAAGGATATTACCGATAATGCTGATCATAACCCGTATATTAAATTAAGAACACCAAGAGCTACTTCAAGTGCTGATGATGTTGCACAACCAGTTGACCCCGAACATGAAACAAAACCAGCCGGCGCATTTGATATTATAAAAAGCGCTAATACCAGATTTAACCTAGGATTTGCAACACGAGTATCATGTTTACAAGGGCAACGCAGACAATTTTCATACGCGATTCCGCTGCATCATATATTTGGGTTTTGTAGGAATGTTAGAAAAGTTATTTACGGAGCAAAGCATACAATAGTGTTGATGCGAAAAAATGATGACAAAAACGCAATTTGGCGAGGTGCTGATGTTCCACCTGGTAAAGTTAATTTGTCAAAAATAGTATTGTGGATGCCAACGTTAACACCATCGATTACATCGGAATCTCGGTTGTTGGATTTTATGAACCAGGGAGGAAAACGATTACTAAGTTGGCTAACTGTGACCACAGATTCTAAACATGATAACGTCATCGATGTATTTACGTGGCATTTGGCATCTAAACAAGGTGTTTCAGCTCCACGTCATATATTTATAGCGCTACAGGATATTAATCGAGTTGGTAATCAAACGCGAAGTCATATGATATTTGATCAGTTGGATGTTAGGGAGGCAACATTAAGAATAAACGGTCAACAGGAACCTACCGAGGAAGTACAACTTGAATATGGTCAAAATCATATTGCACGAGCATATCATAGATTATTATCATTTATGGCGCGTGATCAAAATGTTGACACAGGTCTACAAATATCCCAGATAGATTTTAAGAATTTGTATCCGATATACTATTTTTCACTAGAACATCTTGATTTGATGAGACAATCTGTTATTGATATACACTTTAAAGCTCGTTTAACACGCCCTGCTGGTATTGATAATTACAGAGCTGTTGCCGTTATTCTAAGTGATAAATCGATGTTACTCGAAGGTATTGGAGGACGAATGAGACTCGTTGATGCACCGGTGGAAAATCTTTAGGATTTCAGTAATTGAATCAATCAGTGTTATATAAAAATGTCGTATAACACTATTAATGTTACATTAACACCTGGTCAGATAAAAAAACTTTAATCGAGTTCAGCTAAAAAATGTGGAACTACGATTACGCTAAAATATAATCAGATGACAGGTGGATCAAATAAGTTATCGTTGACTAAAACACAAATTAATCATTTCAATAAAGCCTTTAAAACGAAGAAAGGGGTTCAGATTACGCTATCTTCAGCTGCAATAGCAAATATGATAAAAACCGGGGGGATATTCCCGTTGTTGGCTGCGATTCCTGCGTTGATTGCAGCGGCAGCCCCAGCAGTGGCTAAGGCAGCGGCGTTAGGAGCCGTTGGTACCGCGGCAGGAATGGCAGTAAAGAAGGCAGTTGGTGGAAATATTAAAAAAAGGGAGGCGGATTAAGACTTGGAAGACCTCCAACAGGGTCAGGCCTACGACTAGGACGGCCAATGTAGTTGAAGGATTTATGGTTCCCATGTCCAATTTTGATTTAATTAACGCTGTAAAAAAATTAAAAATAAAAAATTTCCGAGGTGTATTTATGAGAGATCAATTACCGACGCAACCAAAAATACCAGAAACTGGTATTATTAATCTTGATAACTGCGATGGACCTGGAACTCACTGGGTTTGTTACGTAATTGATCCACGTTCGATTATTTACTTTGACTCATATGGTTTACCACCTCCGATTGAATTTGTCAAATACATAAATAAATTGGAAAAATCTAAAAAATTTCCAACTTGGTATTCCACGTTACCTACACAAACGTTAAATGATCCACCAATATGTGGTAGAGAAGTGTTAAATGTCCTTGATAAAATTTCAACGTCGATGAAACCGCCGCATATTGTTGTAAATGAGTATACCAGTGGAAAATTTATACAATTTCAAGAAATAGTTAACGATTATAATAATGGTAATATTTCCATAAATGATATTTTAGTTAAAAATCCTCACGCAGTGGAAAACGCTATAGCGTTATACGCCGCCGATGGTAAACTCAAACCTGGTGTTGTTATTTCAACGATCACAGATAAACTTACAGGATTACAAAAAACCATCGATGATGTTAAAACAACCACTGATCAATACACGTCACAAACAACTAAAGTACGTGGTGAATTTTATGATCATATAACCAAGTTTAATCAGCTCCAACAGAATATCATTGACACTATCGAAACTCCAATCAATAACTTCTTTGGTGTTCCGCGTGTATTCCCTGATTTACATATCACACACGTAAATGCAACCGTTGATAATTTACCAAAATTACGAACTGATTTTGATTCTCATGTTGAGCAATTTACTAGTTTACGAAGAAATTTTAGAAAAGCTGATGACGTCGTCGACAAGTTCTTCGGAAAAGATGTAAAACCAGAAAATATTAAAACAACTCTTGAAAATATTAATACCAAACTCGATGAAATAACCGAGATTAATAACCGATTAGGTGTTATTCGCGAAACGAGATCAATTTCAGATTTAATCGCGATTAATAAGAAATCCAGCGATGATCTTACCGCAACCACAAATGCCATCGTAGCGGATGCAACAAGGATGATTGATGTTATCGAAAAAGTAAAAATTCCTCATCATGTAAAAAATATTATCAACGTAACATACACGATTCAACATGAATCATATACGTGGACACCATTAAATAACATATTAAATATTACTGCAGCCGTAAAGGGAATTTATCGATTAACGTTAGTGTCACCAGCACAATTCACGATTACATCATCGAGTTCATCTGGCGTCAATAATACGATATCAACGATCATCGACAAGAATATGATTGAACAATTCACGATTATATCAATCGACAACAACCTAGCTAGGGTTTCAATGACGTGGTATGTTGAATTTGTAGTTGATTTAAGTAAATAATTAATAGATAAAATGTCAACGATGTCATTGGCACCAACCGCATTTGAATATCGTTATAACACAGTCAAAGAATTTCAGGATAAACTACAAATATTGATTACCGAGTATAGCAATAAAAAGAAAAAATACCAGCGTAGAATCACCGCGTTAGATATTTCAATATACTCGGTATCAGGTGTAATTGCTGCCGCTGGAATAGTATTATCATCGGTGACAATGATAGCTCCAGTTGTTGTACCAATTTGTATATCTGCGGCTGCAACAATCACTGGTATATTTACCACGATAACAAAAAAATATCTTCGTGTTCTCAACAGAAATTACACGACTACGCTGTTAAACTTATCACGGTGTCAAATGCATATTCGGAATTATCAATGTTGATTTCATCAGCGATTGATGACCAAATAATGACCGACGAAGAATTTTCAAAGATAGTTCGGTTGTATAATTCAACGATTTCAAAATTGGAGCATAACAATAATAACAATGGCAACATCGTCACAGGAACTACTTCAACAAATAGCAACAAATACAACACCGGTGAAAACAAGTATGATATCAGTATCATCAACAAAACCTGAATTTGACGTAATTTTTCCATCACCGATCCCCGTGAGTGAGATCGCGCTAGCAAAATTACGAGTATATAATAGCTGGCCTAATATTCGATCAAAACCATTTGGTGATTAACAACCGAATAATTCTTTGGTGTTCGCGTGGAAAAATCGTGAAGATGGAACCCCAGATTGGAATATTGTTTCGATTTCAACTGGATCATATAAAATCGAAGATATCAACGATGAATTTCAACGTAGGATAAAATCTCTTGCCGGGGTAGAATCGAAAATCGCTATAACAGTTCACGAACCGACCTTATCATCTGCGATCGAGATTAACTCACCGGGTTACATCGTTGATATTTATCAAAGTTCTATTAGAACCGTACTAGGATGGCCTGAACTACAACCTCAACGAGAGGAAAAAATGGTTAATATACCAGAACCAAAAAAAATCTGATTATGTTTCCGACTGGATAAAACTTGATAATCCAATAAAAGTTATAAAGAATACAATGAGCTAACAAATAATGTATCAGTTGAGTTTGGATATGACGACGATAATAATTATAATTTAGCGATAATAGTACACGATGAAAATACAAAAAATATAATTATTCAAAAGTTTGAAAAGATGAATAATGATTTTTCACTGCTATTAATCTCTCTTAAATCTGGTTCTCTCGCCAGAGATGAATTTATCAACGTCGTAGAAACATGCAATAAAATCATCGTTGACATGGATATATTAAATGAAAAAATTGTTCAAGGAATATTAAATTTTTTCGACCCCCCAATAAGAACTGAGTTTGCAACTCATTTTAATATCCGTGAAGAAGACATCTCAGCGTTTAAACTACCAGGATATAACGTACCAGAACTAAAAAAACTTCTCATTGAAGCCATCGATATCGGCTTTAAAGAAATTCATGACGCGTGGAGAAAAACAACATCACCGGAAATAAAAACCCTCAAACACAATAATGATCCAGAAGGATCAGGTAAACACATCGCTCCCGGTAATGTAAATATCTTAAATGTGATCGCGTTAAATTTAGTATGCGATGTCATCGAAAGAAGTTATCAAATAAATTCTGATCAATCAAATCAAGCTCAGCAAGGATATATTTTATACTCATTTGCACCATCAGTCTCTCCTGGGGTGTTATTGATTGAGAGCCCGGTTAATCTAGTTTATATGCGATGTCATAATAGCACGTTGACAAAAATTAATTTTAAACTCGTAGATCAATCTGGTCGCCTAATTGATTTACAGGGTGAAACCTTACAAATTCAGCTATATGTAAAATCATAGATTTTCAAGTTAACTTTTAATTAAAACCTAAACAGTTTTAATAAATGTATCAACATGTGTTAGTGCATAGAACTTCTTGAATGCGCTATCAGAGATGTATTTTGTACAACAACAGGGGAATACCACGTAGATATAGTCATAGATAACATTGAAGATTTCCCCAAGAAAAGTTTCTGTTGACGGATTATCAACGCTTACAACTTCAGCAGTGTGGTATTATCGCGGTGAGATTAAACCGTGATCAAATAATGCAATACACTCATTCATGCTTATCCGTGCAAAATCTTAAAAAATCTATAACGTTGTTATTAACGTGTAAAATTCTCTTGAAAATCTTGATTTTCCATTTTCAACAATAATAGAAATTTTTTAAGTTCCTTGGAAAAAAATAATTCAACGTGATTACAAAAATAACCCTTTCGCTGATGGCAAAAAAAATGAAAAAAATTTTTTTTTTGAAAACCCCTGTAAATTTTTCACAACGACGTTATTACCGAGTCAAGTTGTCGTTGTCGTTTTTTTTCTTCCTGTGATTACCAAGTCAAATTATCGAATATAATTATCGTTGTAATTTTTTTATCACCGTGTTATATAATGCGCACACCAACATATTTTACTCCATATGATGAGCAACAAATATTATCGTACAGAGGTATAAAACGACCCATAGAGGTTTGTCGGGAATATAAAATTGGATTATCCCGGCTATATAAAATTTGGTCGAAAACACCATATGATGCTAGAACAAGTGGTAGTGTTAACGCGTATAAAGAGGCTAGGCAACGTTAACGTCAAATACAACAATCTCTCGCGGAGGAGATTTCCGAACTACGAAAAAAAATGCTGATAATAATGTTGAATTAGCTGAGTTAAACAACGCCGTAAAAGAATTTATACAAACGCGCAATGATAAATTAAATGAATCCCGAGGACTAAAAACCGAGATTGAAAAATTACAAACGCGGATAACGCGGCGACAAAAAAAATGATAAATTATCGGCAGAGTATGAAAATCTTAAACAACGTTATACACAATTATATGAGCAAAATAAGATAATTCAAGAAGCTATCGATGATGAAAAAGTTATCAGGGCTACTCCGATACCAAGTAATGGACAACACAAACAAAGAAAAGTATTAGGATTTCACCAAGGTAATTTAACGATGAAAATTCGATAACGACAATGATGCATCATATTAATCCGCGATATTTTTAATAAGTGTTTGTTTGTTAAATTCATCTCCGATAGATTTCAACAACGACGTTAACAACTTCGACACAGTAGCAAATTCTTTGAAAATTTCTTCAAAGTCAGCGTTGGATGTTTTTAGTTGATAAAGAATTTCATTTCGCGCTCGAATTAATATCGCTGCGACACGGTATTCAGATTTGTAAGTTGGATATTCTTGTTGTCGTGCTAATGATATTTTTCGATATTGATTTTGAAGATAATCAGATGTAAATAATTTATTGCTGTGAAATTTACTTAATCGGTCGAGTTCTATTGCTAGTTGTTGTACGGTTTCGTCGTTGAATTCGAGATTCATTTTTATTTATATATATGAGAATTTTTAAAATTTAATTGTGAAAATCTATAAGATTTTTGAAAATCTATAAGTAGTATATTTCTTACGGTGTTATCCAACCCATTTCTGCTTCAAACTCAGCTTCCGCCGCTAAATAAAAATCATATAATGCTTCTTGTGGAACTTCACCGTTGACAAGAAATCTTTCTCGGCAATAACAATCATCGTCACATGGATCATATCGGTGAAATTCTTTGGAATATTGTTCTGAGTATTCTATTTCACACCTATTTAAATATTCATCATGTGTTTTAATCAACGTGATAAAATTTTTTATATAAGTGTTATCAGCGATATATGGTTTTATAAATTTATTAAAATCAACGCTGTTTATAAATTTATTCATGATTAGAAATGATTTACTTGGTGTAATATACCCCTGATCATCAAAATGAATTTTCGTGATCGCGGTATAATATTTTTCATCGGTGGATAATCGTTGAAGAACCCTGATGATATTTTCGATCGACGTCGTTCGATTATGTTTCATTGTTATAATATATAAAAAATTGTACGTTTAAATGATATGTTAGATATTGAAGAAAATCACGAATATACAAATGAAACTCTATAATTGAACTTTTTCGAGTATGTCGTTAAGATAATTCCGTTAGCGGCGAGTCTAACAGATTCAACATGGATGTCAAAATATTTAGCAGCTGATAACACTGATGAAAAATCTTCAACGACGCTATCATGAAACGCTGTCACAGGTTTTTTTATATTATTTTTACTCCGTAGAGGATTTTTATTAAGACAATTTTCTCGTTGAGTAACGACTCTTAAATTATTAACGCGATTATCCAGTTTATTCCCATTAATATGATCTATTACAAAACCTTCAGGGATAACTCCGATGAAAATTTCAACGATAAGTCGATGAACAAGATAATTTTTTTTTGCTGTCTATGACGGATTGTAACTCTTAAATAACCATTATTATTGATAACACCAATAGGAATTCTTCGTCGTCGATGTCTGACAATTCCATCTCGTGATGCTTCGTAGTTAACGTAAATCGGATGGGAAACGTATTCGTCGTTAGTTGTCATTGTATTTATATAATATTTTATCCGTTTAAATGATATTATCGTTTTTTGCATTTTTGAAATTACTCGTAATTTTATTTACATCATCATGTGGAGATATTATAACAAAAGCACGATGATTAATATTTGTGTGTGTGTCGAAGTAGCGTTTAAGATCTCTATATTTTTTAGCACCGTGATCAGAACATAACTGAGATTTTCCTCGTACACCTACACCACACACAAGACATGGTTGTGGTCCGATACTTCCTTGTCTGATACGCTGCGCATGAGAAAAACAATATTTGGTTCTACATGATCGCTCACACCTAGATAATTTACCAATAAGTAGCCAATCACACCTATTTGTTGCCATGTTATATATATATATAATTAATTAAATTTTATTTAAATATTCGTCATAATTATATAATGAAAAATATTACCGTTGATTACCGAGTAAAAACGCATTCCAACACTTATTTTAACCTTGATGCTGTGTCAGGGTTATCAATACAAAAAATAAAAAATAAAGAGGTTATTAAAAAAATTAAAAGAGGTATTAAGCAATTTTATAAAGATGAAGCAGCTCATACATATATAACTTATCGAATCATACCTGAAAATGTTAAAACGCCAATAACCGATGCGACCATGAACGATGGAAGAGCGGCTGTGATATTATCGTTGTTGCCGCCCGGTGTATCATATATAATAAGAGTAAAATATATAAAATACGATGAAGATGATTCACGATGGATCATCAGAGATAATTATCACCCGGTGTTACGAAATAAGAAAAATATCACTGTGAATAGAGATTCTAAACCAGGGGTGTTAACTGGAATTGATAGCCACTATTATGAAAGAGCTTATCCTGTAACAGTAGTTATTTATGGATTATATGATATAAATGATGACCCCGATTATAGAAAATTATATCCGATGAAAACATCATCGTCGTTGACGACGTCGTCGTTGAATTGTGTAGCGGAACGTGTAATGGAACATTTTATGAACGCATCACGGGGAAATAAACTAACCGAACAGCGACGTAATAAAATAATATCCTGGGAGGAAACAGTAAAAAACACCGGTGTTACAATCGAAGATGTTGCAAGATTAGAGTCGTTGTTGAAGTTTCCAATATCTGTGAAAACTATAACCGGGATATATTACACGCTGAAAAATATAAATCCAATGGAAGTGTTATTGAAATTATAGATCACAATTCTCATGCGTGGAGTAAAACGGTGTTGTCGTTCCCACGAGAAAAGATTATTAAATATATCCCGCGGAAATTTTACAAAGATCTTTTTTACGAAGAAAGGTTATTTGACGTTATTTACGAGTTAAATAAGAACGATCCCGTATCTGTGTGGTTGATGAAAAGTCTTGAAGATGACGGAGGAGGATTTGATCAATTTGTTACACCCGGTGGAGAGTTATATCGTACTGAAGAATTAAACAATAGAATGAAAACGATTACTGAACAATTTGTAAAGAATTTCGATGAGAAATTTCTTAATAGAAGTTTTACAACGCCGTCAGTGGTAGCTCACTTCGCCAGAGAAAAAAACTCTTGGAGGGTAACCGCTAAAGAATTTCTCGAAGATGTTAAATTGAGCTGTGTTGAGCATGGCCACGGTGGTTTGTGGAATACAAAATATACTTGTGATTCGATGATTGCAATTGATATAGCTGCGTGTTACCCTGGAAGTTTTCTCGGATATGGAGAATGTAATACGTATTTTGAGCGTTTTGGTCATCCAACTCATGAAATGTTTCGTGTTGCGATTAATGGTTGTTTGCCCGATTTTGATATAACAGGATTTGCTCGTGTTGTTTCATTTGAACTTAAACATGGATTACATCCTTGTAGCTATGTTTGGATTGGACGACATATGTCTGAAAAAAAATGGGTTCCAATCGTACTACTACGATATATGCTAGATAGTGGTACGTTAACGTCGTTGTTTGTCAGCGAAGCTATTATATCTTATCGAGCTCAGAAAAAAGTTTGGTTACCGCAACCAAATCTCGACGATATTATTAAGTCGCTGAAAGAATCTAGCCGTGATCAACAAAAAAATATCCCCGAAGATGAAATTACAAAATTAGCTAAAATGATACTCAGCGACAGAGAAAAAACAGCTAAAGATCTCGGACGAAAAATAATTGGTAAATTTACCCAGGGTGGGAGATTCAACAATGCAAAATATTCTTCGAGATTAATCATGGATGAAACCGAGTATGATTTCATAATTAAGAATCTAACAACGAATGATAAATATGTAGACCGTAGAGAGGCGTTCCTATCAAATGGAAAAAAATTAGGTACGATTGTCACATATATTGATGGAGAAAATCCACAGTATACACACCTAAGAAGTTCTATGTTGGCTTATTCTGCTATTAATTTATTCTCGATGATAAATAGATTTCCAGAATACGCCGTTAGAGTAGCTACTGATTCGATGTATATACATAAAAAATATCTTGACGAGGTATCTGAATTTTTAAATCCTGAAGAATCCTGGGGAAGTTGGAGAATTAAAAAAGAATTATTACACGAATATTCTAAATCTGCTGACGTTGAAATCCATGACAACTATTTTACTGGATTTTCGTTATCGGAATTATGTAATGCACCACCGATATCAGATCCAATTACACGATATAAAACAATTTATTTGAACGGTTGTGGAGGATCAGGAAAGACAACGCGAGCAATTAATTTATTTAACAATAAAATTAACATGGGTGTGTTAACACCAACTCATAGACTTGCCAGAGACATAAAACAACGAGGTGTAAAAAATCTAATACTTATCACAGCTTCTTTAGATGGAGCGGTGATAAGTGGACCCCTGAGCGAATGGGAGATAAATATATTCCACCGGTAATAATCTGGGATGAAATTTGTACTGTATCGCAGAAAGTACTACAGACATTTCTTGAATGGCTGTCAACGAAAAATACAAAAATTATTATGTGTGGTGATCAAAGTCAACCACCACCATTTGTAGGTGAATCTCCGCATGAGTGGCTAAAGAATTATGTTGATCATTACGAAGAGATGAACGATGACCTTAGATCGTTAGATGAACAACTACGAGAATTTAAGTATAAAATCAGATTACAACCGGATGATATTCAAGGTGAAATATTTAGAGAAACAATATCAGAAACCCCATTAGATGAATTTTGGAGATCATGGAAACCATCTGATTTAATAATCGTGAGTAGAAAAGTAATCCGAGATAGACTTCAACAGGAGTTATTTAAAATACACAAAAAAAAAATATCCTGATAAATTAGTACCACTTTGCTATAGACCATTAAACACTCGACAACAAAATATCCTCGTTGATATTCCAGGACTAAAAATCGAAGGAGTTCAACAACGGGAAAAACTCGTGTTAAATGATACCGTAGATGTTGATTTATCAGCAGTTGAACACGCATTAAATTCTGATAAATCCCCGTGGATGTTAGGTTATGCGACAACGATACATTCTTCACAAGGATTAACCATCACAGATACAATAGTTTATGTCGTAGATAATTCCATAGAATGGTCAAATTTAATTTATCTAGCTGCATCTCGAGTACGAAGAATAAATCAACTACGAATAATTGTTATTAAAAATCCCTCTGTGTTTCAAAGAATTCCCATTGATATCAACTAATACCACGCGGAGGTAATTGAGTATCCTCTGGTATTATTTGTAATTGTTGTCGAGTAAATCCTCGTTGAGGAGCAGTTGAATCTAGTTTATAAATTGCTGGTCTACCAGTGGACTGAATTATACTAGATATTTTATGTACGGTGACACTCCAAATAGGATCAGTAGCTCTTTTTTACCACCTTCAAGCTCTCCTGGTTCGTATAAGTACCTTACAGTGACATTACTACCAAGAATTTGTTCTCGGAAATCTTTTTGTGGTTGTACGGGTATATACTTCTTTTTAATAGCATTGTTAGGTTTCATATTAATCATTCGAGTAATTTCATTATTGATTGCGGTAATCACAGCTGGTAATCTCTTAAACCATTCACGAGATCGTTTATACTGAATAAATTTTTTCGCGTATTGATATCCAAATAATCTCTCAGCAAGTGTCCGATTAAATCGTTCAACAATTGCCTCATCGCGATGTAACGCAGTATGTCCTCGTCTGATAGTGACACTATGATGTTTCATCGTTGTTAAAACAGCACCTTGAAATTCCTTGCCAGGATCAACTTGTAATAGATTTGGCCAGCGTAGTGGACCTCGTCGATAAATCCTTTCAAATGCAGAAGCTACCTCAGTAGATGATTTTGATTTTAGCGGCTCTGCTTGTTTATATCGACTTGCAGCATCAACTAACGTTAACGCGTATTTGTAACCGTTGTCATGTGGTAAAAATAATATATCAGCCTGATGAACCTCATTAGGTGTTGTAACATCAAAATGCGAGTAGTTAATTCGTTTAGGCGCTGGTAGATAAATTTACCATATTGCCTGTTTAGATAACCAATCCGCCGCTGTAGTATTGTTTACTTTTGCAGCGCTAGCGAGTTTATTTATAGCAGATTTACCTCTCCAATATCCTGTCGGAGAATAATAAATTTTTTCCATTGTTATTGAAAATCATTCAGATTTAAATACTCGCACCAAATAATAATTTACCTTTCATGGCGGATTTTATTAACCACGAAGCTAATTTTTCTTTGATGGTTTTGTCAGTAATAGCATTCAACGCGTGAATTAATTTCACATCTGCGAGATGACGTTGTTGAAGATCATCACCACGGTAGGCTATATCATGTATCCGACATGCTTCATCGATAGCATTTATCGGATTTTCTCCCGGGTTAGGATTATCAACGTTGTTAAGTCTTATATCTAATCGCGTTCCCGGTCCACAATAACTATATCCGGGAAGATGTTTTTCTCCTGGATACTTTGACCATGGTAACCCCGGAAGTTTTGCTAACTTAGCGGCAATATCTCCTCCGCTTTTGTTTTGCATAAAATTCCCTTAGATGATACAAATTGATATTTATTTTATCCCACATATTTCACAATTTCCAACAACTGCATTTCGATTATTTTTCGTGGTAGTGTTTGTGAGGTTTAACGTTGGTGTACGCGCTCTACATTTCACACAATATAAATTCATAATTATATTTATGTTATATCAACAAATGGAAGTGATCGATTTCTCCGCGTTGAAGAAAAAACAACCAGTAAAACATCATCCGATGTTACCAAACTCGATAAGAATGATTATTATCGGACCATCAGGAAGTGGTAAAACCCAGTTGCTGTTAACGATGATGATGAAGTATTTAACCTGGGATAAATTATATTTAATCGCTCCTAGCGTAGACGATCAACACTGCTATCAGGTGTTAAAAGATTATAACGAAACTGCTTCAGAAGCTTACGGTGGAAGCGTAATTGAGTTTATAACAGATATTGAAGAAGCACCATCCGTGGAAGACTTAGATGTATGCGTTAACAATCTCGTTGTGTACGACGATGTAATGTTGGACCAACAAAAGAATCCAGCTAGAATATTTTCCCGAGGTAGACATAAAAGCTCCGACGTGATATATGTAACTCAACGTTATACACAAATACCAAAATTAATCAGAGATAACTGTAATCTATTGTGCGTATTCAACGGAGTTGATACTCATACGTTACGAAATATTTGGCAGACCTGGTGTCCCGACATGGATTATAATCGATTTGAAAATTTCTTCAACGGCGCAAGAGCTACCCCACACGGATTTGTAACTATAAACATACACGATCCTCGAACACGATATCGAATTGGATTGGATCGTATTTATAACTAATTCGGTTAGCGTAACGCAACAACAAGGTGAATCAGACAACGCTAAGGATTTACAATGATCACCTCTGCGTGTTAATCGTATAAATAATTCCCCCGATGCTGATTATGACTATAATAATCAACGATGTTATATAATCAGTGTAAATAATCTCTCCCTGATACTATATAATTAATGCGAAGTTTAACGCTAAGACACTCTGATTACTATAATAATCAACGATGTTATATAATCAGTGTAAATAATCTCTTCCCGATACTATATAATTAACGCGAAGGATTTTAGGGTTGAGTCATTTTGATGCTGTTAGTGTTTATAATCACACTACTCCTCTCTCATACCCATTGGCAATTTGAACAGTCTCTTTTCTAGACATTTGCTCAGCCCTGAGAAGGGCTGTTTTTTAAACTTCAAAATGCACCTGGCTAATGCTGGCATCTCCCAGGTCTAGCCCCGCACACACATCTCCTACTCCAATCGTTCTCCCAATTCAATCTTGTGATTGGGAGCGCAGAGGGAGAATGAGTGGCTTCACTATCCCAATCTTCCGTTTGAGGGATAGTGAAAGTCTCTTCATGTTTTCCTCTATTCCGCAACCGTGGATGAGGATGTGGTTGTTGCTGCTGAGATTTTGGTTGTTGCGCCCAATTCACTCTTGTGATTGGGAGTGAAGAGGAAGCTGCCTGTGCTTGAAGAGCTGATTCTGGTGGTGAAGGCGTCCTCACCTCAGGTTTCACCCGAGAGGCTTTAACCATCATGTGGTGAGGCAAGATCGGTCTTCTCTTCTCCTCCTCTTCTTTCTTTTTTCTTTCCTCCTCTTCTTTTTCAATCCTGGCCTGTTCTGCTATGGCCTCCATTGCTAGCGAGTGATTCTTTATATATATCTTAAGCACGGACGTGATGGAAAACACCCCCGGACGATCCAAAAACTTACATTATTCCTATCATCACCAAAACACACGGACGTGGTGGAAAACACCCCCCTACGATCCAAAAAATTACATTATCCCAATTATCATCACCAAAACACGCTGACTTAAAAGAAAACACTCACTCTTTTTTTACTTACTCATAAATTGTAAATTTAACAAGTTATTTTGAAAAATACGTTGTGCTTATAGACGCACTTCAAACACTTCTAACATTTCTCTACCTTTCTTGGGGACAGCCATCGTCTGGGACGTACCAAACAGACGCTAAAAAACAGTCACTTCGTTGTCAGGTGTCATATCTTGTGGGGCACGTCCAATGCTTCTATGGTAAGATTGGTTGTAGGCTTGGACTAAGTGCGGTAAGACGTCGATGTACTTGAGAGTGTGTTGATGCGTAAAATGTTTCCACATGCGTTCTTTCAAGGTACGTTGAAAACGTTTCACGATACTGGCTTTGGTTTCAGGATTTTCGGTGGTGAAAAAATAAATGTCACGTTTCTTTAATTTTCGTTGGAAAGCTTGGTTCAGAAATTCGGTGCCTTTGTCGGTTTTCCATCGAAGAGGGTGACGACCACTTTGTTTCAACACCAGTTGCAAAGCTCGTACTAACTCTCCGCTCGATTTGGATGTCAATGGTACGCCCCGGGCAAATTTAGAAAAGACGTCGATGACAAAAAACAAATATTTGTAGCCGCGATTGTAGCTAAATGAGAGACATCGGCTAAATCGGCTTGCCATTGATGATCGATGCCTTCCACTTGAGTGCGACTTCTGTGAAATTTTCGTCGAATGGGTTTGTGTAAAGTGTACGTTGCTTGTTGTTGCAACCATCGTTGTACTGCAGGTAAACGGAGCTTTTTCAGGCGAGTTTTGGCAGCATGATACAATTTCTGAATGCCTCCGTAACCTGCAGGGTGAGCTGGATCGTAGTAAATGCTGGCTAATACCTTCTCTATAGTTTTGTTAATAAGGTACCCACTCTTCGAGGATATTGCTTTGGGTGGGACGAAATGCGGGGTTATTTGGAAACAGTGTTACGTGTCCGATGTGCCACAGGAGTTGACGTCGAGGGTACTGGTGATGGTGGTGGTAGAGGTAATGGGATAGCTTCGGTCTTATTTTCTTTACTCACTTCTGGTTTCCTTTCTTTCTTTTTCACATCTGTCAAAGGAGGAGTAGCCATCATCTTTTTAACCCAAGTTTTGAGTTTTTCTCGTGGGGGAGTGGGGGAAGGGGTCAACAAGGAACCGGCAATCTTACTCGGAATGGGAGTGGTAGTGGGTGTTTGAAAGAGATCATGGGGTTCTTCTTCTTCCTTGGGTAATGGTGGGGTGACGTCTGTTTTGACCACTGTAGATGGTGAGGGTGACGGACTATTCATTAGAGCCTTAAAATCGGACAAAGTGGGTAGAGCTGTTTGTTCCGCAGCTTTCTGATGAGAGAGTTGCAGTCGTTTCAAGAGTTGACCGTACTTTTGCGATTTTTCGGTTTCGGATAAATCGTGGCGATGTATCAAGGATTACAATTCGTGTTGTAATTGGGACATCTCGGTCAAATTAGGATTGGGTGGTAAATCGGGGGTTCGTTGTTCTTGCCAACGATGGTATTCCATCCATCGTTTGTAAGGAACCAAAGTCAGTTTTCGTCCTTCCATGGGCTTTCAAAGGTTATGTCTGAGATTGTGGTGCTCCATAGTGTCCTTTTATCTTCTACCCCTTCCTTGGGGAAACCCTTGGGACATCCCTTGGGTCATCCCTTGTGTCATCCCTTGTATCAATCCTGGTATTAAGCTTGTCAACAAAGGAGCAAGAATGGGTAAAAATCCTCCACGCTGCACCAACATCTTTTACTTTTGACGGACGGATATTTTCTTTTGGACCATTTGACGAAGAACGTGTCGATGTTTGGCGAAGCATTTTTTCTGGTGTGAAGACAAAGGTATCGTGCCTTTCAAGACATTCAAACAACATTCGCACACGGTATCGATGACATCTTTGGAGGCTGTTTTAATGATTTGTTTTCGCATGGTTGGAGAGGCTTTGGACAGGACGGACAACATGTCTCCGTGTTTGGCTAAACGAGGAGGTAGTTCTTTCCTTTTCTTTCCTTTGTGGGGTGAATAAAAATGTTTTCTGCGAGGTGACATCTTTGCTTGTTCGTTCCAGAAATACACTGGCGTCAAAGACTTGATACACACCCTCTTTTATCTTCTGTTTCTATTGGCTTCTCTAAAAGGTAATGGCATGCTTCGGTGAATCCTCAAAAGCATCGCTAAAGATGCCAGTTCGGTTCTTAGCTGAATTGATTCTTATTAAAGATCCTCCCCTTTGGTGACTTCTCTTTTTCTTTGGATGACTGTGTCTTTTGAGTGGAGGACGTCGTTGTTTGGCTAAGCGTTTTGTAGGATGACGAAATGTCTTTTTCCTTTTCCTTTTTGGACAGCAGAACGTTGAGGGTTGTGGTGTGCACGTTTCTTGAGGAGGCATCCTTGAGTGTTCAGCAGTGGTACAGAAAATTCTGATTTCCGTTGTTGTCCTCAAGTCATTTTTATACTGGAATGCGACGCCACTGATTATCTTTCCGTCGTATCAACTTCATGGCAGGTAACACACGTCGTTAAGGGGTTCGTAACGGACTCAATCGGGACAGTTCTCGTTTGGACAAATCTAGTAAACTCTTTAACATACCAGATCTTTCTTGGACTTTGACTTTGGGGGCAGGTACTTTGTGAGCAGCAGCTACTGCCGCTAATGTGGACGAGGGTGTCACCGGTAGAGGAGACGTTTTGGGAGACGCAGATTTCCAATGTTTCATCAAATTAGGAAAAACGTGTGTCAAATTGGATTTGGCTGGCATCACCCGCAACGGAGAAGTGGAAGCCCCTGAGGCTACTGGAAACACGGTCCCTACCAAACGTCCTTGTAGATCTTCTCTTACAGGTCGTGGTTGACGAAGATAAGGTTGCGTCCTGGCCGACGTGCCTTTTTTGCGGGTGACCGCTTTTTTCTGTGGACTTTTCTTTTTCTGTGTTTTGGTCTTGGCACCATTGTTCTTTTTCTTAGGGGCTTGTTTGACTTTTTTTTTCTTGGGGTGATCTTTGGGAGCATTGGGATCCCATTTTAAAAGGGAACGAATGATGACACCTCCTAGAGAACCACTACCTCCAGGTTTCAATATGATTTGCTTTTTGATTTGAGTGTCGATGCGAGGATCGGCCAGTTGCGTCAAGGCTACTTTGTTTCTGTCAAAAAAGCGTTTTGTTTGATGTGGAATGTGAATGATGCCTTGCAGTATTTGACGTGCTGTCAACGTAAACCATCGTAAGACTTCTTTGAGACTGGCTTCTAAGTCGTGAGCACGTATTTGTGGATTTTTTTTGCGACTGATTCCGTACAAGGCACGAATAAATTTGATGGGAAGATGAGACTGAAGGGACGTCATGTTGACAATGTATGAGATAAGGTCAAAGTGACCAAGGTTTTTATAGATTTTTTAGTGGTTCATAGTGTTATGTCGACGACGAGGACGTGTAGACGACAGGCCTTCCGTCTGACACCAGTCGTGAAACAAATCGGTACGAAATCGCAAATAATCAGGGGTGATGGGTTTTAAATCCACGAGTAAATAGGCGTGTGGCGATTGAGTGGCATCATCGTACGCATGAGTCAGCCAAGGTGTTCCTAACTGTTTGGCTAAGACTTGCACTTGTAATTTATCTCGAGGACTTTTAAACAAGACCACGTAATGAGCATTGAGACTAATGGTACGATGGGCTTTACTTTGTTGAAATAAATTTTGTGTAATGTAAATGACACTGGCATTACGATGATGCTCTTTACGCGTAAACCACAGTTTAATTTCTTCTTCGTCTTCTCCTAGCATGTCGTCAAAAATGACCCAATGAGTTTGACTAGGGTCAGACACGATCCCCTCGTCTTCTCTAGGAATACCTTCCACAAACACAATGGAATCACCTTGACTTTCTTGCAAGAGACTGTATGCCGATTGCCACTCTTTGTAACACCACACGATGCGTTGAGGTGGACGATCGATCAAATGATGTTTATGTTCGATCAAACGTTTGACAAATTCGGTTTTGCCCGAACCGCTCAGAACAGCAATTAACATGTTAAAAGGATGACGAAGATACAAGGCTTTTCCAATTAGCATGATCTAAGTGTTCGTCAATAACTTTGAATGTCGAGGAGGAAGGAGTAGTAGAAATAGCAGAGTTAGCCAAAGTAGTGTAGGGTATGATACTATTGACACAAAAACAGACAAGACAAGAGGTTTTTATACTTTTTTCAAGACACGTTTATTTCAATGCAACACGAAAGACAAAAATACATAAAAGCCAAATGGATAAATACAGGGATAAAATACACATGGAAACGAATCAAAGTGGCTTATAAACAAGTCTCTGTACAACATTGTTTGGGTAACGAAGGTGTCCTAGAGGTAGTGTGCAATGTTCTTATAGTCTCCTCTACATGGGGTAGAGTCACATACGTGTCTTCTCGAAAGGGTCTTTGTGGGGGAATGTCCATGACAGTTCTGTCTTGAACAGAGGGATTGTCCTGGGTGACAGATTCTTTCTCTTCTTCTTCTGGTACTGTCACTAACACAGGTTTAAAGTGACTTTTTTCACTCGACGATGTATTTTAGGAACACAACGCTTGGGCATAATGGGATGCTTCGTTTGTCCAAGCCTCAAAATCCCAACTTTTCCAGTCACGTACATTTGTCCAATGAGGGTGTAAATCACAAGCTACACACACATCTTCGTACACCGCTTCCGTACGTAAAAGTTGACGAATCTTTTTTTCCTGTAGAGGTCGAGACGAATCCAGATGAAAGCGTAAGGCTTTTAGCAGAATGAGTCTCTCGTGGACATTTAAAGGAGTCAACATACTGTCTTTTTTGGTAGGTAGTGTTCGTAAAGTGTCCACAAGGAATCGACAGGTAAACGAAATCCCAGAAAGCAAGTCACTAAAACACACACTACACGTCGACCCCAATTCATAGGGCACAGTTCTTGCAATAAGTGTTCGTAATCTTTCACCGTGTGAATCTTCACATTGATATCCTTCCACGGAATCTGTTTGATTACAAGTGATAAAGGTTGTGGCATGGTCGTTCTCTTTTATACTTCATGTTTTTGTCGAAAACCATCAGTGTATATTCTACACAGAATCAAATCTGCTCCAAAAGCGAAAGTGATTAATATAACGTGTAATTTGGTCCCACTGCCATTCAGGGTAACGGTTAAGAAGGATCAAAACATCTTCAGATGTAAACGTACTAAATTGGAAACAGAGCAAAAAAATACCCCTGATCCAGAGAAATTTAACACTTTGGTTAATTTTTGTCACTTTCCTCTTGTGAATTTCCCGACACAAAAGTTTTAGAGAGGGCTTATATACTGGTCTAGGTTTGTTAAACGACATTGAGCAGTAGTGTCACTTCCAATCACTAGGTCCCACTAAAGGTAGGTACTGACAATTCGGAGACCATCGAGCATGTTCCAGGTAAGCGGAATCTTTCTGTTCCCACTCGTAAATGGATACACCACAACTGAAACACTTGACTTTATCCCCTTCGCCCAAGTAGAAAAATCCAGCTCTGGCTAATTCTTCAGGAGTTGGTCCAGGCAGATAGTTTGGCCATTTATCTTTGAAGGTTTGGAATCGACTTTTAAAGTGAAAGTATTCAGGCAAACTCGTCGGGTACGAATATTCGACTCTCCTCACTTCCGCTCGATGCAGGTATGGTGAAATTCCTAGGAGTCCACGATAACGTGTGTCACCGCTTTCGCATCCCTCAGGTTTGACACGCACAGCATCACTTTCCAGGGTAGATATAGGGGTAGTAGTCATAGCAACGTTCCCACGATATCCTGCTGAATCACTAAGGTCACAGCGCCTGGCATCACTACAATCGCAAGGTTTAGCATCGCACTCCACTTGAGAATTCCCAAATTTGAATGATGTCTGTTTAAATGGATTCATCTTCTTTTCACTTGGTCGATGTAGTGACAAATGAACTATTGGTCTTAGACGATGTCCCTTTTTATATGCTGCCCAATTTTGACGTGACCGTACGGTAGAGTGAAGTGATTGTGAAGTCGTACTCTTTTTTTGGTACACGATTTGATAGACTTTTTCCAAAGGTCGGCTAACGATTTGGTGTGTGGGTAAACGGACAATCTTGTGCGGTTCGTGGGTAGTCACTTTAAACGTTTCATCCTGTCCCGACTGTAAGGCTTCTTGTAGTACATCAAAGTTCACCGCTCGACTGGTGCGATAATTGAGAGTCAATCCTTTCACTTTACATTCGGTGTGCATTTCTCCTTGGGGGTCTTGGTATTCGTAGCCGTAATTTTTAGAACCGCCACTTGCAAAACATAGAATCTTGTCGTCGGGATGTTCATCGGTCCAGGCTCCTAAACGGTCTCCTTCGATGGTAGGGTTACACTGGTTCGGACGGTGAATGTAGATACAACTGTCCCTGTCAAAATACAACACACGATCTCCTAACAGTTCTAACACTTCGTACAATTTTAAGCGAGCGTGGGCTGTCACGTAAGCCGCAATGATGACATTTCCAAATTTGTCGGCTTACACAAAGTCTATTTCTTCTTCGTAATTGACTAAGATCAAGTCCTCACGAATGACTTACACGTGTTTCATGACTTTGGTTTGGTCGTGACTCATCTGGAAGTAGCGGGAAGGTTCGGACAAATACTCTGTCTTGGGTAAAGACGGTCGTATTGCCATTTTACCCCACAAGCAATTGAGCATCACTTTGGCAAACGATCGCCTTCCTTCGTTTTTCTCGATGTGGTCTAAAGTGATACCTTCCTGCTTCCGATATTTTTCTTTGAATATCTGTTGGTCTTCGGGAGTGTGGCACCAGGACGGATAGCCACTAGCTTCTTGTTTTAGTTTTAAAAAGGCATCCACATAGTCTGCCAAAATACCTTTCTGTGTCTCGTCGCCCTTGCGGTATTGTTGTGTCTTGGAAAAGTGGTAAATTTCGTACACTTCTAACAGTCGGTATCCCAGGTCCAGAGCTTTAAACAATTCCACACTCACCCACGTTCCTGTCAAGGCGCGTTCTTCCTGGCTGTGCTGACAAGGTTGGTCTTGGTTGCACATTTCGGCACATGTGCGACACAAAGTAAACATTAGTTTTCCTTGGCAATGGTGAGGTAAAACGGGATGGTACAAGTCTGTGGGAGGCAAGACCTTGCACTTGATCAATCCTTCGTACTTACGTATGTGGTCCAAGTCAATGTGTTCTGTCATTAATTCTGGGTGACCTACGGGAAATTGACAATATTTGCAGACGTAAGGATACAGCAAACACACGTCCAAGTATATGATTTCTTCTCCTTTCTCTTCGTCCGCTTGGTACAGCAAACAGGTGGCATTCGTTCGTCCTCCGTACAAACTATCCCGTGGGTTCAGGGGGTCCACCAACTTGTAACTTTCTACGATGCATTTAAACTCGGGATCGGTTTTCAAACGCTGATCGTACTCGTGTTCCCACATTTCCACTACCTGGTGTCACGCTGAGGGTAGCACATGGGACATCCGTGAAATAAGCATACGTTAAACTCGTACATGATCTGAGGGTTTTCTAAGTCCCATCCATCTACCGAATACGTTCCGTTGGTCTTTTCGCCTCCTCCGTTGCGAGCGTGTTGGATCCATTTGTCTTCCTTGTCACTCAAGTAATGGAGCCAGCGTAGGGCTTTGACCGAGTATTGACGTTTGAGAAAATTTGTCGTTTGAGGAATGATGACAGCTAGTGTATTTTCAGGCATAAAGCGTTTTCGGTACACTAAGGAACATGCTTTGGCAATGGTACAAGCTTCTTTCAAAGGATCGATCCCTCCGTACTCCATGAACAATTCTCGAAATTTTCCACAGCAACTTCGTAAAATGTCCACGTCAGATCGACAGTACTTTAACATTTCTTCTTGAAAGTCAAATGGGTCCAAGGCGTGAGTCTGGTACCAAGCATGAAAAGCTTCTCGTTGTTCGGTGCGCATGTTGTCGGGGTCGTAGTCATCAGCCTCAGGCAAATGGGTTAGAACGGCATGTTGATTAGCTTCGGTATTGAAAAAGTGTGGAAAATAACCTTTGGCCATTTCTGTCATTCCAAACGTTTTAGGCATGCGACTCAATGGCATGGCCAAGTAACTCATCGAATCTTTAAGTTGCACTTGTCCTACTTGCATGGAAATGATTTGGCTCCGTTCAAAGTCACTTTAGGACGTTCGGTACTTTGTTCCGTATAATATCTGAGCAGAAATTGCCCATCGTATCCCGAGAAATTGTGAGCCATGACCGTGGCATGGCGATGACAATCTCCGTAACGTTCGATGTCTTCTGGACTCCACGTCTCGTCGATGGGGTTTAAGATCCATTGGGCAAAATTGACCAAGGTGTTTGACCCTCGAAATATTTGTTCACGTCCTCCAGGAATCTTGCTACAGTGAGGGCAATGACAAAAGATGGGTTCTTGGATACACTGCTCGCACGCTCGATGAGCCACGCAGAAATTGGGAATGTGAATACCGGTCTCTTGCATGCATTCGAAATCAAAAAAGATAAAGCATTCGTGCACCAAGTCCACAATTTGGTGACAAATGTGACATCATTTCTTCCCTCGACAAACGTGAAACTTGGCAATATTGGTACGTATGCCTTGTCCACATGTAGGGCACAATCTCAAAAACTGACAAGCAATTTTCTGCTGTGAACCTTGCATCTTCAAATGTTGTTGGTAACAGGTAAGACTGACAAAAGTGCGCTGACAAACAGGGCAATGCACTCGTACTTGGTCTTTGTCCAGACAAGGTTGAGAGGCCAAACATCCCTCACATTTTGATCCATTTTGTGTTGTTCTCGATTGTTATAACCATAGTCACATTTTTCACAGTAGTAACCGTATCCCAGGAATGCAGTGATACTGGTAATGGTATCATAATGACCATTGTTATGATAGACGTGAATGTATTTTCCGTCTTTGAAATCGTGACCTCGAAACAAAAGAGGACCACGCACTTCTTGAGGGTGAACTTTCAAAGTGTAACGTGGAGCCAAGACGTCTTGCAATTTTTGCATTTCTGGAATACCGCAAGGGGCGTCTTTGAATATCCATGCTTGCTGTAACAGGAGTTCTGCTTCACTTCTATGTTTGGCTCGACCCGATTTTCTAATAGTTGTCCAGGCTCTTTTCCATTCTATCGTCTCGTTCTTGTTGGCATACATTTGTCCCACGACGATGGCACGGGCTAAACACATCTGGTCTTGCGAATTATTAATTCGGACGAGGCTTCGCTTCATGCTGCGAAGCCTGTCCACCAATAACACTTTTTTGCGTCCTGTCCCCTGGGGAAGAGACACGTGGGTCATGAACAGTGTGGTTTCTCCGTTGGTGATGTGAAACTTGTCGTTGGATTGTTGCACATGGTGAATTTTGTCAATGACTTTGGAAGGTGTTAATTGTGATGGGTTAGTAAACTCGATCCAAACGGGAGACTTTAAATTATCGTGATGAATAGAAAGTCTCAAGCGATCGTCTTCTTTGGCTTGACATTGCTGTTTCAGTGCAGTTAACACAGAATCCCACACCTCGGTAATGAACCCTTCTGTATTCTGCAAAGGTACATTAAACTTGAAATCTTTAAACTTTACGGCATACGTGTAAGCCGTTGTTCTCAAGGTTCGAGAGGAACGCTTTTCCGTCTCTAGAATGTGATAGTAATTTTCAGGGTTTACTAAGGGTGGTGCACTTTGCTTGGATGTCGATTGCTTAGGTATGGATTCGGGCTCACTCATGTCATCTTCAAAATCACTGGCATGAATTTGAGCCAAGACTTCAGCTACTGTGCTAGGCGATACATTACGTTTCTGTCTCTGACTGTTTTCTCCTTTCTCCACAACATGATGCGGTCTTTTCATCTTGTCTGCAAAAAGTCAAATGACTACCTTTGAAAGACCATAACCCCTATATATTCATGTCCGATCCGTGCATATAAAAAGGGTTAGTGTCTAACCTTTCAGTATTCATTTCACACTCACATTGACCAGAACGATGGAAGAACCTACACAAGTTGAACTTCTCATCAGAGCTTTACGTGGGGACATACGAAAGTTTTCTTCAGACAAGCCTACGGACTACTCTCCCTCCTTTCGAGATAAAAGTCAAGATACTTGCTATATCTGTAAGAAGAAAGGACATTGGGCTACAGAATGTCTAGAGCGTGACAAAAACAAAAAAGGTACCAATAGAGACAAAAGTCAAGATACCTGTTATTATTGTAAAGAGAAAGGACATTGGTCTCCAAACTGCCCTAAAAAAAACAGGAGAAGGAGGAGGAGGGGAAGAGGAATTCTGAACAGGAGGAGGAGGAGGAGGAAGAGGTACCCTCCCCCAAGGAAGAACCCCGACACGTTCACAAAGACAAGAAAAGAAGACGAAACGAAAGTGAAGAGGAAGAAGAAAAAGAAAAACATGTAACAGTAAAGAAAATGAAAAAACAGAAAGAGTGAAAAAGAAGAAACCTATGAACTTTTTAAAGTTTTATTGGGTTATGTTATGTTGTGATATTGAATTGTAACTTTTGTACCAGAATATACCAGAGAGAAAAAAGTGTCTCTTCGTTTTGATTTTATAGAATAAGAACCTACACTCACACATTCATTCACTCACACGTACATCATGGGTTTAAAAAAAATAAAAAAGGACTTTTGAGTTTTCATTGAATTAGGCAATTGAAATAGTATTTCTTTTCGAAATAATTGGAGTGGCCTTGAAAAGGACCGTTGGTGTTTTGTGTGTTTAAAACAAAACAAACTCAGAAACGGGACGTAACCATCTTGAGCTGTCTTAAGCCTTTGCCACGACCAAGTCCTACTTCGGGACTGGTGGTTCCTGTCAATGATTTGGTAGAAATCGCTAACGGTGGTATGGTAGACGTAGTCACAGAGAGATTGGGTTGTTTAGCTCGAGAAGGTCTTTTTCTCTTCGGTCGTGGTAAAGAAGTCTGATACATTTGTTTCAGACTCCTTAACTCTGCTAAAATATCTTAAAGTACCGTCGTGACCGTTTGATTTTCACTATTCTCTTTCTGTCCTTGGTCTTCTTTCTTCTCGGTTGCTGCTACTGTTTCTTCCTGGTGTTTCCTTCTTGCTTCTTCTTCCTGCTGTTGAATAAGAAAAGCTTGTTCTTCTACTTTCTGTTGTTGTAAAAATCGCTCCAATTCTTCTTTCTGTCTTTGCTTAAAATCATCGACGTGTACATAAGAAGAAGCAGAAGGCAACGAAGATTCCGGAATAAATTCTTGTGATGTTAAAAAATCCACAGTATCCCAGTTAAAATCAACTTCTTCTGGACCTGTTTCTCATCACAAGATGTGGACTAACGTAGAATCTTCTACCCTTGTTTCTACCATGCTGTTTCGGACTGACATACCCATGTATGTTAGATCATCATGGACAATTATACGAATGACGGATACAACCCTTTGGAAAAGAAGGATCTATGTAGAGAGGCCATGGCTGTTTGAAGAGAGTCTTACTATAAGGTCCAGTGGTGAGGAGAAGTTTAAGGAAGAGAAAAAGATCTGTGAGATGTCCTCTATGTTAACAAAATACTGTTAACATTACACATAACGGCCCTTTTCAGGGCCACTCATATGTCTCGAAAAGATATTAGCTTTCTTTGCCACCATTTTTCCCTTGTCACTAGACAGTCCCCTATACCCATACAAATCATATTTCCCATGTTCCATTTCCCTTGTCACTATACAGTCCCACCATGTTCAATTTTCCTTGTCCCTATACAGTCCCACCATGTTCAATTTTTCTTGTCCCTATACTGTCCCAATATGTTTTGTCCCCATAGTGTCCCAAGCTGTTTTTGACTGGATTTCCCATTGTCCCTATAAATCTTGTCCCCATATTGTCCCAAGCTGATTTTGACTGGATTTCCCATTGTCCCTATAGTATCCCCATATACTACTCTCGCCCATCTATCCTTCTATACCTACATTGTTATTGAACAGTGTGCTTCCCCGTCATGAATCTGGCTAATAAGAGGTTTTTTTTTATAAAATAAAAATACAACAATCCCAACTGCGTTTCAATACATTTCTCTTCTTTTGTTACATTGATATAAAGTTAAATTTTCAAAACTTTTTTTAACCATGTTTATTATAGTTTGTGCATTTAAATGACCAGAGGTCATCCTGTGAGTCGCTACTATATATGATTATATTGGTATGTCAAGGGCTGATACCATCTCAGAAATGCATATGAATGTACCTTTGCTTTTCATTAGAATATTACAGGATAGAGACGTATGAGAGTGTAGGAAAGAAAGACTAGCTTGTGTTCTTGAAAAACAAAACAAAAACGTACTGAATCTAATAAAACAGCTTCTCTTTTTCACAGCTGCAATTCACGGTTTAATAAAGCAAACTTTAGGTATGTACGTTTATTATAAAAGTGACGATCGTTACGTAGTCAGCAATCCTAGAATATAAGTCACATGACAGTTGCCAAGGTAAATAGTCCTGATGTTATTGCTTATTCTACATTCGGCTGTACAGTTTTATTAAATTCGTCTTTAACTTTGTCTAGGATGGCAGGATTTGATAGGATATCCAGTGATGTCATTGCTAAGGTCTTTCCCTGGGCCAGAGTAAAGTGCTGTGCAATAGGGTCGCCTGGAAGAGTAAATCAGAAAGTATATATACACAAAATGTGCCAAAACTAAATTTACAGACGTGCACTCGATATAAGCCTTGTACAGGATAGTGTGTTAGTGTGTAAGTGGATCAAGGTGTTTAAACAAAGTATAATGTGGTCCATTGAAACAATCCATTGTAGTTTTCTGTGGACCTGTTTTGAAAATGCATCAGTGTATTCATACAATGCACAAAGCGTCATGTTTTAATTATTAATTAATTTGGCATGATTGTTTTAGAACGATTAAAGTCTAGTTGAGTTCTTATTCTTCTTTCACAATATTCATTTTCAGTGAACAACTGATAAAAAGAAAGGACTTCGATGCTTCCTTCTCGACAGTTATGCAGATATTTATTTATTTATAATAATAAAAAATCTTTATGTTCTCATTTGTCATTCTCTTATTTTAATTCGTTTCTCGTTGGTCATATGTAAGAGGCAAACTTCACACTTTCAGTGCATAAGTAACATTTAAAAAATGTAACCCATGCCCTGTTTACCTTTAAATATTTAACATTTTTAATTTAATAGTGTTTCCTTCTATACTATTAGAACATTGTTTGCATCTACTCGCAACAAACATGGCTACTCGGCTTCGTTTTTAATTAAGTAAATTTAGATCTGGTAAGAATGTGCTTCATTTTTAAGTCGACTCTTACATTACTGTTTTTTCCTCTTATTATTATTATTATTATTATTATTATTATTATTATTATTATTATTATTTGCAAAATCGATTTGATGGCAGGCTAATCGTTTGACGGTTATTAACATTTGTCGGTCCATTTTTGTTTCATCTCCGTGTTCCGTAATTGATAATTTGCGTTAGGTAGGTTTGCCTGCAAAGTTATTGCTCTATTCTACAAGTATTTTCTCTTTTGTATGCTTGTCTTTTGCAGTTAATTAAAATGTCAAAATGAAATGGAATGTTCACTATTTGGTAGTTTGCGTGAAAAGATTTCAAGTTTAGATAATTATGTGTACTAGAAGGTTTCTTCGACATTTCATTAGAAATGTCGGTTTCTGATAACTTGTCAGTTCTATGGTTTCTAGATAAAATAATAACTTAATGGGTTCCAGTTAACTTGACTAGTATATGGGTTCCACATAAATTGACTATTATCTAGGAATAATATACTTCTCTCACTCTGATTTTTGCGAATTTTATGTCAGGATGTAAGTTTTCAATAGTATGGATTAATTCTTCGATAACTACTTGTTTATACCATACTTAGAGCAATCATCTTCCAATCGCTTCTAGTTATTTCTTAAATAATCCCCACATTATTTTCTGTGTTTTTCCATAATTCTGCAAAATATAGACTCTTTCAAATACTCCAAGATCAGCATGCCATAATGGTGCCAAAATAGTGTCCCAAAAGCCATGGTATTATATTCTAATATAGGGCTCCTATGATCAACATATAGTCCGAGACAGGGTCTGCAACTCGAGAATTACAGTTGCACACATGGCCATACATGTATTAGTAGTAATAGCATTTTCAGTGAAAAGGTTTGGTAGTATCGTATAATAATGTGTTTTTTTTTTCAACGAGCTGTCACACATTCTTAAGATTTAAATCTCGTGGAGTTTATAGACAGACAATGCCAACATTTTAAGGGTTTCATCTGGACATAACATTGCTACACTCTCCGCATCATGCCAGTGTTTTCAACATTGTCCAACTATATAAATACATTGTCTCACCAAAGTTGTTGTTGTTGTTGTATTGTTAGCGCCATTTTCCATCACACGATACGCTATACATGGCGGTCAGTATTAATGGTGGAGGAAGAACCCCGTAAAAACCAAAGAAAGAACCACCAACCCACGATAAGCTACTGAAATGCTTTCTCACATAGCCACATTGGCCGAATCCGAGACTGGAACCCATGTAGACAGAGGTTAGATGGTAATAATCCGTAACGGAGAGCGCTTTAGACCACTCGGGACCCCTCTCACCAAAGTAAATTGCCAATAGATATTTATATAATGTTACGTGCTTAGGCTCGAATAAGCAGCAACACAGAAAGAGTGAAAACTAACACGCTTGTATAACTTAAACAATGAATTTATTAAGTACAATTTTTTTCATAAAGTAAATAAACTTACGGTTTTAGAGAATCAAATGCAACATTAATCCAATATAGAATTCACAATAATAATCCACTAATGGAATTGCAAGAGTCCTGATAAATAAATGTTCTAATAGTTCCAGGTTCGAATCCAGGCTGACAATGTCACGTGATGCAGTTCTTGTTTTATTATCATCCAAATGAAATTATGAACACAGGTTCTTTTCCAAATAATTCCTCTTGCTTCAATGAACTGACAAAGTCCAGAACAAGGTAATTAAAATTAACACTCAAACATAAAAACACATCTATTAACTTTATAAAAGCCCAGATTCTACTCAATCTTTCTTCCAGTACAATGATTTAAATACCCTTTTTTAATATGTAAACAAGGGATCACGTGATTTTCTAGAAATTGATAGGTCAGAGGAAGAGTCTACCTTCACTAAATCACGTACTCAAAGAAAGATCTAGATTTTTCCTACCCCCAAGAACTAAAAATAAAAAGTTGTCCTTGAAATTAACCAATAGTTTTAGAAGCTTGTTGACAATGTCTAAAGCAGGGTCAGGAATTAGGTCAACAAGCCAAGGTCAACCTGTTTACATCTAGAGTCAAGGTCAGTCTGAATTTTCCAGAAAAATCTCCCAATTAATGAATATTAAACCCTAAATGACAAATTTGGATTTAACAATTATAAAACAAATAATTTAAATCCAATAGACGTAACAATAAGTATATAATTATTTCTAACAAGACAAGTTTCAGTATCAATCGTATGAAAAAATAACTACAACAGTCCCAATTTCAAATATATTTCGTACTAAATGGTCCATTATGGTCAAGCTAAGACATTAAAAGGGTCTGTGATATATGCCCTTATTACGTTTATAGTCTCCCACAATTGTCGAAAATGCGCAAAATTCATGCGTGGTCATACTCATATCACGAGATATTATCCATTTCAATAGTGTTATTGCTCAGTGCTCTTTCCAATAGAAATTTAATTTTGTGCACGTCTACTATAAACGTCAGTTGTGTCTATAAGTACATGATGTTAACAGTGTTTCGCTGTGAAACAATCTTGTGCGAATAGGCTAGGGTTTCAGTGTTGTTATCATTTAGTCCTTTTCCCGTATTATTTCGTCCGCTTACTTCCTTTTACTTATATGGGCAGTAATCCATAGTGATTGTTTTTCATTGATTATTTAAATCCAAATTCAAAATGTTCCATTATTGAACCAACGCTATCCAGTCGTCTGCAAAAATAAAATGCTTCTAACGATTTCAGATGGTTTGGCCATTTAGGTCTCGTTTCCTTGACAAATAAGTTGTCAAATTTTAAACTTCTGCTTAAGATAAAAATATTTTTAATAAACTTTCGAAATTCATTTAAAGTAAAAGGCACTCGGATCAATTTTGAGATTTGTTTTCAAATGACATTTAAGAAAATGTGGAAATTACATTGAATAATTAAATGAATAATAATTAAAGTGTCATTATTTAAGTACTTGTGTTTTCATCTGTTGACGCTAAAGATTAAGAGTACGTGTTTTGTGGGAAAAATATTAATTGATATTAGTAAATAAATACGGATATTTTTGCTGTGTCGCCATTTTTATTCAGTCTTTCTCAGTCAGGGATATATGTAATCAGTACCTTAACTACAGATGCAATTAATAACACAGATTTGGCAGGAGGTATGAACTGTGGAAAAACGTTCCATACAAGATACCCATATGACATCACAGGCTCAAAGGCAAACTTGCATTTGGAAGAAGATCATTCCTTCGAAGACCGAACATGCTAATTATTCGAAACAAAAAAAAATTATGTCAACATACCTGAAGCAGTTGTGAAGTCTCTCGTGTGGTTGATCGCGCTGGATCCTATGCAGAACATGGGGTGTATGCTGGGGACCAAGTGAGACACGTTTCCCACCGTCAGGCATCCCGTACTTCTCAAAGTCGACCCCGACTGCCACAGCATTTGTTCTGTATAGATCAACGATGGTCATATTGTTCACCACGTCTAAATACGGACGCGTAGACCAGTGTATTTCTGCCTACAAATTTTGCAAAATATACTTCATAACTTAAATATGTTACTGCAGTTGTGCTTATGTTGGTTTTCTTGAAGAAAAAAACCCCCAAATCATTTAATGTTTGAATTTTCATATTGGAGATATTATGTTATGTTTCTAGTTTATTCATAATCTTACAAAAAATGTATTGGTTTCCTTTTGTAATAAACATTACCTCAACTACCAACTGAATTTACAATGTAATTACTATGCTTTGTGTCCTATATGACAGGTGTGCTTAATGTATTGTAATATGTACAGTGTAATTATGTAGGACATGTCTTTCATCGTTTTAGTAATTGAATTTTATTACCTGCATTGTGTATTGGAACATGCTGATTCATCATGTTTTGACTCTATGTGATAAACAGATTTAGTATGTATTGTACCCAGGTGTGATCATTTTTTGGCATATTATATGTGTTAGTCCTAGCAGTATAATGAAATTGCCTTGTATCATGCATAATTTAGTCAGGTCATTGTCAATTGATTCCATAATTGCAATGTTTTGATTTGCAATAACTGCCACTACATACTAAACCGCCATTTGCACTCTTTTGATCCATGAGCACTATGCAAACTGACTGGTTATTGGTCACATGACCATTTCTACAAACAGCACCACGGAAGTGTACTAGAGTTTTCACTGTTGTCTTGTCCAGTATTTGGAGCAGACATAATTAAAGCATAGGTTGATATTGTACTCATTTTCTATTGTATGATGTCTCAAGCTATGTTAGATAAACAATGTCAATTTACAATGGTTAGTTCCTAATGAAATTTGAAAAAGTTTACTTCACATTACGGGGAATTCTAAAATTTATTTATTAGTCATGAGGCGAAGCCTGCTACCGTATTAGTTGATATGATTTCACCTTCAGTGAATTGTCACCATGATTAACCTAAGTGAAGGTTAGATATAATTACGATTTATTAAATTTTGTAACAAACAAATTCCTCCATAAATATGTTCAGTAAAGTTGCTACTAAACTGTTTATTGTCAATATCACAGAATGGACATGAAACGTTTTGCGGAAACACAGTCATTGGCGCATGGTCGAGACAAGTGGAGGGAACTGGTCAGATGTTCAGCAGCACAGTGCCAACGACCACACTAATTCAAGAGACTGATGATGATGATGATTGCTGGGTATATATTCCAGAATGTTTTGTATCAAAGTGTGAAAATATGTTCTAGCATAGATTTATACAAAGCTCTGTAAATTTTTTGGAGGATTAATTTGTTGTTGTTTTGTTTTAACTTCTAGTGACGGACTGGCATCTCTGTACAGATAACAAAGCTCTGTAAATGTTTTGGGGGATTAATTTGTTGTTGTTGTTTTTTGTACTTTTAGTGATGGACTGGCATCTTTTTAGATATACAAATCTATATCAATGTTTTGGGGGATTTCTTTCTTTTTTTTCTCTATAACTTTTAGTGATAGAATGGCCACTTTGTACAGATAACAAAGCTCTGTAAATGTTTTTGGGGATTTTTTTAAATAAAAACTTTAAGTGACGGACTGGCATCTTTGTAGATATACAAAGCTCCATATATTTTCTAGGGGATTTTTTGGTTGTTTTTTATAATAACGTTCAGAGACGGACTGGCATCTTTGTACAGATATACAAAACTATGTAAATATGGGGGATAAAAAAACCTTGAAGTGATAGACTGGCATTTGTGCACATTTATGCAAAGCTCTGTAAATGTTTGGTGGGGGTATTGCTGGTTTTTAAACGTTTAGTGATGTACTGGCATCTTTGTACAGAAATAAAAGCTCTTTATGTCAGATTACTTTTTTAAAGTTTGGCTAAAATCTTTTAAACAGTTAATTTCTTTTAACAAATTTCAATATTTTCTATTTTTAGCAATGGCCGATATATTTGAAAATGGAATGGCATCATTCGTATAAACCTGAGCAGTTTTTGCGATGAGGTTGTAAAATGTCTTTTGTTTGTGGAGTTTTGGCTTTTACCAAATATGTTTATAATTAACAGCGAATAATAAGTTTTTAAAGCCAGGCTCGATCATGTCTATTTCTGTAAATTTCTATCTGGCGGTTTTGGAGTCATTAAAAAGTTTATCTATTGTGAGATATGGTGACTATATTTGATAGCATATCGGTATCGTCTAAACAAATCTGACGGACTTCATAATGTTTGGTAAAAGTTTAACAATTTTGAAGAAACAGCTGTCTAAAATGTAACTATTGATGGTTGATATATTTAATGAATTTATCTCAACCGTTTTACAACTTATTTCCCTACCTTTGTATGTATATGCATGTATTTTCTACCTTATCTTAAACTTACTCTGCAGCCAGTCGAAATCGCAGCACTCTCAAAACATTGATGAACTTTCCCCTCTAGAACTGCCAATTCCATTTTAGTAGGTGCCCGGACGTAGAACTCTAGCTCCGTCTTTTCCGGGATAATGTTTGGCTTTGTGCCTCCATTTCTTTATCATACCTGAATGATATACATGTAATGTATACAAACGGTGACAGTGATCAAATAGAAACAAATACAGGCAATGTGTGTGTGTATGTGATTAGGTTTTTAACGTAGCTTTAAAACAAATTTCAGTCATATTGCTACGATGTCTGCAGTGAGGCAGTTTATAGTGATGTCTAGCACTGGGGCATCATGCCGCAGACATGCAATATGATGTCCCACCCAGTCACATTATTCTGACACCAGGCCGACCAGTCATAACACTAACTTCTTAATGCTGAGCGGCGAGCCAGGCAGGTCTTAGTACCATTTTTTTGTAAGTCATTGGTATGACTCAGCCGCGGATCGAACCCAAGACCTCCCGCATCCGACGCGGACGCTCTAACCATTAGGCCACTAACTGTTGATGGCTATATTTTCCCCAAGTTAAAAACTCTGCATAATGTATATTTTTTAATCTCATTGTGAAATGAATCTGACATTCCTATGATTTGTGCATACTTTTCTAATCCGAATAATACCAAAATGAAATCACAACCTTAGAATTGAGGAATTGAACTTTTCTCTACACTATACCTAAACATATTGTTACACGCAAGGGGTTTCATACCAAGTGAATAAAACAAATGCGTGAGCGTGATAGTCCATGTTGCCCTTATTTCTAAATACCTCAGAACAGAAGTTATCAACTGAAATGTTGTTAAACGCGCATATACTAGAATATTTGTTTTATAATCACCTAATGACCACACATCACGAAACTCTATTTTCACACTTGCTTGGTTTTCTTTTTTCACATCTATAGTATTTCCTAAGCCTTCCTCAGTCAAATATTAGTACATCAGGCCATGCAATGCAATACACGACCCAAACAACCAATACAAAAAGGTATTCTTATCTTTAATTACTAAACATGTATAATACCTATGTTAAAATATTATGGAAGGTCCACAATACAGAATTAATTTATGCTATCATAAAGTCTCGTGAGTACTGACCATCATGACATCAGCTCCTAAACAGGTGCTAATTACTCAGGTTCAGCAGTATGTTCTCAACATCGACTCTCTTAAGACCAAAAAAAAAATCACAAAAAAATCTTAAAAAGCTACAAACGAAGAAGTCAATACAAACTGCACATACCCTAGATTTATTGCACTATTGACAATATCGTATTTTTGAATATGGATATTAACCATTTTTAATGTAAGGACATGGAGTTATAGAAAATCAAACAAAATATCTATGAAACATTCAACATATATTAAATAACAAGATCCGGACTAAAATGCGTAACATGGATGCCTAACATTTTATTTTGAACCCCTGGTACTCTTCCGCAGCAAAGTAGATAATGATACTAAAGGTTTAGTGCATTTATTTATATATAGAATATAATTTATACAGTAGTTTTTAACATGTTTTTGTCGAGTTCAGTTTATAGTCATTTGACGAAGTTGATAACATTTGGGAACATCATTCCTTGATAAAATTATATAAAAATTTCTAACGACGCAAATCAGTAAGCGAATAATGGAATTCACTGACAGACTTCAACATATCTAACCATTTTTTTGCGTGACCTATCTAGAATAGCTGTGTTTCTTGCGCATTTCTCTATGCGTGAACGGTAATTTATTTTCAGTACGAACTGACTGTCTTTGTAATTTGGAATTTTCCTGCAGCAAAATATAGCATAATATTAAAAATTGGACAAAACATAAATTGCTTCCGAAGACACTAAAATCTTCTGTGTATATTTTAACGTTACATGCATACAAATCCTTTTAACTGTAATTACTTATGAGTTGCTTTCTTTGTAATATTTGAAGAAATTATATTTACATATTTCTAATAGAGAGATCTTGTGCATGTATTTCATGTGTGTAAAGAACAACGTTAGCTTATCGTCTACTATGTGTCGCAATACTTATTCCTCACAGACAAAGCTATCTGGCTTTAATTCCTATTGCTACACCGAGGAAGGTATTCGTAAAAGTATAGATTTTAAAGAGTGAATAAACACTTTTCAAGTTAAAGGCGAGACAAGACAAAGATTTTCTTGTAGTGTCCATGATGATGGCAGCGCCAGCGTGTTACAAGGTGTGAGCCACAAAATTAACTGTCTTATCTTCATAATGATTTATTCCATCAATGAAAACAATCAAGAGATTTAGAAAATAGAAGCAAATGAAAACACACGAGAGAATGCTTTTAAGTTGATGTGCCCTTCTTGGTTATTACACCATGTATTTTAGCTATAAGACATCCCATGAGCATAGAAAATACTCTGCATTGTAATTAATATTAATTAAAACGCAATCCTACGTGATATTATTGTAATTACAAATATTTAAAAATATTTCTTCAGCTGCCAGATAAACAACCTATGTCTTTTTAGTTCTGAAAACTTCACTAGCTAATGAACAAAGTTGAAAACCTTCGAAATTGGTTTGAATCAACCCCATGAATGTGATCACAAGCACTGATTTCTTCACACGACTGTTAATCTGTTCACAACTCAAGGATCAATGACGTTATGGATGAGTAACTTCAACTTTTCAAAAATATATTAGTTGTTAATTGTAAATATTGTCGACTTGGTTTAATTAATTATTGGTTATTTGTAGTATAGGCCACTGACCAATAATATATATCCATACATCATACAAAAAGATGTTATAGTGCGTAACAAAAGAACGTCGTATTTATAGAAGTAACATGCATGAAGGTCATAATTATTGCTTTTATCGGATATAGGTGAGATACAAGTATATACTGCTTCGATTTGATTGATTGATATTTAACGGCGCACCAGCACTTTTAGGCTATTTAGCGCCATACAACAGGTTGTATTTAAACATAGTTAAAAATACTAAAAGTTTAATATCGCCCAGCGATATAAAAAAAAACCCAAATAGTTCAATATAAAATGATAAGTTGTTGGTAACAGAAAAATATGAAGCTTCCAAATCAACGGGAGATGTAAATACTGCACAGTAATCAAACAAACAGTATATGCTGCGCAGTAATCAAACAAAAAGAGTTAAGGGTAACCCTAAAACTTGTAAGGAGCAAGATTTGTGATATTGAACTAAAGTCTTATGTAGCAGGAATCGTTGATATAACAGTTTCTCTAATTTTGCAGGCTTTTGTAATAATTATTGCTAAATTAGTCATCAGAATTTACTAGTATGATGATACAAAAAGGGCCTAATGTTTTCTAAGGTCGGACTTTTATATAAGGTGGGAAAGTAATTTCTTCGTATTTCTTCATGTCAGTGAACAAGCAGTAATAAAATGGAATTCATTTTCGATGTTACCGTTACGAATTTGACACGATCTTTCCTCATAGCAGATACTTTTATATCTTCCGGAATTACCTCTGATTGGAAAGTTCTTTGCATTAAGCATAGTAAATTAAGTAACAAAGATAATTATCTCCCAACAATTCTAGATAGTTTTGACAAGTAAATTCTATTCCCATTGACGTACAGAAGAGCAATCGTTCCATCGATTTTTTCTCATCTTGCAGTTTTTGCCTAAAATATCTTCACATCTCTGTTCGAACAATCACATAAATATAGTTTCCCTGAGTATGCCAAACATTGTTCAATCCAAATTTAAATAGAAGTTTAACATTGTTAATGTAATAATAATACTTATGTGTAGTTAATGTAGCATTAATATCCATTTGCAATTAAAATAATGTAATGATAATACATATATGTAATTAAAATAGTGTAATATTAATACCTATGTTTAATTAAAATAGTATAATATTAATACGAAGATTGTATTTGACTGACCCTGGAGCTAAGGACATTGGGCATGCGCGCAAGCCACAGCGAACGATTCATGCTAGGTTTGAATAATGTCTATTACAAGATAGATGACACAACATTAAACAAAACAATAATCAAATTCCAGAACCCTCCTATAAAAAGTAGGGATGGCGGGGCGAGCGAGCATGTCGCGGAATTAATGGTCTTAAATTTATAATGATTGGTGCCATGCATTATGGAATCTATCAAGGGGTTAGGAAATAAAAGCTAATTAAATATTTGAACCAAAACCATAGCAAACTGTGAATGGCCATGACCACGCCCAAAAAATTACCGTTTTAGTTCGTTCCGACTAACGACGCTCCATGAAGTGTTATATCTTTAACCAAAAAGGATGCTGCAGTGCACTTATTGTTATAAAACAACTATACATTTAAAGTATATTAAACAGGTACATTTTTAAAAGAAAATATGTATGAGGATTCATTCAATTATTGCGTAGCCAGATCAATAAGCAGATTACCAATCTCGACCTCGGTTTTCGAGATGAATGAACACCGACCACATGCACTGAGCATCGTGTCAACATGTATGCAAATTGCCCAGCTATACATCCATTTTTAAACCCCCAAGTCTCGGGCGATAACATTTACTTTTCGCATAGTTCACATGCAATAGAGTCAGAACCCGCTTGGACATGCGCCAGCCCCTAAAAGAGAAGGGGACAAGGTCGAAAAGTATCTTTGTGCAGGGAAATTCATTCACCGAGGGAGCGGAATTTAACACTAAAATGTATACAAAAAAGTCAACAGCGTTTATAAGTAGAATGATGAGATATATACATGAAAATATAATTATCAATTGAAACAGGTATTAGAGGGCCTATTGATGCATTTCACACTGTATGTATATATCCGTGATTATATAAAATAAATATGTAGAATCACACCGTTACATTTAAAGATATTAAACACGTTTAAATATATCCAAGCAGACATCGAGTCCATGCCAGGGATCTATCCATCCTTGTGTGTGTATTGTTTCAAGGCCTTCCAATTTATACCTTCGTCGGTGTGTTTTATAATGTACTTAGTAAATAATGAAAATACATTGTTAAAAAGAACCGGATATATTTTCACCTTATTTGTCATATAATATGACTTGTGTGTGTTTATGTGTGTGTGTGTGTGTGTGTGTGTGTGTGTGTGTGTGTGTGTGTGTGAGAGAGAGAGAGAGAGAGAGAGAGAGAGAGAGAGAGAGAGAGATTCATTTGCTGATAGGTTGAGCCCAACTGCAAACTGTATGAACCCAGACATGCCGTCGCAGAGCTGGGTCTATGGGTCTATATAGTTTGTTATGAGTAATTAGTAGAACAACACCGACTCAGATCTGTCGTTGTTTTATACGACGACAGGTCAGGGTCTATATTACTTTGCTGTTCAATTCGACGGTTTCAGCTACAAATAAGTTTAGAGCCTCTTTACAAACGTTTTATTTCTCTATGAAAAATATATCAGCTTTGATTCAGATCAACAATAAAAATAAGTCTGCGTAACATGTGTACTCAATAACTATTTGTAAATGTGCACTCGAAATATTGCCCTGGTTAATGAAAATAATTTTGCAGATATCAATATGTTCTTTTTAGAAATTCAAACGTCAATTGCTGCTTCAGCAAAGACGTTTTCTGACCAGAACGTTTCAGTTAGACCTATATTTTCATCACAGTATGGAGTCACAGAAGTTGGTGTAACGGACACGTGATTAGAAGGGTATATGCTCATCAGAACAGCTCAGATTAACTACCGTGGTCAATGCTCTTGACTTTACTTGTTTCATCACGCTACGACCTTCACGGATCGATGTGTCGAACAATACCGAAAACCCAAAACTCGGTTTAAATATAAGAATCAAAGAAAACAGCTTATAAACTGGGTGTTTTTATGTCATGATTCTGTCAACGCAAGATTCAGATTATGCCAAATATCACTGCAGATAGGCTATCTTTTTCATTTTACTTGCCATTTTGTTTGAAAGACTGTATGAACATGCTAATAATTGGTACACATTTAATACCTGTGCCGTGACGGTGGTTTGTTATGCCGCCACTATGGTAGGTGTGTTGTGGTTGGCGTGGATCTGCTCCCAATATTTTAATTTAATTATTATAGAAGTCCTTCTCAGGCTCGATTTTTGTTGAGATCGATTTTCACCTGTCCTCGTATTTAACTCATCTGCGTATTCGACTCTCCTCCAATTCCTTCTCCTCCTCGACTCTACACTTTTCCACCTTTTCCTCCTCGACTCCTTTTCCTCCGCTTCCTCCCCGACTCTCTCCTGACTACTTGTCGACTCCGACTGCTCTGTCAGTCTTACTTCCGTCTCCCGTCTTAGAGACTATGACTAAAATGAACCGGAAGTTCTGTCCCCGAAGAAAAGCTTCCTTTACGAAGCTTTTCGTTCCTAAGAATTTGTTGCTATGTTTTATCGCCAAATTATGAATGGCTTTCTCGGAGTAACCCTATTTCTTAACAATCTTCCCAGGAGAAACTAATTTTTCGTTAATTCTACTCTAAACTGGTGTCACATCCTTATTTCAATTCCGATTGGGTTTCACTATGATCCGATCCATTCAACTTATCCTTTTTCTTGTCTGTCCACATGGGGTCGGATTTTAAACACGCCATGTTCACACATCCTCGCGAGGTCCTCTAATTTTACAAGCGATCCAAAGACTGTGCCGGTCCATGATGTCGGTCTTCTCTCTGGTCACAGTAACCTTGCGTAAGTATTACAATCTAGCCTGTGGCAATGTTCAGTCATCAATACAGCAGTTTATACACAACGTACTAACTGGTATTGAGCAAACGTGACAACAGCAAAACCAACCACGCTTAAGAATAAAATTGGGATTCTATTCGCCCTTGCATAGTTCTCATGCTTAATATACCTCTTGTCGACAAAGGCGGGAACTATGCACCCGGTGTCGTAGAATAGGGTGGCACATTTTCTATTGACAGTTCCGGACGCAAGGTTTGCTGGTTTACATCTTACATCCAGCTCGCACTCCTACCTAGTGACGGCATTCACCTGTGTATTCCTGCTCTTGAGACAGTCCCTTGCAAAATTCCCCGGGGACTTGCAATTGTAGCACGTCGGACGCCCTAGCCTGTTTTGTGAGTGATGTCTGCACTGGTCTATAGGTGACTGTAGATCCCCATCTAATTTCTTTCTCGTCGCCCTCACGGTTACGGACCGCCAGTTCTGTCTCAACCATACGGTGCGACTCAATGGATCGGGGTTGGTTCGTATCCAGGAACCTCCTCTCTTTGAGTGTGCCTGCTGTAACTCTCCATGATGCTTGCGATCTCTTGAAGACTCCAGTGGCTTCTCTCCGCTACGAATACTGAGAACTCGTAACTGTAAGTAATCAGGACATGCTTATTGGGTAATATCGCGTAACCCGTCGTACGATCGTTCGTTCATCATTTGCATTCGTTATCCATTTCTCAAACAACCCTGTAACACTGGTGTGAAATTTAGAGTGGGTTTACGTTGACTTTTTCGTCGAGTCCCAAAAACCTTTATGGTACGTTTTGGTGGTCAGCCAATACTATCAAAGATGAGATTTCTTGAGTGAGTTGTAGTCGTCAGCTTCTTCTGTGGATACACAATGGTAAACTTCGCGAGCTGCACCTTGCAAAAAGGCTGAGACGGTAATAGCCCAATGTTGCTCGGGAATTAAGCATGAGAACTATGCAAGGGCGAATAGAATCCCAATTTTATTCTTAAGCGTGGTTGGTTTTGCTGTTGTCACGTTTGTTCAATACCAGTTAGTACGTTGTGTATAAACTGCTGTATTGATGACTGAACATTGCCACAGGCTAGATTGTAATACTTACGCAAGGTTACTGTGACCAGAGAAAAGACCTACATCATGGACCGGCACAGGCTTTGGATTGCTTGACTTCCCGCCTATGTGGTACATCTTAGTGTAAAATTAGAGGAACTCGCGAGGATGTGTGAACGTGGCGTGTTCAAAATCCGACCCCATGTGGACAGACAACGAAAAGGATTAGTTGAATGGATCGGGTCATAATGAAACCCAATCGGAATTGAAATAAGGATGTGACACCAGTTTAGAGTAGAATTAACGAAAAATTAGTTTCTCCTGGGAAGATTACTAAGAAATAGGGTTACTCCGAGAAAGCCATTCATAATTTGGCGGGAAAACGTAGCAACCAAATTCTTAGGAACGAAAAGCTTCGTAAAGGAAGCTTTTCTTCGGGGAGAGAACTTCCGGTTCATTTTAGTCATAGTCTCTAAGACGGGATACGGAAGCAAGACTGACAGAGCAGTCGGAGTCGACAAGTAGTCAGGAGAGAGTCGGGGAGGGAGCTATTTAAAAGGAGTCGAGGAGGAAAAGGTGGAAAAGTATAGAGTGGAGAAGGAGAAGGAATCTGGAGGAGAGAAGAATACGCAGATGAGTAAAATACAAGGGCAGGTGAAAATCGATCTCAACCGAAATCGTGCCTTAGTAGGACTTCTATAATAGTTAAAGTAAAATATTGGGAGCAGACCCACCCCAACCACAACACACCTACCATAGTGGCGGCATAACAAACCACCGTCACGGCACAGGTACTAATGTGTACCAATTATTAGCATGTTCATGCAGTCTTTAAAACAAAATGACAAGTAAAATAAAAAGATAGCCTATATGCAGTGATATTTGGCATAATCTTAATCTTGCGTTGACAGAATCATGACATAAAGCATTCAATTTTCTAAGCTGTTTTCTTTGATTCTTATATTTAAACCAAGTTTTGGGTTTTCGGTATTGTTCGACACAGCGATCCGTGAAGGTCTTAGCGTGATGAAACAAGTAAAGTCAAGAGCATTGACCACGGTAGCTAATCTGGGCTGTGCTGATGAGCATATACCCTTCTAATCACGTGTCCGATACACCAACTTCTGTGACTCCATACTGTGATGAAAATATAGGTCTAACTGAAACGTTTTAATTTACTGGTCAGAAAACGTCTTTGCTGAGGCAGTAATTGACGTTTGAATTAGTAAAAAGAACATATCGATATCTGCAAAATTATTTTCATTAACCATGGCAATATTTCGAGTGCACATTTATAAATAGTTATTGAGTACACATGTTACGCAGACTTATTTTTATTATTGATCTGAATCAAAGCTGATATCTTTTTCATAGAGAAATAAAACGTTTGTAAAGAGGCTCTAAACTTATTTGTTCGAATTGAACAGCAAAGTAATGTAAACCCTGATCTATTGTCGTATAAAAAGCCGGTAGATCTGAGTCGGTGTTGTTCTACTCATTACTCCTAACAAACTATATAGACCCATAGACCCAGCTATTCGACCTATAAGCAAATGAATCTCTCTCTCTCTCTCTCTCTCTCTCTCTCTCTCTCTCAACACACACACACACACACACACACACACACACACACGTCATATTACATGACAAATAAGGTGAAAATATATCTGGTTCTTTTTAAAAATGTATTTTCATCATTTACTAAGTACATTATAAAACACACCGACGAAGGTATAAATTGGAAGGCCTTGAAATAATACACACACAGGGATAGATAGATCCCTGGCATGGACTCGATGTCTGCTTGGATCGATTTATACGTGCTTAATCTCTTTAAATGTAACGGTGCGATTCTACATATTTATTTTATATAATCACGGATATATACACACAGTATGAAATGCATCAATAGGCCCTCTAATACCCGTTTCAATTGATAATTATATTTTCATGTATATATCTCATCATTCTACTTATAAACGCTGTTGACTTTTTTGAATACATTTTAGTGTTAAATTCCGCTCCCTCGGTGAATGAATTTCCCTGCACAAAAATACTTTTCGACCTTGTCCCCTTCTCTTTTATTGGCTGGCGCATGTCCAAGTGGGTTCTGGGTCTGTTGCATGTGAACTATGTGAAAAGTAAATGTTATCGCCTGAGACTTGGGGGTTTAAAAATGGATGTATAGCTGGGCAATTTGCACGCACGTGGACACAATGTTCAGTGCATGTGGTCGGTGTTCATTCATCTCAAAAACCGAGGTCGAGATTGGTAATCTGCTTATTGATCTGGCTACGCAAAAATTGAATAAATCCTCATACATATTTTCTTTTTAAAATGTACCTGTTTAACATACTTTAAATTTATAGTTGTTTTATAACAATAAGTGCACTGCAGCATCCTTTTTGGTTAAAGTATATCTTTAACACTTCATGGAGCGTCGTTAGTCGGAACGAGCTATAACGGTAATTTTTGGGGCGTGGTCATGGCCATTCACAGTTTGCTATGGTTTTAGTTCAAATATATAATTAGCTTATATTTCCTAACCCCTTGATAGATTCCATAATGCATGGCACGAATCATTATAAATTTAAAACCATTAATTCCGCGACATGCTCGCTCGCCCCGCCTCGCTTCTTTTTGTAGGGGGTTTTGGAATTTGATTATTGTTTTGGTTAATGATGTGTCATCTGGCTTGCAATAGACATTATTCAGACCTGGCATGAATCGTTCTCTGTGGCTTGCGCGCAGGCCCAAGGACCTTAGCTCCAGGGTCAGTCAAATACATTCTTCGTATTAATATTATACTTGTATTAATTAAAAATAGGTATTAATATTACATTATTTTAATTACAAAGAGGTGTGAAGATATTTTAGGCAAAAACTGCAAGATGAGATAAAATCGATGGAACGATTGCTCTTCTGTACGTCAATGGGAATATAATTTACTTGTCAAAACTATCTGGAATTGTTGGGAGATAATTATCTTTGTTACTTAATTTACTTCGCTTAATGCAGAGAACGTTCCAATCAGAAGTAATTCCGGAGGATATAAAAGTATCTGCTATGAGGAAAGATTGTGTCAAATTCGTAACGGTAACATCGAAAATGAATTCCATTTTATTACTGCTTGTTCGCTCATATGAAGAAATACGAAGAAAATACTTTCCCACCTTATATAAAAGTCCGACTTTAGAAAACATTAGACCCTTTTTGTATCATCATACTAGTAAATTCTGATGACTAATTTAGCAACCATTACTACAAAAGCCTGCAAAATTAGAGAAACTGTTATATCAACGATTCCTGCTACATAAGACTTTAGATCAATATCACAAATCTTGCTCCTTTCAAGTTTTAGGGTTACCCTTAACTCTGTTTGTTTGATTACTGTGCAGCGTATACTTGTATCTCACCTATATCCGATAAAAGCAATAATTATGATCTTCATGCATGTTACTGCCATAAATACGATGTTCTTTTGTTACGCACTATAACATCTTTTTGTACTGCATGATGTATGGATATATATTATTGGTCAGTGGCCTATATTACAAATAACCAATAGTTAATTAAACCAAGTCGACAATATCTACAATTAACCCCTAATATATTATTGAAAAGTTGAAGTCAATCATCAATAACGTCATTGATTCTTGAATTGTGAACAGATTAACATACGTGTGAAGATATAAGTGCATGTGATCACATCTATGGGGCTGATTCAAACCAATTTCGAAGGTTTTCAACTTTGGTCATTTGCAAGTGAAGTTTTCGGAACTAAAAAGAGATAGCTTGTTTATCTGGCAGCTGAAGAAATACGTTTAAATATTTGTAATTACAATAATATAACGTAGGATTGCGTTTTTATTAATATTAATAACAATGCAGAGTATCTTCTATGCTCATGGGACGTCTTATAGCTAAAATACATGGTGTAATAACCAAGAAGGGTACATCAACTTAAAGGCATTCTATCATGTGTTTTCATTTGCTTCTATTTTCTAAATCTATTTTGATTGTTTTCATTGATGGAATAAATCATTATGAAGATAAGACAGTTAATTTTGTGGCATACTCGTTCTTCCCGTTTGAACTTGGGCTCACACGTTGTCACACGTTGGCGCTGCCTTCATCATGGACTCTACAAGAAAACCCTTGTCTCGCCTTTAACTTGATAAGTGTTTGTTCACTCTTTAAAATCTATTCTTTTACGAATACCTTCTTCGGTGTAGCAATAGGAATTAAAGCCAGATAGCTTTGTCTGTGAGGAATAAGTATTGCGACCCCTTGCGTGTAACAATATGTTTAGGTATAGTGTAGAGAAAAGTTCAATTCATCACTTCTACGCTTTTGATTTTATTTTGATATTATTCGGATTAGAAAATATAGCCATCAACATGTAGTGCACAAATATGTATTATTGTTCAACAAACGTAATTATTGCCTGCGTTTGTTTCTATTTGATCATTGTCACCGTTTGTATACATTGTATCATTCAGGTATAATTAAAAAAGGAGGCACAAAGCCAAACATTATCCCGGAAGAGACGGAGCTAGAGTTCTACGTCCGGGCACCTACTACCGTGGACTTGGCAGTTCTAGAGGGGAATGTTCATCAACAGTGCTGCGATTTCGACTGACTGCAGAGTAAGTTTAAGATAAAGTAGAAAATACATGTATATACATACATAGGTAGGTAGGTAAGTTGTGAAAATGTTGAGATAAATTCATTAACTATGGCCACCATCAATAATTACAATTTTAAATAACTATTTCTTAAAAACCGTTACACTTTTATGAAAAGAAATTACGAAGACCTTCAGATTTATTTAGATGATGCCGATATGCTATAAAATATAGTCACCATATCTCACAATAGAGAAACTTTTAATCACCCCAAAACCGCCAGATAGAAATTGACAGAAAAAGGATAGATTCTGGCTTGAAAACCTTTCTTATTCGCTGTTAATTACGAACATATTTGGCAAAAGCCAAAACTCCGCAAACAAAAGACTTTTTACAACCTCATCACAAGAGCTGCTCAGGTTTACCACAATGACGCCATTCCATTTTCAAATATATCGACCATTGCTATAAGTAGAAAATATCGAAATTTGTTCAGAGAAATTAACTGTTTAAAAGAATTTAGCCAAAGATTACAGAAGTAATCTGACATAAAGAGCTTTTACATCTGTACAAAGATGTCAGTCCATCACTAAAAGTTTAAAAACCAGCACCCCCCCCCACCGACAAACATTTACAGAGCTTTGTATATCTGTGCATAAATGCCAGTTCATCACTAAAATATGCTTCCCACCCACCCCAAGAAAAAGCATTTACAGAGCTTTGTATATCGGTACAAAAATGCTAGTCCGTCACTAAAAGATTTTTTTTTATTTATAAAAAACAACCAAAATATCCCTCCGAACATTTATGGAGTTTTGTCTATCTACAAAGATGCCAGTCCGTCACTAAAAGTTATTTAAAAACAACCAAAATACCCCCAAACATTTATAGCGCTTTGTATATCAGTACGAAGATGCCAGTTCGTCCCTAAAAGTCCCTAAAAGTAAAAAAAAAACAATCACAAAGAATCCCCCAAAACATTTACAGAGCATTTTATAAATCTCTGCTAGAACACATTTGCACACATTGATAAAAAACATGGAATATATACCTAGCAAGCATCATCATCACCATCAGTCTCTTGACCTAGTGTGGTCGTTGAGGCACTGTGCTGCTGAACATCTGACCAGTTCCCTCCACTTGTCTCGACCATGCGCCAATGACTGTGTTTCCGCAAAACGTTTCCTGTCCATTCTGTGATATTGACAATACACAGTTTAGTAGCAACTTTACTGAAGATATTTAGGGAGGAATTTGTTTGTCACAAAATTTAATAAATGGTAATTATATCTAACCCTCACTTAGGTTAATCATGGTGACAATTCACTGAAGGTGAAATCATATCAACTAATACGGTAGCAGGCTTCGCCTCATGACTAATAAATTAATTTTAGAATTCCCCGTAATGTAAAGTAAGCTTTTTCAAATTTCATTAGGAACTAACCATTGCAAATTGACTTTTTTATCTAGCATAGCTTGAAACATCATACAATAGAAAATGAGTACAATATCACCCGATGCTTTACTTCTGTAATCTCCACATACTGCACAAGACAACTGTGAAATTTCCAGAACACTTCCATGGTGCTGTTTGTAGAAATAGTCATGTGACCAATAACCAGTCAGTTTGCATAGTGCTCATGGTCCACAAGAGTGCAAATGGTGGTTTAGTATGTATTGGCAGTGAGTGCAAAGCAAAACATTGCAATTATGGAATCAATTGACAATGTCCTGGCTAAATTATACATGATACAAGGCAATGTCATTATACTGCTAGGACTAACACATATAATATGCACAAAAATGATCACACCAGGGTACAATACATACTAAATCTGTTTATCACATGGTTTCAAAACATGAGTCGGCATGTTCGAATACAAAATACAGGTACAAAATTCAGTTACTAAAAGAAAGACATGACCTACATCCGTACACTGTAATATTACAATACATAAAGCACACCTGTCATATAGGACACAAAGCATAGTAATTACATTGTAAATTCAGTTGGTAGTTGAGGTAATGTTTATTACAAAAGGAAACCAATACATTTTTGTAAGATTATGAATAAACTAGAAACGTAACATAATATCTCCAATATGAAAATCCAAACATTAAATGATTTGGGTTTTTTTCTTCAAGAAAACCCACATAAGCACAACTGCAGTGGCAGGTTTAAGTTATGAACTATATTTTGCAAAATTTATAGGCAGAAATACACTGGTTCATGCGTCCGTATTTGGATGCGTGAAAAACATGACAGCTGCTGATATATGCAGAACAAATGCTGTGGCAGTCGGGGCCGACTTTGAGAAGTACGGGATGCCTGACGGTGCTAACACCTCAACAGGTTCTACATATATGGGAAACGTGTCGCACGTGGTCCCCAGCATACACCTCATGTTCTGCATAGGATCCACTGCGATCAATCACACGAAAGACTTCACAACTGCTTCAGGTATGTTGACATAATGTTTTCTTGTTTGGAATAATTTAGCATTTTCGGTCTTTGAAGGAGGCAAGTTTGCCTTTGAGCCTGTGATGTCACATGGGCATCTTGTATGGAACGTTCTTCCACAGTTCATAGCTCCTGCCAAATCTGTGTTATTAATTGCGTCTGTAGTAAAGGTACTGATTACATATATCCCTGATTGAGAAACACTAAATAAAAATGGCGACACCGCAAAAATATCCGTATTTATTTACTAATATCAATTAATATTTTCCCACAAAACACGTACTTTTAATCTTTAGAGTCAACAGATGAAAACACAAGTACTTAAATAATGACACTTTAATTACTATTCATTTAATTACTAAATGTAATTTCCACATTTTCTGAAATGTCATTTGAAAACAAATCTCAAATTTGATCCGAGTGCCTTTTACTTTAAATGAATTTTGAAAGTTTATAAAAACTTTCTTTTATCTTAAACAGAAGTTTAAAATTTGACAACTTATTTATCAAGGAAACGAGACCTAAATGGCCAAACCATCTGAAAATTACCAAAAATGAAACAATCGACAGTTCATTAAATCATATTTATTACAATCATTTTCAAAGATTATAGAGCTATGTAGTTTTATTAATTAATGTATTTATTTATTTGTTTGTTTATTTTTTGTTTTCTTTTCTTCCTTGTGCAGTATCGAAAAAAATCATGTGAATGAAATAAGCTTTAAATTATGACCTATTCCAGCTGCTATGACGGAAAAGGGAAACATCTTTAGAAGCATTTTGTTTTTGCAGACAACTGGATAGCGTTGGTTCAATAATGGACAATTTTGAATCTGGATTTAAATAATCAATGAAAAACAATCACTATGGATTACTGCCCATATAAGTAAAAGGAAGTAAGCGGACGAAAAAATACGGGAAAAGGACTAAATGATAACAACATTGAAACTCTACCCTATTCGCACAAGATTGTTTCAGAGCGAAACACTGTTAACATCATGTACTTATAGACACAACTGATGTTTATAGTAGACGTGCACACAATCAAATTTCTATTGGAAAGAGCACTGAGCAATAACAGTATTGAAACGGATAATATCGATATGATTATGACCACGCAGGAATATTGCGCATTCACAACAATTTTGGGAGGCTATAAATGTAATAAGGGCATATATCACAGACCCTTTTAATGTCCTAGCTTGACCAGAATGGACCATTTAGTACGAGACATATTTGAAATTGGGACTGTTTTAGTTATTTTTTCAAACGATTGATACTGAAACTTGTCTTGTTAGAAATAATTATATACTTATATAAATATCTATTGGCAATTTACCTTGGCGAGAGGGGTCCCGAGTAGTCTAATGCGCTCTCCGTTATCATTACCATTGATACAAAACATTCTGGATTAGGGATTATGGACGTTTCGCCCCATGGACGTTTCGGCCCAGGACATTTCGCTCTACTTCAATGGACATTTCGCCTCACTTCAATGGACATTTCGCCCCACATGGTTAATGGACGTTTCGCCCCATGGACGTTTCGGCCCACATCAATGGAAATGTCGGACATTTATAAAAATTCACTACCATTACACTATTGTCTTCATTTTACTTTAGGGGCCTACCGTTAAGATTTAAATTCTTAAATTCTTAGATTTCAATTACATTCAGCATGCCGTTATATCAGACAATATTTTTCCTTTTTTCTTCATTTATCTAATAAGATTGATTAGAAATTAATCTATCGTTTACAGTGATCAATTTCTATACGGCAGTACTTTTCGCTGTTACACAAGTTTTATTTTCGCTGTTACACAAGCTGATGAAAACCATTTTTTTTACCGTTTGTAGGAAATTGACATATCGCCACTTATCAATCATGCTGTTTGTTTACCCAATCAGCGAGCGTAATTTTTTTCATGATCGGTTTAATTTGCTTTTCATCTCTTGCCATTTATTGGCATTGTTACTTTGGATTTTTTTAAAACTAGCTATAAATCTGATCTAATTACTCGACTGAACTGCTGACAGAAATAGTCCAAATTAATGTACTTCATTTCTATATCCCGAAGGTTCTTCATTACATCTTTTCAAAGCTGTGCACATAATAGCCCAACATGTCGCGAACAAGGAGAAAAACGGGGGGCGAGGAATGTTAATTTTAATTAACAATAACGAGATATAAAAATGGTTTCTGAGATTTATTTTTTTGAAATATGAGGCATGTATTTGTATTTTTAAATCAACAACATAACTAGTCAAAATTACACTTCAATAGAGGTTAGAAGTGTCAAATTGTGATGTGCAGAAGTATACTTCTAAACAGTAGCTATCTATGATTTTTAAAAAAATGCATTTAAGTAAAACATCTGCTACTAAAATAAGAAATTGAAATACAAATAATACAATTTTAGCGGGTCTATCAAGAACACAACAGTATGTACAAACTGCTGCGAAAGGTTTTGTGAAGAAAACGGTAAAAGTTTGGGATGAACAGAATTATACATTTTCTTAATCAATTAAGCTTTTGACTTCTCAAGATATTGAATTTCCCCAAAATGTTAGATATAAGTTATTTTCAGCAATTCGAAAATTGTTTTAAATATTAACAACGCAGCTCAAAGGAGTGGACGTGACTGTGTTTACCTGTAATCCCAATTCCTGAACCTTTCTCCAAAGGGCCTGCCCAAAATGAAATGCGCAACCATGTATTAGCGGGGTTTCAAACGCTGCTCTGATCCCTTGCCAAAAACCCTTTTCGAAGTCAACAACAAATGAAGTTACTTTCGATTCAGGCAACAGGTCCTTGATTGACTGAAAAACCTGAAAATGGAAGGGAAAAAGTAAAACTATTCATGGACATACTGAAATTCAGTATAGTTTAGTGTCTTTTATTTGCTTGTACAATAATTAATTTGATTACTGATTTTCTAAATCGCTTTTTGATCTGGACGTGTATATTTAGGATAAATAAATTGAAAATATATTTTCTGTGATAAAATACTGTTCGTTATTTTACACATTAATTTATTAAAGTAATTATCATAATCTTCTATCATCCTCAGTACACACGCACACCTTTTTGTAATGTCTCGTCTTCTTTCCCGACATGATGCAAAAACACAGTGGTATCTGCTTCAAGTCATCTCCTGATCTCAAAAATCCATGTATAGATAGCAGTTTATAAAATGGCTTCTTTACTAATTTGAATGTGCCATCAATATACCATGTTTTGGCCATTCCGAGAAGCTCCAGCTGTTTGTTAGTGGCAAAGATCAGGTGACGCTTCCTGCCAACGACGACATCAAATCTAAAGAACGGTTCACTGATGGTCGTGCTAAGAAATCCGTCGTCAAGCTGGAATATATATATATATATATATATATATATATATATATATATATATATATATATATATATATATATATATATATATATATATATATATATATATATATATATATATATATAGAGAGAGAGAGAGAGAGAGAGAGAGAGAGAGAGTTATAAAGATACAAGAAACAGAACGGTTCTTTAAGAGAATGCTCGATAATACTTGGCAGAATGTTATAAATAGAAATAAATAACACGTAGAGTACGAATTAATATATATATAGAGAAAAAAATGTTAAAATACAATGCAACCACAGATTTTATACAGAAAAAAATCATTCACTTACAGTAAACGTAAGATCTCTGGGATCTTCTGGTCTGGTTGCGGACCTGGTCCGGTTGACCATTCTAACTAGGTTCGTCTCAGCTACCCTGGATGCCTCAGGTTGTAATGGTTCTCCATGAACTTCTATAGCCTCATTAACCAGTGCATGGGCTGTTTCAAACAAATTATCTTTCCCTAATAACTTGGCCTAAATGAAAACAAAACCTTATATAGTGTATGTATGTATGTATGTATGTACGTACGTACGTACGTATGTATGTATGTATGTATGTATGTATGTATGTATGTATGTATGTATGTATGTATGTATGTATGTATGTATGTACAGATATTTGTATGGATATATGAGTGACGAAATTTTGTTATTATTGGCACAGTATAACTTTTCAATACTGCATAGTTAATATAGCAGAACGATTGGAAGACGAAGATCAACATAATCTAGTTTAATGTAGATAATAAAGCGATATTTCTGGATTTAGCATACATAAATTATAAGTAAATTGATTAAAATTTAACCAACATATACTGTTAATAATATATTGATAGAATAGACCAAGTATTTATACAGATTAATCATGTTCTGCAAAATACCTCGGTTTTGATTTTAACGGCTCCTAACAACCCAGGAGTGGTAGTGTGGCTATGCCTCTGATGACTTGGCAAAAAGTCGGCTTCTGTCTGTCGCACGGTTGCAGGGCATTGCGTATTATTCCCACGCACGCTACAACGCCATTCGATGGTTCCATTCTTTAGATCACGCTTAACAACAAAACTATATCCAGCACTAGATATTAATTTCCTTTTTCCTCGAGTGGATCCTGAAGCTACTACTTCAAAGGTTATACTATCCTTAGAATCCACTGGCACTTCTCCATAAACAGTTTCATTCCTAACTGACCCGAGGAAAGGAGAAAAATCGTGATTATCAAAAAAAAAAAAAAAAAAAAAAGAATATTTTAAACGTACAAAAATTATTTATGTACATCAATATTACTGAAATAAATTGTTTCGAATTTCTGCGCTTTCTTGTCCGCTCCGCTTCGCTTTTAAACTTACGCTTCTTCTTCTTCTGGTGTCAAAGATCTGTGTGGTTGCTCAACGTCAAATGAAGAGATGTCGGCTGCAAATGTTGATGCAGATTCATTGTGGACCGTAAACTCGTTCACTTGTTGATTTCTATCCAGCCTGTAATTAGAAATATGTATTAACTCGTCAGAAAATGTTGAAAACATACAATCAAATATATATATATATATATAAAAAAAAACAAGTTTGACTATACCGAATATGGTATTTACACATAAAGACGTATGCAAGCACCCGTACGATTTTAATAAATAAAATAACATTCACCTTGTCGAAATATCATATTTATTGATAGAAATCGACGTCGAATTTCTCGTGCTCTCCATCGGCCCCCGTGCTGTACCGGTATACATTTCAAATCTGGCAGATGTATTTGGTATGCCGCTTAAGTCCATTTCGACATCGTAGCCATCTGCCTGTAAACAGTATTAATGTTAAAACATTATAAAAGTACACATAAGAACGCTTACTAGAATGGTACGACGTGTAGCCCAAGAAAAAACAACGAAATATTTGATACATGAAACATTATTTTTACTAATCTACCAGCATTTGTGATAGGGAGAAAGTAGGCAGCGTTCCACGTTTTGTTGGCAATTTTTATTTTACCGTAGCTTAAATACATCGAATGCGAATGGGAATCAGCTACTGTAGCATGTCTTTATCTTTAAAATATTTCGTTTGTATTGAAATCTTACCTCAGGTTTAGAACTGCACAGGTCACACATAAACTGAAAAGATATCTTTTTACGTCTAAGAAGACCATACTTGTAGCTTGATAAACCTGTAAATAGAAACTATTTCTTAGTATCAGTTAGTTAATTATATTTGTCTTATGATAACATTTATTTTGAAAGACATTTGGATATACTGAAACACGAACCATAACATGCGAGAAAAGGTCACTAGAGATATACAATTATTATTAAAAAAAATGTATTTATTTTGTTATGCCCGTTCAATTACGGAATGATCTATGATGTAGAAATAAATATATAAACTTACCAGTATTTTCACATGCTCTGTGTTGCTATAGGCCGCAAATATCGCAATCTATGGCTTGCTGGCGACGTGTAACTGGTTTTCTGCAGTAAATGCACGAAGACATGGTTCGATCTATTGATTTACGTGATTTTAAAACAACTAGTACCAAGAAAAGGAAATACTGCAATTTATAGAACCACTGATAAATCTCCATGCAAACACATGCACGATCTAAGATCAAACGTTTATTTATATGTCATTATTTTAGTTATTAGTGAACGCCATAACATATGTGCTAAATTGTAATTTCCTTTTCATAAAAGCTAACACGACTTGCTCAAAACCCTGGCAGCAACTTAATTACCTTTATACCACATTTAGTAGATTATTTAACTATGAAGATCAAAGACGTTACCTGGCAGTAATTAAGTCCTATTAACACTTGCTGGGAGCAATAGTGAACGCGAGAACATTTTTTCTTTATGGCACCAGACAAATGCAACCCTACTTATAAAAAAAGTTGTTTTATATGTGTATGTTTTCGCGAAACGTATGTCGTTTGTTTACTTTATAAAATATTTTTGAACAAAAAAAAGTCAGTTTTCCGTGTTGGGACAGCCACTAAGTCAAATTACCCATGTTTTATTATTATATTTTCTTTCTGGATACAATCAATACAATGATAATTTGTCATTGTTTAATTATATTAAATTCAATTGGGGATTTTTGTTGTTGTATGCTTGCAGATGTGTGTCGTTTTTTGCATTACCATTATACTGAGACAGAATTTGGGATTTTTTTTATTTCTGTGCTTGCTGCTGTGTGTCGTTTCTCGCATTACATTATATTTTTGATCATTTTGTAATGGTTGTGAATTTCTATTATTGTCCGATATTTCCATTGATGTGGGCCGAAACGTCCATGGGGCGAAACGTCTATTAACCATGTGGGGCGAAATGTCCATTGAAGTGGGGCGAAATGTCCATTGAAGTGGGGCGAAATGTCTTGGGCCGAAACGTCCATGGGGCGAAACGTCCAGGTACCCTGGATTAGATACCTAGCAATCATCATCATCATCAGTCTCTTGAATTAGTGTGGTCGTTGGCACTGTGCTGCTGAACATCTGACCAGTTCCCTCCACTTGTCTCGACCATGCGCCAATGACTGTGTTTCCGCAAAACGTTTCCTGTCCATTCTGTGATATTGACAATATACAGTTTAGTAGCAACTTTACTGAAGATATTTAGGGAGGAATTTGTTTGTCACAAAATTTAATAAATCGTAATTATATCTAACCTTCACTTAGGTTAATCATTGTGACAATTCACTGAAGGTGAAATCATATCAACTAATACGGTAGCAGGCTTCGCCTCATGACTAATAAATAAATTTTAGAATTCCCCGTAATGTAAAGTAAGCTTTTTCAAATTTCATTAGGAACTAACCATTGCAAATTGACATTGTTTATCTAACATAGCTTGAGACATCATACAATAGAAAATGAGTACAATATCAACCTATGCTTTAATTATGTCTGCTCCAAATACTGGACAAGACAACAGTGAAAACTCTAGTACACTTCCGTGGTGCTGTTTGTAGACATGGTCATGTGACCAATAACCAGTCAGTTTGCATAGTGCTCATGGACCACAAGAGTGCAAATGGCGGTTTAGTATGTAGTGGAAGTTATTGCAAATCAAAACATTGCAATTATGGAATCAATTGACAATGTCCTGGCTAAATTATGCATGATACAAGGCAATTTCATTATACTGCTAGGACTAACACATATAATATGCACAACAATGATCACACCAGGGTACAATCCATACTAAATCTGATTATCACATGGTGTCAAAATATGATGAATCAGCATGTTCCAATACACAATGCAGGTAATAAAATTCAATTACTAAAACGATGAAAGACATGTCCTACATAATTACACTGTACATATTACAAAACATTAAGCACACCTGTCATATAGGACACAAAGCATAGTAATTACATTGTAAATTCAGTTGGTAGTTGAGGTAATGTTTATTACAAAAGGAAACCAATACATTTTTGTAAGATTATGAATAAACTAGAAACGTAACATAATATCTCCAATATGAAAATTCAAACATTAAATGATTTGGGATTTTTTTCTTCAAGAAAACCCATATAAGCACAACTGCAGTGGCATTTTTAAGTTATGATGTATATTTTGCAAAATTTGTAGGCAGAAATACACTGGTCAACGCGTCCGTATTTAGACGTGGTGAACAATATGACCATCGTTGATCTATACAGAACAAATGCTGTGGCAGTCGGGGTCGACTTTGAGAAGTACGGGATGCCTGACGGTGCTAACACCTCAACAGGTTCTACAGATATGGGAAACGTGTCTCACGTGGTCCCCAGCATACACCCCATGTTTTGCATAGGATCCACCGCGATCAATCACACGAGAGACTTCACAACTGCTTCAGGTATGTTGACATAATGTTTTTTTGTTTCGAATAATTAGCATGTTCGGTCTTTGAAGGAATGATCTTCTTCCAAATGCAAGTTTGCCTTTGAGCCTGTGATGTCATATGGGCATCTTGTATGGAACGTTTTTCCACAGTTCATACCTCCTGCCAAATCTGTTATTAACTGCGTCTGTAGTTAAGGTACTGATTACATATATCCCTGACTGAGAAAGACTGAATAAAAATGGCAACACTGCAAACATATCCGTATTTATTTACTAATATCAATTAATATTTTTCCCACAAAACACGTACTCTTAATCTTTAGCGTCAACAGATGGAAACACAAGTACTTAAATAATGACACTTTAATTATCATTCATATAATTACTAAATATAATTTCCACATTTTCTTAAATGTCATTTGAAAACAAATCTCAAAATTGATCCGAGTGCCTTTTACTTGAAATGAATTTTGAAAGTTTATAAAAACAATTTTTTTTATCTTAAACAGAAGTTTAAAATTTGACAACTTATTTGTCAAGGAAACGAGACCTAAATGGCCAAACCATCTGAAATCGTTAGAAGCATTTTATTTTTGCAGACGACTGGATAGCGTTGGTTCAATAATGGAAAATTTTGAATTTGGATTTAAATAATCTATGAAAAACAATCACTATGGATTACTGCCCATGTAAGTAAAAAGAAGTAAGCGGACGAAATAATACGGGAAAAGGACTAAATGATAACAACACTGAAACCCTAGCCTATTCGCACAAGATTGTTTCACAGCGAAACACTGTTAATATCATGTACTTATAGACACAACTGACGTTTATAGTAGACGTGCACAAAATTAAATTTCTATTGGAAAGAGCACTGAGCAATAACAGTATTGAAATGGATAATATCACGTGATATAAGTATGACCATGCATGAATTTTGCGCATTTTCGACAATTGTGGGAGGCTATAAACGTAATAAGGGCATATATCACAGACCCTTTTAATGTCTTAGTTTGACCATAATGGACCATTTAGTACGATATATATTTGAAATTGGGACTGTTGTAGTTATTTTTTCATACGATTGATACTGAAACTTGTCTTGTTAGAAATAATTATATACTTATTGTTACGTCTATTGGATTTAAATTATTTATTTTTTAATTGTTAAATCCAAATTTGTCATTTAGGGTTTAAAATTCATTAATTGGGAGATTTTTCTGGAAAATTCAGGCTGACCTAGACTCTAGCTGTAAGCAGGTTGACCTTGGCTTGTTGACCTAATTCCTGACCCTGCTTTAGACATTGTCAACAAGCTTCTAAAACTATTGGTTAATTTCAAGGACAACTTTTTATTTTTAGTTCTTGGGGGTAGGAAAAATCTAAATCTTTCTTTGATTACGTGATTTAGTGAAGGTAGACTCTTCCTCTGACCTTCTATCAATTTCTAGAAAATCACGTGATCCTTTGTTTACATATTAAAAAAGGGTATTTAAATCATTGTACTGGAAGAGAGATTTAGTAGAATCTGGGCTTTTATAAAGTTAATAGTTGTCTTTTTATGTTTGAGTGTTAATTTTAATTACCTTATTCTGGACTTTGTGTCAATTCATTGAAGCAAGAGGAATTATTTGGAAAGAACCTGTGTTCATAATTTCATTTGGATGATAATAAAACAAGAACTGCATCACGTGACATTGTCAGCCTGGATTCGAACCTGGAACTATTAGAACATTTATTTATCAGGACTCTTGCAATTCCATTAGTGGATTATTATTGTGAATTCTATATTGGATTAATGTTGGATTTGATTCTCTAAAGCCGTAAGTTTATTTACTTTATGAAAATAATTGTACTTAATAAATTCATTGTTCAAGTTATACAAGCGTGTTAGTTTTCACTCTTTCTGTGTTGCTGCTTATTCGAGCCTAAGCACGTAACATTATATAAATATCTATTGGCAATTTACTTTGGTGAGAGGGGTCCCGAGTGGTCTAAAGCGCTCTCCGTTACGGATCATTACCATCTAACCTCTGTCTACATGGGTTCCAGTCTCGGATTCGGCCAATGTGGCTATGTGAGCAAGCATTTCGGTAGCTTCTGGTGGGTTGGTGGTTCTTCCTTTGGTTTTTACGGGGTTCTTACTTATGCACTGAAAAGTGTGAAGTGTGCCTCTTATATATGTTCAACGAGAAAAGAATTAAAAAAAGAGAATGACAAACAAGAACATAAAGAGTTTTTATTATTATAAATAAATATATAGCTGAATAACTGTTGAGAAGGAAGCTTTGAAGTCCTTTCTTTTTATCAGTTATTCACTGAAAATGAATATTTTGAAAGAAGTATAAGAACTCAAGTAGGTTTTAATCGTTCTAAAAAATTCATGCCAAATTAATTAATAATTAAAACAGGACGCTTTGTGCATTGTATGAATACACTGATGCATTTTCAAAACAGGTCCACAGAAAACTACAATGGATTGTTTCAATGGACCACATTATACTTTGTTTAAACACCTTGATCCACTTACACACTATCCTGTACAAGGCTTATATCGAGTGCACGTCTGTAAATTTAGTTTTGGCACATTTTGTGTTATATATATATATATATATATATATATATATGTATATGTATATGTATATGTATATGTATATATGCATATATGTATATATGTATATATATATATATATATATATATATATATATATATATATATATATATATATATATATATATATATATATATATATATATATATATATATATATATATAAACGATTGACTGTGGAATGTTTTAAATTGTTGATAATGATTTACAATCCTTAATCTTGAGATGAATAAAGAAAAGAACGACAAATAAAATCTCTCGATTAAAAAAAAACAAACATTGAACTCGATATTATCAGAAAGGCAAATAAGATTTTGAAACAGAGATGAAAATGTAAATTAATTAAAAAAAATAATGTTCCATATCAACAAATTCTTATCAATTTTAAAAAGCATTGATACTGGTTCATAGCTTTTTCTATATAAAAAAATAGTTACAAAGGATTTTAATTTTTGGAATTCTATACAAAATGAATTTAGATATTTATAACATATAGCTCCGGCAGACATACATAATGGTTTTATGTCAAATTTCTGTGCACTAAGAATAGTCTGCAGATAATCAAATCATTTCCCACCATGCTCGTTTAACTTACAGAAATATTGACAGTTTTGATAAGATGTGGTAGATAAATATTTCTAGTCTGCTCAGAATATATTAGAACATTTACCTTCAATATCATGCCCCATCGTAAATCACGAAAAAATCGAGGTAATATAGAAAGGAAGTAAATGATCTTACAAAGTTAAAATACAATCATCGATAAGTTCTTATAAAATCGTAAATGCAGTATTACTGTATGCTATTCAGTCATCAGACAATAATAAGTAGGATACCCCTCACGTTCTTATAAGTTTGTACACAATTATATTAGGTGTTTTTCGTCAAACTTGCAGGAAGATTTTCACATTCTGCTTTCTAGAAATACTGATTAAACATAATTATTTACGAGAAGGCTGTGCATTCTTAAATTTTCCGTTGGGATCATCGAAATATTTCGGCATGTGTTCCATGCTTTAACAAATTTTGCCTGAAACGAAGTAAAGTGCAGTAGCAAACAATATGGGAATATATATACCTGAAAAGTTACTAATTACATGTACAATCAAATTTGAAACTTAGGAAACCTATTGTACTTAATGTTTTCGATAAATATAAACAAATCCGTGGGTAAAATTTAGGTTGAAATAATTGAGTTATTTTATACATGAATCATAATTAATATAAGTTGCGTTTTAGACGGTGGCTTGAAAAGGTAAAGAGCTGTAATCAAACACAGTTTTCAAAAACTAAATGGAAAATCTCGTATAATCAGATATTTGCGAAGTAACAGTCGTTGGCGATATTTGCTCTTGGGGTCTTCTGTCAGGCTTCCGACTCGGGCGTGCTGCTTCTACAACAACTGCTTCAACGTCTTCGAACAGGATGGTGCTAGGATTTTTCATTGGTGGACGGCACTTCTGCTCATGTGGGAAGATTTAGTCTCCCCCCTCTTCATTTATTTGTTGTTTGCTGGTTCGTACCGGATTTTTTTCAGGTTCTTTCTCTATCTGCATTCTGGCTGTCATGTATTGATGAATATCGTGGACTGCAAAATGGTACAAATCCTAAAATAATAAATACTTGAAAATACTAAATTTGACTATATTCTAACTTGCGGATGCTCAGTCGCTGTTGACTCACCATTAGCTGGCCACTCACTGAGAATGAAAAAAATGCCCGATTTCATAGCTAACTGACTTGGATTAAAGTCGCCTATCGCCTTGTTGGTATGTATGACCGCACCCCAGGGCATCCACAGTTGGCTCGTATATATGACACACAGGCGTTATCACGTTGGCAAAACAGACACTAGATGGCGCTTAAAAGCCCATTTATATACCCATTTATATTTTAAAATTTTTTTAACTCTAACTTAAGCGAAAGGAAAAGTACTGTTCATGTGTTATAAAATTTCAGTAAGGCAATCAAGCATTCTCTGTACAGATTAGATATATTATTTGTTTCTTCTTGGATCACTAACCTGGAAGTTAGTGTGTGTGTGTGTGTGTGTGTGTGTGTGTGTGTGTGTGTGTGTGTGAATGTGATACTTATCGATTTGAATCCATATTGTCTAATCTTAACCTTCATCTCGTCGCAAAAACATGTGGTACCTACTGTACAATTAAAATGTATTATTAATTCCTTTTAGTAAGAATTCATGTAATGTTATTGTAGTTTAAAGTCGTCCAGATGGAGGCAACGAAGAGATAATGAGATAACGCTATAACTAATTTCATCCGAATAATGAGCCCAATAAATAAATTTGTTATTATTCCTAATGTTAGCAACAGTTCAGATCTCAAGTGTGATTGAAAATCGTTTATCATACATAAAAATAAAATCAATGCCTTTTCTCCTAAGAATATTTTTATATCGAATCATTTTGATTTTAATTATCATAAAAAATGAACGAAATACCATGTGTTCTAATAACAAAACATGCAATGGAGAAAGACATGGTGGTGTATGTTATCAATGCTTACTATTAGTTGCGATTGGAATCTTCATTCTGTCATATGCATTGTCTTACATGTGGTATGAAACTTTGTATCGACAGAATGAATACCCGATACAAAATCTTTCAGGATTTCTTTATACATTTTTGCACACACTTTTAAATATTAAAATAAAGGTTGGTTCCAAATGTCGTTTCAAAGCTGTTCATCTTTGTTCATCGTTTGCAATTTTTTTGTGGGACATATGTGAGATCGAGAAAGAAAAAGAATGTTCACCACCAGTTACCCATAATATACCAAATATTATACCAAAGATTATGATATCGCAGAACAAAAACACACTTACCGATGTCAACCCGATTCTCCCTCGTTGCTTCAATCCGACGTATTTCATATCGAATAGGCACAGATAAATCAGTCCATAATCACGAAATTTCGTAGAATCGACAAAAATACCAAAATACCAATTCCAGATCAAATGGAAAAGTTTTTGCAATTGGCATTCATTCACTACATGACTCCCAAATTTCAATTTTAAGTAGACTAAAATGCCATTTTCATTCGAAAGTTAGGTCTATAGCGCGCGACTAAGTTCAACTTTATCTGGGAGGAGTTATGCGTGCATTAATAATATTGTTGTTTTGTAATGATGAATGTGCGGTTGTGTATTCAGTTTGGAATACGGCATACATTCAGTTACTTTGTTTCTTGTAGTGTATTTTTGTTTATATAATTAAGCCTTAGGTAGAATAAGAAAATGAGCATATAATACTCGTTACTGCATTTATATGGGAAAATATGAACTCGTTTTGTTAGCTGAATATATGCACTCCAAAGGTCGTGCTGTATTTCTATCCGAAAAACTCGTTAGTATTTTCCAATACAAATGTGGTAACCTATTAATACACAATTCTTTATGTTACAGTGCACTCTCAGACATATTTTGGTATGCATGTTATTAATTATTGTTTTATTGCAATTTAAAACTGACATATTCAAATTATATAACATGCATATTTAAAATGTACATTTTAGATTACAAATAATTGAAATTTAATTTTTATATTTATAAATATCAAACTATATTTTGTCTACGAATGTGCAAAAACACGGCTTTCTTAATTACAAACTGACATTGCGTTATATATTCTATTATCTTTAAGTAGTTAACTAATTTGAATGAATGTTTACAATTACCACTATCGTTTATTTCATTCCATGCGTCATCGAGATCTAATTATTGTTAATGAGAAAACATGCGAATAGCTTGTTGCTCAGTACTCTGAAAATTCCAGAAATCTTTAAATATATCTCGTCAAAGCTAAAAAGCTAAATTATTTCAGGCTAACGCTTTAAATGTTCAGTTCGAAAATGTACAACTCTATAAGGTAAACAAAATTAGGTATACCAAGCCGTATCAAATAAAACTTATCTTCATTTGATCAGATCCTGCTCTCCTCACAAAGCGTGCAATATATAAATAAAACATTTCTGTGGAAATAGTTGGTGTATGCTGGTTAGCTGGTGGCAAGCACCCACACCACTTAATTATTTTTCTTCACGCGTGCCATGTCGAGATAATATTTTGCACACGAAGAACAAAGATGAACCAATTGGAAAGTGCGTTTGGAACCAAGGTTAATGTTAATATGTAAATTTCAGTCCAAAATGTGTCAGAAAATTCCTGAAAGATTTTGTAACATATTAAAAAAATCTATACAAAAAATTTCACATGTAAGACAATGCCTTTAACAGAAGAAAAACTAAAATCGTGACTATGCTACGTATGGATTATGCACACCTGCATTGGCTCATTTTACATTCTGGTTTATAACTTTTTAAGAATCACGTGATAATTAATTCCTGTTTATGGTGATTAAAATAAGAATTCAACACAAAATATACGTCTGAGAAATGGCGTTGATTCGTGACTCAATTAGATTAGACTTTCATTTATAAGATTTTATATGCGGTAAAATACGTTAGAGGAAAAAGATTTTATGGCAATAGCAGGTGATCTTACGAAATTTAAATTTATTCTAATCTGAACTGTTATTTACGTTGAGAATAATAACAAATGTATTTGTTGGGGCTCGTAACTATTCAAATGAAATTAGTTAAGGCGTGCTATCATTTCCATCTTCTTATCTCCGTCTAGACGACCGCATACTACGAAAACAGTAAATCAATTCAAGCCAAAACTAATTAATCAAACATTTTAATTAATCAAAAGTGTGAACGGTATTTTATCCAGAGAAGTGTCCAAGTATGAATTTAAAAACACCTGAAATGCCTGTTATGGCAGAAAAGAAAGATAATGTATCAGCAGAGAGGGCAAACCGACCATTTTCTTAGAAGCGTCCATTTATTAAACTAAAGCTTCTTACGAAAACGAAATTATAAGGACAATAACACCAAACAGAAGCTTCAAACTAACCGAGAGTTTTTCATTGGGTTAGGTAATTTTGTTACTGTACTGTTATTTCTTTTTCACATCTTGTACGTGCGTTTTGTTTACCAACGAGACGTTTCTTCGCAGTCGCGCCTCGCTGCTCCTGTTAATTAAATCATTCTTATATGAAATAATGGCTCCAGTGTTGGAATCTCATACAGTTATATTAGGTCGAGAGCGACTAGAGGCAATTAAGAAATTTCTACCAGTCCGTGATTCTGTCAGACAAAAATTACAAGCGCGTCAAGAATCTCAAGTTGAATTTGTAGAAGGTACTGAACACTGAGTTAAGCGTGTTACAAAAGGTACTGTGAGAGTTGCTCAATCTACTGAAGATCTTCGTCCAACGTTAGAACAAACCACTATCACACAAAAAACGATTTCATGAGATCATCCAACTCAGATGGCTGCTATATAACCTCCTCCTGTATATGAAGAAATACTTAAAGGTATTGGCAAAATTTGTGCTGAAATAGCAGATATTAAAGAGAATTCGCACTTAAATAAAAAAGAGAAACTACGAAACTGATTGAAAAATGCAAGGAGGTTATTATTGACGAAATTACAAATACTAACGAAAATGAGTTACGTAAAAGTATTAGATTATGTATTTTAAAAATCTGATTGTTTAAAACCTGGTCATGAAAATGTAACCGCTGATAATTTTATTAAATGAATATATCGCAAATATTACAACAACAAAAACAAGCCAGAGATGATTATTTAATATATTGAAGACTTTGATGAAAGGGTAAAGCGATTTTATAATATAGAAATAGCAAAACTTCAATCAAAACAATCTTCTTCACCGCAGCATTAGATACAATAACAATTTCTTTCACATATTCCTCCACAATAAAAATCACAATCTTTTAGGAACCAAAAGGAAACATTTTATGATGCGCCTGAAACCGGTGCTACTAGAGGTGGTATTTCGACCAAACGAAGTGGTCTTAGTTCTTGTCCAGTCACTACTCTCGATGACGTAAAACAATTAGAAATCTTCATAGGAGATAAATGAGCTGGAAATAATTCTCCAGAAATAATTAATGAAGCATCTCATATTTGTCATCGATTAATTTCAGGTGTTATTATTGACGTTTGCGTTTATCAGTCTCTTACTGATGAAATCATTGATGGTTATTACAGTGGCTAGATGAATAAATAACAAGTAAGATGATCGTACACATTGATAAATGTGGCTCTAATGGTCAGGGTGATATATTCACGATTGCCAGCCTATAGAGCAACATACGGTGATTGACTCAGTGATGCTGTTCAGAGCTTGTTTAGAAGGATAGCCCCAAAATCAATACCGATCGCAAAACAATTATCAAAGAAGCTATCGACGTTGTTCCTGTAAAACAGCTCCTGGTGCTATTAGTAACGTTGACAGTTAGGTATTCTCATCTATCAAAGATAGACTAGAACGATTAACACGACAAAACTACAGCCAGTAAAATTAACAAGCACTGAAGTTATGTCCGCAAATGTCAGTAAAGTAATAAATCAAGTCGCAAATCAGAAACTAGCAAAATTCGCTGTATACCACTATCATTAAAGAAAAAAGATATAACTGCTAGACTGATAGTAGAAATTGGTCTTCATGTTAGACGATAATAATTATCATAAAGTGTTTAAACGTGTAACAAGACAACCAAATCAGCCTTGACGTATCGAAATTGAAGTTCAGGATACAAGCAGATATGTATTACCTGCCGAAGCATTTATTGAATTTGAAGTAGAAGATAAAAAATTAAAAGCAAACTTTACAAATTATGGAATTGGTAATAAAATTGTTTATTTAGTAACAATGGAATTATGTTATTATGGCATTATTTAACAGTGTCACATACATGATTGACGGGGAAAATATTGAATCCTGTCTTCAAAATGTTGATAATGGATCACGGCGGTAAATTTATGTTGACAGTAAAGACATATAGAGGATAATTTCAGGCAAAGCGATACTACTTAAAGATGCGGGTTGACGAATGAGGATTATTGACGCTCCAACAGAGAACATGTAATTGTAATTAGATCACTTTTTACATTATAAATGTCATATTATCATGTGAATGTTGCTTTGACTCCGGGTGTGATAAAAAAAATTACCAACCGTGTCAGTTAAAAAATCCGAAACCAAATTAACGCTAAAACAGTCAAATTACAGGTGGTCAAAATAAACTATCATTGGAAGAGCGTCAGCATAAGACATTACGGTGCAAAGAAAGAAAGACCGGAATACAAAGTAATCTATCTGCAGATGCTATTTCAGAAACAGTCAGGTGGTACATTTCCACTTTTTGCAGCTATACCAACTGCGCATCCCTAGTTGTCGCACAAGCTGCAGCGTAGGTTGCAATTGAAACAGCTGCTAGAATGGTACTAAATAAAGCAACAGGGAAACAAATTACACGCAGAAAGCCTTATAAAGATGACACCAACAAAACCCAGTAAGATTTCCGAAAAATACCAATATGCCTCAAACGGGTTGTCTAACATTACCTGCCTCACAATACGGAAAGGGTGTACTACTACCCTAACTTCGCACTCATGGTACGGATAGAGTCTGTGACTTCTTAAGACGGTTCGTAAATTCTTCCATTGTCATATTTTGATTTAATTAATGCTGTAGAAAAATTAAAATGAAATACTTTAGAGGTGTTTTCTGCGCGATCAATTATCTAACCAGCAAAACAAAGTTAAAACCGGTATCATTAACCCTGACAACAGTTCTGGTTCAGCAACTTATTGGGTCGCTTACGCAATTGATCCACGTGTATCTGTTTATTTGAGTATTACGGACTTGCCACATCCAAATGAGTTTCTAAATTATGTAGTTGGAACTCCGATCTACAATTGAACATTACCAACGCAGACAATAACTGATCCACCAATATGCGGCCGTGAAGCAATTGCTGTACTCGACGCCGTATCAACCAAAACCACCCCCACCACACACCCATAATATTGTACACGAATATACGAGTAACCTCTATCGTTTTAAATAGATTTTTTCACGTATAATGATAAATATTTACGGAAGATCTTCCTCTAATAACAGAATTTACATCTGAGGAATATCTCAGATATAAATAACATCATTATCGATGAAATATCCAAATTAATAAATCTTGCAAATGTAAATCCAAACGAAGTGGTTGTATTTCGGGATAAGCAAAGAAAAATAAAAACGAATAATCTTTCTTTTCAAGATATTATCATCTGAATGTATGGTGTAACCAAAAATAGCTTAGCCGTTTTTGATAATAACTAAAAAAAAAATCAAAACCCGGTGTTGTTATGTCAACGATATCATAATATTTGCAATTTAATACAAAAATCCAGTGATACAATAATAGGTCTTCTCAGTATGATTACTAAAAAAATTACTGGTCTTGGAGAACCAGAACAAACGATGACGCATCAGCAAAGAAATACGTCAACGATTAAAACCTCCCAAATACTGACTCGTTCACAGATATCAATACTTGAATGACCTTTTTCAGAAGTTATTTTTTTAATCCTGTAAACATGTTCTTAAGTTTTTGTAGAATCATTAATTGAAACAATATTTATTTGTTCCGAAATCCAGCAGTCGTTGACATTAAACTAAGTCTGATGTAGATAATAATAATAATAATAATAATAATAATAATAATAATAATAATAATAACAACAATGTCTTCGTCGCAAGAACTACTGCAACAAATAGTCGTTAATGCAACTCCGGTGAAATCAATAAGCTTCAGTACATCTGAATTTTACAACTGCGATTCCAGTATAAAGGAAATTGCGCTTGCTCAATTCAGAGTTTATCTTAGTTAGCCGAATATTAGATCGTAATCATTTGTTGGGCGAATATTTCATCTTGTGTTTGCAAAAAAAAAATAAAGATAATAAAACTAAAGATGATGGAACTCCTGACTAGAAAATTTGTTTCTAAACCAACAGGCAGTTTTCAAATCGAACAAATAAATGATGTATTTCAGCGCAGAATTAAATATATTACAAGATGGGAATCCAATTGACATTGGCCTTTGTACAAAGATCCCTTCATGGAATGCCGTTGTACCGTTACATTCTTTGTTTTGAGGATCCCATCATGCAATGCATTTTTGTTTGGCCCGACAATATTTTTTATTTTGTTATTTTTCCGAATGTTGTATGGGGAATCTACTATTTATCTGAATGCTGTATGGGGCATCCTTCATGAAGCATTTTCTTCCTTGACTTTAGCAAGGGACTGCCATTCGCTTTGAATGTTTCATATAGATATAGATATAGGTATACCCATTAGAGGGCTACTGTTTATTTTTGAAGGCTCTATAAGTTCATGCACCCCCCCCCCCATATCAAGCCCCAAAGAGAGTGTAATACGGCACTCATCATGTTCTTCGACATGATGAGAACAGTCAGTGAAATCACTTTTCGCTTGGAGCCCCCACTTATTAATGAAAATTCGCAATAATCGCAAACTCCAACAATATGTCCGTCACATGGATTGTAACCGCCGATCGCCAATATGGGAATCAGCCTCGTTAGCAATGCACTAAGTTTCAATCTTATATATATTCGTTTCAAACATTATTATGAAGTCATCATGCTGAACTGTTATAGAAACAGTAAATTTACGGCGTGAATTTATCGTATAGAATAATTGTGTGCATAGATTCAGCCTTCACATAAAATACACGTGTACTCTATTATAACAGAACGAAATTAACCTAGCTGTATTGTACATGTAACAGTGTGTTCTGCCTTAATTTCGTTTGTAAGTTAGAGACCGTAAATATCCTTCAACTAATTTGAACTATTATACAATTATGTTACTTCACTGATATTAATTAATCACACAGATGGTTCATTAATTAATTAGAATCACAAAAAGAACTAAGATCCTCGTTGTACAGGTCCTTCTGTAAGCAGAGAGAGATATGCTACAGTTTTGAGGTAATTCGCATTAACAAGCGAGGTAACAACTGAATTACTCAACCAACAAAAAGCAGAGTTATCTACTTTCCATATAACAGGCATTTAATAATAAAAACGTATTCTTTCTCGATATTTTTGTGACTCGCTAAATTTTGGAAATAATTATATTATATAGTAATTCTGGTAGGTTCAATTCTTCAGAATGATAAAATCACTGTTAGATCTTATATATATTTTCTGACTAAATAGCTAATGATATATAGCAAGAGGGATACGTACTTAACACTACCAGATAATAATTGGCACTTATATCTCTTCAACAATAATGAAGTTATTTTATGCTTATATTTGTTCGAAAATGCCGATTTGGTTACATTATCTGCGACATATTGTACAGAATGTATTGAAATATCGAACTATTTTCCAGCTGCAGTCATTCATTGAAATATATTTTTTCTTCACCAGTCACTGTATTTACAGACTTAACAACACCAGGATATTTAAGGTGTTTACCAGTACAACCAGATGCAGAATTTTGACTATGTGTAATAGCTTGTAAATTAATCAAAGCATTATCAGGTTTTATTTCATTGATATGATCGATCACAAGACCGTCCTCGAATGATCCGTAACATCATTAGCAGACAAACCTATGACAACGATATATTTTACTCACTACATTGAACACGAGATAACCAGTATTATTGACAGCCCCGACTGTGATTTTAAGTCGACAGTGAATGATGACACCATCACGAGATGCTTCGTATTTCTTGATCATATGATGTCTCACAAATTCTGTCTTTTGCCCCATTTTTTATAATATTATTTGTCTAAACTGTTATTTTACAAATCTAGCTAATACTTTTCTACGTTTCAAATAACTTGGTCATTATTGTCGTTTTCTATTTTTATCATAAAAAAGCTTCAGTTCTCTATATTTGTTTACCACCACAACACGGATACAACTTTGTTTCTCTTCTAACCCCAACACCACACCGCAAACACGGTTTTGGTCCCTAACGTCTACGACGTACGCTTTGTAACTTATATCCGTATAATTCATTTACACAATATTTGTTACAAGGAGTTGTAGATACTATCATTAACCACGTGTTCTTTGAATCATTATATATACACAATACTTCGATTTAAATATGTACTTGCCTTATTTATATGATGGAAGAGTTTAAGAGATTATCTAGAATCAAACCTTGTAAATCCAGATGTGATCTTGACAAAAGAAAACTTGACGTACCGAAGCAAGATCTGTTTGATCCGGCGAAAAATTTGATTAATCGTATTCGTGGTATTCGTGGTTCCAAGAAATAATTTTGCGAAGATGATACATCTCATGTGGTGTCAACATTCAAAATTATACGCGACACCAAAAGTGTCTAGGCTGCAGTAAATAACCAACGGGCAGCAACGATTGTTAACTATCTCGACAATCGAAAATATCTTTTTAAGGTAAAGTTTATTGTGTTATCCGAAACAGACAATAACACTTGGATTATCCCCGACAAACGTGACCCTGTCCCTGCTAATCATAAAATTACTAAATTGAGTAAAATTTCCAAACTAGGAATATTAATAGATATTGACAAATCGTCTTATACACGAGCGTATCTGGTAACTGCGGCTATTTTCTTGATATCGTGAGTTATCCGCTGATTGATAAACCCAGCGTTGACGAGTTATCCCCGATGAACTTTTCATCCTTGAATTGTGTAGACTAACGAGTAAGGGAACATTTTACAAATACGAATCGTGGAAATGGGTTAACGGATATAAGATTTAAAAATATAAACGAGTGGGCCAAATCAGCCTAGGATACTGGAGTTACAATTTTTGATGTCGCTAAGGTTGAAAAAAAACCTCGATAAATGGGGAAGTTTTACACGATTCAAAACATTTAAAAAAGAAAGAATCTCCAATAAATATTATTGATCATAATGCGCATAATGAACCGTTAGATTTTATAAGTGATATATTTGATTTTATCGCGAAAATAAGTAAACATATCCTATATCAGCATAGTTATTTCAAAGTTCGAGCGATGATGAAAAAGATGATTAATTTGTAAGACTTAAAGGCGAAATATACCGTCTAGAATCTCTCCACCAAGAAATGAAACATCACAGACTGACAATGCTGAACAATCACTGATTAATTGTTTTACAGTCGCATCAGGTGGTGCCCACTTTGTCAGAGAAAATAATTCGTGGAAACAAACATGGTTGATATCCCTTGAAGATGTTAGACTCAGTTGTGTCAAATATGATCACGGTGGATTGTGGAATCTAAATATGACCACAACAACGTTATGTAGGTTGATATGGCCGTGTGTTATCCAAAGACCACGTTTTCATGATATGAGAGAGTGTGCTCAGCGATACCATCGATGTTAGTTTCAAAAGGATTCACGACGCATGGAAAAAAGCAACACCACAACAACAAACAACAATCCTGACACATAATAATGACCCAGATGGTGGTGGTAGACATATCGCTCCATTCAACGTAAATATATCCTTGGTGATTGCATTGAATTTAGTATGTGATGTTATCGAAAGCAGCTATCAAATAAATCTCTGTGTCTGACATCACTTTAACATCGAACTCCATAACATGGATTGGAGAAAATTTTCATCTAATTGTGGCTTGTTTCAAACTCCAGTTTTACCTGAAGCTTGACTTGCGTCTAAGCATCTGTTCTGCGCAGTAGCCAGATTTCATATGGATTTATAGAGAAATAATTATTATTCTTGCCTTAACGCTTGAGAAGTCATGTGTTTTCTATTATGGCCAGTTTTAGCTGCATTTTTTATTTGGATTCTTAGAGATTTGGAAATACTTGTACTCTAAATAAATACTTGGACAAGGAAAGTTATCGAAATTTATGGAATTCAAACACTGGAATATTATTGTTTGCAATTCAATAAAGTGCTTACCACAGCACACGCCATTCATTTTGGATTTCATCGGGATTCGAACTCAGTTTCATTAGGGCATTTTATTACTAGGATTTTTTTTCTAATTCTTCGATTATTCTTCAAATATTTTTGGATTTGATTCGTAAAACAGTAAGTTCTTGTTCTGATTTTTACCTTGTTTTACTGGGGCAAAAATTATTTGTTAAATTTTACAAAGCTTGTTGTCTTCATTCTTTTCGTGTTGTATGAGCCGAAACGTACCAAATCAACAAAAATCAACAACCCGCTCATGATTAGAAAGTATTCAGCGTACAGAAAGCAACATACTAATTTTAACTTTCTAGCTCATCAAAATGTTGCATTGTAATGGAGAGGGGGAATACGAACAAAACCATCACTATATGGACAGAAGACAGAAGAATTAACACTACAGGCACTATACTTTAAATGATGGAACTACACGTAGAAAGGGGTTTTTGGGTTAATCTTTGGCTTAACATTGGAATGTCATTATACCGACAAGGTAATTTAACATGACGTTTCTTTTCTGAACAAATTTATGCGGACAAAACAAAATATAGAATTAAAACTATAATTACTAACGAATTATCTAGTAACCAATATTTACACGCACTAAACAACCGTTTGAATTGACAATCACTCAATCATCTTATTATCCCACAGAGTGTAAGATGCTTATAGAGTGTGAGAGAAGTTAAACCCATTATAAGCAAATCTTAAATCTCCCAGACCTCCACATTCGACTATATCTTCCCTATCATCACATTATAAACAAACTAATAAGCTATATCGCCAGTATAACACCTGTAACTATAGCAATACAGTGTAAGGAGAGGTTAGTGATAAGAATAAACGCTTTACACACAAGTATACTACCACACACACACACACAATAAAGAAGGAGTACCCCTCTCTCTCTCTCTCTCTCTCTCTCTTTCTCTCTCTCTCTCTCTCTCTCTCTCTCTCTCTCTCTCTCGCACACACACAACCACACTACAAAAGAGTAATTAAATATTAGGATCATTATCAATGGAAGTAAATATGTTTATCTTAATCTTAGCATAGAACATTGGAATTATCCCATGTTCTATCCGATATTTGCGATTTTCTTTATTATAATTTTAGGAATATACTTTGTCTTCTTCACAACTTCAACTGTTCTAGAAACGAACGTTAGATCCTCATCCTGATCCTATTTTTCTGTGTTAGCTTTCTATATTATGATGTTTATTTAAGAAATAACGCATTCGTGACTTAACATCTTGAAGCGGATCTCAGTCTTATTGCTGTATTGCTGAATTTAGGTTTTCATTAATTCAAATTATTTTTCAATGGGTATACAAAGTACTAATCTATAATATTCTTGAACTGAAACTATAATTTGATATTATAATGAATTCAGACAAGAATCTATTTGGATCAAATGATTGTGATACATGAAAAAGACACTTATTAAATCATAACAAGACAGACCATTGGTACATTATTAAATTCGAAACTAATGGCACATCAACATTTAATATGGTAACTTATCTGGAACACCACTAGAATTCAGTTGGAACTTTATACATATTTTTGAAACTTTATTAATACTTTATGGACTCTTTTCGGTTTAATTTACAATAAATAAGTTCTTTTTTAAATCTTCACCTTTTACTCGTGGCAATACATTGTTTGTTAATTTCTAAAAGACTTGTTGGTCTTGTCTTTTTTATGTTATACAAGTTAAGACCATAAGCTCTTAACAGTAGCAAGTATTACTCCAGAGAGGAATGCCTTAACCTGGTTTTGACTTTATGTGATTTGATATCTTCGAGAAAGCTTGTACCAGTACATCATATCCTCCCAACTCCTACTCCTTCTGTCTTTGCCAGCACTTGATAATCTTTCAAAGAAATAGAAGGAAGACTCAGAAACGTTTTGTAAACGCCAAAGTGAAGAAGAACTAACATTGTTAATAAAAAACAAGATCAACATGAGAAAAGAGAAATATCACGAAGAGAGGAATTCTTTCAAGAGTGAACAGAAGAAATTGAGACCCACAAAATTATGCCAGTTTGTAGCATGGGAATGAATGAAGCCTTCTGGCAACACCTATAAGAAAGAGATCTAAACCTTCACTTATGCCTTCCACTATCAAGGTGTCAGTGCAATATCGATTTCCTAGAAACTAGATAATACTGATATTATTGTAAGATAATGCAATCAAAAATTATGAAAGATGTGCGTCTATATATGTTATGAATACTATAAAAACACATCAAGACAATTACATTATTGATATATTCTGATTCATAAGAATCACAATGAAATTTAAAATCATCACAAAAGTCCATTTTTCTTCTATGCTGTATTTTCAACAATTTCCAGACTGGAATGGATTCTGCTTCTTCTTCCTCTCCTTCTTCTCTAGTTTCTTCTGCTTGTGTTGGATTTTCTGTGATTTTATTTCGTTTTACAATGTATTTAATTTCCTCACCGGAATGGGTTATTTTTCTGCAATTTCTTTTGTTTCTGAACTTTCCATGTGTTCCCTTTTCTCATATTGTTGGAGAACTGGGAAGGCTTCAAGATTTACGGGATTGTAAAAATCATTTAACAATAGGTATTCACACAATAATAAAACCATCCACTACGTGTGGGGAGATAATGACTCAATTTCTTAGTATCATGTACCAGCCGATTCCTTTTGGCAAACATATGAGTAGTTTCTCAGAAAATACCGCCAATTGGTGAATATAACAATGCCACAGCTGGGAGGCATTGGATATTCACCATCTATTTAACGGTTAGGAGGAGACGACGAAAATTAAAATTGTATTTAAAGGAAAAGGACATCATCGTAATGCCAGTATTATGTACATTCCTCAAAATTTATTTTACCAGAGTAAAGTGTATAGCACTCTATTTCTTCTCTGTCAACGTCTTCTTCTTTCTGCCTTTGATGTAACCAAGCCATAAGGTACTACCCACTACGTTGAATGTTTAGGAGAAAAACCAGCATGTTGCAAAGTTTACTGGATTTTTCCAAATAAGAATTGGATTTGGCCCATTAAGAAAACCTTGTCGTCCAACAGTGGCTCTCGTCAAGTTTGTACATTCTCCCGATACTCATCTTAGACGAATTCCTACATACAAGAAGAAGTGTTGGATTAGATTTACTTCGGCTTTTGGAACAATACTGTCTGCATTTCAAAGTTCATACCATTTTTGACTTTCAAAAACATTTTGCAATAAAATAAATAGAGACAAAACAACAAAAACAACAACAAAATAAAACAGCATCAACTAAACTACAGGCTCTATTCAATCTCGTTTAGCTACCATTATAAAGTTATGCCACTGCTGACCAAAGCCAATTCATCTACTGTACAAAAATAAATCATTAAAAGAACACATATACACATAACTGATACGGTCTGTGAATATTGAATGATTGTCTTAAAGGGAACTCTTCAATCAGCTAAGATACAAAAACAGCGATTAGGACGACATAATCACGGTACTAGCGAAATGAAAAGCTCACTATGTCACCCGAAAATATTACTCATTTGAGCTTCCCATGCACAAAGGACCGTTCTTAAAAGTAGCTGCGCACATCTTAGGATTGATTAGGATTGATTCAGGTACCTCGTTCAGAAGGAGTGTTAAGGTGTACACAAAATGAATATCACATCTGTAATTCTGGATAGTATCCACGAACATTTATTAATTTCAGCAGCAGGGGGGGGGCAATCGGACATTTGCCTGAGACATCATTTGCTCTAAATCTAACAAACATCTCGAGAGAATTAGTTCGAATCCTTCTTTTTCAACCAAAAAAAAAGATTACTTGCTCGAAACATAAGTTTTTCGCAAATCATACTCCAAGACTGTTTTCATCGTTTAGTCAAAATACGGTCTTGTCGTGATGTCATCGCCCACCCCCCCTTGCTGCTATGGGTTAACCAAATATTTGATCAAGTACTTAGGACGAAAATCATTTATGATTTCACTAACAAACTAATCGCTAACACCTCGTCTTGTAGATCAATCAAATTATTTGATTGGTCAGTGAGTCGAAAATTAATTTTCGTTAGCGAATTATTATGGCATCGCATGTAGACAGGATTAATTGGGTTTTCAATAATTAGTAATCCTGGAGGAGCTGTTGGTGCAAACGAATACAGAATATATCCCTGCTGAGCTTGATTTGATTGCTCTAAATTAATTTGATAGCTTCCTTCAATTGCGTCACATATTAAATTGAGGGCAATCACTGCTGAAATATTCACATTGTGCGGGGCAATATGCCTACCGCCGCCATCTGGGTCATTATTATATTTAAGGATAGTTGAATCTTGTACTTGTAATACCTTGCTAACATTTCTAACAGATTCTTTTAGTTCCTCAGCGTTGTATCCTGGAAACTTGAAATTACGCAGATCGGCTTCTGTGATATTGTAATCGGTTAGGAATCGTTGTTTATTGTCGCTGTTGTCATTGGTTATTGTTTGAATAATTAGTTCGTTGATATATTCCATGTCAGATATAAGCTGATTTAATATTTTAACGTGTTTTCGCGATTTTGTTTGCCGTAGTTGTTCTAGTTGTGTTTTATGTAATTGATTAATTTCATTAAAATAACCAGTGATGTCAGTTAGCGTAAATGCGATAGTAACAGATGAGTCAGCTGTTCTTTTAATGATAAAATCCCATTGCAACGTGTTTTTGTTGGTAAATATAAATTTATCGGCGATTTTTCCTTTTTTTATATCAGATAAATTATCTCGATACATGGGATTGATTTCGTGATATGATTGTACATCCGTGGTTAAGTCGGCAGCGGCTCCGGGTGTTTTTTATGCCATCCTAACACTGTTCTTAACGAGCTGTTATAGATATCTACAATGTATCCCTCTGTGCTTGTTTCGATCGACGACGAGAGCGTCGGTTCATGAAGATTAATAACTATTTTTGATTCTTTTCCAGTGATTGATTTTATTCTACGCTGAATTTCAGAATTGTTTTGCTCTATTTGGTACGACCCAGTTGGTAACGAAACAGTTTCCCACGCTGGAGTACCATCGGGTTTATTCTTATACGAGAACACCAGTGCGTTATTCGGTTGCTGACCGGCAAATGCAACCGATCTGATATTAGGCCAGCTATGATATACTCGTAATTTTGTCAGTGCGATCTCGCGCACTGGAATCGGAGAAGGGAAGTTCACACTAAATTCAGGGTTTGTTGATGTTATTGATATCATGCTTGTTCGTATCGGAGTGGTATTCTCCGCGATTCGTTGAAGCAGTTCGAGTGACATTATTGTTAACGCTATCTTCAATTTCCAATTTGAACATCGCGGAGTTATACAACTGGGTCATCGTGGAAAATTCAACATCGGATATGAACGAATTATCTATCGACAGCGAGATCAACTCGGATAATTTCGAGTATGCGTCAAATACCACCCGGTACCGAGCTGTATAATCACTGAGTTTTTTCTGAGAACACGATGATAACGTTTTAGTTATCGCGGTGGCGACTGCCGCAATTGTTGTTGCCGCGGAGATAGCGATTGGAACTGCAATCGGAGCCATCATGGTCACCGTAGACAAAATAACCCCGGCGCTTGCCATCACACCGGACACCGAATACACGGTGATATCGATGATTGTTACGCTGCGTCGGTATTTTTTCATTTTTTCACGATAATGCTCAGAAAGTGATTTCAAGTTCGCGGAAAACTCTTTCACGGTATCATATCGATATCGATGCGATTGTGATACCTCTGGGACTATTATCGGCTCAATTGATTTCATCGATGTCATTGTTATTTTAAACCCGCTAGTGTTTTCAATTATTCGCCATCGTTAAGGGCCAGGTGGAAGGGGAATTGCGGGCCTATAGGTTATGTTAGCTTCAGCCGGAAAAATCATCTAAAAATTCTAAACACCAAGTTATTCTTGATCTAATGGTGGAGCTATCAACCGCGACGACATTAAAGTTTTGTTTGCGACCCTTCATAATTAACGTCGCGGTGCCACCAGAGTAGGTTTTACCGTCCGCGATCATATTAAATTGATCGATAGAGATCAACGTTAGCCTGTAGATACAATCGACCCACGTCGGCCTGAAGACATCGCCCCTCATTGCGACACCCACCAGACCGATGGACAATGTAGTATAAACATCTCTTATCCAATCCATGGTTCCATGCTCAATCGTATACATAATATTTTAACGCCTATGTCTGGATGCGGAATCTTTACCTTTTCAGATTTTTCTTTTAATTTAAGAAGATCGTCGTAAATATCGAGATAATTTACCGTGATTCTGGTAGGATCTATTACCATCCTCGGCTCCCTGTTAGAAAAGAATGAAATCAGAAGGTCTCTGATTTTAAGCTGTGCTTGGTCTTTAAGATGCAGGTTGATGTGATAACACCTTTTCAAGATTTTCTATTAGTTTAGAAATGTCCGTGTAAATATCGAGATAATTTGCCTTGATTTTATTTTCATTCATCATCCTCCCCGCCTCCTTGTTAAAAAAGAATAAAGATAGAAAGTTTTTAATTTCAGCGAGAGTCATGCCAACCACAAGCGGGGTTCCAAAGAATTTATGTACGACATTTTTGCGAAAACTATTATAACCTCGTATATAATCATCCAGCTCACGGCCGTGGGCGGCAATCGCGTCGGTGATCGTAGACACATGTGCGCCTGGTTTAAGTCGTCCACCGCTGGAATACAGCGCAATAGAGTTTTCAGCGGCATCGCTCTGCCGTATCAAAATGTCATCCGCGGATATATTACTGCTTTTCAATTTACCCTGGCGATCTTGAAATACAACTATTTCGTTCGGGTCAACACTTGCTAAATTTAACGTCTCAGCGATTTCATCTTCAATTATTTTTTTTTACATCCTCGATAGAACCCGCAGATGTTTCCGCGGTGGGTTTCAACATTGACAGAGATCGTCCCCAAATATCAATCATTATTGTAAAGACTCTAGTATTTTCAATTTATTGATTCTCTAAAATTACCTTGTAATTTCCCACTCCTGTATTTATTTACAACCAGATGAGGTGGTTTCTGTGACGATGAAATCTTCGCGAGGATATTTAATACTTCACGGCCGCATATCGGTGGATCATTTAATTCTTGTGTTGGCAGCGTGGAATAAAAAATCGGAAATTCTTTGAGTTTCATCGAAGAATTTATATACCGCATAAACTCGCTTGGTGGAGCTAACCCATATGAATCAAAATAGACAATTCCACGTGGATCAATTGCGTATGCAACCCAGTGAGTTCCCGATCCGCTGCTGTTATCAAGATTGATGATACCGGTTTCAACGCGTTTAGGTTGTTTCGGTAATTGATCTCTCATAAAAACCCCTCTGAAGTTTTTTATCGCTAGTTTTTTAGCAGCATCAATTAAATCAAAATTGGACATAGGGAGAATTGGGTTTTCAACTAATAAACCGTTCCTGGTATTCTTAGACCCTTTCCGCTGTACCATGAATATGGAGTCCCTGGTAGTTTTAAAACCTTTCCATTTTTTTATATCCTTTCCCAGTTGCCTTTTTCAACGTCATCCCTGCCGCGGTCACAATGGCTCCCAACGCAGCCGCTTTCGCCACCGCTGGGGCAGCCGCTGCAATCAATGCTGGTATTGCAGCTAACAATGGAAATATACCACCTGATTTTATCATGTTGGCGACTGCAGCCTTTGAAAATACAATTTGAACCCCTCGCTTATTCTTCAGCGCATCATTTAAATGTTTTATTTGACGATCCGTCAATGATATTTTATGTGTACCGCCGGACATCTGCGCTGGTTTTAACGTTATTGTGGTTCCACATTCTTTAGCGGATTTTGATCGCAATTTCTTGACCTGACCATCAGTCAGCTTGACACTAACAACACTATATGTCATTTTATTGTAAACACATTTATACTTTCAATTGATCTATTTGTGAATCGTTTACATTTTTTCCACTGGTGCATCAATAAGTCTCATTCGTCCGCCAGCCCCTTCTAACAACATTGATTTGTCGCTGAGAATGACAGCAACCGGTCTATAATCAACACCACCGGGATCTATACGAGCCCTAAAATGTTTGTCAACAACGGATTGCCTTGTTAAATCAAGATGTTCCAGCGAAAAGTAATAAATCGGATATAGGTTTTTAAAATCAAGTTGCGATATTTGTAAACCAGTATCAACATTTTGATCACGAGCCATATATGACAGCATCCGATGATACACACGTGCTATGTGGTTAGTGTTGTAATCAAGCTGTATATCCTCAGATGGATCTTGTTGCCTGTTTATTCTCAGTGAAACCTCCTTGACTCCTAATCGATCAAATATCATATGACTGCGTTCTTGGGAGCCTAATAGATTCCGATTCTGCAGCGCTATAAATATATGACGTGGAGCCGAAACGCCTTGTTTTGATGCCAGGTGCCATGTAAATGTATCAGCAACATTGTCCTCTTTGGTATCAGTTGTTGTTGTTAGCCAACTTATCAATGATTTGCCACTTGTGTCCATAAATGAAAGTAGCCGCTCTTCCGTGGTAATTGATGGGATCATTACTGGCATCCACAATACTATTTTACTCAAAACAACTTTACCATCAGCGGCACCAGTACGCCAAATTGCATCATTGTCATTGCCTTTTCGCACTAACGCGATTGTGTGTTTGGCTCCATAGATGACTTTTCTGACATTTCTGCAGAATCCAAATATGTGATGGAGTGGAATCGCACATGAAAAATATCGCTGCTGTTCTTGCAATGCTAATTTTCGTGTTGCAAATCCTAAATTGAAATTACCATTAACGCCTCCGAGAATATCAAACGCAGCTTCGGGTCTAGCTCGACGTTCTGGATTAGCTGCTTCTTGTTGATTGGCTTCTGCATTATCTCTTGCTGTTAACACTTTAATGTATTGAAGATGGTCAGCGTTATCAGTAGTATCCTTTGCAAACATCATAGATGGACCAGCCGACCTTGTATAATCATCAGAATATCTTGATAGTCCGATTATTGTTGTTGCAACATCAACTTCACGGTCTATTGATTCAATTTCTTTTCCATCAATGAGATATTTTGCACTTTCAAATAACGCCATGATGCCATTGTTGACGAAACCAACTCGGATATTTTGATCATTTGCATATGGGGTATCAGCTGCAACATTTGTTACGAGTTTTCCCTCAATTTCAATAAATGCTTCACATGGCAAAAAGTATTTACTGGTATCTTGAACTTGAAGTTCAATTCGCGATCGTAGGTCGGGTTGTACTGCATGATAGGAATAGTATTGATAATCGCGGACGGAATCGTCCTTGGGTACTGGGGCTTCTATATCGAAGGCCTGATCAGCTAGTCGTTTAAACATTATATTAACATACTAGTGTTTTCAATTGTGAAACTCTTTGTAATCATCGTCGTTTTTGTTTTCGTTTCAAACCACTTCCTGCTATCGCGTTCATGATAGCGCTATCTGTTACCGGTGAAGCCGTCAATGGCGACGGAGTCACCGAAGCAGCCAACGACGTTAGTTTTTCTTCCACTGCGCTATTTATTGCTTTGCTGATCTTTGCAGGCATCACTGTAGTTGATGGCAGCACCGTTGGTTTCACCACCGACTTCGTCGCTGTTGGTTTCTTTCGCACCAATGATGCTATTTTATCTTTCGCGGCAGAAAATGCCTTTCCGGCAAGATTTCCAACAGCGCTGATTCCCTTATCACGAATAACATCAATGGCCTTCATTGATAATTGTTTAGCTAGCGGCGCCACTTTTGGGGCCATTCTTGTAAATAACCCCGCGATGATATTGCCGAAACCATCTCCGTAATATGCTCTATAAACAGGCAATCGTGAGTTCACCACGTAGACGCTTACGGGTCTATCATGGTTGTAGTGTATGATCATCTTGTTATAAAACTAGTAGTTTTTCAATTAGTGATTAATCGCTAAAATCCATAGGATTTTCATCATAACCATGGGCGTCTCTGTGATTTTCAACTAATTCAGCAATGAGTTCTCGATATACATCAATGCCCATGATACCACCGGCAAATAATCGTCTACAGATATCAGATGCTTCATTAATTATCTCGACGGAATTGTTTCCGGCTCGTGTTCCATCCATAAGTACTTCTAACCGTGATATATCACTGAGAATATTAAAACGACATGTCACGGTTGCGTTGAAATCCAAAGGATTTTCAATCGAATATCCTTTTCCGCTTGTTTTCTTTGAACCGGCTTCTGCTTTTATGTCTATTTGTTCCGGGATTGGATCCTTCGTATAACGTGGTGGCTGTGGACCGCCTTTAACCGCAGCTAGAAAGCTATTATAACCAGGGTGCTGCAACGCTCTGATTTTATCCCCGCCGTGTTTCGCTTCATCTTGTTGTTCTTCTTCGTGTTCTTCAATTTCGCGTTGAGTTTTTATATCACTGGATAGCTGTTGTATCCCTGCGCCCGTTTGTTCGTTCTCTGCTGATATCTTTTCAAGCGTATCAAGCAGCGGCGCCTTCGTTGCTCGTTCTTTTTCAGGAATATCTCCGTATATCGCCGCTTCAGTTAACTTTTTCACATGTTTGGTCGCACTTGTTATCGGAGTAAACAGTTGTTCACTTGACATAGAAAAGTCAGTTTGCATTTGTTGTCGTTGTTGAAGTTTCTTGCTAAGTCTGTCTCGTACCGGTATAAACTTTTTAATTGCTGCTAGCCGCTCTCGGGCTAACCTAGTTGTAAGCGATTCACCTATCATATATTGTTTGTGAACTGAGTTTTCAAATATGAAACTATCACAATTAAAAGATGAGTTATTAAATAATGTACCATCAAGCTAACGTATCCATCTCCGACAGGGTTAAACTGTACGACGCTATCCGCGAGTGTTTCAGAAATAACATCACTGGGGGTTTCAGAATTGTAATATCTGAGAACGGCGATGAACGATTTTTGTTAACGACACGGCAACAACACTACGTGAAAATGGAGGCGTCGCGGTGATTACTTGCTACCACAATCAGATCATCCAGTACGCACATAACTGCATGAGCAAGCCCAAACTGCTGAGTATTCTTTCAGGAGAAAATCCTATGTGAGTGTACAAAAAACGCTAAAAAAAAAATAATTTTTTTACTGAAAATCTACTGAAAGCCTATTTTTTATAGCAACGCTCACGTGGTTAGGATACTGGTTTTTTCTCGTTTAATATTTTTCTAAGATCACGAACCTTAGAACTAATTTCATCTCGTTTTTGATACTCTTGGCCGAGCTTTTGACGTATTGCTTCAACGGTGCTAAATAGCGTTATAAATACATTAATGTCGTTACCATATAACAAGCATTGATGGACTTTTGAATTCATTTCACGAGCCTGTACATCTTAGGTAAAACATTACGACCCTTACTAGACTGATACTCAATGTCTTCATATTCCGAGGTAATCCTGTCGCAGTCGAGATCTTTAGATAATACTATCCCTCGATTTTGCAAATTTGAAATTTCAGCAATTATAGAATTTACATCTTTGATATCCATTATTTATATAATACATTTTATCTTTAATTTAAAAAAAAGCAAAATAAATGGTATAAATTATGAACGGTTATTTCATTCATGAGTCCCTTATTCAGGCCTTTGTGTCTTTGTTAGGGTCTTTTCACTTGGCTATCCATTTCGGATGTGACCCTAACACCGTTTCTATTAGCCGGTAGCTACCCTATGGGGTTCCTCATGTGAATGCAGAGCTTTTTGCATCAATTTATACCATTTATTTTACACCCATTTACTTTGACAAACACATAATCTCCGGCGAGGGGTCTAACTCAGCAAACACTGAATTAGATCTCTCAGAAGGTATGTTCTTGTGACGTGGGCGTGGTCAAACCAAACCAACATTGCAACCCATGAAATCAAATTCATGGTTGCATGAGTTGGAAAAAACACCAATCCACGCTACCGAGAATGTGATAGCATGAGTTGCAATGTTGGATTGATTGAGGGGGTCCGCCCTCCTCTCCCCCAATTAATAGAAAAACATCTTTCGTTTCGCCATCAAATAATGTATTTGCTATGGGGACCGAACACGTAGTTGATAGATCTGTGTTTACAAGACTAACACGCTACCGTTTAGACTACGGAACTGTCATACAAAATAGAGATTTTTTTAATATATATATATACATCTTTTTATTATACTTAACAATAAGAGATTTTTAAAATAGACAATTTTACTGTATCCACAGAAATTTCATAGTATTTAGGAAATAAAATACTAAGTACACAAAACAAAATAATTTAACTGTTGTTTAAAATATCATGTAAATAGTATTCTGGGTCTTTTCAGTCACGCATGCCTGCGTCAGTGACCGATCAATATACAGGGAGGGAAACAAAAGTACGTTTGTACTGAAAGTCACGCATGCCTGCGTCAGTGAAATACCGATTCAATATAACCTGACATGTATACTTAACAATAAGAGAGTTTTCACTCTATTTATAAAAATGCATACAGGAAAAAGTAAAATAAAATATTTTTACACAGAAAAATACAACTCGCACGTAGAAGATAGTAATTGTACAGTCACATACCCACGTCAATGATTAGCAGTCTACATGTATGAGGTCACCTTTTCTAGTATGATATTATTTATGAAACGAGATGTTTGAACAAATGTTTTAGCGCAGAGGAAGTTTGTCAAGGCTGCACACAGCACTGATATATCTATCTGGTTTTAATAAGTTGTGAAAACATCGTAACACAAAACAGCATGTAATTTCGATGTTATAAATATAAATCTCCACAGTCACGTGTGCGCGCGCACGTCAATTATACCTCTCTCTTTACCTGTAAAAATAGCAGACGACACATACCTTGACGGTCATAATACAAGGGAACTTAGTGAGTGGAGTGTTATGAGTGGTGGCGGACTTATCCATAAAGGCTTTATCTCCCTTGAATCGTTTCAGATGTATATGAAAATTTTATCCTGTGTGAGGTTTTCTTTGACAGAGCCGATTTTTGAATTCCTTCTGCAACAAATCGTATTGAATACCTACAAATATCGAAATATATACTGGCTTCATTCATTGACTAAAATATTTTCTCCTCGCTAGTTTCTGTATCAAATGATTTGACATGTTTTGCCTTTTTTGCGTGTTTGCCGGTTCCACCTAATTTTGTATTCTGACTTTGAGTAACAACTCGTAAGTTATCCAATTTGTTATTTTGAGGGAATCCATCAACGTGATCAATCACAAAACCATCTTTGATCAATCCGTTGTGACATTCGTATGCGAATCGATGACAATAATATCTCTTCTTCCCGGCACTAAACATCATATAACCTCTATTATTTACCCATCCAACCGGCTTCTTTAGTCTGCAATTTCTAACAACACCATCACGGGATACTTCATAATTAACAAGCACTGGATGAGGTCTGAAATCTTGGCTCATTTGTATAATAATACTATTTGTCTAATTTATATCTGCTTTAATTATAAACCTCTTGATATAATCTTGAGGTTTTTTTTATGATTTTGTCGCTGACGGAGTCATCGGTAGGATCAATGACTGCATTTTTTATTCGTTTGTCATAGTAGCGTTTTAGTTCCCTGTATCGTTTACCCCCACAAGCAAGACACAACTGCGATTTTCCCCTTACCCCAGCCCCACATCGGAGGCACGGAAGGGGGCCAAGGGAACCGTTGCGAACACTTTGTAAATGATACCCACAGAATTCGCTTCTGCATGATTTGATACACGGGGTTGTTGATCCAATCATTAGCCACTTGCAGTGATTCATTATACTATATTTTTATATTTAAATACTTGTTTTAATTATAACATGGAGGAGTTAGAGAGATTATCAGCAATTAAGCCTTTCAAAAAAGTTAAATTCAATCTCGATAGAACCCTCGAAGATGTGCCAAAACGGGCTATAACGGATAGAGCCTTGATAAATAAAATACGCGATTGTATTAATGAATTCAAACACGACGGCGCATCTCATGGCTGGTCAACATTTCGAATTGATGGCGTTGTTGATGCCACCATGAACGACAGTAACACAACCATGATGTTATCACAACTTGGCAATAAAAAGTATATTTTTAGAGTGAAATTCATTATCCGTGTAGAATCAGGTGGTTGGATTATACGAGACAAATTTGAACCGATTCTCAAAGACAAGAAAACAGTCGTTGTTAGCCGTGATTCTAAGCCGGGTCTGTTAACTGGAATTGACAAACCATACTATGAACGAGCATATCCTGAAACAGCTATTGTGTATGGGATATATCCGTTAAATGAAAAACCTGATATAAGAAAAGTTAAACCAATGAAACAGTCGTCGCCGGCGACTTCGTCGTCAGTGGCTTTGCCACTCAATTGTATAGCAGCACGAATAACAGAACATTTTACAAATGCATCCCGAGGGAACAAACTTACCGATCTACGGCGTTGCAAAATAGCTCAATGGGAGTTAACGGTGAAAGAAAGCGGAGCGACTATTAGCGATATAGCAAAATTAGAAACGTCGCTGAGATTTCCAATAACTGTTACAGCGATAACCGGAGAAGTTTTATACGAATCAAAATATAAATCAAAGGGAGCCCCAATTAAAATTATTGATCATAACGAACACGCGTGGACGTCCGCGGTCACAATATTTCCGCGAAACAGAACAATAAAGTATATACCCGACGAATTCTTACGAGAAGAATTTTCCAGGGACGGTTTTCTCGTTGAAAAGAAACTATTCGATGCTATTGCGCATTTGAGTAAAAAACGACCCCGTGTCGGTGTGGTTACTTCGCAGCACTGAAAACGACATGGATACGTTTGATCAGTTTGTAAGACCAAATGGTGAATTATACCGCACTGATGCATTTCACAACAAAATGAAAAAACAGTTAGTGGGTTTTTAACGGCGTGTGGCGAAGGCACCAATGAAATCATCAACGATGATGAACAATTATTGACAAACTGTTTTACAATCCCGACGGTTGCAGCTCATTTTGCGAGAATCAAAAACGCATGGAAACCAACGCGCGTAGAATTCTTGCCAGACATTAAGACTAGTTGTTTAGAATTTAATCATGGCGGTTTATGGAATCAAAAATACGACCATGATAATATCATTTCAGTTGATATGGTTGGTTGCTATCCAGTGAGTTTTCTTGGTTATGGAGAGTGTGCTGAGTATTTTAAACGATTTGGACACCCCGTACATGAAATGACTCGCGTTGCAATTAATGGGCCACTGCCTGATTTTGATTTAACTGGATTCGCTCGTGTAGTATCATTTTAATTTGCAGCAGGACTTCATCGCTGTTGTTATATTTGGATTGGTAGACACATGTCTGAAAAGAAGAGGCTGCCAATAGCGCTATTACGATTCATGATTGATACAAAAATGTTAATTTCGCTGACAGTCAGTGAAGCAATTATATCATATTGGAAACAAATCAATGTCTGGTTACCAACACCGGAACGTCTTGATAGTATAATTGAGGAATTCAGAAAACATATTGATGCCGGCGAAGAATATGTCATTGAGTGGTCCAAACGGGTATTTAATCAACGAAACATCGAAGCAAAAGATCTCGGCAGAAGAATAATCGGAAAATTCACTCAGGGAGGGAAAAATGTGACTATAAAAGATATTGTTCGCGGCTGATTATGGATAACACCGAATACGACTTTGTAATCGCAGATTCAGTATCCAAAAACATTTATGTGTATCGTAAAGATGCTTTTTTGTCCGATGGATCAAAATTAGGTACAGTTGTTACTTATAGCGACGGTTACATATCCCCGTATACACATTTGAGGTCGTCGATGCTGGGTTATGCTTGTATTAATTTATTTTCAATGATAAATAAATTTCCTGACACTACAGTTAGAGTTGCCGTTGATTCATTTTACATTAACAGCAAGTACAGTTACTGAATTCACTAATTCGGATGAAAGCTGGGGATCGTGGAGAATTAAAAAAGAAATGCTGCGTGAGTTTTCTGAATCAGCAGACGTTGAAATTAAAAGTAATTACTTACGCGGTGATAATTTATCAGAGCGTTCTAATGCACCATCGATATCAGATCCAATTTGTAGATATAAAACAGTTTATTTAAACGGCTGTGGCGGGTCAGGAAAGACGACGCGTGCAATCGAGTTATATCGAGGACGCGTAAACATGATTGTGCTGACGCCAACACATAGATTAGCCAGAGAGATAAAACAACGAAACGTTGAAGCTTGTACTTATCACAGCTTTTTTCGATACAAGGACGATGAATGGACCCCTGAAAAAATGGGTGAGAAATTCATCCCCGAGGTTATAATTTGGGATGACGTATGCACAGTATCAACAGAAATATTAAAAATGTTCTTGGATTGGCTGCTGGAAAAGAATACAGCGGTGATAATGTGCGGAGATCATGGACAGCCACCACCATTTGTCGGCGCGGGTCTACATAATTGGCTGAAAGAATTCGTGGACTATTATGAAGAAATGGATAGCGATTATAGGGCACTAGATGAACAATTAAGTGAGGTTAAAAAATTAATTAGACTGAAACCCGACAGAATCCAATGTGAAATAATCAGGGAAATAATTTCTGAAACTCCAATGGAGGAATTTTATAACACATGGAGACCAAACGATTTTGTAGTTGCTAGCAGAAAAATAGTCAGAGACACACTTCAGAAAAAGTTGTTTGAGCTTCACAAAGAAAAATATCCCCTGATAAAAGTTCCATTGTGTTATAGACCCTCTGACACACGGCGACAGAATATTGAAGGAAGTTGAAATTACAGGACAGCGCGAAAGACAAACACTAGTATTAAATGATTGATATCAGTGTTGTCGAAGACGCATTGCGTGCTAATAAATCGCCATGGACACTGGGTTATGTAACAACAATACATTCCTCGCAGGGATTAACCATCGCGGATACAATTGTTTGGATAGTCGATAATCGCATTGAGTGGTCAAATTTAGTCTATCTTGCAGTGTCTAGAGTACGGCGAATAAATCAGCTTCGAAGAATTGTATTTGATGACGACGCCACAATGGATGATATTGATGTTAGCATCATTAATAAAAAACTCTCCGGTTACAAACAACAAGACAAAAAAAAAAAACAACGAGAATTTGATATTGATGCTGAATTAATAATTACGCTGAAGCAACAACAGAATAATCACTGCGCGAGTTGCAATTGTATAATGCGTTGGCAGTATTCGGATAAAGATCCTCGCCAATTTACCGTAGACAGAAAAATAACAGTCTCGGTCATGTCAGAAACAATGTGATGTTAACTTGTCTTGAGTGCAACAGACGCAACGGTGCTAGTTAAGACCATGTGGTGGCAATTGAGTATCGTCAGGAATAACTTGTAATTGTTCGCGTGTAAAACCCCGCTGAGGGGCAGTTGAATCCAATTTATAGATTGGAGGTCTACCAGTTGATCGTGTTATAGTAGATATGCTATGCGTAGTGACACTCCAAATAGGATCAGTAGCCCTTTTTACCACCTTCGAGTTCTCCTGATTCATATAAATATCTCACGGTGACATTGCTGAGAATTGGCTGAGAAACGCTATCCCGCTGTGGTTGTGGTATATACTTTTTTTTATTGCGTTGTTAGGTTTCATATTGATTGCTCTGGTAATCTCGTTATTTAGCGCTGCAACTACCCCTGGTAACCTTTTGACCCATTCACGGGATCGCTTTTCTTGGATGAATTCTTTTGCGTATTGATATCCAAATAACCGTTCAGCACGAGTCCGATTAAATCGTTCTAATGATCGCGATGTAACGCAGTATGCCTTCGTCTGATGGTGACATTGTGATGTTTCATCGCTGATAAAACAGCGCCTTGAAATTCCTTGCCAGGATCAACTTGTAACAGATTTGGCCAGCGTAGTGGGCCTCGTCGATAAATCTTTTCAAATGCAGAAGCAACTTCAGGTGATGATTTTGTTTTTAGCGGTTCTGCTTGTTTGTATCGACTCGCAACGTCAACTACGGTTAGCACGTATTTGTAACCGTTATCATGTGGCAAAAACAATAAATCAGCTTGATGAACTTCATTGGGTCCGGTAACATCAAAATGCGAGAAATTGATTTGTTTAGGACGCGGTAGATAAATTTGCCATATAGCCTGTTTGGATAACCAATTAGCCGCAGTGGCCTTTTTCACTTTTGCGGCGTTGGCGAGTTTATTGATTGCAGCGTTACCACTCCAGTATCCTTTTGGAGAATAATAAATAGATTCCATATTATTAATTACCAGCGCCCATCATCAATTTGCCTTTCATAGCTGATTTTACCAACCATGAAGCCAACTTTTCTTTGAAAGATTTATCAGGAATAGCATTTAACGCATGAATTAATTTCACATCCGCGAGATGCCTGTGTTGCAAATTGCTGCTTTTATAATATGCAACATCATGAGCATGATACGCATTATCAATAGCGTTTATCGGATACTCGCCGGGTCGGGGTTGAGTTTGATCATCAAGTCTGATATCTAATCGTGTTCCGGGGCCACAGTAGCTATATCCTGGAAGGTGCTTTTCTCCTGGATACTTTGCCCACGGTGTTCCAGGGAGTTTTACTAACTTGGCTGCGATATCACCTCCTCGTTTTTTTTTTAAAACATCTCCGGATTGTAAAATCATTGATTTTGTAGAAACAAATCTAAACTTTTTTATACCACATGTTGCACATCTACCAGTTAGTGCTGATCTGTTTTAGTACGCGTTTTACACTTCACACAATATAGATCCATAATTTATGTACGCGTTTTACACTTTAGTACGCGTTTTACACTTCACACAATATAGATCCATAATTTATGTATAGAGATAGGGATATAATTGATTTTTCAGCGACTAAAACAAGAGAACCAGTTAAGCATCATGCAGCGCTACCAAACTCTATCCGCGCAATTATAATCGGGCCATCTGGATCCGGCAAGACGCAATTGTTGCTCAATTTAATAATGAGATGGATGAAGTGGGATAAGTTGTATTTAGTTGCTCCTAGCGTAGATGATCAACGATGCTATGAAGTGTTAAAGGATTTTAACGAGAATGCATCAGAAATTAAAGGCGAGAATGTCATTGATTTTATAACTGATATTGACGAGGCACCATCCTTGGATGACCTTGATGGGGGCATTAACAATTTAGTCGTATACGACGATGTGACGTTAGACAATCAAAAAAACCCAGCTAGAATATTTTCCCGAGGCAGGCATAAAAACACCGACGTGATATATGTCACTCAACGCTACACTCAGATTCCAAAAGTGATCAGAGATAACTGTAATATCCTTGCTGTATTCAACGGCGTTGATACACATACGTTACGAAATATTTGGCAGACATGGTGTTCCGATATGGACTTCAATCAATTTAAAAATTTCTTTAGTGAAGTCCAGTCAACCCCGCATGGATTTATGGATTTATAACAATAAATTTACATGATCCTCGAACACGATATCGTATCGGACTCGATCAAATATTTGGTTGAAATAAATTGTTAACCCATAGCAGCAGGGGGGGGGGGGGGCGATGACATCACGACGAGACCGTATTTTGACTAAACGATGAAAACGATCTTGGAGTTTGATTTGCGAAAAACTTATGTTTCGAGCAAGTAATCTTTTTTTTTTGGTTGAAAAAGAAGGATTCGAATTTATTCTCTCGAAATGTTTGTTATATTTAGAGTAAATGATGTCTGGAGCAAATGTCCGATTCGCCCCCCCCCCCCCCTGCTGCTTTTTCACTTGATTATGAAAAGTAGATGTAGCTTTACCGTTGATACAGACAACGGATTCAACATACATAGCACAGTTACAAGAGCAAGTACAACCGTTGATGAACGGAACAGATGTTGTAAAACTGTAAAACTCGCTACATCTCCCAATGTCCGAAGAATGACATCCTAAATGACCCCTTCTCCTACTCCAACGCTAGAACAAATTAAACATTGGTATCATAGATGATGTTGACACCTCTTCAGCAGATGATAAAAGACAGTATGGTAACAGTTGCAATAAAAAGAACAAAAGCTACAAAGGAACTGCTGGCATCCTTTCATATTCCAATTGCTCGTCGGACACGTCCTGCTCTTGTCTACCAAGAAATTCTAAACTTTTATCCTGCAATCAAAATTGGTCTAATAGATCTACCTCAGCAAGATGTACGCCATTATTTGCAAGTACAATCGACGTACAAGTTACACAAACCCATTCGATCGAACTGTTCAGGAAGCCGAACGAAAATAGCTGGATTCGATGATCTATGGCAATCATGTTTACAAATATTTGTTTCGTGACAAAATCAGTCTGGGTATGTTTTTGTTTTACCTCAAAAACAAATTCAGTGTTAGTGCATTGTTTAAAATTAATCCTGAAACAAAGTGGTTGACACCATTTACTATGGTAAACAAATCGATGTCACCAAATGTCTTGAGGAAGTTTATAAAGAAAGATTATTTAAAAAAAACAAACAAGAAAACCCACACGTTAATTGTTCCACCAATGGAAATCCTAAAACTAAAACCATTTATGTGGAACCTTCTTAAACATACTCTCAAATATATCAACCTATTACAACATCTAACAATCAATAGTGTCATCGTATCATCGGAAGCACTCAAGAAGACGCTTGGAATAAAATAACAGTGAATGACTTTGATCCATTGTTTAGAACTTGTTTTTAATCTATTAACATTGTTACTGTTTATATTTCCATTTTATTCGTTTCCCTTATTTATACATCATTGCAAATTATTCATTTTAATTCATAATGTGTATTAATCTGTTAATTGTAATAAAACGTTATATTAAAATGTAGGCATCTCATGTTCTAAGAATGGTTTATTGAACAATTATGAGTTGTAGTTTTGTAAGGGCAATAGCTTTGTGGAACTTCAAGCATGTGATGATCAGTAGTCAATTACATTTGTTACTTCCCTTGCTGTAACTTTGAGCCTTAAGAAAGGTATAATATAAGAGAAAACTAAAAAATTAATTATATAACACACGAAATGAAAATCATTTCTAAATGCACATATTTCATTACTAGGTGTAGAACATGATAATAATATAATTCAGTAAATACCTTTGATATAAGTATAGTTTATTTAGTTTGTTTTTAAGAATGTCTGATCAGAAATAGTCTCTAAAATATTGATAATCGCAGTCAGTCAGATAGTATATGCGGTCATCTCCAAATCCGTCCCAGCTGGGCACCTCCAGGTCCGTCTCAGCGTATTGAACTGGCTTTAGCTTTAGAAATGAGTCCTAATTATCTTTTAGAAAACCAAAAGACTTTGTTAGACGAGATGAACAATTAAACTGACATTAAAATGAAATAAAGTTGGCTGCTAAAGCGGTCCATGCCGAGATAAAGCACTTTTCCTTAGGTTGATGATAGGTCAAAGCCAATCTCATGAAAGAATATGTGGTGTTACGTACTAAAGTGTATCATGTATTCTTCCTCAAACCTTGACTTAAACCTCCCAAAAGAACCTATGAGCCTGACAATGTCAAACTGGTGTGATTCGTGCGACTCCTCGAACCTATATAAATGCTCTATAAAATGTCTTTTAGATATGCTAAGTTATGTCTCTTGCAATTTAACTATATAAGAAGGAAGGATGGATTATCTCCATCATGGTCTTCTGTTCAGTCATACCGAGTTACGTCTATAATTCCAAGGTCGTCATATAAAAGTTGTTCATTGTAGCTCTAACTCTCATCACACATAAGTACAGTAATTCCTTCGTAGCTGTAGCCTGATTCATCTTCACAGCCTGCATAATAAGCGTGTTTCTGGCTACCTATGATTCCATGTACATGACTTCTGAATAATTGGTGGGTTTGTTACATCTACAAGAAATTCACGCGTGACAAGAACCAGGCCTGTAATATTATATTTTTCTGGCTCTTGTTATTCCCGCTCTGGAGGAATAGAAATATCAACGATCCTGTTATAATGCACTTACAACATCTAATAATCTCATTCTATATTGCCGTGCTATGATCCGAGGATCAACTCCATTCCCTTTCCAAGTTACGAGCTTTCGAGTCTGGATTGGTCCACATATGGATAGTGGTGATGCTTTCTACGGAATGGGTATATATATATATATATATATATATATATATATATATATATATATATATATATATATATATATATATATATATATATATATATATATATATATTCTTGTACAACGGTTGAAGGGAAAATTATTTTTGGTGTCATTAGTCCATCATCTTTCTAATAGGCAATGTTGCCTAACCAGCCCAACACCATCCTGCTAGCATGATCGCCAGCATCCCAACAATATCCACTTCCAAATGGTTTGTGTGGTCTAGTACCAAGGGAAAGCCAGGCCCTAAATGTTAGATTATGTGAGCTTTTGATGACAATGTTTTGGTATGTAAGGAAATGTGATGCAAGAGGGAGCTAAATTCACAATCTACTAATATTACAACTACTACCACTACTACTACCGCTACTACTACTACTACTACTACTACTATTATTATTATTATTACTACCACTACTACTACCGCAACTACTACTACTACCGCTACTACTATTATTATTATTACTACTACTACAACTACTACTACTACTACTACTACTACTACTACTACTACTACTACTACTACCGCTACTACTATTATTATTATAACTACTATTACAGCAGCAGAGAGGGGGAACAGACTAATTCGAAACGTCACCGTTTTTGATTACCAAATCGACCAATGGTCTCTAACATAGATGTCAGTTAATTGACTACACCTAGATTGACCCAAACAAATGTTGTAGTCGACCCCTCTCTGCTGCTCTCTCCATGTGTTAAATTGTCAATCTGAGGATTAAAAAAAATATTGTACTTAGATCAAACAAAATGAATAATTTAGATAAACGATCAATCTGAGATTTTTCTGAACTTTGAGTAATATTCTTCCTCGGTTGGAGGGTTTTCTTTTCTAGGTATCAATACCCCTTCTTCGATCCTACGACGGTAATACGCCATCAAAGTTCTGTATTTATCTCCACCACATTCATTACAAATCCGATATTGTCCTAGAACGCCAACATTACATCCAACACAATGTCGAGGACCAGCATGTGGATTCTTTGATAGGATATATTTACGGTTCTTGCAGTATTCTCCACAACATTTTTATTACATTTATCTGTGCTTCCTTGATGCAGCCATGCAGAATATTTGATATATTAAATAGTATCTATTTCATTTAGTTAGAGGATATCGTTATTTTGTCGATCTGCTGCTACAAATTATCCAAATATTTTATCAATACCTACACGATATCTTGTCCTGGGATCATGCATATTTATTGTTATAAAACCATACGGTGTTGCTTCCGCACGTGAAAAGAAATCTCTGAATTTATTTATGTCCATATCCCCGCTACACCAGGTCCTATGAATATTTCCTAGCGTGTGTGTATCAAGTCCATTAAATACAGCTACAATATTACAATTATCTCTGATTACTTTCGGAATTTGTGTATACCGCGGAGTTACATAAATAACATCAGTATTTTTATGTCTTCCTTGAGAAAATAGTCTTGCCGGATTTGTTCGTTTATCTAGCATTACGTCATCATACACAACTAAATTATTAACGAATCCATCGAGATCATCGACAGATGGTGCTTCATCAATATCGTTTATAGAATCAATAAAATCATCACCGCTCAGCAATCGTGCGTTTTCATTAAATTCCTTAAGTACTTCGTAGCATCTCTGATCATCTACAGATGGTGCAACTAAGTACAATTTATTCCATTTCAGCCATCTCATTACCAGATTAAGTAATAGCTGTGTTTTAACGGATCCAGACGGGCCTATTAGTATCATTCTGATCGAATTTGGTAACGCTGAATTATGTTTTACCTGTTCTCGTTTTCGTGTCGCTGAAAAATCAATTACATCCATAATATAATATTATATGATGGATTTATATTGTTTACGCTGTAAGGTTAAAACTCCAACTACGGATTTATCTACGGTTACAACAAAAAATAAAAGAATAGCATACAGTGGAAAATGTTCCGTATGTGGCAGAAAGAAATTTTCCTTTTTACCAAAAAGTACCGGTGGTGATACTGCAACAATAATGTCGAAATTTACAGGAACTCCGTGGGCTTAATATCCTGGAGAAAAACATCTTTCAGGATATAATTACTGTGGTCCTGGCACTCGACTTGATATCAGACTTGGTGAACAATATCAACCAAACTCCGGTCAATATCCGGTAAATGCAATCGATAAAGCGTGTCACGTTCATGATGTAGCTGATAGAAGTAAAGATCTAGAACAGCGACATGTCGCAGATGTGAAATTGATTCACGCATTGAATTCCATAAAAATAAAAATGTCAAGGAAGGATTAGCCAATTGGTCAGTAAAATCTACGATGAAAACCAAATTAGCAAATAGGTACTGGGTAATTAATTATAATGCAATCCATTTATTACAGCCCAAGAGGATACTGGAAATGTAGAGCCGCAATCAATAAACTCGTTAATGCAGCAAATGACACACGTTCTACCGTATCAGAGTGGTTAGCACGACAAGCAATATGGCAAATTTATCTACCACCGCCTAAGCGAATCGAGTACGCACATTTTGATGTTAACGTTTCTAATGAGGTTCATCAGGTTGATATTTTGTTTTTACCTCACGACCGTATACGTAGAGAAACATTTAAATACGCATTAACCGTTGTTGATGTTTCAAGTAGATATACAGAAGCAGAACCACTATCAACTAAAACAGCTAATGAAGTTGCATCTGCCTTCGAACGAATTTATCGACGAGGACCCTTGCGATGGTCACAACTATTACATGTTGATCCTGGCAAAGAATTTCTCGGTGCAGTATCATCATTAATGAAGCTACATAATGTTAAAATACGACGAGGACATACAGAAATTCATCGTGATCAAGCGATCGTAGAACGATTTAATCGAACACTTGCTGAAAGATTATTTGGATATCAATACGCGAAAGAATTCATTCACGATATAAGATCTCGTGAATGAGTTGCAACATTACCAAGCGTGATAGCTGTATTAAACAATGAGGTTACTCGAACAACTGCCATAAAACCTATTAATGCGATTACAAGGAAATATATACCAATACACCATAATGTTCCTCCGCATCCAATATTAGGTAAATTCATCGTCAGGTATTTATACGAACCCGTTGAACTTGAAGGAGGAATATAAAGAGCGACAGATCCTATTTGGAGTATTACTACACACAACATATCCAGCGTGGTACGATTCACAGGTAGACCTGCAATCTACAGATTCAACTGCTCCTCAACGTGGATTCACACGTGAACAATTACAGGTAATTCCCGAGGATACACAATTACCACCTCATTCACTTAACGAGCACCTCTATACAGATTACATACAAGACAAGTTAACATCACATTATCAACTGTATGATCAAGACTGTTATCTTTTCTATCAACGGTAAATTGTCTAGGATTTTTACTCAAGTATTGCCACAGCATTATACAATTACAGCTTGCACAGTGATTATCCTGTTGTTGTTTCAATGTTATGATAAATTGCGCGTGCAGATCGAAGTCGCGTTTATTTTTTTATCATATTGTTCATAAATATCTAAGTTTTGTCTTACTATATCATTGTCAACATTGCCAGTGGTTTCTGACGCATCCACGACAATCCTACGTAGCTGAGATATTTTCCTGATGCGAGACACCGCAAGATAAACTAAATTCGACCACTCGATATCATCATCCACAATCCAGACAACTGTATCAGAAATAGTTAATCCTTGAGATGAATGTGTTGTCATTGCGTATCCTAGCGTCCAATTCGATAACGCGCTATCAACAGCATTGACATCAACTAAAACAATATCATTCAACACGAGATTTTTTTTCTCAGTCTGTCCTGGTATGTCAACGAGAATATTCTGTCGTCTGCTGGGCGATAACATAATAGTACCGGCAACTCTGCGAATATGTCTTTATGTAGCAGAAATAATCTTTGTTGAAGTGTGTCACGAACTAGTCTTCTACTTGCAACTATCAGATCATTTGGTCTCCACGTGACCCAAAAGTCGTTCAATGAGGTTTCTGAGATTATATTACGCTTTACTTCGCATTGAATTTTATTCGGTTGTAATCTGATTAAATTTTCAAACTCCTTCAATGTTGAATGAAGTGCTCTATGATGGTCAACTATTTCTTCGTAATAGTTAACTGATCTCTTTAGCCATTCGCGTGGATACGGTACAACAAAGAGTGGTGGTTGACCATGATCGCCACACATTATTACAGCAGTGTTTTTTGTCAACAACCAATCAACAAATATATTTAGATTTTCCAGCGATACAGTACATATTTCATCCCACACTATGATCTTTGGAATATATTTATCTCCCAATCGATCGGGATTCCATGCGTCTCCGCTCCATCGGAAAAAGCTGTGATAAGCACATGACTGTGTTCTTCGTTAGTTCATTTCTTGTGTAGGTGTGAAAACGATCATATCTGAATTCTGAAATAGTTCAATCGAACGTGTCGTCTTTCCTGATCCTCCACGTCCTTTGCGATTAGTCGTTTTGTGTCTAGCTACGGGATTATATATTGATGGTGCAGACGATGGTTTTAATATCCGATTATTTCTACGGTAAATATATTTGATTGGAACATCGGCTGATTCGGAATAATTGAGTATATTCTCTTGTTTTATTATCCATTCACCCCATGGTGCATGATCGATGATATTTAGTTGGTCTAGTAATCTTGAAAAGATTCTAATGAAATAAAACGAATCATTAGCTACACTAACAGCAAAATCTGGAATTTTCTTTATCATGGATAACAGATTAATCGAAACGTACGCAAGTATCGAAGATCTTAAATGGGTATACTGCGATGATTCACCGTCAATATAACTCACAATTGTACCTAACTTAGTTCCATTTGATAAAACAGCTTTATCCCGACTTCTAAATGTATTTCTTTTCGTTGTATCAGCGATTATAAAATTTAATTCAGCATCGTCCATGATCAGTCTTGTACAATATCATTTATGATCGTATGATCCTCCTTGGGTAAATTTACCTATTATTTTCCTGCCAAGATCCCTTGCAATTTTATTTTCAAAGTCAGTTTTATCAGGATTTTCTTCATCAGAATATTTCTTTTCTTGTGGTAACCAAACTTTGGTCCGCATTCGGTATGATATAATCGCTTCACTGACAATCAACATTAAATAATCTAGCATATATCATAACAGTACAATTGGAGCCCACTTCTTTTCTGAAAAATGTCTACTGAGCCAAACATAACAAATCGATGATTTTCTGTAAACTCGAATGATTCGATACAAGCGAATCCAGTAATATCAAAATCAGGTAATGGACCATTTATTGATACTCGCGTCATCTCGTGTGTGGGGTGACCAAATCTTTTAAAATACCCAGAACACTCTCCGTATCCCAGAAAACTTCCCGATAACACGCAACCATATCAACCGAGATAACATCATTACACGAGTATTTACGGTTCCACAGTCCAACGTGACCATATTCAATACAACCTAATATTATATCATCAACAAGATAAAACCGAGATGGTTTCCAGGAAGTTTTCTCTCTAGTAAAATGAGCTGCAACTGATGGAACAGTAAAATATTCACCTATTAATTTTTCGTCAGGGGTATATTCTCTCAATTTCTCGTGGAGGGATTCTGTTCTATAAATATCACCATTTGGGCCTTACAAACTGATCGGATTCATCTTCAGAACTAAACAACCACACGGATACAGGATAGTTTTTACTTATTTCGTTAATAAGGACAAAATTTATCACTGTTATAGAATTTAACCGTCCTCGTGCGTGGAAATGCTGTTACTGCATTAGTCCACGCATGCGCATTATGATCAACAATTTCGATTGAAGCTCCCTTTGATTTAAATTTTGATTCGTATGAAATCTCTCCTGTTATTGTTTTACTGTTATAGGGAATTTTAATTTCGTTCCTAGTTCAGCAACATCTTTGATAGATGATGTTCCGGTAAATTTGACTATTTCTGCCCACGAATTTATTATATTACGTCTGTTATCCGTTAACCCCTTCCCACGAGTCGAAACAGTGAAATGTTCTGTTATTCGTACGGCCACACAAATTATCATATTTCTTCCTCCACCATTAATACTGGCCGCCATGTATAGCCTATATTGTGCTGAAAAATGGCGTTAAACCATAAAAAAAACAACAAAAAAACCACAATTTATCTTCGAGAATTTCATCGGCTTTAGATTATCAATGTTAAGTTTCTCAAGTGGATATATCCCATAAATAACCGCTGTTACAGGATAAGATCTTTCGTAATATAGTTTATCAACACCGGTCAACATCCCTGGTTTGGAACCTTTACTCAGTATGGCAGTTATTTCGTTATGAAGGACAGGATCACGTATATGACGAATAATCTAATTGTCTGTATCTGATAGTACGATAAATTTTATTTTTAAAATATATTTTCTATCGTCAAGGTAGTTAATGATCATCGCCGCTCGTTTGTCGTTAGTCGTAGCATCTATATTTTTAGTATCACTTATAATCTTAAACGTCAACCACACATGAGATGCTTAATGTTTCTGAAATTTTTTCTTAGCGTCATGTATTTTATTGATCAAGATGTTATCTGTCTGATCAACCAGATCTCGCATCGGCACAGGGAATATTCTGTCAAGATTAAAAATTTTATTTTTATAATGATCGATCTTGGATAATCTCTCGAATTCACCCATCATGATAATTAAAACAAGTATTTAAATTAAAAATATTACATATATATTGATTAAAACAAGGAATCTCTGCAAGTGGTTGATGATCGGCTCTGTTACTCTTTGTAACAGATCTTGCGTAAACGAATTCTGCGGAATCCACTCGCAACGTATCCGAGATGGAAGTCCAAGACCAAAATCGTGTTTAAGTACGAGGTGAAACACGCTTGTGTGTGTAATGTGGTGGTAAAAGATATAAAGAACTAAAACGATATTATGATAAAAATAATAACAGCGACAGGATTATTAAAACCCCGGAAGATTATCTGATTAGATTTCAAAGTAAAGATTAAGGCAAATAACGATTTAAACAAAATATATGTATATATAATAGAGCAAAGGGAATTCATGGTACATACTATCATAACAAATTACGAAGCAAATCGTGATGGTGTTATCAGGAATTGTCGACTAAAGAAACCAGTTGGTAATGATATTAGTACTGGTAATCTCATGTTCCGTGTTGGAAAAAAATGTATTTTTGTCACAGATTCGTATGCGAGTGTTTCTGTGGGATGATCAAAACTAGACTTGTCACATATCATATTGATGGAGTTAAGAAAAAACAATTCCTTGGATAATCTCAGAGCTATTACGCAGTTAGAATGCTATATAAGGTAATACTGGTATATATAAAAGAATAGGAAAACGGATGATAAAATCAGTAAATACAGAGACTGACGAAAAAATAATATTCCCATCAATATATTCAGCTGGTAAATATTTTGATATTCACCCGAATTCGGTACAATATGTCGCAGAAAATATTACTAATACATCATTTTCAAAAAAATATAATAAAAAAATTACATTTCAATACTGTTGACGGTTGAGACTCTCTCTCTGTAGTTACGTTGTTGCTTATATTACTTTAATATATATTTAATATATTTTTTGGGGGATATTTTCAGTAAGATATAATACTATGATGTTCAGTATTACAAAAAGGTGCCATCTCTCTCAGTTCATATACTACTGAATTGTAAATGGCCTGAAAAATGATAGATAGCTCCATATTACTTATTTCTCGTAGATCGTAACCTATTTTGTCGCTGTATTTAACTAATCAACCATCTACGTCCTAATTAATATCAGTGAAGTAGCATAATCAGATAACAGTTTCAAATTAGTAGAAGAAATTTATTGTTTCTCGCTTACAAACAGAACCGAAGCAGAAATAACGTCACGTAGCGTATAATGCAAAAGGTTATTTTTAGATTTGTACCATGTACATGTATTAAGACCTGAATTTATCGGAAAAACCCACGTTCTGTCTGTAAAAATATATAATGTCTGTGAAATATAGTCGTGTGTGTGTCCAAATTTTAGATGACAACATAATCATTTTCACTAATCTACACACAAACAGCAGTGATATGTGCTTACGGTAAGTAAGTTCTATGTAGATAACTATATTATATTAAAATTGTCTGTAAAAATATACGTCTGTGAAAATATATAAGATTATATTTAGAAAGTATGTTCTGCACAGATAGCTATATATGAACTAAAAAATATTAATTACTCAGATGAAACCGTGGCCAAACTGGTATTGTGTAGAACTCTGGTTCTGGCGGCCGTGGCTCGAATCTCGCAACGGACAATTGTCTGGCGTTACCGACTATGAAATACTCGCAGTTGAGCAAGTGCAATTGCCCATGCTAAAATTGCAGTTGGAAAATTAATACTGAATTCGGGGATTGGTTGTGCTCACTGATATCATAGTTGTTTTTATCGGTATTGTGTTCGTGGCAATCTGTTGCAATAGTTCTTGTGTTGACATTTTTCTATTTATCTGTAACTTTAATGGATGTAGATTCTACCACAGTCATTGCTTCGGAGAATATTTTAGTCATTAATGCGAACTCAGAATCGGATTGAAGCATCGTTGAGGCTTTCAAATATTAACTGAGACAGTTTAGAATACGACGCCGTTGCCGCATGTAACTTCACCGCATAATCGGATAAATTTTCATTCGTGCACGTCAATATTTTTTTTTTGCTATTATATTAAAAACTTCAGCGATCGCAGTTGACGTTGAAACACAGATCATTATGACCGCAGGTGATGTCATTGTTACCGCGAACAATAAAAGACCGGCTCCAGCAACAACCGCGGAGACTGCGTATACAATTATATCTATGACAATTGCACGTCTGTGATATTTTTTTACTTTTATCGTGTAAGTATCAACGATAGATTTTAATTTATCTTGCCACTCACGCGCGTGTTTGTATCTGTAGTCCATATTATTTACTCTGTAATCAATTGAGGTGTTTCGGCAACAAATTGTAGACACCACCAAAAATGTAGTTGCAGTTAATTCTTTGTCGGATGCAACCAGGATAAATGTTTCTTCGTCTCCACGGTTTAATATAACAGATACGGTTCCAGAGAACTTATCCGTTGAGTGACGCCATGGATACGTGGTAAATATCTCGAATTTTGCACTACTAAACATACATAATCTGTACACGCCAGTAACTTCCGCGGTATGTTTGATAGTATTTTTTTAATGAAACCATGTTGTTGATCCTGATGATATTGTGTATACGACGTGGTTAATCCGCCTGTGGAGAATTTTACCCTCATATTTTTCAAGGGGATCAATTTTATTAATAATATCACGAGCTTCACTTACAATATCTTCTTGTGTTCTCTTAATCGTATCGATTGATGTTTTATTAGCAGAAAGTTTCGTATCAGCGATTAATTGTTTTCCGAAGAATCCTTCTGCAATTTCATCGATCTTTCTGAAATTTCTACGGAGATTTGCAAACGCCAATACATGAACGTCATACTCGGCTCTCAGCGAAGATAATTTTCCGTCTGCGGTATTGTGATCGTTTATGTGAAGTTCGTATTCGGATTTTAACGTGGATCATTTACCATCAACAGTGTCAACGTATCTTTTTGTTGCCGCATCTTCATCTGATGTTGGATCTCTTAGGACGGTTATTTTATTTCCGTTCATGGAGAATTTTCCTGTCAATACATCACCTGACGTTGATAAACGTTTTTGAACATATTTTATAATCTCACTCCTGATATATTCTATCGATATACCTGAATCTCGTATTTTTTCCGCTGTCGGTAAATACCGGACTATTATCCAAAGTAGCGCCAAGAACCCTACGAACTATATCATTCCACTTAATATTACTAGTTTTCAAAAGTTTGTCCTGAAAAATAACAACTTCGTCTCGGTAAACCCCAGATAAGTTCATAATATCAGCAAGGTCATCTCGTGTTGCATATTTTGATGCATCGATATCTTTATCAATTCCTTTGTCGGTTTTTCTGATTAAAGATCTTCCGTAAATATCGACCATTATTTATGTGTACAATTTTAAATACCTGTCCAACGATTACACATATTCAGGTACACTCTTGTGAAGTGATTTAGTTGATTTTGATATCGCATCAGGTACAGCGATGAATACACGACCACATATTGGTGGGTCTGTCATTGTCTGTGTCGGTAACGTTGAATACCAAATTCGGGCAGGCAATTGATTAAGATAATTTAAAAACTCAACTGGTGGTGATAGTCCGTATGAATCAAAATAAACAATTCCGCGTGCATCAATCGCATACGCAACCCTGAGACCGCGGGCGCAGCAATTAATGCTAGTATTGCAGCAAGAAGTGGAAACATACCTCCTGATTTAATCATATCTTTGATGGCACTTGGAGAAAATTCAAGTTGAACTCCAGTTTTTGATACCAGAGCTTTATTGAAACGTTTAAGCTGATTACCGGTTAACGATAATTTGTTTGGACCACCACTCATTTGTTTTTTCTTTAACGTTATTTTTGCCCCACATTGATTTGCGTTCTTTGATTGTAACTAGCGGTTATGTTATCTTCTTTTTCTTTTAACGATGCATCAGCCAGATCCATTAATCTTTGGGTTGCGGCCTGATTAATTATTTTACTTTCATTTGCAGGCATAATGTCAGTAAATGGTAATTTCAGCTGCTTATTTCGTGGCAATAACCTTAAAATTCTGTCTTTGACTGCAGAAAACGCTTTACCGGCAAGATCACCGATTGCGCTAGGAGCTTTGTTGCGAATAACATCGATAGCTTTCATATATAATTGTTTTGCAATTGGCATTACTTTTGGGTCTATCCTGGTAAATAAACCCCGAACAACATCACCAAGTCCATCTCCGTAGGTTATTTCATAAACTGGTAAACGTGAATTTACTACTCTGATCATTCTGTGTCTACGGTACTTTTTGTGTATGATCATTTTATTTAATCATTCACAATGATTTAAATTATGTGTCAAGGGATTTAGTAATCTGTAATTTCATCGATAAATTCCAGATAGGTATTGATGTCCATGATACCACCGGTAAATAATCGTCGACAAATATCAGACATTTCGTTGATAATTTCATGAGAAGTATTTCCAGCGCGTTTTCCTCCTATGAGGATTTCTAGTTTATCCACGTCAGCAATGACGTTGTCAGGGCAAGCGATACGATTATTTCCTAGACCACTTCCTGTAGTAGCGCCTAAAGAATCATCACCAGGATCCCTTTCCGTACCTAGTGAAGAGCGTAATTTCTCCCGCCGTTTAGTTTCTTTTTGTTCCCTCTCTCTCTTGTCCATTTGTCTCACCATTTATATTGTTTGTTCCATCAGTTCCTTTTGTTTTATCGCCTTTTTTTATTTGATCACTTCTAAATTTTTTAGGTTCCAACATCATCCCTTGTTGTTCGATTTGCTGCAGAGGTGGAGGAAGTTGATACTGAGGAGGTTGTTGTTCTATTTGTTGCAAAGGTGGAGGTAGTTTTTGCTGTTGAGTTTCTTCTGAATAAAATCTACATATATCGTTAATATATTCATTATATACTGGGTAGCAGCAGAGAGGGTGAACCCTACAACCTTATAGAGGCGTCGATTCGATGATTTGAGGCTTCTACCAAATAGTAAAAAAAATGGCGTCTATTCCATAAAATAAGATTTCCTTATATACGCCAAACGTCGTTGTCATCCACCCTCTCTGCTGCTACAGGTTAACCAAATATTTGATCCAGTCTTTAGGACGAAAATCATTTATGATTTCACAAACAAACTAATCTCTAACACCTCCTCTTGTAGATCAATTAAATTATTTGACTGGTCGGTGAGTCGGAAATTAATTCTCGTTAACGAATTATTATGGCATCGCATGTAGACAGGATTAATTGGGTTTTCAATAGTTAGGAATCCTGGAGGAGCTATTGGTGCAAACGAATAAAGAATATATCCCTGCTGAGCTTGATTTGATTGCTCTAGATTAATTTGATAACTTCCTTCGATTGCATCACATACTAAATTGAGCGCAATCACCGTTGAAATATTTACATTATGCGGGGCAATATGCCTACCGCCACCATCTGGATCATTATTATACCTGAGGACAGTTGAATCTGGTTTTTGTAGCGCCTTGATATCGGTTTTAACAATTTTTGCTAGTTCATCAGCGTTGTATTTGGGAAACTTGAAATTACACAGATTGTCTTCTGTGATATTGTAATCGGTTAGGAATCGTTGTTTATTGTCGCTGTTGTCATTAATTATTGTTTGAATAATTAGTTCATAGATATATTCCATGTCAGATATAAGTTGATTTATTATTTCAACGTGTTTTTGCAATTTTGTTTTCCGTATTTGTTCTAGTTGTGTTTCATATAATTGTTTAATTTCATTAAAATAGCCACGGATGTCAGTTAGCGTAAATGAAATAGTAACAGATGAGTCGGCTGTTCTTTTAATGATAAAATCCCATTGCAATGTGTCTTTGTTGGTAAATATAAATCTATCGCCGATTCTTCCTTTTCTTATATCAGATAAATTATCTCGATAATTGGGATTGATTTCATGATATGATTTTACGTCCGTGGTTAAGTCGGCGGTGGATTTTTCCGGTGGTTTTTCGGGCCATCCTAACACTGTTCTTAACGAGCTGTTATATATATCTACAATGTATCCCTCTGTGCTTATTTCGATCGACGACGAGAGCGTCGGTTCATGAAGTTTAATAGCTATTTTTGATTCTTTTCCAGTGATTGATTTTATTCTACGCTGAATTGCAGCATCGATTTGCTCAATTTGGTACGACCCAATTGGTAACGAAACAGTTTCCCACGCTGGAGTGCCATCGGGTTTATTCTTATACGAGAACACCAGTGCGTTATTGGGTTGCTGACCGCCAAATGCAACAGATCTGATATTAGGCCAGCTATGATACACTCGTAATTTTGCCAGCGCGATCTCACGCACTGGAATCGGAGAAGGAAAGTTCACACTAAATTCAGGGCTCGTTGATGTTATTGATATCATGCTTGTTCGTATCGGAGTGGTATTCTCCGCGATTCGTTGAAGCAGTTGCAATTCGTTGAATTGTAGTGACACTATTGTTAACGCTGTCTTCAATTTCCAGTTTCAACATCGCGGAGTTATACAACTGGGTCATCGTGGAAAATTCAACATCGGATATGAACGAATTATCTATCGACAGCGAGATCAACTCGGATAATTTCGAGTACGCGTCAAATACCACCCGGTACCGAGCTGTATAATCACTGAGTTTTTTCTGAGAACACGATGATAATTTTTTAGTTATCGCGGTGGCGACTGCAGCAATTGTTGTTGCCGCGGAGATAGCAATTGGAACTGCAATCGGAGCCATCATGGTCACCGTCGACATAATAACCCCAGCGCTGGCCATCACACCGGATACTGAGTACACGGTGATGTCGATGATTGCTACGCTGCGTCGGTATTTTTTCATTTTTTCACGATAACGCTCAGAAAGTGATTTCAAGTTCGCGGAAAACTCTTTCACGGTGTCGAATCGATATTGCGATGACGGCGTCATCTGCGATTGTGATACCGCTGACTCCGTCAACGGGGTTATTATCGGTTCAATTGATTTCATCGACATTGTTGTTGACATTGTTGTTGACATTGTTATTTTAAACCCGCTAGTGTTTTCAATTATTCATCATCGTCAGGGTAGTAGATCAGGGGGATGTCTACTTCACCTACGAATTCTAAACACCAGGTTATATGTTTTCTAATGGTGTTATCAACCGCGATAATCTCAAATTCTTCTTCTCCCCCCGCGATAATTACTGTCGCGGTGCCACCAAAGTAGGTTTTACCTTTCACGATGATATCAAATTGCTTGTTAGAGATTAACGTCATCCTGTAGATACCATGGGGCCACTTCACGTTAGTGACTTTCAATTTAGCATTAGAGTTTCTTACCCAATCAAAGGTCCCATGATCAACCGTATACACGATATTTTTAACGCCTATGTCTGGATGCGGAATTTTTACCTTTTCAAAATCTTCTCGTAGTTTAGCAATATCGTCGATGACGTCGAGATAGGTTTTTTTTGATTTCGATATCTTTCATTATCGTTCTATCGCGTCTTTCGAAAAATAAAGTCAAAAGGAGGTCAATTTTCAAATCTTTTTGGGTGGCATAATACCTGCTGAGTTGAGAATATGTCGTCGTGATATTATGGCTTTCAGAACCCTCAAAGAAATTTTTAACCATTTCGTTTGTGAGCTTTTGTTCGTCAAGCACGCGCTTAATTTCAGCGAGATATATAACCGCGTTAAACGGGTCTCCAAAAAACTTACTAACGACGTCGTAGATAAATTTTTGTTCTTCAAGCGCGTACTTAATTTTATTGAGGTTTGGGGTTATCAACGTGTCGAGATTACTCGGTCTGATAGGGCCAAAGAACCTAACAACGGCATCATTGATTGGTTTTTGTATCAGATCGAATTTAAGGTCTACTCTATTAACATCGTTGATGACGTCGATATAGGTTTTTACGATTCCGCTTTTTTATTATTTTTTTATCATGGCCTATAAAAAATGAATTAACAAGGGCGTTAAATCCAGAATCTGTTTGGACGACATAATGCCCAACGATACGACTATATGTCGTATCGACGCTGTTACTTTCAGAACCCTTAAAGAAATTTTTAACAAACTCGTTGGTGAGTTTTTGTTCGTCAATAGCGCTTTTAACTTCAGCGAGGGTTGGGCCTGTCAACGATGTTGTTTCAGATTCACGTGTTCTCCCCAAAAATTTATCCACGATGGTATTAAGTGTTGCTTGTCTCACCATAAAACTAATAATATCTTTGAGAGTCATCGTAGATGTAGCTGGGACACCAAAGAAATTATTAGCGACGTAGGCATTGTGAGTATGCCTGATAATAAACTCGCTAATTTCAGCGAGAGTCGAGTCTGCCACAGGTGGGGATCCTAAAAACTTACTAACTACGTCGTTTGTGAGTTTTTGTACCTTCTCAAAATCTTCGCTTAGTTTAAAAATCTCGAGATAATTTGCCTTGATTTCTGAAGCAGTCATCATCCTTCCAGCTTCCTTGTTAGCGAAGAATGAATTCAACAAGTCTTTAATTTCAGCTAGAGTCATGCCAACCACAAGCGGGGTTCCAAAGAATTTATGTACGACATTTTTGCGAAAACTATTATAACCTCGTATAAGATCATTCAGCTCACGTTCGTTGGTAGCAATCTCGTTGCCGTGGGTGGTAATCTTGTTGTCATGGGTAGCAATCGCGTCGGTGATCGTAGACACAAGTGCGCCTGGTTTAAGTTCTCCACCGTTGGAATACAGCGCAATAGAGTTTTCAGCGGCGTTGCGCTGCCGTATCAAAATGTCATCCAATGACACATCACTGCTTTTCAATTTACCCTGTTTGTCTTGAAATACAACTATTTCGTTCGGGTCAACATTTACTAAATTTAACGTCTCAGCGATTTCATTTTAAATTATTTTTTTTACATCCTCGATAGAACCCACAGATGTTTTCGCGGTGGGTTCCGACATTGACAGAGATTGTCCCCAAATATTAATCATTATTGTAAAGACTCTAGTATTTTCAATTTATTGATTCTCTAAAATTACCTTGTAATTTCCCACTCGTGTATTTATTTACAACCAGATGAGGTGGTTTCCACGGAGATCCAAAGGATGTTAATGAAATCTCCGCGAGGACATTTAATACTTCACGGCCGCATATCGGTGGATCATTTAATTGTTGTGTTGGCAGCGTGGAATAAAAAATCGGAAACTCTTTGAGTTTAATCGAAGAATTTATATACCGCATAAACTCTCTTGGCGGAGCTAACCCATATGAATCGAAATAGACAATTCCACGTGGATCAATCGCGTATGCAACCCAGTGAGTTCCCGATCCGCTGCTGTTATCAAGATTGATGATACCGGTTTCAACGCTGTTTGGTTTTCTTGGTAATTGATCTCTCATAAAAACCCCTCTGAAGTTTTTTATCGCTAGTTTTTTAGCAGCATCAATTAAATCAAAATTGGACATGGGAACAATTGGGTTTTCAACTAATAAACCGTTCCTGGTATTCTTAGGCCGGATCCGTGAACGGATCTCCCGCTGTACCATGAATACGGGGTTCCTGGTAGTCTTAGACCCTTTCCCTTTTTTTATATTCTTTCCCAGTTGCCTTTTTCAACGCCATCCCTGCTGCGGTCCCAACGGCTCCCAACGCTGCCGCTTTCGCCACTGCTGGGGCAGCCGCTGCAATCAATGCTGGTATTGCAGCTAACAATGGAAATATACCACCTGATTTTATCATGTTCGCGATTGCAGCTTTTGAAAATACAATTTGAACCCCTCGCCGTTTCTTTAGCGCATCATTGAAATGTTTTATTTGACGATCCGTCAATGATATTTTATGTGTACCGCCGGACATCTGCGCTGGTTTTAACGTTATTGTTGTTCCACATTCTTTAGCGGATTTTGATCGCAATTTCTTGACCTGACCATCAGTCAGATTGACACTAACAACACTATATGTCATTTTATTGTAAAACACATTTATGCTTTCAATTGATCTAATTGGAAACTCTTCAAGTTTCATTTACATATTTTCCACTGGTGCATCAACTACTCTCATTCGTCCACCAACCCCTTCTAACAACATTGATTTATCACTGAGAATGACAGCAATCGCTCTATAATTAACGCCACCAGGAGCTATACGAGCTCTGAAGTGTATATCAACGACAGATTGCCTTGTTAAATCAAGATGCTCCAGCGAAAAGTAATAAATCGGATAGAGGCTTTTAAAATCAAGTTGCGATATTTGCAAACCAGTATCAACGTTTTGATCACGACCCATATATGACAGCATCCGATGATACACACGTGCTATGTGGTTAGTGTCGTAATCAAGCTGAATATCCTCAGATGGTTCTTGTTGTCCGTTTATTCTCAGTGAAACCTCCTTGACTCCTAACTGATCAAATATCATATGACTGCGTTCTTGGAAGCCTGATCGATTCTGATTCTGCAGCGCTATAAATATATGACGTGGAGCTGAAACGCCTTGTTTTGATGCCAAGTGCCATGTAAATGTATCAGCAACATTTTCCAGTTTGGCGTCAGTTGTTGTTGTTAGCCAACTTATCAATGATTTGCCACCTGTGTCCATAAATGAAAGTAGCCGCTCTTCTGTGGTAATTGATGGGGTCATTACTGGCATCCACAATACTATTTTACTCAAAACAACTTTACCATCAGTGGCACCAGTACGCCAAATTGCATCATTGTCATTACCTTTTCGCACTAACGCGATTGTGTGCTTGGCTCCATATATGACTTTTCTGACATTTCTGCAGAATCCAAATATGTGATGGAATCGAATCGCACATGAAAAATATCGTTCTTGTCCTTGTAACATCGCTACTCGTGTTGCAAACCCTAGATTGAAATTGCGATTAATATCTACGACATCAAAGGTACCAGCCGGTCTAGTATATCCTGCTGGTGCTGGATCAACTGCGGTATCTAGTTTTGCTTTTACCCTAGTATGATTAATGTGATCAGCGTGATCATTAATATCCTTTGCAAACATCATAGACGGACCAGCCGATCTTGTATAATCATCAGAATATCTTGCTAGCCCGATTATTGTTGTTGCAACATCAACCTCGCGGTCTATTGATTCAATTTCTTTTCCATCAATGAGATATCTTGCACTTTCAAATAACGCCATTATGCCATTGTTGACGAAACCAACTCGGATATTTGAATCATTTGCATATGGGGTATCAGCTGCAACATTGGTTACGAGTTTTCCCTCGATTTCAATAAATGCTTCACATGGCAAAAAGTATTTACTGGTATCTTGAACTTGTAGTTCAATTCGCGATCGTAGGTCGGGTTGTATTGCATGATAGGAATAGTATTGATAATCGCGGGCGGAATCGTCTTTGCGCACTGGGGCTTCCATATCAAGCGCGGGATCAGCTGTTCGTTTAAACATTGCTATTATTATTTAGTGCTTTCAATTGGAAACGCTAGCGTTTTAACTCTTTATAATCATCGTCGTTGAAAATTCTTCGAATTTCGTTTTCGTTTCAAACCACTTCCTGCTATCGCGTTCATGATAGCGCTATCTGTTACCGGTGGCGACGGAGTCACCGAAGCAGCCAACGACGCGTTTTTCATCTACTGCGTTATTTATAATTTTACTAACACTTGCAGGCATTTCCGCTGTAGACGGTAACGGTTTCTTTTTTCGTCTCACTAATGATGTTATTTTATTCTTCGCAGCTGAAAACGCTTTTCCGGCGAGATCTCCAACAGCACCAATACCCTTATCACGAATTACATCAATGGCTTTCATTGATAATTGTTTAGCTAACGGCGCCACTTTTGGGGCCATTCTTGTAAATATCCCCGCAATGGTATCACCGAGACCATCTCCGTAATATGCTCTATAAACTGGAAACCGTGAATTAACTACATAGACGGGGGTTGGTTTATCATGGTTGTAGTGTATAATCATCTTGTTATAAAACTAGTAGTTTTTTAATTAGTGATCAATCGCTAGCGTCCATAGGATTTTCATCATAACCATGCGCGTCTCTGTGATTTTCAACTAATTCAGCAATGAGTTCTCGATATACATTAATGTCCATGATACCGCCGGCAAATAATCGTCTACAGATATCAGCGGCCTCATTAATTATTTCCGGTGAGTTGTTTCCGGCTCGCTTCCCCCCGATGAAAACCTCCAGTCGTGATATATCACTTAGGATGTTACCGGGACAACTACGAAACGTCAAGACGTTTTGACCACTACCTGAAATTACTGGCGATTTAGAAAATCCCTTCCCACTACTATAATCAGGTGCTTCCTCAGATTTTTCTGAATCCGGACTTTGTAAATAACTAAAAAGATCATCATCATCTCGATCAGATGGTCCAAGCGAAGCTTGGGGTGGTAGTTGTTGTTGAGATTTTTCTTGTTTAGCAGGTGAAAAAGATATTTTTTTGCAGTTTGTTGTCGCCGTCGCTGCAGTCTTTGTGGTTTTCTTTGTGATTTTTGTTCTTCATATTGTTTATACACTATACCCACCGCATTGATATATTCAATGTATGATGCACTATCTGTCTTAATTTGACTTTTTTCAGTTTTAATTTTGTAAAATATATCAGCCCAATGTTGTATACCTCTTACATACTTGTGCTGTTCTGGTTTTAACATTTTTTTTCTGTTTTCATACGTCGTAGCAACAAGTGCAGGAAACTATGTAGGGTCAGTCTTATCAATTGTTGCTAACCCTTCTTCGTTAAATCGCGCGCGTAATTCATCTACTATTTTATCATTGGTCTTTTTCGGACCAGGTGGGGTTTTTTGTAACAACGCTGATGTCTTTTCAGTTTCCGCTGCTATCTTTTCAAGCACACCAAGAACAGGCACTTCTCGTCGCTTGCCTTCCTCAGGAATATCCCCAAATATTGCTCGTTCAGTTGCTGTTTTCACATCGCTGGTCGCCTTAGTTACCGGGGCGAACAGTTGTTCACTTGACACAGAAAAGTCAGTCTGCGCTTGTTGTCGTTGTTGAAGTTTCTCACGAAGTCTGTCTCGAACCGGTATAAACTTTTTAATTGCTGCTAGCCGCTCTCGGGCTAATCTAGTTGTAAGCGATTCACCTACCATATATTGTTTGTGAACTAAGTTTTCAAATGTGAAACTATCACAATTAAAAGATGAGTTATTAAATAATGTACTATCAAGCTAACGTATCCATCTCTGACAAGGTTAAACTGAACGACGCTATCCGCGAATGTTTCAGAAATAACATCGCTGGGGGTTTCAGAATTGTAATATCTGAGAACGGCAATGAACGATTTTTGTTAACGACGCGGCAACAACAACAACTGCGTGAAAATGGAGGCGTCGCGGTGATTACTTGCTACCACTACCAGATCATCCAGTACGCACATAACTGCATAAGCAGGCCCAAACTGCTGAGTATCCTTTCAGGAGAAAATCCCATGTGAGTGTTACAAAAAACGCTAAAAAAAATTTTTTTTTAAATTATTTACTGAAAGTCTATCACTCACGTGGTTAAGATACTGGTTTTTCCTCGTTTAACATTTGTCTAAGATCACGAACCTTAGAACTAATTTCAGCTCGTTTTTGATACTCTTGGCCGAGCTTTTGACGTATTGCTTCAACGGTGCTAAATAGCGTTATAAATACATCAATATCGTTACCGTACAAACAAGCATAGATGGACTTTTGAATTCCTTTCACGAGTCTGTACATCTTAGGTAAAACATAACGACCCTTACTCTATGTCTTCATATTCCGAGGCAATCCTGTCACAGTCGAGATCTTTAGATAATATTATCCCTCTATTTTTTAAAATTGAAATTTCAGCAATTATAGAATTTACATCTTATATTTTATAAAAATATAGATATAATACATTTTACCTCTAATTATTAGAAAGAAATGCAAAATAAATGAGATCAATTATGAGCGGTTAGGGTCTTTTCTTTTGGCTATCCATTCCAGATGCCTTTTTCTTTTGGCTATCCATTCCAGATTTCCAGATGCCTTTTTCTTTTGGCTATCCATTTGGATGCCCTTTTGTGACCCTAACACCGTTTCTATTAGCCGGTAGCCCATTCTGTGCTACCCTGTGGGGTTCCTCATGTGAATGTAGAGCTTTTGCATCAATTTATACCATTTATTTTACATCCAATTACTTTGATAAACACATAATCTCCGGCGAGGGGTCTAACTCAGCAAAGGCTGAATTAGATCTCTCAGAAGGTATATGCTTATTGGATGTTATGTGGCGTGGTAAACCAAACCAACATGGCAACCCATGAAATTAAATTCATGGTTGCATGAGTTGGAAAAAACACCAACCCACGCTACCGAGAATGCGATAGCATGAGTTACAATGTTGGTTTGGCTAAGGGGGTCCGCCCCTCCCCCCCAATTAATAGAAAAACATCTTCCGTTTCGCCATCAAATAATGTATCTGCTATGGGGACCGAACACGTAGTAGTTGATAGCTATGTTTACAAGACAAACACGCTACCATTACACCACGGAGCCGTCATATAAAATAGAGATTGTTAATATATATATCTGATTAAGAGATTTTTAAAATAGACAATTTTACTATCGTATTTAAGAAAACGAATAATAATTTAACTGTTGTAACTATCCAGAAAACAGTGAAAACATAAAATCGGAGCAGTTTAAAATATAATGTAACTATCAGTCACGCATGCCTGCGTCAGTGACTAGAAATACATTATCGATTAGATCACAAAGAGCTGTATACAGGAATTTTAACCACGCCCACCTACTTCAATGAATAGAAACCACTCGCGATGTATACATATGGTTCTTGATAATCGGAAGGATGCATTTGCTTTTATTTTCCGCACGTGGTTTATCCTGCACTCAGTGTAGCCAAGCGACAATAAAACGTTTTAGAAATTGCTAAAAAATAAAATTCTACCGAAACTATGTACAGTCACGTGCGCGCCTAGTTAACAGACGATAAATTCATTTGACGTCATAATACAAGGGAACTTAGTGAGTTGCGGCGGATTTGTCCATGGGGATTTATCTCCCTTGAATAGTTTCAGGTGTATACGAATTTTATTTTATGACTATTTTTTTTCGACAGAGCAGTTTTAATTATATTTTCTGCAACAAATCGTATTGAAGTCCCGCAAATGTCAAAGTATCTACTGGCTTCATTTATCGACTGAAAGCTTCTCTCTTGATTATTTTCTAAATCAAACGATTTGATCCCCCTAGGGCGTTTTGCATGTTTGCCAGTTCCACCTAATTTTGCATTCCGACTTTGTGAGACGGCTTGAAGATTCACAAGACAATTATCAGTCTTTACGCCATTTATGTGATCAATCACAAGGCCGTCTTCGATTAATCCGTAAAATGCTTCATAGATGGCTCTGTGACAGAGATACTTCTTCCTCCCAGCTGAAAACATCAAATACCCCATATTATTCAGATACCCAACCGGTTCTTTTAGTCTGCGGTGCCTGACAACACCATCACGGGATGCTTCGTAATTAACAAGCACTGGATGAGGTCTGAAATCTTGGCTCATTTGTATAATAATACTACTTGTCTAATTTATTATTTGCTTTAATTATAAGTCTATCAATGTAGTCTTGAGGGGTTTTGATGATTTTGTCCTTGATAAAATCAAGGTCGTTGGGGTCAATGATTCGTTTGTCATAATAGCGTTTTAGTTCCCTGTATCGTTTACCGCCGCAACTGAGACACAACTGCGATTTTCCCCTTACCCCAACCCCACATTGGAGGCATGGGAGTGGACCAAAACTTCCTCGCCGAACACTTTGTAAATGATGCCCACAGAATTCGCTTCTGCATGATTTGTTACACGGGGTTGTTGATCCAATCATAAGCCACTTGCAGTGATTCATTATACTATATTTTTCTATTTAAATACTTGTTTTAATTATAACATGGAGGAGTTCAAGAGATTATCGAAAATCAAGCCTTGGAGAAATACTAAATTCAATCTCGATAGAGTCTCTGATACACCAAAACGTCTAATCGGTGACAGAACTATACTAAGTAAAATCAAGGAGTGTTTAAATGAATTCTACCGAGACGGTGCAGCATACTGTTGGTCGACATTTCGAATTATACACGAGGATGTCAATGTACCTAACATCGATGCTACCATGAATGATGAAAGAGCAGCTGAGATAATTTCACACCTTGGCGAGCCAACGGGTGGAAATCTAAAGATGGAAATCTAAAGGATTTCAAACAGAAGTATTTTTTCAGAATAAAATTCATTATCGAAGTCGAAGGCAAATGGATTATCAGGGATAAATTTGAACCAATCCTCAAGGATAAAAAAACAATCACGCTGAGTAGAGATTCCAAACCAGGAATTCTAACTGGAATCGACAAACCATACTACGAGAGATCTTATCCTGTAACAGCAATCGTATATGGGATATACCCGCTAAATGATAAACCCGATATCGCAAAACTAGCTCCTATGAAATATTCTAGTTCACTGAATTGTGTAGCAACACGGGTAATGGAACACTTCACAAATGCATCCCGAGGAAATAAACTAACTGATCTGCGACGTAGGAAAATAACCGAATGGGAACTGACAGTGAAACAGCACGGTGCAAAGATTTCTGATATAGCTAAATTAGAAACATCATTAAGATTCCCAATATCAGTAATGACGATAACCGAAGAAGTTTTATACGAACCGAAATATAACAAAAATGGAGCTCCAATACAAATTATTGATCATAACGAACACGCGTGGACATCTGCAGTAACAATATTTCCACGAGATAGAACCGTGAGATATATCCCCGAGGAATTCGTCGGGGAGTTCGTCGGAGATGTTTTTTATAATGAGAAATTATTCGATGCTATTCATGCGTTGTGTAAAGATGATCCTGTGTCAGTGTGGTTACTTAGAAGTGATGAAGATCCCGAAATAGGATTTGATCAATTTGTAAGACCAAATGGTGAATTATATCGCGTTGAAGAATTAGATAACAGAATGAGAAAAATCGCTAATGATTTTTCACCGGAGAGTTTCCATGAAAAACTACTCACGGATAGTTTTACTATTCCATCAGTGGTAGCTCACTTCGCAAGAGAAAAAAACTCATGGCGTCCAACACGAAGTGATTTTCTCGAGGACGTTAAATTGAGTTGCGTCGAATTTAGTCATGGAGGACTGTGGAATACAAAATACTCACGTGATGGTATGATTTCAATTGATATAGCTGCGTGCTATCCAGGGAGTTTTCTTGGATATGGAGAAGCCGCTGAATACTTTAAACGATTTGGACACCCCACGCATGAAATGACTCGTGTTGCGATTAATGGGCCATTACCTGATTTTGATTTAACCGGATTCGCTCGTGTGATATCATTTGAACTCGCTACAGGGTTACATCCGTGTAGTTATGTTTGGCTTGGTAGACATATATCTGAAAAGGCCAGGATGCCAATAGTGTTACTACGATATATGATTGATTGTGAGATGTTACAATCGTTGATTGTTTCCGAAGCTATTATATGCTATCGAGCTCAGAAAGAAGTTTGGCTACCACAACCCGATCTAGATCGTATAATTAGCGAACAGCGAAAACAGTTTCCAGATTTCAGCGAGGAAGAAGTCATGAATTGGTCTAAGAAGTTATTTGAAATTAAAAAAGAACAAGCAAAAGATTTTGGACGAAGAATAATCGGTAAATTTACCCAGGGTGGAAGATACGACAATGCAAAATATTCCTCGCGGTTGATCATAGACGTCGCTGAATACGATTTTATTGTAACGGATTTAACGAAACAGGGAAAACTTGTAAATCGTAAAGACGCTTTCCTATCCGATGGAAGACGATTAGGTACGGTTGTTACCTATTGTGATGGATATATTAAACAATATACACATCTGAGAAGTTCTATGCTAGCTTATGCTTCTATCAATTTATTTTCGATGATAAATAGATTTCCTAATAACGCAGTTAGAGTAGCCACTGATTCTATTTATATCCACGAGAAATACAAATCAGATGTAGCTAAATTCACAGATCCCGAGGAAAACTGGGGACGTTGGCGATTTAAAAAGGAAAAACTACATGAGTATTGTGAATCGGCAGATGTTACCATGGATGAAAAGTACTTAAAGTGTGATAAGATTCAATCAGAATTTTCTAATGCACCACCGGTATCTGATCCAATATGTAGATACAAGACAGTTTATTTAAACGGTTGTGGTGGGTCAGGAAAGACAACTCGTGCAATTGAATTATATCGTCGGTCAAATATGATTGTGTTAACACCGACTCACAGACTCGCCAGAGAGATGATACAGCGAGGGGTAAATGCCTGTACTTATCACAGTTTCTTTCGATGGAAAGGCGATGAATGGACCCCTGATCGAATGGGCGATAAATTCATTCCTGAAATCATAATTTGGGATGAAATATGCACGGTATCGTTGAGAGTATTACAAACATTTCTCGAATGGTTGTTAAACAAAAACACAAAAGTCGTCATGTGCGGTGATCACGGCCAACCACCACCATTTCTTGGTGCATCTCCACATGAATGGCTAAAGGGTTTTGTAGACTACTATGAAGAAATTACTACTGATTATAGATCACTTGATGAACAATTACGCGAGTTCAAAACACTGATTAGATTACAGCCGGATAAAATCCAATGTGAAATAGCGCGTGAAATAATTTCAGAAACTCCCATGAATGATTTTTGGGAAACGTGGAGACCAAATGATTTGATAGTAGCAAGTAGAAAAATAGTCAGAGACACACTTCAGATGAAGTTATTTGAAACGCATAAAGAAAAATTTGCAACACTTCCAGTACCGTTGTGTTATAGGCCTTCGGATACACGAAAGCAGAATATTGAAGTTGATATTCCAGGGAAGAGTGAAAAGCAGATTCTCGTGTTAAATGATATTGTGCTGGTTGATATCAGCGTCGTTGAAGATGCATTGCGTGCTAATAAATCCCCGTGGACGCTAGGATACGCAGCGACGATACATTCTTCACAGGGATTGACTATATCGGATACAATTGTTTGGATGGTAGATAATCGCATCGAATGGTCGAATTTAGTCTATCTTGCAGTATCCAGAGTGAGGAGATTAAATCAACTTCGAAGAGTTGTTTTCGATGATGAAATCATTGGTGACGATGATGACACTACAATGGATGATGCTAGCATCATTAATAAAAAACTCTCCGGTTATAAACAACAGGATAAAAAAAATAATAGAGAATTTGACATTGATGCTAAATTAATAATTACGCTGAAACAACAACAGAATAATCACTGCGCGAGTTGCAATTGTATAATGCGTTGGCAGTATTCGGATAAAGATCCTCGCCAATTTACCGTAGACAGAAAGAATAGCAGCATTGGTCATACCAACGATAATGTTATGCTGACTTGTCTTGAGTGCAACAGACGAAGGGGTGCTAGTTAAGACCATGAGGTGGCAATTGAGTATCGTCAGGAATCACTTGTAATTGTTCGCGTGTAAACCCCCGCTGAGGGGCAGTTGAATCCAGTTTATAGATTGGAGGTCTACCAGTTGATCGTGTTATAGTAGATATCTTGTGTGCAGTAACACTCCAAATAGGATCAGTAGCCCTTTTTCTGCCACCTTCAAGCTCTCCTGGTTCGTATAAATATCTCACAGTGACATTACTACCAAGAATTGGTTCTTTGAAATCTTTTTGTGAAATTCCATGGATTTCCATTTTTGGTATGGACGCTTTCTTAATCGCGTTGACAGGTTTCATGTTAATTGTTCGAGTAATCTCGTTATTGAGCGCGGTAATCACAGCTGGTAATCTCTTAACCCATTCACGGGATCTTTTATCCTGAATAAACTCCTTCGCGTATTGATATCCAAATAACCGCTCAGCAAGAGTCCGATTAAATCGTTCAACAATTGCCTGATCGCGATGTAGCGCAGTATGCCCTCGTCTGATGGTGACATTATGATGTTTCATCGCTGAAAACACTGCATCCTGAAATTCCTTGCCAGGATCAACTTGTAACAGATTTGGCCAGCGTAGTGGGCCTCGTCGATAAATCTTTTCAAATGCAGAAGCTACTTCAGTAGCTGACTTTGTTTTTAGCGGTTCTGCTTGTTTGTATCGACTCGCAACGTCAACTACGGTTAGCGCGTATTTGTAACCGTTGTCATGTGGTAAAAACAATAAATCAGCTTGATGAACTTCATTGGGTCCGGTAACAGCAAAATGCGAAAAATTGATTTGTTTAGGCGGTGGTAGATAAATCTGCCATAGTGCCTGTTTGGATAACCAATTAGCCGCAGTAGACTTTTTCACTTTTGCGGCGTTAGCGAGTTTATTGATTGCAGCGTTACCCCTCCAGTATCCTTTTGGAGAATAATAAATAGATTCCATATTATTAATTACCAGCGCCCATCATCAATTTGCCTTTCATAGCCGATTTTACCAACCACGAAGCCAATTTTTCTTTCAAAGATTTATCAGGAATAGCATTTAACGCATGAATTAATTTCACATCTGCGAGATGCCTGTGTTGCAGATTGCTGCTTTTATATGCAACATCATGAGCATGACAGGCCTTATCAATGGCGTTTATCGGATACTCGCCGGATCTGGGTTGATTTTGATCATCAAGTCTGATATCTAATCGTGTTCCGGGGCCACAGTAGCTATATCCTGGAAGGTGCTTTTCTCCGGGTTACTTTGCCCATGGGGTTCCAGGGAGTTTTGCCAATTTGGCTGCGATATCACCTCCACGTTTTTTTTAAAAACATCTCCGAATTGTAAAATCTTTGATTTTGTAGAAATAAATCTAAATTTTTTTATACCACATTGCACGCATTTACCAGAAAGCGCTGATCGGTTATTTCTAGTTGTAATCGTCGTCAAGTCATCTGTGTCAGTACGCGTTTTACACTTCACACAATATAGATCCATGATTTATGTATAGAGATATGGATATAATTGATTTTTCAGCGACTAAAACAAGAGAACCAGTTAAGCATCATGCAGCGCTACCAAATTCTATCCGGATGATTATAATCGGGCCATCTGGATCCGGCAAGACGCAATTGTTACTCAATTTAATAATGAGATGGATAAAGTGGGATAAGTTGTATTTAATTGCCCCTAGCGTAGATGATCAACGATGTTATGAAGTGTTAAAGGATTTTAACGAGAATGCATCAGAAATTAAGGGTGAGAACGCCATTGATTTTATAACTGATATTGACGAGGCACCATCCGTGGATGACCTTGATGGGAACATTAATAATTTAGTCGTTTACGACGATGTGATGTTAGACAATCAAAAAAATCCTGCTAGGATCTTTTCCAGAGGCAGGCATAAAAACACCGACGTGATATATGTCACTCAACGATACACTCAGATTCCAAAAGTGATCAGAGATAACTGTAATATTCTTGCTGTGTTTAACGGCGTTGATACACATACGTTACGAAATATTTGGCAGACATGGTGCTCTGATATGGATTTCAATCAATTTAAAAATTTCTTTAGTAACGCTCTGTCAACCCCGTATGGATTTATAACAATAAATTTACATGATCCTCGAACACGATATCGTATCGGACTGGATCAAATATTTGGTTAACCTGTAGCAGCAGAGAGGGTGGATGACAACGACGTTTGGCGTATATAAGGAAATCTTATTTTATCGAATAGACGCCATTTTTTTAACTATTTGGTAGAAGCCTCAGATCATCGAATCGGCGCCTCTATAAGGTTGTAGGGTTCACCCTCTCTGCTGCTTGGGTCATCACTTCTAGCCTGAATATTATCGTAGTACACACGATATAGCCATTTAAAATATTTATCAGTATTTGTGTTGACATACTCAGGTTTTAAAATTTCAGATTTTCGAGAAAAACTATCATATGCAAAACGAGACAAATCCTTCTTTTAACTTTTTCTTTAAGATATTCAATAACACCTTCGTTAAATTTACTAATCAATTCAATATTTTCTCTTTCTGCTTTAGATTTAGATGCAAGTTTTTCTTTCACATCAGCTATTTCAGTGTAAATTTTATCAATATCTTGTTTAGGTTGTGCGGCAGCTATTCTAGCTGGAAGATCTTGTAAAATCTCTTGCGTTGTTTAAGCGGTTTCTTGTATTGTCCCAAGAAGAGTTTTTTTTCTGGATCAGTGATATCTCTCCATACAATTTTCTCAGTTGGTGCAGAAATAGGTTTAAATATTCTTTCTGTACCTTCTACGTAATCAACTTGTGACTCCTAGCGTTCTTGAAGTTTTCTTCGAAGCGAATCTCTCTCAAAAAATTGTTTTTGATTGCTTCCTGGCGTTCTCGAGCTTATCTATTAGAATATGCTTTTCCGATATTTGACATATTTTTATTGATATATATTAATGATTTAATTACATGTATCGATAAAATATTTAGCTAATTTGTAGCAGCACCAAGGAAGAATATTACTCAAAGTTAAAAAAAAGTTTCAGATTGATCGTTTGTCTAAATTAATAATTTTGTTTGATCTATGTACAAGATCTTTTTTATCCTCCGATTGACAATTTAATACATGGAGAGAGCAGCAGAGAGGGTCGACTACAACACTGGTTTGGGTCATCTAGGTGTAGTCATTGAACTGACTTCTATGATAGTCACCATTCGTCGATTTTCGTAAAAAAGGGTGACTTTTCGAATTAGTCTGTTCACCCTCTCTGCTGCTACAACAAATACTACTGCTACTACTACTACTACTACTACTACCACTACTACTATTATCATTTTTATTACTACTACTACTACTACTACTACTACTATTATTATTATTACTACTACTACCACTGCTACTACTACTATTATTATTATTATTACTGCTACTACTACTACTACTACTACCGCTACTACTACTATTATTATTATTACTACAACTGCTGCTACTACTACTACTGATACTATTATTATAATTATTATTATTATTATTATTACTACTACTACTATAGCTACTACTATTATTATTTTTATTACTACTACTACTACTACTACTACTGTTACTACTACTACTACAGCTATTATTATTATTACTACTACTACTGCTGCTGCTACTACCGCTACTACTATTATTATTAATATTGCTACTACTACTACTGCCCCAAGAGGCCGAGTGGTCTAAAGCGCTGTCCGTTACGGATCACTGCCATCACACCTCTGTCTGCGTAGGCTCGAGTCTAAGATTCGGCTTAATGTAGTTATGTGCGAAAGCTTGTCAGTAGCTTCTCGTTGGTCGGTGGTTCTTTCCGGGGGTTCTACAGGGTTCATCCTCCATCAATAATACTGGCCTATCGTGTGCTGAAAAATGGCTAATTTGATTAATTTAAGCAAATAACCTATTTCCATTCTGGAATGGATCATCCCTGTCATTTATAAAACAAGTATGGCCACGTGCTAGCTATCTCCTCAATAAGCCCTTTCCTGTCCCTGTGCCGTATGCCTTGGTCAAAACGGATTAAAGATTGTTCAAGTCTCTACAAAGTCTCATCTTTGCATTTAGATTTCTCTTATTCAAACTATGGTAATTATTTCTTGATTTGTTTCAGCATTCATAAGTATAGCATATGTTTGTAAGCAGAACGTACGTATTTTCAAATAAGTTATTTCATATAATACTATAACATTACTTCACGTGTCAGCATCGTAATGATACGATGTGAACGTGATATAAATATAAAACTATAAGATAAAGTCTATATTAATTTAATTGAAAAGTTACAACAATTAAAATCTAATGACGCTGTATAAAGCCCTATGTACTGTTAGAGTAAAAACAAATTAAGGAAAGATTAAATCAAATACTTGAGATCCAATTTGTAAATTGAGCTACTGGTTTACTCCAGTTTAGGACATCCTGGGACAAGTCGTGTGAATAGAATGAAAACAATGATAATGATCAACACGAAGTAATACATAGTTTAATTGCATCTACGAGTAAGAACTTATCGATTGATTGTCGTTGAGTGCATTGCAACTGTCAAGGCCTTATTGTTGATCAAAACGAGGTATACTTATCTCTACATATTTTATTTACAAGAAAGTTCTCAGTGTCTCAAATTTTTAACTGACATCAAATAAATCTCAGACAAAAATAGTTTTTGTTAAGTATGAATATAAACAATGATTATAAATGGTTATTGAGATTATTTTGATTGTGTATGTAGTATCATTCTTATACAAGTTGAAACCGGCCTGGTTTGGTTTTATGTTCATACGTTGGTACGTTGACAATATCTCATACTTGTAATATGTTTCATTTGGTTAGAAAATTTTAGGCACGATTTAAATTTTATGTCTAATACATCATTATAATAGCGTAAGTAGTTATATTGGGCCCTTTAGTGACAATGGGAAATCCATTCAAAAGGATTGTGGGGCTTGATAGCGACAAGATTTATAGCGACAATGGAAATCCCAGTCAAAAAGGTCGTGGGGCACTATAGCGACAAGGCGAAATATAACATGGTGGGTCTCTATAGCGACAAGGGAAACTTAACATGGTGGGTCTGTATAGCAACAAGGGGAATTTAACATGGTGGGTCTGTATAGCAACAAGGGGAATTTAACATGGTGTGTCTGTATAATGACAAGGGGAATTTAACATGGAGAATATTATTTGGACATGTCTAGCGACAATGGAAATTTAGGCAAAGAAAGCAAATATCTTTTCGAGGTATATGAGTGGTCCATAATACAAACCACACAATTTCCAATCAACACAAAAGGGAAAGAAAATAAAACAACACAATAAACTAACCACACAGAAGGGAGCGAAAAAATACCACAAAATATATCATCAAAAATCACACAATCTCCTATCCACACAGAAGGGGGCGGAACAATTCCACAAAATATATTATCAAACATCATACAATCTACTAACCACATAGAAGCACAGGTGCTTGACGCAAGCATGATTTGAAGAAAACAAAGAATCTAAAGGAAAAGAAACCATACAGAGTGACAAAATTACCTTAATACCTGGTTCCACCCATGACCCTCGATTTCATTCTGCAATGTCCGTATTTAAAAGCACATGACCATTCTCTATTGCTCGTTTTACTCCTGAGATATTTTTCTATTCATCAATCCATCAATGACTTTTCTACGTTATACCAAACTGAAGTTACCGCTTGGAAACGTGCGATTTTCGCTAAATTTCCTCTTGGTACAAGTGCGAGCTCATGTGACAACCGGACCGGTGTAAAAAGCTATACTAGATTATTATAGCGTTCCTAGACAGCTCTGTATGTTACGAAGGGTCTTTGGGATATCCACAAATAACAATAAATACAAATTTCTATTAAAGCTGAAAGTTGTACTTCTTTTAGAACATCGTAAACAAATTGGATAAATGTTTTTTCGTAATACTTTTAGAGCGAAGAGTCTGTGCATGTGTCAAAAGCTACGTCATATAACTTTTGTACGGATTGTAACCTTCCACTTTGGATAATGTGAAATATCATCAATTATTATCACTAAGAGCACTTAAACATAGCGGGCTTGACAGTTGTTGTTTATATAGATCCACTAAACTTCACAACTTGCTTGCGCTGTCTCATACTTTGGTCTCGGGAAGGATCGCCTTTATAGGTGTTGCAACTGTGGTAAGAGCAGGAGTCGTTGTCGCTGCTGTCGAATAAGAGTATATTTTTTCAAAATGGATCTAGTATTTTATATTTTTTTAATAAATCAAATAAAGAAATACAGTTGTTGGTAGACATCTTTGTCAGCAACAAAGTAAAAGTGACAGAGAGAATGAGACATCGTAGTCGAAATGCGTTCTTCTGAAGTACGTACGTGCCCTAGCGGCACAGTACCTTCTCAAGCACTCATAATGCAAAGCGATGCCATCTCCGCGTGGTGAAACCATGCGGCTACCATCCTACGGATGTCATGCAATCCAAAGTAACCTTCTGGGAATTTCACCGTACCTGTATCGAATTGAACTTCTGAAAGACGAATATTCGTTCCCTGTGCGCTTGCCTGAATACTGTAACTTTAAAAGTCCATTCCAAACCTTCAAAGAAAAATGACAAAAATATCTGTCTGGACCAACTCCTGAAGCAACCTCAATTCAAACTGACTTTTTCAGATTTGTATCTTCTATTTATTTTTGGGAACACACCTAAACACTATTTAAAGGTGGACCAGGGAGAATACACATCAAAACAAACTATGCAATCTACTGTTCACACACGGGCAGACGCCAAAACACAAATCTACTTATCACACGATAGAAAGAAGTCAAAGAGCATCTATATTAATAAAAATCAAAACAAACGACAGACACATTTTTTTCAAAACAAAACATTTTTACTCAAATAACAAACAACTAGCAAAACATTTTTTTTCAACTAACTAACATTTTTTAAACAAACAAACATTTTATTTTTCAATAACACAAATAAATTATTTTTGACATGGTTGACAACGTTGTGAATTAAATTGAGCTTTCCACTGTTGGAAGTCATTGGGCCATTGTTGTTCACTGCGATTCCTAGCTAAAGACAACACATAGCCATAATGGTCACAAACCATCGATTTACCTTGTCATCGTTTCCAGACGAGTGACGATCAAAATAAAGTTACTAAATGTTCTAAAGAATATCCAAGACTGCGATGACGCAGAAAATGGACACAATATTGTCCACACACCATAGAATCTGTGCCTTGTAATTTCATATTATTGAATTGTGTCGTCTGGGAATTTATTCTCACTTTTGCATATCAAATAAGAGTGTTTAAATACTTTAAACTTTTGCTATTGTAGATTACAAAGTTTTAATATATATATATATATATATATATATATATATATATATATATATATATATATATATATATAAACCAAACGTGGTTTAGATTCTGAGATTAATATTTTCAAATTCTACATTGTATGATATTTCATGGGGTAGAACTATACATAATCTCACCCATGTGATAGTCAATAGCACGCGTTACATTACATGCTTTCATTTAAACAAATATGTTAAAGAGGTAAATCAAACTAGATGGCGAGTTTATCCTTTATATTTATAACAGGGACTACTAGTGCGTTTTGTTAAATTTACCTTATCGCACTCGTGTATAAATCGACAATGGTCCTCCAGCGCGTCCTTCCAGGAAAATAAAAATAGGTGTGATCTTTTCAACAGTAAGCCTCGTCACTGCTGAAACTTGTTTTCATTTATTCAATTGCTTTTACTATCAGAACTGGTTTTTTTTTCGCGAAAAGTATTTTCTGTATAATTAGTTTCGAAAAAGAATTAACCTGATGCCATGTAAATATACCGTTTTACTGCATTTCACCTAATTCATGTAATTTTTATATTCTGAGCAGTATATGTAACAATAAAATATAGACTCTAGATGATAATAAAGCTATCTAAAATATTTACAAACACGCCATATTGAAAGGATTTATGTCCTTTACATATGCGGTACGGCTGCGTAGACATACAGGTGAGAGCAACACATACCAACGAAGGGATTATACATGACCTGAACTAAAAAACACGCCACTCTTCAGATTTCTATTTAGGTTGATCTTTTTCTTAACAACTTCCTAAGAACGGCTTACATAATAAATCCTGGATAGTTTACTGTGCAATAGCTTGGTTCTTTCAATGGTTTGATACATCCTTCCGAAAATGATTTCTCCTGCAGTCTCTCTTTAAGATCAGTTCTAAAAATGGCAATAATATCAGGTTAAAACCAAAATACAGGGCTTTTTGTTTCCCTCTTTTATATAGCAGTCACCATTCAGGCGTGTTAATGATACATCTCACTAAAACGCTATACATTTTCTTATTGACATTACAGTCTATAACACCATACTCACGTTTGTACATCTAAGTATCAGATTAAGTAGCAATTGAGTTTTACCTCTCCCAGATGGTACAGTTGTAATCATACGAATAGTATGGTAGCGCAGCAATCTGATTAACACGTTCTCGCGTTCTTTTTGCTGACAAATTAATTACATTCATGTTATTATAAATAATTTATGGATCTATAGTGTGTGAAATGCAAGACGCAAAATTGACAAAATTACTAGGGACTCCGTGGTTTTAATATACCCAGGAGAAAAACATCGGGGATATAATTACTGCGGCCCTGGAACCAGACTTGTAATCAGAATTGACAGCCAAGACCAACCATTACCATATGAATATCCTATGACGCTATTGATAAGGCATGTCACACCTATAATGTGTCTTATAAAAGTAACAATCTGCAGCACAGACATCTCGCAGAGTTGAAAATGATTAAGGCGTTAAATTCTATAACGAATAAATCTTTCAAGGAATCATTAGCTAACTGGTTAGTAAGATCTGCGATGAAGAGTAAAGTTCTATTAGGGGCTGGTAATTAATATTATGGAATATTTTTATTACTCCCCAAAAGGATACTGGAGAGATAAATCAGCTATTAATAAACTAACTGACGCAGCAAGGGTCAAAAACGTTATTCCAGCAGATTGGTTACCAAGACAGGCAATATAGAAGTAGTAGAGAGTGTGAATCGGACATCTCTAATTGAGTTTATTTTAAGCAAATAATTTTATGTCTCCTTTTGCCAAATGGAGCTTTAACGATTTTAGAGCTATTTCACACAAAAAAGAGAGAGTAAATAGATTGCTACAGAGACAAATCAAAACACCTCGTAACATCGCTGATCGTCTACACTCGGGGCTACAAAACATAATTTATCTCATTTCGTCCATCTCGTTATTAAATTAAGTAACAAATGTGTCTTGCCACTTCCAGATGGTCCAATTATAATCATGCGAATAGAATTTGGTAGCGCTGCATAATGCTTAACTGGTTCTCGTGCTTTTGTCACCGAAAAATAATTTACATTCATGTTATTATAAATAAATTATGGATCTATATTGTGTGAAATGTAGGACGCATACACCAGCAATTGACCCAACACCTACTACGACAAAAAATAACAGAGAAACTATCACTGGCAAGTGTGAACGATGCGGTATAAAATAATTTAGATTTGTTTAAAAAGAAGAGAGGTAATATTGCAGCCAAACTAGATAAATTACCAGGAACAGCATGGTCAAAATATCCAGGAGAAAAACACCTTCCAGGGTATAGTTATTTTGGACCTGGAGCCAGACTCGATATCCGACTCGATGATCAAAACCAACCCCAACCCGGTGAATATCCAATAAACGCTATTGATAACGCATGTCATGCTCATGATGTTGCTTATAAAAGCAGCAATATGCAACACAGACATATCGCAGATGTGAAATTGATTCATGCGTTAAATTCTATCACTGATAAATCCTTCGAAGAAAAGTTAGCTTCATGGTTGATAAAATCGGCGATGAAAAGTAAATTAATGATGGGTGCCGGTAATTGATAACAACATGCAATCTATTTATTATTCCCCAAGAGGATACTGGATGGGTAAATCAGCAATTGATAAACTCGCTAACGCCGCAAAAGTAAAAAATACCACCGCGGCGGATTTGTTATCTAAACAGGTGATATGGCAGATTTATCTACCGCCGCCTAAACACATTGACTTCTCGCATTTTGATGTCAGCGTCCCTAATAAGGTTCATCAAGCTGATATATTATTTCTGCCGCATGATATTGTTTACAAGTATGCGCTAACCATAGTTGATGATGCGAGTAGATACAAAGAAGCAGAGCTGCTAAAGACAAAGTCATCAACTGAAGTAGCTTCTGCGTTTGAAAGGATTTATCGACGAGGTACTCTACAGTGGCCAAATCTACTTCAGTTTGATCCTGGAAAGGAATTTCAGGGTGCAGTCTTATCAACAATGAAGCATCATAATGTCACCATCAGTAGAGGACTGCACTAGATCGCGATCAGGCAATTGTTGAACAATGATTTAATCGGACACTTGCTGAGTGATTATTTGGAGATCAATACGCGAAGGAATTTCTTCAGGATAAACGATCTCGTGAATGGGTCAAGAGATTTCCGGGTGTCATTACCGCGCTAAATAATGAGATTACTCGAACAATTAATATGAAACATAACAACGCAATTAAAAAGAAGCACATAACTGTACAAAAAGCACAAAATGACTTTTTAAAACAAAGAATACTCGGCAATGACACTGCGAGATATTTATATGAACCAGGACAGAGCTTGAAGGCGGTACAAAAAGAGCTACTTATCCTATTTGGAGTGTCACCGCACATAACATATCTAACATAACGTGATCTACGGGTAGACCAGCAATCTATAGATTGGATTCAACTGCTCCTCAGCGCGGATTTACGCGTGAACAATTGCAAGTGATACCCGAGGATATTCAATTACCGCCTCGTGGTCTTAACTAGCACCTCTGCGTCTGTTGCACTCAAGACAAGTTAACATCACATTACCTCTGGTATGACCAAGGCTGCTATCTTTTCTGTCTGATGATATAGTATATATATATATATATATATATATATATATATATATATATATAGTATATATATATATATATATATATATATATATATATATATATATATGTATATATATATATATATATATATATATATATATATATATATATATATATATATATATATATATATATATATATATATATACTTGTTACGTATATTTAATATAAGTCAGTTATATTTATTTTTATTGTTTGTTTGTCAGATTCAAATTTGACATTTTAAGTTTAAGATTTATTCATTGAGAGATGACCTGTACTTTACAAAATAAACACCAGGTGTTGACCTCATTTCTGACCTTTCTTCAGAGTTGTAAACAAGCTTTTAAAATGATTGGTTGGTTCGAAGGACATTATGGAGCTTTGTATAAACACATTTCTATTTTTAGTTGGGTCATACGTGAGTTTTTGAACGGAAATTTGTTCTAAAAGATTCTAGAAGACCACGTGACCCCTTTCTTGTTTAGGTAAAAACAGGTATATAAATTATGTTTTGAGCCAACTATTGAGTAGAATTTGGGTTTTTATAATATTAATAATTTTGTTATCTAAACCAAATATTTTTGCCGGAATTATTTACGAAAATGCTAATTTATATACTTTTTCTGCTACACGTCGTACAGAGGGCATACAAAAATCAAAATACTTGCTTGCTTCCTTCCTCTATTGAAATATTAATTTTTCGCCCTTCTCAACATTTATATATTTTACTGATCTCGCAATGTTGTGATACATTTCTGTGCGACCGCGTTTAGCATTCTCACGTTTTGTAAAGGCTTGAAGGTTTCCCAAATTATTACTTTTAGGATCTGTATCAATGTGATCAATCACAAAACAATCTTTGATCACAAAATAAAACATTCGAACACGAACCTGTGTCATAAATATATTTACCTTTCAGCATTAACTCTGAGATGCCCTGATTATGAACAACCCCCACTGTTTTATTCAAACCGGTAGTGTCTGAATACACCATCACGAGACGCTTCATATTTGCTGGTTGTTGGATGTGGTTGAAATTCTTGGCTCACTTATATATAACTAGATAACTATGTATTTGTCTAATTGATTATTTGTTTAGATTATTATTTTTTGAGATTCTAGTAATTTATTCCTCTTGGGTTTTTATGACTTTATCAGTGACGTAGTCAACAAAATTATTTCTTTGATCATGATAACGCTGAAGTTCTCTGTATCGCTTACCACCACAACTGAGACACTTGTATTTTGACTCGTACTCCAACAGCGCATCGTATAAAGAGTTTCGGACCTAAGCTTCACTCTGTCAATAATATCCTTAAAATTCGTTTCTGCACGATTTGTTACAAGTGGTTCATTATATAAAATATCTTTATTTAGATACTTGTTTTAATTATAATATGGACGAGTTCGAGAGATTATCCAAGTAAGGGTCTAATGAGTGATACAAGCATAATCGGTAAAATTCATGATGCTATGAACGAATTTAAGAGCGATGATGCATCTCACTCTTGGTCAACATTTCGAATCGACGGTAGTGTTGATGCTACCATGAGCGACAAACCAGCGAGTATAATAGCGCATCTTGAACATCGAAAGTATTTTTTTCAGAGAGAAATTTATTATATTAGCAGGAACAGGACACTTAATTATTTGTGATAAATACGATAGTCTATCCTCAAAAAAAGCCATCATGAGTCAGGATTCCAAACCAGGGATATTGACGGGAATTGACAAACCGTATTACGAGCGAGCGTATCCTGTGACCGCGGTTGTTTATGGGATTTATCCGATAAACGAAAAACGAAGTGCTGAGAAAATGAAACCTATGAAAATGTCAAAATTGACAGTCAAGAATAAATTGTGTAGCCGAACGAGTAATAGAGCATTTTACAAACGCAATGCGTGGAAATGGTCTAACAGATCTAAGACGTAGCAAGATAAACAAATGGGCTCTAGCAGTCAAGGATTCTGGTGCTACAATAAAAACAATGTGGCTGAGCTAGAAACATCATTACGATTCCCAATAGCAGTAGCAACGATAACAGGAGAATTATTATACGAATCAAAATATGAATAAAAAGTAGCTCCAACCATTATCATTGATCATCATGCACACGCGTGGACTAACGCAGCAACAATAGTTCTACGAGATAGAACCAAAAATACTTATCTAGTGATATGTTTTATTTTTTTTCGAGTTAAGTAAAAACGATCCTCTATCAGTATGGTTATTTCAGAGTTTTGAAGATGATGAGGGTAAATGTGATCAATTTGTAAGCATACCGTACGGAATCTTCACAGCGCGACGAAAGAACTTGCTGTAAAATTTTCAAAATATAATACCGAGCAATTACTAACAAACTGTTTTACAGTCCTGTCAGTTGCGGATCATTTCGCCAGAGAGAGAAATCTGTGGAAGCCAACACTATTTGAATTTCCCTCGGATGTTCAAGCTAGTGGTATAGTATACGGACACGGTTATCCAGGAAGTTTCCTCGGTTATAGAGGGTGCACTAGATATTTTAAACGATTTGGACATTCCACACACGAGATGACACGAGTTGCGATTAATGGACCACTACCCGATTTTGATCTAACCGGATTTGATCCTGTGCTATCATTCGAAATTGTAAAAGGACTTCATCCGTGCTGTTATGTTTGGTTTGGTAGACATATATCTGAAAAATAATGGGTACCAATAGTGTTATTACGATATATGATTGATTGTAAAATACTGATATCGCTGATTGTCGGTGAGTCAATTATATCATATCGAGGGCAGACTGAGGTTTGGTTATCACAACACGATACTCTTAATAAGATTATTAACGATTACAAGTAAAAATGTCCTGATCTCCACGAAGACTATATTGTTAAAAAATCCAAGGAGATTTTTGAAGCCAATACAAAAACCGCAAAGAATCTCGGTAGAAGAATAATCGGTAAATTCGCCCAAGGCGGAGCATCTGATCACAAGCGGCTTTATTCACGATTAATTCCCGATGACGCTGAATACGATTTTATAAACGCGGATGCATCAGCTAGAGATATATATGTCAGTCGTGAAAATGCTTACTTGTCCGATGGAACAAAAGTTGATACCATTCTTTATTTCATCGATGGCGAATCTCCTCAGTATAAACAGATCGTCTATGCTGGCTAATGTTTCTATCAATTTGCTATCGATGATAAATAGATTTCCTAACACCGCAGTCAAAGTCGCCACAAATTAACTTCATATAGATATCAAGCATAAAGAAACAGTGGCTCGTTTTACAAATTCTGATGGTTGTTGGTGGTCATGGAGAAAAAAATAAGAAATGTTGCACGGTTATTCTAAATCAGCAGATGTTACGATTGAAGATAATTGCATGCAAAATAATCAAATATGAGAACTATCGAGTGCAACGTCGCTATCCGATCTATATAGATATAAAACCGTTCACTTAAACGGCTGTGGCAGCTCTGGAAAAACAAAATGAGTGATCGAATTTTTCGGGCGAAGTCAGACATGATTGTGCTAACACCCACACACAGACTTGCCAGAGAGATGAAGCAACGAGGAGTAAATTCTTGCACTTATCACAGTTTCTTTCGGTATGGACTCTTGATCAAATGGGTGAGAATAATATTCCATAGATTCTTATTTGGGATGAGATATGCAACGTTCCGTTAGATGTATCAAAAATGTTTCTTGATTGGCTCGTACTCAAAAACACAGTTGTGATAATGTGTAGGGATAATGGGCAACCACCACCATTTGTTGGGTTGTCTCCACACGATTGTTTGAACAATTTTGTAGATTATTATGAAAAAATTAATACTAATCATAGAGCGCTTGATCCAGAATTTTGCGAGTTCAAGAAATTAATCAGATTACAATCAGACAAAATTCAATGTGTAATAGTACGTACAATGATTTCAGAAACCTCGTTAAATTATTTCTGGGAAGCGTAAGTATAAAAATACTCAGAGACACACTTCAACAGCGGTTGTTTCAATTACATAAAGAAATATTCGTAAGACTTCCAGTGCCATTCTGTTATAGACCAGCTGATTCACGAAGACAGAATACTGAAGTTGATTTTCCAGGACAGACTGATAAACAAAATGTCGTCTTAAATGATATTGTTCTGGTTGGTATCAGTGTTGTCGAAGACGCATTGCGCGCTGACAATCTCCCTGGACGCTCGGATACGCAATGACGATACATTCATCTCAAGGGTTAACCATCTCTGATACAATTGTTTGGATCGTAGATGATCGCATCGAGAGGTCGAATTTAATTTATCTCGCAGTGTCACGAGTTAGAAGAATAAATCAACCTCGAAGAGTCGTTCTAGATTCCAATGACACCACCATATTGTCAGCGATGATATAATGAGAAAAAAACTCACTGGTTACAAACAAAGCGACAAAATAATAATAGAAATTTTGATGTTGATGTTGAATTTATAACGATGCTAAAACAACATCAGCATATTCACTGCGCGAGCTGTAATAGTATAATGCTAAGGCAGTATTCGGATACAAATCCTCGCCAATTTGCTACAGATAGAAAAGATAGCCGTTTTGGTCATACACGAGAAAGTGTTTTGCTGACCTTTCTAGACTGTAACAGACGCAGAGGTGCTAGTTAAGTGATCGTGGCGGTAATTGTGTAGCCTCGGGTATCACTTGTAACTGTTCACGTGTAAATGCACACTGAGGAGCATTTGAATCAATTCTAAAGATTGCGGGTCTACCCGTGGATCTTGTTATGTTAGATATTTTATGTGCGGTAAACACCAAATAGGATCAGTAGCTCCTTTTTTACCACCTTCGAGTTCGCCTGGTTAATATAAATATCTCACAATTACATTATCACGTATTTTTTTGTTTTAAAAAATCATTTTGGACGAGTATATAACTTTCTTTGATCGTGTTAATAGGTTTCATGTTGATTGTTCGAGTAATTTCATTATTTAGCGCAGTTATCACACTTGGTAATCTTGCAACCCATTCACGAGAACGTTTATCTTCGATAAATTCCTTCGCGTATTGATATCCAAATTACCGCTCAGTATGTGTTGGATTAATTCGTTCAACAATTGCCTGATCGCGGTGTATTTCAGTATGTCCTCGTCTTAATGTGACATTCTGATGCTTCATTAATAATATCACTGTACCCTGAAATTCCTCGCCATGATCAACCTGTAGTAGACTTGGCCACTGCAAAGGTCCTCCTCGATAAATTCGTTAAAAAGCAGTAGCTACTTCTGATGCCGCCTTGATCAATAATTTTTCAGCTTCTTTGTATCTAATCGCATTATCAACTACAGTTAACCCATATTTGTAAGTCCGTCTTTTTACAGTGTCATGCGGCAGAAATAATATATCTGCTTGATGAATATCATTTGGATCGATGACATCAAAATGTGCAAAGTGAATTTGTTTGGGCGGTGGTAGATTAAACTGCCATATCGCCTGTCTTGATAACCATTCTTCTCCTGCGGTAACTTGTTTGATCTTTGCAGCGCTGGCGAGTTTATTAATAGCTGATTTACCCCTCCAGTATCCTCTTGGTGAATAATGAATAGATTAAAAAAAATACTAAACACCAGCACCTAATACCAGCTTACCTTTCATCGCAGATCTTACAAACCAGTTAGCTATTTATTACTTGAAAGTTTTCTTCGTAATAGAATTTAACGCATGAATCAATTTCACATGTACGATATTTCATCATGAGCATGACACGCCTTATAAATGGCGTTTATCGGATATTCTTCGGGTCTTGGTTGGTCTTGGTTATCAAGTCGGATATGGAGTCTGTTTCCAAGGCCCCAGTAATAATATCCTGTAAGATGTTTTTCTCCTGGGTATTTGGCCCATTGAGTCCCTGGGAGTTTTATCAATTACGATGCATTATCACCTGCTTGTTTGTTTCTTTAAATCATCACCCGATTTCATAGAAACAAATCTAAATTTCTTAGTACCACACTGTGCACACTTATCGTCAAGTGCTGATTCATTATTTTTTGTTGTAATTGTTGTTAAGTCGTTTGTGCTAGTACGTGTCATGCATTTCACACAATATATATATATCCATAATTGTATTTATATAACATGAATGTAATTTATTTTTCGGCGACAAGAGCACGATAACTCGTTAAGCATCATTCAGCACTACCAAATTCTATTCGTATGATTATAATTGGAACGTCTGGAAGTGGTCAATACGCAGTTGTTACTTGATATGCTAATGAGATGGTTAAATGGGACAAATTATTTGATAGCACCACCTGTAGATCATTAAAGATGTTACGATGTGCTTAAGAATTTTAACGAAAATGCGAGATCGTTAAGCGATGAAGATGTTTTTGAATTTATCACTGATAATGATGAAGCACCGAGTGTTGATTCCATTGACGGATCTATTAATAATTTAGTCGTATATGATGATGTGATGTGAGATAAACAAGCAATCCCCGCCAGGAATATTTTCTCGAGGTAGACATAAAAATACTGATGTGATTTATGTTACCCAGCGGTATACACAAATACCACAAGTAATCAGAGATAATTGTAATATTTTTATTGTGTTTAATGGAGTTGATACTCACACACTTAGAAATATTCATCAAACCTGGTGTAGCGGTGATATGGTTTATAATTTCTTTAGTCATGCTACATCAACCCCGCGTTTATACATTTATAACGATAAATTGGCATGACCCTAGATCAAGATATTGTATCGGACATGATAAAATATTCGGTTAAAACCATAGCAGCTAACATGGGCGAGACAACACATATGAATCTCGGTTTGTCAGAGGCAATTTCTGTTCGTTCACACTATTTATTTCGGGTTTGCAACAGGCCTTTGTTTAACAGATAGACACCTATAAAAGGTTGTCTGATTTGCCCACTCGTACGAAACCGAAATTGTCATTTTTTATTTTTAGTTTGTCTGATTCCCCACCCTCTAGTTTTATAGTTTTGTCTGAATAGTATGTCTGATTCACCCTCACTACTACTTTTTCTTAATAAGGTTTAAAGATAAATTACTGTATTAATTCTAGGCATCATGCTATAAAAAGTAAGAGAAACATAATTATCGGAGATTAGTACATTGTGATAATTATTGGCACGATGTCATAGGTGATTTTATTATAACGTGGAGAAATTACCATCCTCGATGAAACTATTGTCCCTGTATATTCTCCATGTTTTTTTTTTGATATTAACAATGTTTATTCCAATTAATAAATGGCAGTGATATTAAATCAAGGAGCATTATTAAAAGTTGAAGCTCTACGTTGAATAGCTATCACAAATAATTTTATTGAAGCTTTCTAAATCATATTTAAGAAAATATCTGGTCACTAGAACAGATAAATTAAAACTTATATTGGCGAAGAAAACACTCTTATGATTATAAATTCATCTTTGCCACTCTCAGCATCCTATTTATAAAGATCTGGAAAAAATAACTTATTTTTAATGAAAAACAAGAATCGTTGTCAAGTTAGTCAAAATTCGGCCAAAATTTATCAAACCTGCAAAATCTCTTTTTTGATCAATGACGTCACTTAAGATAATCTTTCAGTACATGTATTTCAGTACATGTATTTCAGTTTTAATTCCGGCACAAAATATCAGTAACAAATAATTGAGTGAATTAGTTGATGTCGGTTTAAGAATAAATCTTCAATAATCCCAATACAGTGTTAGAAAGCTAATCGGCACATTGTAATTCTAAAAACTAAAAACTAAAGTTTCTGATGATAGATTTCCAAATATATTAAAACAGGGATACATAAATGTTATCGTGGTCTAATTTATATATCAATAGTTCTCACACGTGTGGCACATCAAAATACCCTGGACTTGTATTACATGCTTTCGAAATTTCCTTCCAATTCATAAACCATGTTGAATCTGTTTAATTATGATTTTTAAACGCCTGACAAAAAAAGATAGGCCATAGCAATTCCAAAGAGAAACTCAAGGTCCTTAAGTCACAGTAAACAGATTGTTTATAAATGAGCATTATCTTAAATTATAATCTACATTTATGGACAAAGGTTTCCTATACATTATGTACGTTACAAATGACATTACAGTCAACAATCAATGACGAATATTAAAGATACAATGTAGGTATACATGCAAACTAAATAAATAAATGTGGACCATCTTAAATCTTTAATAGCTGGTAGAAACGTGCATAAATCTTCTATTGACTATTGATTTATGTAACATTTATGTAACACGTGATTTATTTAACATTTTCCAATTTGAGTAAAATCCAATTTTTCTTGATGTATGTTAGGGATTTTGTATATTCTTCTTTGCATCTGACAGTGTGCGAGTCTGTGAAACGTGTGATCTGGGTTACAAATGTAGCATAGACTTTGTTAGGATTGTACTTTTTCCAGGACTCATGGTACTGTAATGACCATGGTTAGAGTCACCGACTCGGATACAATGTTCAGTCTTTGCTTATATTAAGTTGTTTTTATAAATACGGTACATATGAATATGAATTATAATGTTCACTTACAAAGCATATTAACTATAGTTATCTCTAATGTATAGAACTATCAAACTAACAGCCAATCCTGGCAACGTATCTTAACATGTGTAACCTATTTTCGGGGTGAGAAGTTATTTCGGTAAAATGTCTTTTAGCGTCTGTCATAAAGTTTTCAGAGCGTACTATTTAGCTTATATGATACACATATTATGCTCGTGTACTATTCATATTTGTAATTTATGTAAAATACATACAAAACCATGACAAAAAATAATCCACGTATATTACTGTATCACGATGTCCGCCATTTTGGATTTGCATGAGTTTCGTATTTCAAGATTCTATTCTCTGGCATTTGCGATTATTCTCTCTAATGACAGCAGGGTACTAGTAATAAAGTAATGTGCATGTTTTAGTGATAAAATCATTACAATATCTTTGAATCGATGTATGCAATTCATGTTTTGATGTGACAATCGCTGTCGTCTGCATAAAGTGCAGCACCCGCGTCTTCTTTATTCGATTATATTATTCAAGACTTAAGTTATCATCATAAAGTTTAATTTCACATAAACGTGAGCTCATAAACTATTCTTATTCATTTCATAGACAAGCCCTACATTATCAGATTACTTTTTATAATGTAATTTATGTGTTCGTAATGTTGACATTGTATATCATACAAAAACTGTATTGTTTACAATGCAATTCACGCACACCATACAAGACACTGATTGGTTACATGGATTGTCGTACATTCTGCAATTGGCTGAATTCTCTCATGTGGTGTCTGGGGGAAGGTTATAAATAAGGGAGTGCTGTCATTGTAAACCAGACTGACGAGTACAGTCGGCGACAGAATTCAAAGTGTAAGAGAAAAGCGTCGAGTGAGTACATTTTGGATCTTTAAGAATTGCATATTATAACATCAAAAAAGCAAGAATAATAGATTTATTCCATCAAAATTAGATTGTAACAGTTGTCTCCCACCACACCTGACGGCCTCCCCCATCCAGTCTGTTATATTGCAATTACATAATCTTTTTGTTCACTATAAGTATAGTTCTTTCCTATTTATTTATTTATTTATTTATTTATTTATTTATTTATTTATTTATTTATGTTTAGAATTTAGATGATATAAACCCTCTTCCATCGCCACAACCCGAAACTTTTGACCTGTTATAACACATCACTTTCTTTTTCTATGTACAAATATATCTAGCACAATTAAGGACCAAAAGAGGCCTTACAGTACCAATGATATTGGAAAAAGGGAACCAGTCTAGAAATGTGTGAACATAAAATAAATGGGTATAGAAAAGAGTATATATGCTTTTGGCTGTTCAGGACTGGGTGATAATAAATATAAGATTTAGTAAAAAATCATATTTAGAGTGTTGACTCTAGTCATAGTTTAAGAAAATATAAAGATAATCTTATATTGTTGGAATGCCACTCCTTTTACAGACTGGCGTTGAGAAACCTGTAACTAAAAGTATCATTTTTGCACTTTTGAAAACACGTGTTTCTGTGAACATCCATACATTCCGCCAATGTTATAGGTTTCTCTGCACGGGATCTGTAATCAATGATACGTCCATACTGATAAATACAGATTTGATCATGAACATTTAGAAATTTAAAGTAAAGTTATTGAATGTCTATTATCATGGTGTTTGAATAAGTTTACTAAGGGATATGAATTAGTTCCATAAGTCATACAAAGACCTGATACATTGCACGAACCGATTGCTTCTCGATAGTTTACGTTAATTAGTAATGGATACATATTTTTATTTCATTTTTTTTACAGAGTATCGATAGGCAAGAGACAATTCTCTATTTTATGAAACACCTTCTTAGAACTGATAGATTCATATGGTCATCCGTAAATCCTAAAAGAGATGGCTAAGACTTTTCTACAAATTGTTGTCATTTTCCCATAATATATATATATATATATATATATATATATATATATATATATATATATATATATATATATATATATATATATATATATATATATATATATATATAATATCAGTTGGTCATCCGTATCTATTATCATTCCAAGGAAACATTCATCACCTGTCCTTCCTGCAACAATAGCAGTTGGTTTTGGATCAACATCTCTCTCTCCAAACGGGTACTCCTGCAGTTTCATTCTAGCTCTTTTTTGTATGGTTTCTAATTTGAAATTATGTCTAACGCTAAATTGTTGCTTTTCGGCATGTGAAATATTAGCGGAAAATGTAATTTACTCACGTGATTAAAAAAGGAAATAATTAAGGACCAACCTTTTGTTGGAAGCTTTGGCGTTTCTCGTGTTTCTCATAATCCAGCTTCAATAGCTGATTAGATATCTCATATATGAATAATACAAACTAAGCAAACACATTCAGATTTAGAAAACTCATTTGCGCTAGTCATTTTATATATAATTACGAATTTTCAAACTAAACCAGTATAAAATCTGATTGCAATAAAAAAAGGACTGTGTACACAGAAGCCTTTAAAAAATTTTACTCTTGGCAAACTAATATATAGTGGTACGATGTGTTGCCCACGTGACGCATACACATTAATAAGAATTAGCTTTCACAGAATGAGACTGGCGTCCTAATTAACCTTTAAATTATCATTAATATACATGAATAACGCTCAGATTGAATCTCTCAATTAATATTAATTTATCTGAATTACAAGTAAACAGTGAATTTGATGAGAAAAGAAAAATCATTGAAAAGCTCGAAATCATAAGAATCCTTGAAATATGATGACAGGATACTTTTTTGATGTCTCTAAATAATTGATTCCATTATAACTTACTTTGTTTCACCTCTCGTGAAGTTCAAATGCGCCCGCAAAGATTAATATAAATTTAAAACGGCTGACAATTGCTATTTTCAGAACAAGTCCATCAAACATCAACAGTTCAATGTAGAAGATCTCGGAACTAGGATTTCTAATAGAAATTGAGAAACCTGTTTTTGAACATTGTTTTACTAGCAATTAACTTTCTCTAAATTAGCATAACGTCGATGGTCATTAACAATCTGAAGACCTCCATTTTAAATTTTGTAGATGTATAAACAAATGAACGAAGAAACATACATACATAGGAACAGCTCTTGAGGGTAAATATATAAGGATGAACGAATGAATGAACGAACGAATGGGTGTACAAGACTAGGAACAAATAAGAGAATTATGAAATATATGAGAAATAAATGAAAAATAAATATGAGCCTAAAAATGTTAAACATATCACCACCAAGGTCTATTTACGCTGAAACTTCCCAGACGACACAAATATTTATTTGACTCATTGTACGTGTGCATGAGCGTGATATTCCATTTTGCTAATACTAGCGATATAAGCAATCAGAAGATCAAGAAAAGAACGTTCCAAGGATTTAAATATTTCTTGAGGAGGATTACAAACGGAAGCACATGAACAGAGTATCTAATCTCAGGTTACAGATCAAACTCCACCAAGTGCACCGTATTTAGGCATCCATACGGCAATGTGTAAAAAGCCGATTTATAATTAGACGATACAGAAAGATACAGTCGAGGAAAGGATGGATGCCTTTGATAAAGTTATTGATAGATCGGCCACGAAATCGTACATCGGATTAAAGTTAAATTACATCGTCACCAAGAAAGTATTTGAAATTTGCATGAGAGAGAGAGAAAGAGAGAGAGAGAGAGAGAGAGAGAGAGAGAGAGAGAGAGAGAGAGAGAGAGAGCAGGAAGACCTGGAAAAATCACTAGCACAAATGAGATTAGAAATAAACAAGATATACATACTAAGAGGTAAACTGTTCAACTCGGTAGAAGGAAAAGAGAGGTTGGGAGGAAACATGCAGACATTGGAGCCGGAAACCTCAGTTCAGAATCATATCAGAAATCTCAGTGTTGAGAATCTAAAAAGACAGATGGCTGAGTTTGAACAATTAACACGCGTCGATAACATCAGAATCTACAGCATGTACGACATATTAAATAGAGAAAGAGCTAAACAATGCACTGAGACAGTTGCAGCGCTTATGAAAAATAATGTTGGAGTAGACATCACCAAAACAGATATTAACATCGCATATACTCTTGGGAAATTTGGGGAAAATGCTAACTAGACCAATTATTTTCAAATCTTTATCAAGACAGAAGAAGAATGAAGTCATACGAAACCGAACAAAATAAAAAATAAACAAATGAAGGGTTCTAGGTATGTGATCACGGATACATCACAATAGCTACCGTGGACTTTACAGAAGAAATATAAATATATATATGAATCTGTGAAAAATGTATGAATGTTTCACTGCAAACTGTTTGCCGAGCTCACTAACGAATATGTTTTACAAATGTTCCTCCTAATATTGGATTAGATTAGAAAACGGCAATAAAGACTCGGCTGTCCAAGTTACATGAGCCATTATGTTTAATTTGATCCAAAATTATTATAATGATGCTGTTTTCTCCCCATTATCGTTACCAGTGCTTTATTCGATTTATTTTAACGAACTTAATTCGAATATACTGTGCTTAAAATAAGGAAAGAGCCTTGCTAAGCTTCTAAAATAACATGATTATTCCCAGTCTTGCTGGAAGTGGTGCTTTACAGCACCCCTGCCACACACACACCCTACAAAACCCCAACAAACAAACAACAAAACAAAACAAAACGAAACAAAACAAAAGACACCTAAGTTACTTGGTGCTAAGGCGATTGAGGTAAAGTGCCCTGCGCAAAGTGCATCTGACATCTGACTGATCCGATTCTAACATCTTAAAAATATACGATATTGTATTGAATAGTAGTGTATTTTTACTGTCCTAATGTATTCTAATGTATTATATGCTATGTTATGATACAGTACTGTACTGTGTTGTAATTTTATTGTAAAAATGTATTGTATTGTACTTATTGCTTAGTATATTATTATAATTAAAAATGTGAGGCTCAAAGAAAGGAATGTTATAAGAATCTAGATTATAAGATCAAATAGAAAACGTAGTTCACAAAGTAACACCATGCATAGTTTAACTATAGCGAAAGCATAAAAAATGGAGACAAAATATGCGTTACATGTAAACTATAAACATGACTTATTTCATTTTTTGAAAAAGGGTGTAGCATTGAGCCATTGAGTGCATAAAATTCACTTAAAACATGCTGACACGCCATTAATGTTAAACCAATTACAGATATAATTGTTTTTAATCTATCACATCTATCATTGGCTTTAACTTAGAACAGGATGCAATGTAAAGTAAAGACCACGCTTATTGAGTGTGAATATAAATTGGATTTGTTAGTTTCTTATTACTAAATTCTTGAAATGTTACTCAGTCATGCCCGTATTTGGTACTACCTTTACTACTGTTACACTGGGCCGCATGTGGGCACAACATCACAGCTGAAGTTGATATTTTCTCATCATTAGGGGCTTACAACTGGGAAACCAATTGGCAAGGTTAACATTGAAACCTACTATTGAAATGTACAATTTACATAGCTGATCTATACAGTTATAATTGGGATCTTATTTCCGTTATTTCAGACTTGTACCCCCAAAGTAGCCCTTGTTTAGCTTAATATGTACCCACTTTTTCCTTTAGTGGTGATCCTTGTTATATATATATATATATATATATATATATATATATATATATATATATATATATATATATATATATATATATATATATATATATATATATATATATATATATATATATGGCATTACTGACATCGATTTCCTGAGATTATAGGATTAATGATTGGATTCTCGATGTATTCTGTTGATAGTGTACATTATGTTATTTGTTCTAGAAGTTATTTTTTTTAGGCATAATCTGATTTGATTTGTTTTACAATTCTGCCTCTATTAAAACGTCTGGCAACATATGACAATTTCCAAATGTTTGTGTCGGAAGGTACTTTCGATTAACTTGCTTTGTTTGGATTTGGAGATATTGGAAAGTTTAGTACTGAAAAAGACGTGTAGACTATATATGTTACGGACAACTTAGTGTGTACTGAGTTAAGCATTTAGTTGGTACGTGGGGTACGTGAGTTGGTGGGTTAGGTCGAGAGGAAACATTGATCACCCTTAAAATATAAATATTGCGTACTTTCATAATTTTAGGGAAAAAAAAAGTAATTGTAATTTAAAAACGAAAATGGATAGCTTTTCATCGTTTAAGTTGTATTAATATGATCACATTTCACGGCCTTGTTTTTGTTGTTGTGTTTTTTGTTGTTTTTCCTTTTGATCCATTTAAAAGTCAGAATAGGTATGTTATATAACATACCAGAACTGGGTAGATAATTGCACTCGGGAACCTGGAATGTCTCCGTCGTGATCAAGCAACATTCCGTCACAACAGAATCACGCAGAGCTGATGTCATTATCAAGGCTATTGGTGACGCAGTCACTCGTGTGCTATGAACGTTTTCATCACTGAATGTCGTATGATTGCAGAGTGTATCCAGATCAAAAAGAGAAGATCTTTACATTTTAAGGGGGTCAGTGGATGTTTGGCAGGGGAGTAACTGGAACTTGTCCAGCCCCAGTAGTGTCAGTCATTGACTAAGTTAGTCCGAGTTTCCTCTGGCTTTTTCCACCCCAGTTTTTATTTGGACTTTTATGTTAGCTTCGAGGTTCCACTGTCTATCGAAAAGTTAGAATTCGCCGACACCATTTGGTCTCTGAATAGGGGTAGCCGCTTTCTAACCGGCCTAGCAAATTTCAGTAACTATTCATCGAGATATACATGCATGAAATCGATAAAAATATGATTCTTCCCCCTCAAAAATCGTATTTTTAGCATTTGTAATATCTTTAATCCACTTGCTGAGGAGACAAAATATATCGTTGCTGATATTTGACCTGGATCTACCCATTTGCATTCCAAGTCACATGACTATACAATCTTACCTTATGAGATAATACTATTAATGTATACACTACTTTCTCGCTCTACCTTTATTACTCGCTAATCAGGGATAGATTATCCACAGAGCAAAGGGTAACGGGTCAGAAAGAACCGGTACGGAAAAGGCCCGGGTTAAAAAGGCCTAGTCTAGAAAGGCCAGTAACGGGTCATAAAGAGCTGGACGTAAAAGGCCCAGGTTAAAAATGACCGTTTACAAGATTGAATAATAATAATAATAATAATAATAATAATAATAATAATAATAATAATAATAATAATAATAAGAAGAAGAAGAAGAAGAAGAAGAAAAAGAAGATGATGATGAAGAAGAAGATGATGAAGAAGAAGGAGAAGATAGCTTTACTACAAACCGCATATCTTTTAATTACTAAGTCAATGACATTTTTTTTTACATCTATTGCTAAAAGACTGAGCTCCAAACATTGATGCACTGATCAGTGAGAATGAACACCAAGACTAAAATAAAGCACTGATATCAAACATTTACATATTACACAGAGTGTAGTACCATTACAAGGAATGAATCGCGATCGCATTGTACTATTCACACTACCTTTAATTGTTTTCTATCTGAGATTAATTTAATAAGTTAGAAAACGTTGCCAATCACAACTAAGACGCGTAAACAAATATCTACGATCACAACTTTTTCCCATGCCTCCAGTCTCAACATAACTAAATCTGGCATACGATTTTAAAAGTTTTTGTGGCGATTACTGAGACAAACCTGACTAAACTAGCCCAAACGATTATCTGTAAACTTCATGTATATGATACTTGTACCTTTGTTTCTCTTCACTTATAACGTTTTATTCATCATCATTTATACTTGCTCCCACTACATATATCTTTTAGACGACTTTCCTTATATTACGTTTTCTGATATTTTTAATATCTTTAACATAAATCTTTTTTGTATCTTTCAAAATTACTCTGACTGTATCTAAGGATGAAGTTTTGAAGCTACTGGCCTTGGATAACGTACTTATATAAACGTACATATATAACAAAATCATTGCCAATTTTTTAGAAAGAAAAAAAATGTATGCATGGGCAATATTCCAAAATCCAAAGTTATTGCTTTTGGACCAACAATGAAGAGAATTTGATTGCTTTCATTTACTTTTATTACAAATGTTCAATTGCACCATACACTTCTGTAACAGTTGTCGATACTATACTGCAGTAAATTAAAATCAAAATATGTCAATATATGTAGTATTAAATCACAATGATGGAACTTTGCGTCACACGTACAGTTCCTTAATTGAACTTTTCGTTAAGCATGTATTTCCAATTTTGTATGTGATTGCTTTCTTTTCTTGAATGTCTAATAAAATCATCTGTTCTTATCAGACTTTCTGATAGCCACATATCACATCTCGAGTTGTAAAACTGTTTTAAAACATTTTGTACTCAGCTTTGTTACGTTTTGTGATTTGCACTAGGAAAACAGAGGCTTGGATATTATGAATTAACTTTTAGAGCCAATGTGTGCAATTTTGTTGTGTTGTAAGTTTTTTTGTTGCAGAAACGTGAACATGGATGTATGCATGTTTTTTATAGTTCGGTGATTATTTGCTGTTATTATTGTATAATTGTTTACTATATTTTGCTGTGAAATTTATCTGACAGTCATTATGTGTAATATGGTTGTAAATATTTTATATTAGATTTCTATATTCATGTATTAGCAATAATAGTTGTTATTATTAACACATTTATAAATCTGATATGGCATTAGCGTATGTTTGTCTTTTGTTGCTTATACTATATTTTCTTCTTTTTTGTCTTTCTATTCGCACCAGCATAACATTTTGTTATTTTTAAAAAATGTAAATAACCTCATAATTTTCTTCCAATTTTGACTTGGCATTTAGTACAACCACAGCCTATAATGCACATAATATAGCAATTGTCCATTTAGAACATAAATTTTAATCAACATGAATAAAGTACGCATACATACGTATTATCGATATGAATGCATGTGAAGAGTCAATGTCTTTGCAAATGAAATATTCATCCATCATTAGTGAATTCATCATTAATTAATCAAGACATTGCCATGACAAAGTTGACATGCATATACCACACGTGGATGACACTAATTTGAATTCAGTCTTGATATCTTATTACAAAGATATTATTGATTCGCTTTACTTATAATATTTTCTCACAAAATTATTATTTGCCTTCTTTTAACTTTCTCACATTCAGTAAATTGCATTTTTTCTTCTTTGTTTATTTTACATAGAACAAGTAGTAGCGTATTGCAATTAATTCCATGAACACTCAGGTACGATTTGTCACATACTGCACACGGCTTCTCTACTGCACATTTTTTAAATAGAAATTTCAAAGCAAAGCAAGCATTTGATAATAACGTATTAATTACTTTTAACAGGCATGATACCAGTATTTGGTAAATAATAAATAAACGAGCCTATTTGGGTCAAACCTTTTTGGACCGGGTCTTTTCGAGCCTTAGTCCGTTGTGGTCGTGGGCCTTTTTGGTACTGGTTTGTTGTAACCCGGTAGCCTGAAGGGTAATTAAACACTGGGGTACAGATATTGTATCAAGAATCGTTTCAAGGCATCAAAGTAAAGCAACCATCACTTTACTGACTAAGAACCCACATTTACTGACCAATACCTTCAATACTGACTTAATATTGGTCACTAAAACAACGTATTGATGGTATAGTGATGGTGTTGGATAGTAAATATTTAGTCATTGATAAATCCAAACGACGAAGTGATTAGTAGGTCTAGTTTAGCATTACATTTTCCTTTGGCTGATACACGGACCCGTTGTTTGGAACCTATGGATACTTTTAACATTATATGTCATGTAAGAGGTCTGGTGTATTGCTTAGAATTCTTAGATCTCAATCTGTAATAAACAAATTGGTAATCTGTACAAATTTCTTTTATTATTAAAATACTAGTGCAAAGTGGGATATAACAGCGTTAGGACGTTTGGGTAAGATATTCGTACCAATAACACCAGCATTTGTTAAGTTTTGTACAATCATAGTTTTGTCTTAGTCTTGAAATACACATTATAAGAAAACTTTCCATACATATTCCGTCAGAAAATTTTCGTAAAGAAATTCAGTCAGAAACTTCGTTAAAAATTTCCCTCTGAATTGAACCATTCCGCATATGAAGGGACGCCTAATACTTTTCAAAGTCTTTTATATTCGTCTTTTTATCATGCGATGTTACTGAACAAATTGAGACTAAAAGAGGTTGAAAGAAGGAAGAAGAAGATGAAAACATCACAGGTTATCAAATGCAAAATGTGTACTTAGTATCAGGTCAAGATAACGATTTTAGTGTCGAAATGATTGATTTCCACAATATTGTTGTTAAGATGTAACGTAATATGAAAGTAGAATGGTTTTAGTATTGTTTATCTAAAAGAAGAAGCAATGTCATTTGTGTGCCCATAACGTCTAGTTGTATAATCAAAGCTCTATTCAAAGATAACATTGAATGACGACTAGAAAAAGAAGAAACAAAGAAGGACCATCGTGTAAATTTGATCTTTTTAAAATTGAAAAGTTTGCAAGAAATTGGAAATCAAATTGACAACTTCTGAATGGTTCACTGTCATTCTGTTATTATCCTGTGTATGTCTTGATTTTATTTGTAAAGGTATGACTAAAACATTCACGCATAACTACCTTAAGATATCTCCCCTCTGTCTCTCAGACAACACATCTACGCCATGATTACCAACGCAGACATACCTTTTATCTCTCTCATACGTCATTAAACTTATATAATAATCTTAATATTAATCCTAATGGTATGTAGCATGTTGAACAAGGGACGGGTAATCTGTCAGTGTCTGTCTGTCTCTTTTTGATTATTAAGGAAGTTGGGTGTTGGATGTAAAATAAACGACGTGCTGGATAGAGGATACGTGAGCGTTGATAGTGGAAGACTGGATGGTGGATAGTAGAAAATTTGTTTTTGAAAACAAACTCTGTTAGTAAGGGTTGTTGTTGTTTGATTTAACGCAATGTTTTAGCACATGATATACTATACATGGCGGCCAGTATTAATGGTGGAGGAAGAACCCAGGAAAACCCCACTAAGAACCCCTGAGCCAGGAGAAGCTACTGACAAGCTTTCTCAAAAACCCATAGTGGCCTAATGTGAGACTAGAACCCATGCATACAGAGATGCGATAATGCGATCCGATACGGTGAGCGCTTTAGACCGATGGGCCACTCGAGACCCCCGAGTAAGGGTTGTTTTCGTGTCGATCTATCTATCTATCTATCTATCTATCTATCTATCTATCTATCTATCTATCTATCTATCTATCTATCTATCTATCTATATATATATATATATATATATATATATATATATATATATATATATATATATATAGGGCATCTGTTGTATACAATAATGCAATATTGACAATCTCTGGTATCTAAACATTTCTTGAACATATTATGCTTGCCACGTGTTAAAAAGTTTGATACAATCTAGAAGTGGAAAATAAATTTGAAATATTTGACCAAATATACAATATAAGTGGTGTTCCCATTATTCAGTCCATGAAAGCAAACTACGTTTTAATAATCGTGTTTATGGCATGTTTTATTTAAATGGAGGAGTGTATATTTCTATCCATTTGACCATTACACACACACACACACACACACACACACACACACACACACACACAACTACATACATACATACATACATACATACATACATACATACATACATACATACATACATACATACATACATACATACATACATACATACATACATACATACTATGAAATGATATGATATAATATGACATGATATGATATAATATATCAGTGTACATACTATACAAATATTTATGCATATCTTATAGAAGTAGCCATCAATACTTTATACGTGTAACCTCTAGATAAGTGATCTATCGTATTTTTAACGTCTGGATCAGTGCTAGTCAAATATTGCTTGAGAAAAACCTACCTCATTTGGCTGGCAAAATAGCTGCTTTAACAAAGAGAACTTGGCAAACCATTTAACTCACTAGCAATATATTTTATAACGATGATAGTAAACCTTTTAATAAAAAATTAAGCCTTATCTTTTGATAAGTTTTTTTTTTAACTAGCAACCTGGCCTGTTTATTAAGGAACTATAATTCGTCAATAAACCTTGATATTCAAATGGTCTTTTTACATCCCATAAAATAATTAATACCAAATCCACTCACTACTATTTCAGGCCATAAGAAAAACTGTCTATTCTTCTTATTCTTTCTCACTAGAAAGTCATTAACCTTCCTACTAACAGGAAAAGAGGATTAAAATCCAGCGAATTGTCTCATTTCTTTACCTTTTCTTATTACTAAAGCTCCCAAGAGTTTCTGGTATTAAAATATTATACCTAGATTATTCGATAAGTGCTGAAGTCGACGATGTAAAATGAATGTATTCGATGCGACTTCTCAGCTATTTTCACGTAAGAAAGCTGAACGGATTCTGTCCTCGAAGATAGCCAAGTGCTCTCTAATTCTTCAGTTTGTGTTCATCGATGACTGGGAGGCAAGGATGAGTAGATGGGCTTTCTTCTTTGTGGACAGCCCTCAAAATCCTTCCCAATATGTAAGGCTGGTTAGGTATTTCATGCTGGCTACTCAAAAACAATGTAAACACTCGTATACTTATTGTTCGGAAGTCTCAAAAGCATTTAAGATGTAGAATTTAAGAATTTAATTTTTAATATTTAATTTAAGCAAATATTAGATTATTCATGTTTTAAAATTAAATCGCAAGGTTTTGAAATATGAGCATTATAAATTATGATCCTGATTCAGTTTGAATAGAAAATTTCCAGTTTGTTGTATTTAGAGAGTTTATCATATCACATTTAAATATCTGAAAAGGAAATTTTGAAAATGTTGGAATTTTGTAAGTTTTATCTGGAGGTTTCTTATTTTCTAATAATCTTAGTTTTCGATATTGGGTTTCCTTCAGTTATGCCCTGACGGTCGGGTTTCGTTGCCCTTCTTCCTTAGATAATTTCTAGTCCTAATTTATATATACCTTTAAGGGCTTTTGAGTTATATGTTTTTTATAGTTCCTCAAAGTTAAATGTTGCTATTTCCTATTTTAAAATAAAGGTTTCTAAACAAAATCTTCCAAGTTGTGTTTTTATTTAATAACTTTGATTTTGTATCTTCATTTCCGTGAGTGGTTGTCACCATTATACTTACCCGTCTTGTTCTAGAGCTGAACTTGCAAGTAATTATTGTCTCTTTTTTCACTATGTTCTCAGTACTAGGTACTGGTTTAACTGGTTGAATTTTGTATGTCCTATAAGCTTGTTTGCTTTGTTTGTTTTTGTCGTTTTTTTATATGTCTAGCTCTCATCTAACAGGATATCGTAATCATCAGTCCTGTTTATTTATCGTCTCCATTCCATATTTGAAATACGGTATCTCAGAATTTCATACATCTTTGGTTGACACAGTTTCATGTTTTAGGTTATCGTTGTTTTGTAACATAGGTGTTTTACTCTGTGGTTGGTGAAATTTCAGCAATGTCAGACATTTCAAAATCTAACTTACAAATCTATTTTCGTTATGTTATCTGTCAGTTTCTCTTATTTCTTCTTTATATATATATATATATATATATATATATATATATATATATATATACATATATGTCGCGAAAAGAATATTACGCCTCCGTCTTCTTTGGAAGAGAATATATATTATTCTTTTCGTGACCTCGTTTACATTTTTCTTCAAATCTGTACTATGTGGCATCTCTTAGTATTTCTCAACATAATGGACACTCTTGCCGGCTCTTTGGATTGAGAAGACCAGAATGCCCAGATATTTCTATTTATTGCGATCTCATGCTGGAAATGAGGAAACGAGAGCGCTTTAGGAAAAGGTACAAGACAACCTTAAATGTAGCTTGAATGATGCGGAATCTAGCACAGAGAGCTGAAAGCCTTGGGCATGGACCGGTCTCTCTGGCGCACGCTACTCGCAAAGGCTGTCGACCTAGTGGACGATGACAACCGCCAACGCCTCATAATCACGAAAGAAAAATGACATATCGCAGCACCCCAGACCAACATGGACTTCCCAGCCAGTAACATATTATTTGCTTCCAGTTTTGGGCTAAGAAGGAACTTGCGTAGTCACCGTGGACATCAAAGAAGAAGAAGAAGAAGAAGAAGAAGAAGAAGAAGAAGAAGAAGAAGAAGAAATTTGACGTTATGTTATCAGGATTTTAGGTACATTTATCAACATGCAAACAGGACATTATGTTATCAGGATTATAGCTGCATTTATCAATATGCAAACACGACGTTATGTTATCCGGATTCTTTTAGAAAATATAATTGCATATAATGTTGAAATTTCACAAAGAAATTATGAAACGTAATATCATATACATAAAATGCTGAATGCCAATTTCTTTCAGGATTCGTTATAAAAGTTAGTACTTTAATTTAAAAGGATGCTAATAAAGCCAGCATCTTGAAAATTAGTCGATGTGAAACTATGGCAGTTTAATATTGACGTCTTTGAAGTCATTCATCCTGTGGAATTGTGGAAGATTAATATTGACATCAGTCAGCATATCTTCAATTCTTTTGATACGTGATTTAAAATCAATAACTAGTTATTTAACATCTTGATCATACTCTTTCTCCTCATTGTTTAATTATTGTATGCATCCATTGAAATTGTGCTTGTAATAACTGAATAATCACTTTTCAATTATAATTATTAAATTTTTTTTCGTGGTTTGTAGTCAAAACAGTCCTCTTCTATGAAATATATTTTTATCTTTAAGTCCTAAATATTTTTGGCATAAATACTACTTAAGTGATACTACTTATTCTGAAATCAGGAATTTGTATAAAATGTTTAATTACATGTATTTGTTATCACAGTGAAGTTATTGAAACGGGGAAATTGGATTTTGGGGTAATAATTATTTTCCTATATTTTTTTGTGTGTGAGGTGGCCATCATTCACTGGTTAGTCACGTTGGTATGGCAACTATTTTGATTAATACCACCAAAATGTTACAAACCCAAACCTGATCTAGGATGATGGATTTAAAGGCCTTTAGGCTTTTAAGCATATGCCGACTGTGTTAAGATGGACATCTTTTTTCGGATAAATATATAACAAACAAGGCTTTGCTTGCTTTTAGGCGAACAAGAACATGATAACTGGTCAAAATCAAGGTCAATCGAAAGAGATATTGGTTTCTGTAATACGATGCCCAGGCAAGTCTTAGATTAAAGTGTATACTGCGCTTGCTCAGACCAGCTGATTGATTGTGCAGGCCAGCTATTTCGTACTTTCATAAAGAGCTTTACAGGGTATGAATCAAGTTATTACTGCTATTCCTGGAAGAAGGTGATATTGCTGTGCTGGTGAAGAAAACTAGATGTTCTTACATCAAATGTTGAGAATAGAAGTCAATGAATAGAACTTTTCATGCTAATAGCGAATAGCAATGTTTAAAGTTGAGAGTGAAAAGATTCCTTTTTGGATATAAACATATGTTATCCTCCAAGACCTTGGCATTCGTCATGTTCATACTTCTTTAGTCATTATAACATCAGTAGAGCTTCTAATTAAGCTTCAAACAGACATAGTCAAGATCCATTGAATACAAGAAATCAAAGTTGCTCAAGAACAAGAAACCATATCAAAAATTATTTCATCTATTTTATACTTGAAACTTGCAATGACGGTACTACTTTTGTAATTGAAAGTTACCGTCGTATTATCGAATCAGTGGTGAAGTTTTTTCAACGAGCATTTGTGCCAAGATTGGAATTAATTTTTAAAGTATCATCGATACATTTTCCAACGACCAAATATTCATTATGATTGGCGTCAACGTTACTAACAGAAGAAATTCCGTCCATGAATATGTTCTCGGTTTCGTTCCACCAGAAGTAAGCCCTTATGTCCATCTTATGAATGCATTTCTTTTGGGTTTGATCTACATTTTTGGAATACTTGAAAATGGGATCATAATTGCAATATTTGCAAAGAACAAACATCTTCGTTCTCCAACTAACACGTTCATCATTGCTATGGCTTTAGGTGATTTCAGCCTCAGTTTCTTTGGGATACCGTTATCATCTACATCCAGCATGGCAGGACGTTGGATCTGGGGCGACACAGGCTGTATGATCGAAGGTTTTATTGTATACTTTATAGGAATGAACAATATGTATATTCTAATGGCAGTATCATTGCATCGTTATCTGATAATATCAAGACCATCGCTGGGTTCGAAAATAACTGTTAAAGTCGCCATAAAGGCCGTAATTGCTTGCGCAGCCGGTGGTTTGTTTTGGACAGTAGTGCCGTTGTTTGGCTGGTCTCGGTACACCCAGAAGGAGTTGGAACCACGTGCAGTGTCACGTGGACGGATAAGGATGCTGCCACCAACAGCTATAACATTTGCATATTCATATTCTGCTACCTGGTTCCCGTCGGTACCATGATCGTAGCCTATTATAAGCTTCTCAACACGGTATGTACAAAATGTATCGAAAGTGTATGAAACGAAAGCACAATTTAAACATAATAGTAATTACTTCAGTCTACCATGCATTTTATTTCGATCAAGGAAAATACATTCTGATGCTTATGTTCAAAATCCTTTAGAGCTGATTATCACGTACCATCGCACTCTTAATTATTATTGTTCTCAAGATTATAATAAGGGAAATTTTATAGACGTCTCTTCTCCATATCAACCTTTTCCGATAGACAGACCAGTAAATTTAACAAACGTGTCACTGACCTGTTAGCGTGGGTGAAAACGTTTCTTTTTATATGTTGTAAGGTATCCGGTTTTTTAAATTCTTACTTTTCTGACAGTTTCTCCAAAGGCAATTTACAAAAAGGGGTTTGTTTGAACTAATTCTAATATTGGTATAGCCCTATCCAAGATTATATTTTATACCTTATAATGTTATGGGTATTCTGTGGTTTGAAATGGTAGATTAAAATATTTCTGCCAGTATTTACCTCAGCAAATTCAAAATTCATTTTTCATCTAGAAACTGATATAATTACTTCCAATAAATATTTCGTTTACCTCTGCATCCTTTCTTCGTCAATAAGAGGTATAACTAAAGAACGCTCGTTGTAAGATGCAATGACATAAGGCAAACGGATCCTACGTCTAAGTCAGACAGGACATACGTTTAAGTCAGACAGGACATACTTCTAAGTCAGACAGGACATACGTCTAAGTCAGACAGGACATATGTCTAAGTCAGACAGGACATACGTCTACGTCAAACAGGGATCATAGGTTAATCAAATTTAGACGACAGAAAGATATTACATCTTCAACCTCTCTTAAGTCGGATCATTCTAATAAAATCGGTTTCAGTCAATAAATCACTTGAAAAGTTCAGGAACAGAATCGAAAAATCATGATTTATTGAAACTTTTTTAGGTCTACTTTTGACGAAATGAGTCGATATCTCTTATAATAAGATCGTAGCCAATTTTGTTTAAATCCATGAAGGCTTTTCAATTGGTATGTGTTGTAAACGAAATTTGTGCCTACTGAATGACGCATGCAAGGAAACAAAATAATTGATGCATTTTTACATGACCTATCCACATAATTTGGTGTTCCCATATAAATCGTTAAACAAGTAAATATTTTATTTTAAAAAAACGGCTTCCAAAATATCCGATGCCGTTGTGAGAAACTGTATAGAAAGGAACACTTTTTTCCTATATATTGTAAGTTTTAACATATCTCTAAGTATGTTTGAAAACATTTTAAATTCTTTTTATTGCTTTTGCGTGGTTTTCTTAATAGTTCTAAGGTGAAAGAGCGATTATGTTTTCGAGTTATTGGAAAAAACAAATTCAAGTTACGATATGTATTTAAGTTTATTTATCTGCAAGCCTGCATGGGTTGATTGTGTGTGTGTGTGTGTGTGTGTGTGTGTGTGTGTTTGTGTGTGTGTGTGTGTGTGTAAGCTATGATATAATTGGAAATGGCATATGCTTTTAACACACATATGGATGTAAATGCTAGAAAAAATTTAACTTTTGAGTAGTGTGTCACTAAAGCTTTGACATAATAATTTCGATGATCAAGAAATCGCAGGACCATTTAAATTTTTCGCATAAAGATCTGATGATTACAGATAACAGGTGTTCTGTCCCAGAACTCATTGCGCACTGCGCCATTTCAGCGTCACGTTCCAAGTCTTACCGGTTCAGCCCAAGTCTGATACCGTAGTATGTCTGGGCGGTCAGTTAGTCCTATATGAGCCTGGGTTCCATTTAATTCAAATCAATTAGTAACTCAATTGTATTGTTTTAGGTCCGAAATGTAGCAAAAAACACCCTCTTGGATAAGAATAGCCGGATGGCACGAAAAAAACTGCGGATTGAGCGAATATTGGCGAAGAGCTTTATGATAATTATAGGTAGGTATAAGAAGGCTTTATTGCAATGTTTGTTTTCGTATGGAAGTAAATTAATTTATGAGAAGATAGAATTAGAAAATGATGCAACGAAATTGTTTCGGTTGTATTAGATACTTAGAAAACATCAGATATCTCTCTAAAGGATGCAGTGGATAGAGAAATAAATAACAGCCTCCTGGCCTAAGATACTGACTTCAGATATGTTCCAGGAAGATGATCCAAGTTTGATCCAAAGCAAGGACAGCAAGCGAGACAATATATTTTGACTTTGCTTTGAAGCAAATGCCTTCTGAAAGGATAAGCTATGTTTGATCAAGCGTTATATGCATCTAAATCAAAATAACGATTAAATTATGTGCTTCTCTACCATTGAAGCTAAACGTTCATTCGTCGATGTAAATCCAGACCAGTCGCTTACATTTCCATACACTAATTCGCTTAGAATTATACAACTTAGCATGGTGTTCACTCTAGTTTATATTGATTTGAAGTGAAGGAAAACTGTTCGCACTTTTAAATAATTTTAGGGTGCACATATTATGCATTCGCTTGTCACTTCATTACTTCCATTATCGCAACCAACGAGAAGATCAGGCAATGCAAGTATCAGCTGATACCTGCCTCAACCATTACTAATGCTTACAGCGATACAAATCTGTCAGGTCGATGCTGAAGATTTATTTTCTGGTCTTTCAAACTAAATTAATTTTGTTATGCTTGTATTATTCATAGTAAGACGTGTACACGTTAGTGACTTTTACGCTGTTACTCTATGCAGAACTATTTACAAGTTTTTCTTCCAGTATCTAGGTTGAAATTCACAGTATTAACACCCAACTATAAAAATGTTTCTGTTGTTTTGGACAAAATAACGTCAAAGAACTACTATGAACTACTTGTACAAAAACTAACTCACGCTTAGGACCCGTATTCTGATCGGACAACAGAAACATCATAAGTTGTTAAATTAAATTCAAACATAAAAACAAAATGCTTCCTCTGAGAGGTATATAATCGACAGATTAAAGTGATAAAGAAAGAGACAAATATACAAAAGACAAACAATAAAATGTCATCAGTGAACGAATGTAATTCAAAATGATATCAAAGGTCGTATTTAGATAACGATGCATTAAATACATTATTTTAAACAAAAATAAGAAAGAGTAAAATAATATTACAGCTACTATGAACTATGTTATTGATGACAGTTCGAGGAATGGTAAAACGGAAATCTGCTGAATATACATGAGTATTTGGAAAGGACGTGAAAGCGAGAACATTTAAAACCTTGAAGATGATTTGCTTTTCATTATGATACTGTTCAATACTTCAACGTTTGGAAATAAAGTAGTTTCAATGGCGATTAGGCTTTACTAATTGAGGACCCTCTGATGAATATATGAAACAAGTTGAGTAAAGTCCAGATTTTGCTAGCCTCGGCTAGTAAAACCTTGTCATTATTAAAAGAGTTTCATAAATAATAATAAATCATTACCCATTTCAGATTCTTTTCATCACGTAGTTTTATTTCAGTGGAAATTATTTTCATTGGAAGAAGAACGAATAATTTTGTCAATTCTGAAAGACCTTGCAACTTTCATTTGTTGAACTAGTATTAACGTTTAAAAGTATATTATACATTTCTTACAATCTATAAGTCAAAGTTTAATTGTCCTTTCTAATAAACAGAACTTTCTACCCAAACAAAATCATTGTTCATCACAGATGATCCAATGCGTGTGATGTCGCATTGTTTGATGCAATGACCGTTAGATTGCAGTAGACGATACATGTTTACGTAATCTAATATGTCGCGTCCACAACTAAATATTAAATTGTTGCAATATTCATATAAAATAATGTTTAGTGGATGCGAAATTCCCATATTTACTGCACTGTATCGGTGACCCGATATTTGCTGTATTTGACGTGGAATATCAGACTACATAATATGTAAACAAATTTCAATTTGAGTCGTAACTGGATCACATATTTTACCTTGTAAATTTTCAATGGCTGGATAAACATCTGCGTTTAGAGACCGGTATATGTCCAATTCTTCTGTGAGCAGAGATGACTTTATCTATTTCTAGAAGTTAACATTTAAACCACGCTTGTATATAGGTTGGATTCAATGCTACAGGTGTACCGCCCACTTCATCCCCACCCTAAAACACCTGCTTTGAATTGAGCAATACCCTTAGGTTTACTTTTTTTCTCATGTCTTAGGGATTTAGGAATGTTTGACGTATTGATATGTTATACATGGTATAACAAGCCACTGTGCTGGTAAATATGTCATATTCAGACAGACGAGACCATTTTGTCTCAAATTTATTTTGTAACTCGAATCGAACAATGAACGCCAAAATGTTCATTGAAAAACAAAGTCCAATAGGTGGGGTTAAAAAATATTTCCCACGATCCAATCATTAAAAAGAATACTGTATAATAATTTGATGAGCTTACTTGGACCAATCAGATTCAAATCAAGTGATACGTTCACATGTTATAATGTGAAAAATATGAAATTGAACACACTGTAAGCAAAAGGTACCGACTTCGTGATTAATAATTACGGAGCCCCTTAAGTGACATGATGAAAATATTTTATTTCGTTATTTCGAAATAGTATTTCGTTTAAACGAAATAGTATTTCATTATTTCGAAATAGTATTTCGTTTAAACGAAATAGTATTTCGTTATTTCAAAATAGTATTTCGTTAGTTCGAAATAGTATTTCGCTTAAACGAAATATTATTGCACTATTTCGAAATAGTATTGCGTTATTTCGAAACATTATTTCGTTATTTCGAAATATTTTGTCGTTATTTGCAAATATTTCGGATTGGTTTTGAAATTACAACGGGTTTCACTTATACTTAGGCATTTTAGTACTGCTGTAATTGTAAAAATGGATAAGGACCGTTTAGCTCTGATAAACGTTTATTTTGACTTGGGTTTAAAGTATAAAGAGATTGTGTGCATTCTGGAGGAAAGACATGGATATATAATATCAGCATTAGACAGCTTGCTTGTTCATGGTTTCTACCGGCATAAAAATCCCACTGATGTGATGACTGTTGAAGAATTCATAATGCACGAACAGCGGTTTTCCGGTACCATGCACGGTTATAGATGGATGAATCATAAGCTGAAATGCAGAGGTATACGATCAAGAAAAGAAGAAGTTCGCCTTTTGATGAGAGTATTAGACCCTAAAAATGTTGACCACCGCCAATCACATCGACTTCATAGGCGTATGTACCTAGCAAAAGGTCCTAATTATATCTGGCATATGGACTCCTATGACAAGTTGCGCCCCTATGGTATTTGCATCAATGGTTGGTTTGATGGGTTTTTACGGAAAATGATATGGTTAAATGCATATTGCACAAGTAGTAACCCTCGCGTTATCGGGGGATACTATCTCGAAGCTGTTAAAGGAATTGGTGGTTGCCCCCTTATAGTTCGAGCTGACAGGAGCACAGAAAATGAATATGTTTGTAAATTCCAACGTCTCTTTCACCGGCATGGAACTGATTCATTCTGTTTTGATCGCAGTTTCATATACGTGCGCAGCACAAATAATCCAAGAATTGAAAGCTGGTGGGGCTTCATGCGCAAGGAATGTGTAGAGTTCTGTTTGTCACTCTTCGACCATATGAAAGCTTCTGGTAACTTTGACGGAGGGTATTTGGACAAGAATCTGGTACTATTTTGTTTTCTTGGTATGATACATGTACTGACACCATAATTATGTCTCTGTATGTCTGTCAGTCTCAAATACACACACACACACACACACGCACACACACACACACGCGCGCGCGAATATATATTAAATATGCTTAATTCATCGTAAGAAAACACAAGTGCCGATTACAGATGACAATGTTCAAAGAGCACACACTATGCAATATAATTAACACATAACGCTCCTTTGAGTATATTAATGCTGATTGGGAATATTTGTTTCAAAAGGCTTACCTGTACTATATATTCCAAATCATTATTACTGTTATACGAGCTTATGTCATTGATTATAATCACTCTTATATGTTAGTGTTGCGACTTGATACATCAGTTGTATATTAAACAAAGTTGTCTTACCAAATAATATCTAATTTATAGTGTTTCTTTATGCCACATCTAGGTCATATGTTCACATAACTTCTTTCTCAGCCTTTCAATTCTTTTCATCCCTATTGTCAAGTATTTAAAATGTGAATGTTAGCAGCAAAGAGGGTGAATCGGATATCTCTAATTGAGTTAGATTTTACGCAAATAATTTTAAGTTATTAACGGAGAGTTCCAGCTGCAAAGAGCTCTTTGAGATAACAGACAAACTAATGTCAAGAAACAAATGTACACCACTTCCAACGATCTTCTCTCCAATCGACCTACCAGACCAATTTGCAAATTTCTTCAATGACAAAGTTGATTCGTCGCCATACAGGTATGATGCAGAATTTCAGCGACAACCGTTAGGAGCATTTGAACCTGTTTCTATAGATTTAGTACGAACAATCGTGACGAAAAGTGAACCAAAGTCTTGTGAACTTGATCCAATTCCGACATCATTGCTGCTTGAGTGCTTAGAACCAATATTGCCTTCACTAACTGATGTTATTAATATCTCTCTCTCATCAGGGGAATTCCCATCATTTTTCAAAACTGCCATCGTAAAGCCACTGCTGAAAAAAACAATCATGGACCATAACAATTTAAAGAACTACCGCCCAGTTTCTAATCTCCCTTTCATATCAAAGATCTTAGAAAAGGTTGTTCCAACTCAACTTGTATCTCATTTGAATTCAAACAGGCTTTTTAGCAATGTACAGTCTACATATTACCCTCGCTACAGTAGGGAAACTAATCTTCTGAAAGTATTTAGTGACATTCTCTCTGCTTTGGATAGCGGAAAGATCACAGTCCTCACTCTCCTGGATTTATCTGCAGCGTTTGACACAATAGACCATGATATATTACTTCACCGTCTCCAGCATGTATTCGACATTCAGAATATAGCCTTACAGTGGTTCAAGTCCTACTTAGTGAACAGGACACAAATTATATCTGCAAATGGAATACACTCCAGCCCAGTTGACATATGTTGTGGTGTTCCACAGGGATCTGTTCTTGGACCTGTTCTCTTCATTCTGTACACTCAGCCGCTCTCACGTGTCATAAATCATCACCCAGTGTCGCACCAACTGCCACGAAAACATTTGTGTGTTCATTAGTACTTTCAAGACTGGACTATTGTAACTCAGTTCTGTCTGGTTCATCACAATATTTACTCCAGAAACTTCAAAAAGTTCAAAACACAGCTGCACGGATCATCTTTAGAGTACCTCGACCAGAGCACACCTCACCACTGCTCTATACCCATGTGTATACACCAGCTAGATCCTTGCACTCTTCTTCTGATAATCGTATACTCATTGTTTCCAAGGTGAAGACAAAGTCATATGGACAAGGTTCGTTTGCATACCAGGGCCAGGTGACGTGGAACAAATTGCTCATTGAAATTAGACACAAAGACACAGTGGTCCCTTTTAAGATTGCTCTCAAGACTCACCTGTTTCGACTTCAGGGACAAACTTAGCGACCTAATCGTGTTTTGTATGTTATATATTTTCAGCATGTTTTTATGTTTTCCAATTTCATTGTTTTAGTCATTTGTTGTTCTGTTGTGTAGTCATATCATTATTGATGGTGTAAAGCGCTTAGAGCTTTGAAAGATTAGGCGCTATACAAAGTCCTCATTATTATTATTATTGCCAAATGGAGGCTTCGCAAAAAAGTCGAAAATCTCCGTTTGCCAAACTAAAGCTTCTATCAGGATAGATAAACCGGAATTATTTCAGACAAACCAAGACTATTTTGCACAACAAAAGGCTGCTACGGAGATAGTCTCCAGACCCGGTGACGATGGCGCTGCGGAGATGAATTGTTTTAACCGAATATTTGATCAAGTCCGATACGATATCTTGATCTAGGGTCATGCAAATTTATCATTACAAATCCATGTGGGATTGACTGAGCGTGACTAAAGAAATTTCTAAAGAGATTATAATCCATATGTATTGTTGAGTAACATAAATAATGAGATTACTCGAACAATCAACATGAAACCTAACAACGCGATTCAAAAAACAGTTTATACCCGTAACACCGCAAAATGATTTTTCTAAACAACCAATACTCGGTAATGTCACTGTTAGATATTTGTATGAACCGGGTGAGCTTGAAGGTGGTACAAAGATAGCTACTGATCCTATTTGTAGTGTCAAAATATCTAGTATAACGAGATCCACGGGTAGACCAGCATTCTATAGATTAGATTCCACTCCTCCTCAGCGCGGGTTTACACGCGAACAATTACAAGTATACCCGAGGATACTCAATTACCACCGCGTGGTCTTAACTAGCACTCAAGACAAATCAACATCACATTATCTCTGGTATGACCAAGGCTGCTATATTTTCTGTCCGCGTTAAATTGACGAGGATCTTTATCCGACCAGCACCAACGCATTATACAATTACAACTCGCGCAGTGATTATTCTGTTGTTGTTTCAGCGTAATGATAAACTCAGCATCACTGTAAAATTTTCTGTTATTTTTATTTGTCTTGTTGTTTATAACCAGTGAGTTTTTTTTCTGATTATGTCATAGTTGACAATATCTCTGATTCTGGTGTCATTAGCATATAAAACAATTCTTCGAAGTTGATTTATTCTTCGTACTCTGGACACTGCTAAGTAAATTAGATTTGACCACTCGATGAAAACAATCGTATCGGATATAGTCAATCCCTGCGAAGAATGTATCGTCGCAGCGTATCCTAGCTTCCATGGGGATTTATCAGCACGCAATGCATCTTCGACGAAACCGATATCAACCAACACAAACAATATCATTTAACACTAGAATCTGCTTCTTTGACTCTGTCAAGCCAGGAATATCAACTTCGATATTTTGTCTTCGTGTATCCGTAGGTCTATAGCACAACCGCACTGGAAGTGTTGCAAATTTTTCTTTATGCGTGTTAATTAACTTCATCTTCAGTGTGTCTCTGACTATCTTTCTACTTGCCACTATCAAATCGTTTGGTCTCCACGCTTCCCAGAAATCATTTAATGGGGTTTCTAAAATTATTTCACGAGCTATTTCACTCTGGATTCTATCCGATTGTAATCTGATAAGTTTCTTAAACTAACGTAATTCATTATCAAGTGATCTATGATCATTACTAATTTCTTCATAATAGCCTACAAAAATCTTCAACAAATTATGTGGAGACAAATCAATAAATGGTGGTGGATGACCTTTATCGCCACACATTATCACTTTTGTATTCGCTAGCAATAACCACTCAAGAAACGTTTGTAATACCGGTACATCTAATGACACTGTGTATATCTCATCCCAAATAATGATTTCAGGAATATATTTCTAGCCCATTCGATCAGGAGTCCATTCGTCACCTTTCCATGGAAAGAAACTGTGATAAGTGCAAGCATTAATCCCTCGCTGTTTCATCTCTCTTGCAAGTCTGTGTGTGGGTGTTAGCACAATCATGTTTGATTTCCCTCGAAATAATTCGATCTCACGAGTCGTCTTCTCTTAGCGTCTTTCCTGACCCACCACAACCGCTTAGATAACTGGTTTTATATATACATATTGGATCGAATATCGAAGGTTCATTAGATAGTTCTGATATCTAATTATTTTTCAAGTAATTGTTTTGAATCGTAACATCTGCTGATTTAGAATAATCACACGGTATTTCCTTTTTAATTCTCCATGATCCCAGCTCTAGTCTGAATTTGTGAATTTAGGCACTGCTTCTTTATATTTTACATCTATATAAAATGAATCAGTGGCGACTCTAACCGCGGATTCAGGAAATCTATTTACCATCGAAAGTAAATTGATAGAAGCATAAGCCAGCTTAGAAGCCCTTAAATATGTGTATTGGGGATTTTCTCCATCGTTGTAAGTAATAATTGTACCGCATTTTGTTCCATTGGACAAGAAAGCGACTTTACGATTGACATATATACCCCTATATGTTGCATCTGCGATTATAAAATCGTATTCAGCACCATCTATAATTAATCGTGAAGAATGTCGATTGTGGTCGTATTTTTCACCCTGGGTGAACTTACCAATTATTCTTTTCTCCATCGTTGTAAGTAATAATTGTACCGCATTTTGTTCCATTGGACAAGAAAGCGTCTTTACGATTGACATATATACCCCTATATGTTGCATCTGCGATTATAAAATCGTATTCAGCACCATCTATAATTAATCGTGAAGAATGTCGATTGTGGTCGTATTTTTCACCCTGGGTGAACTTACCAATTATTCTTCTACAGAGATCTTTTGCTTGTTTATTTCTAACTTCAAATATGTCCTTGGACCATCTAACGATATATTCTTCGTCGAGCGAAGGAAATAGTTTTATTTTTATTTTCGCTGATTATACTATCTAGACTATCGTGTTGTGGTAACCAGACTTCCGTTTGTTTTCGATATGATATAATTGCTTCACTGACAATCAGCGATAACAGTATTTTAGAATCACTCATATACCGTAATAACACTATTGGCATCCAGTGTTTTTCAGAGATGTGTCTACCAAACCAAACATAACAGCACGGATGAAGTCCTTTAGCGATCTAGAATGATACCACACGAGCAAATCCGGTTAGATCAAAATCAAAATTTTGGATGCCCAAATCGTTTAAAGTACCCAGCGCACTCTCCATACCCGAGAAAACTCCCTGGATAACACGCGACTATATCAACCGAAATAATACTTTTTGGATCATATTTGGTATTCGATATTCCACTCTGGCCATAAGCAACACAACTTGACTCGATATCTGATTTCTCTCTCTTGCGAAATGAGCTGCAACTGATGGGATTGTAAAACAGTTTGTTAGTAATTGTTCGTAGTGTTCCGTTGAAAAATCACGAGCTAGTTTTCTCATCTCGTCGTGAAGAGCTTCAGTACGGTATATTTGGCCGTTAGGTCTTACAAATTGATTGAATTTACCCTCTTCGTTTTCAAAACTCTGAAATAACCACACTGACACAGGATCTTTTTTACTTAACTCATAAATAAAGAGTTGTGTGATTCGGAAAACTACATGTGTCTGATGGATGAGGAAGAATTCCGGTTATATCAGAATAATGCAAGGTACCGCGATGGAATTTCTTCTGACGAGGATATGTTTATATAATGGCTGAGCAAGGTTTACAAATGGCAAAAGATTTCTCTAACTTTCAGCGCCTATTAAATCTACATAATACTAAAAACATCTGACGTCAACCTTAAGCCGACAGTACAGTATTAAAGTGAAATTAGATGACGTTTAGTATGGGAAATATATTAATTTGAATATGAATGGACTAATGGAGTGAAGCAAACATGAGTCCATCAATATGTGCAAATATATATGCATTCTGATAAATGTATGCACCAGTATTTGTTCTTCTTTGGCAAGCGTTCGTTGATGGTAAGACAAACGTACATGTTTATGTGCGGTAATCGGAATGGAGATGGTTGAAAAACAATCACGTTTTTAGTTAGTACCGTCTCGTGTGCTTAAAATAAATACCGCAAACATTGAATTTGTATTAGCAGACGAGACAAAGAGATCCCTGAAAAACTCAACGAAAGCTTTTATGTCTTTTCTTTCCTTTGGTCGTTTTTTCACTCCTTCAACTGATTTTATTTCATTAAGATACCACCAAAATCTATTTTACTTTGTTCAGCTTTTAAATAGTGGCCTAGTAGTGAGAGCGTCCGCCTCGGATGCGAGAGGTCGCGGGTTGGAACTCAAGTTGAGTCATACCTAAGACTGATAAAATGGCATTAACAGCTATCTCGCTGGGCGCTCAGCATTAATATGTTAGTGTTAGGACTGGTCATCCTGGTGTCAGGATAATGTGACTGGGTGGGACATCATGCTACATGCGAAATGATGCTGCAGTGCTAGACATCACAATAAACTTGCAAACTGCAGACAACGTAGTGATATGACTGAAAATTTGTTAAAGCTACCTTAATAATCCAAATCTCTCTCTCTCTCTCTCTCTCTCTCTCTCTCACACACACACACACACACACACACACACACACACACACACATGTCTCTTACTTGACACGTTTAAAATAAATACCAAAAGGTCTAAAGTTAAAACAAACTAAATAGATAACATATCACGGGTTTAATGTTTTAGAAAAGATTGTGGGTTTAGAGATCCAAAAAGCTTGAATGGGATTTAAGACAGTTAGAGTACATTTGGTTTTACTGGTGTGTACTAGTTTACGGTACGTAAATTGACAATGCAACATTTTGACCGAGAAATTGTTTTAGTATACACTGGCATTTCCCAAAAGAAGTCCAGTGGGTGAAAGCATATAGGTAAGTATTACATTACGTTCGCCAAAGCGAATGGATTGTCAGGCCCTTATATTCGATGTTCTTTCATATTTTTTTTGAGGGGGGGGGGGTGGTGGGGGGGGGGTTGGGGGGTGGTGTGTGTGTATGTGTGTGTGTGGAGAAACGTGAGCGCATGGCCGTGTGGGTTTGGACGCTGATGATAGATGCAGTTACTAGCGGTATTGGTACGATTCACACCAATAGCGTAATTGACAAACAACTGGTGATACCCATCAATCCTAATGAAATAAAAAGAAGTTTCCACTTTCGACATTTTGTCACAAAATCAATAGAAATAAGCACAAATACATTAGCTGAACTAATCAAATTTGTTTTAATTATTAATTTTGATATGAAAACCGTAATACAGTAATTATTATTCTCCGCTTTTTGGAAGCCATCGAGAAAACGATTTCTCCTTCGACAATGGACTTGTTCCATGTCATATGGTAGATGTACAAAGTTCACTAAGAACGCCTTGATAGGGAACTACAAATTATGGCTTTTAGACCTTTTATTAAAAGGAGAAGGAGGGACCGAGGAAAGGACAAATAGGTCTCATACAAAAGACACAGTGTTCCAAGGAAACAAACTTTTCAAAGTAGTTATAGATCAAAAAGGAACTATGAAATTCTGACAAGAAGCTTCTTTCTTAGCCACATGGCAAGCAAAAGCAATTGATGTAAGTTGAGGCTCTGGCACTTTTGAATGAAAGGTAAAAAGTAACACTAATCCATTCTTTTGCACAGTACGCATTTGCCAAGAATTTATTTAACTTTTGAGTCAGTTTATAACAGTATCTATGCAGGTTGCAAAAAGCCTATGTGGCAATGAGTTACATCTAAAAAGTTACTGTTTTATGTCAGTTGCCAACTTCACTACCCTTCCTTTCTTGTGAAGGATTCACAAAAGTGAATTTACTTTTGAATCAAACTCCCAACTAGTTTCATGTATGCCTAATCAAAGGCTACATACATATTAGATGCTTGGCCAGGCTACAAAACATCGTTAATATGGAGACCAGACAGAAAGGACAACCTTAATTACAACAAAATATACATCAGAAACAGTATTTAGATAGAACAGCCATACTAAACCTCTAGTCCATACAACAATCTTAACATATAAAGCAAATATGAAGAGGCAATGAAAACTCATTGTTACAAGTACTCATCAAAACAAAAGCTGTTTGCTTATTGATTACATCAAATGTTTGAGTCTACTTTTGATGACAGACAGGAACTTAAGGAAAATAATGCTTGTAAAAGTCACATCAGTAATGTATGATATCTGTTCTAATATGAAAAGCAATATTGTACAAAATAAAATCAAAGGTTCAAGAGCAGTGATATTCTGTATCATCAAAAGCTTAATAAAAAACTTAAGGACAGTTCTCTTATCTTAAGAAACATCACAGTGTGCACACACACACACACATATGCACATGGCATGGTGGACTCTTGTGTGCCTGAAGACAGCTTGGTTGAACCTGTTAAGTTCAAAATTGTTTTCAGGTCCAACAGAATTGTTTGTTTTCACATACAATATAATTTTACCAAAATATTTAAACAGAAGTTTACAAAAATGTTTAACACTTATGTGGCTCAAAGCTATTTACACACACATACACATAATAATGCAGTATAGTTTATCAAAAATCCAACTCTTGCTACCATGGAGTGATTTGATTACATGCAAGTTGTAAAAATGGTTGATACTTTTTACCACAAAATTACAATACAATAAAATGGACGCTAAATTCTACAATTAAAAGAACAACTACACAATGTTCATGTCCATGCATTCCCTCGAATCAAGCATGCGTTCCCACTCAGATCGAAAGTCGGGATAATTTGCATATGTTGATGGTAGTTCTAACATGGGTCCACAAGTGTGGATACTGGGAAGTCTTCCTTTTCCATGACGTACAATAAACTGAATATCAATCTTATCAACACAAATTACATCTGATCGAGTCAAAAACCTGAGTAACTTTCTCAACTGCGATTTATTTCTTCCTCTAATAAATCTATGAAGAAATCCAATGGAAGCATTTTCCTCCTTTGTTCTTGGTGAAGCACAGAGCAGCTCTGTTACTTTTGGGATGGTTGGGTCAAGTCTTCCATAGAGGGTTATTGTTGATTCAGTATCTGGAAAATCAATTTGCCAAATACCTTCACGAACACCACTAATAGCATCTATGGCATATTTAGATTATTGGATTAATACTTTGTTTGCAATTTGTACAATTGTTGATGCAATCTCACTCAGCTCTGGGATTTTGTGACACTGAAAGCGGTCAAGCAGAAAAAGTAGCTCATCTCGGTCATACTGTGTTCCTCTTTCAACAGCCTCAATAACATCCTTTTCTGAATGTGAAATATATTAAAGGAATGAGTCTTTCAATAACTGTGGAGTGACACAATTTTCCCCATGTACTACTGCAATAACGAAAGCTGGAGCTAAACTTATTGGATAGTATTTGTGTTCCTTGTATCCCTTGATCAAAATTATACCTACAGCCTCCCATTCTTCTTGTCCATAGTCTTGAGATAAAACAGGTATGCGATAAACCTCACCATCTGCATTTCTCAAGAAAAATGATTCCAAAAATGCTGCATAGGCATCCCTTGATACTCCATCTGCATCATGCCCACACTCATTTACAAACTTGAACTTTAATGTTGTATTCAAAATATCAGATGCTTTAAAATATTGCAGCATTTCCTCCTGTAAATTGGAACGGTGCAGCAGAATGGTCTTAACACTTTTGTCACCTGATGCTTGTTACAGATCAATGTTTGGCTGAAACTGCTCTTGGGAATGCACTGCTGTCATCAGAAACTCATGTGAATCAAGTGTTAAGTCACTCACGTCATGATTAGGAATGATTTAAGGCAAATTATTATTGGAGCCAAAATAATGAATACTGCTTATTTCGAAACAATCCCCATGACATGTGTTATTAGAAGAGGTATTCGACTCTTATAAACCCATCATATTTTCAGCTTGGTTATTATCAGGTATCTGTAGTTCAATGGTGGACACTGTGAAGTGTCGTTTAGTAGGGGTGGGGTTCTTCCTATAGACTTGAAAGAATTATGAGGAAGTTCCCCTGGTCCGCATTCAGAATGTTTACTTCTGGACAATATATTATATATGGCTACGAGCCCCCAGTCAGCAATGCCGACAGTTAAATTAAAAGAAATACAAAGATGAAATTTAAACAACAATTTAATAAATGAAAATTTTAAAGATATTAAGCAATCAATGTCACTCTTGACCCAATGATCCCTAGATCATCATTTGATTTCAGTGTGAGGAATATTTTCCCTTCTTGAGTGTTACTCATCTAAATAAGTCTCCTTTCGTCTTTCTCTCCTTCCGATTCCTCTACTTCCGTTTCCTCTTCTATCCCTACTTCCGTTTCCTCTTCTATCTCTACTTCCGTTTCCTCTTCGACGGTATCTCTTGAGGTCACCCGAAATTCACTCGGTATCTCTCAAATTCACTCGGAATTCTTTCCACGTCATCCGGAATTTCCCCGGAATTCTCTCAACGTCACCCGAAATTTCTCAACGTCACCCGAAATTCTCTCAACGTCACCCGAAATTCTCTCAACGTCACCCGAAAGCTTCCTGTTGAAAGGTATAATGCATTAGCATATGGTGATGAATATTACCTCACACTAAGTCACTGAATTGAACCATCAGTTTAAGGCGGGACATTTTTGGTCACGCATGCGCACACATCGAAATTCCCATACGCTTCCGCCGCTTACAAAATGGCGCCATGACACAATCTCACAAAGAATTCAACATCTACCTACTGAGCCCTATCAGTATATACATACAAATATTTCAAATATCATTGTATTATAATATTGCTACTATTAGTAATATGACTATCTATATATTTATATATATGTCCTACACAAGCGTACCGAATCCACAATATTCACATTCAAATTGCAATAACGGAAATCCGTTAACTCAAAGGCAAAATATATCATTACGTAAACAAAGTGCTAGTCTACCATAATATACCTACACAAAGAATTATAATATTAATTCTTATAGCGGCTAGCAAACAAGTGCTAGTCTACCATAATATACCTACACAAAATAAGGAGTAATATAATATCATGAAGAAGATGCAACGAATTTACATCATAATCAATTGCAAGCAAAGGTACTAACGAACATCACGAAAGATGCAAAATATTAATATCATAATTAACTATTCATACTACAATACAAGTAAAATGAATATACATACGAGAATCCTTCCATTCCGCAGACGTATCAAGCAGAAATCAAACAAAATCACACTGACCTTTGAAGCTATCTTAAGATTCCCTTGATTTCTAAAATCTGAGTCTGCCACCAATTTTCGTCTGGCCGTACGGAGTTCTACTCTCTTCTCAATTCTTGTAGCAACTGACGAATTCTTACTAAACATGAGTTATTATCGCAGATTCCAATCAAGAGCCCACCCTCAGCGAATTATGATTGGATGGCGATCGACTCTGGTCAGTTGTTCGACTGTCAATAATCCGAATGTCTGTCTGTGTGTCTATCAATTGTTACAGTCTTCTTATTAGGCGCTGTCCTGTCCTTTGATGTGGTTACGTCACCCGTCCGCGATGGACACAGTCTCCTCTCCCCTCGAGAGCTAACAAAGACCATCTTACGTAAGGGGATTAGCTAACTTTTAGAACAATTTGAACATCACAGCTGGGTCAGGCAGACATACAATTTATACATGTACAAGGCCAGTCAGAATCACAAGTTATAGTTACTTATACCTACATACAAGGGGTTGGGGTAAAATCGTCACAGACACAGATGATATTGCCATTATATTGTCTTCTGCTTGAACCTGAGGAGACATCTGACCCAAATCAGACTGGTTAGGATGTATTAGTTGAGCAGAAATGTCTGGTTCTGTATTATTTCTTTCTTTGCTGTTGTTACCATTTAGGTGTCTTGTGTGTGCTGTTGTTACAACATAAAGCCTAAGAGTCTTCAGTTTTGTGGATTCATATATATCCTTCAAAGTCAGTTCATCAGACAATTTTTCACGAGTTTGATCAGCAAGATAGAAATCAGTCATCATCTTTTCCTTTCTTTGATATTGAACTGGGAAAGAAAAATTCTTTTCCTGTGGATAATATGTCAGAGACAGTTGCATCAAGGTGGACTTGAACAGCTCTTGTACCGCCACCATATGTTGACCTAACTTGCTTCTCACCACTAATACCATAAGTATTTAACCAGCCAATTTCCACTTTTCTTAGGATTTTTTTTGCATTTCTGTTACCAGCCTCAGGTGCTGCTCTCCTGAAATGCTCCTTTCTGTTCCCTGTTGCTCATAATTTGTCCAGTAATCTATATCTCAGAGATCTTTATCTATAACTGCAAAAGCTTGCAGTGTCTTCAAGAGCTCTTTGTTGTTTTACATAAGCTATTGTTGCTAAGCAATCTACATATATTGGTATATTTCTGTAGCTGTTCTACATCCATCATGGAAATCACATGTACATCTATCTGTAATAAAAGAAAAGGACAAATGAGAATATGAATTACAACATGCTTGTCGTAATGGTCTGTAGCCATATAAGTAAATTTAAACTTCAACCTTCTGCATTTTATTATATCCGTATGTTTTTTAAAGATAAGTAGTATAGCACCAATGAAGACATGGACTTGAAACGTTCGGTTCATATCGAGTGAACTATATGTGTTCAAAAGGCTTAGAATATTGATGACTAGAACACATATCCAATCTGAGCTGAAGGCATGAGTGTTAGTTCCTGTTCACAAATCTTGAACAAATTGGTTATTAATGCAGTCAACAAAGCCTTTGTTCTAGTTCTAGTTAATTATTTACTCCCTTGCAAGTTTCTCACTCAATAATGTCTTATGTTTATACTTACATAACTGTTCACACTTTTTGAATTTAATCATGAAATACAGTTCTTTTCCTTGGAATACCTCGTTTGTTACAGCACAGAGCACATTGAATTCGCCTAAAGGATGCTCTAAATGAGAATATTATCCCAAAACATAGTGCCAAGTTTGATGGTGTGTTTCACAGGTTACTTATTGTGACATGGTACATGCTCTAATAATATCCAAATTGTAGACTTTAAAATTAAAAACTCTAAAGATTGTTAAAATTTCTTCTCCCCAATGAACAATTAGATATGTTAAGTGTCACTTCATTGCAAATCCTCATCCATTTTGCAGTAATTTCCCTTGAGTAAGTCTTATTACCATATAAACATACAAAAATGGGCTTGTAATCCTTGATGACACTTTCAAAATTTTAGGCACTACTGTGAACTAGTAAGTCTATGATTATTTACATCCATAGTTTATTTGACATTTTTTAAGAAGATGGTAACCACTGATTGACCTCACTCAGATAATGTATCACTGATGTAAAACAGTCATTATGAAATATATCAATCTATAAGCCGAACAGATCAACAAATTATTTTACTCTTTGAGCCTTTCAGGTTAATGTGTTCCACTTTTAATTATTGCACTCTCTAAAACAAAACAACATTTGAAAAACACAAACATAAGAAGCTTTTTCAATCTTGTGTAACGTTATGGTATAATAAACATATTTTGTAGACTGGTACCATTGTCAACAAGTGCAAAAATGTTAATATTATGACTTTTATTTAATAGAAATACGTTGATTAAATATACCCCATCTTCTTTCATCCTTGTGATGGTGTCTTCGCTGATCTTTCTGTGTCTCAGGAATTCCTCCATTCTGTAATTGACAAATTAACACATTTCTTAAATAATGAAAGATTAATGTTAAAGTTAGTACAAAAGATAAAGATAATATGTGTCGTATTTACATAATACAAATAATCAATGGACCATATATCATACATTTATTTGAGGGAAGCACCTGCCCATAAAAGTGTTTCTATCCAATAGTGCTGTCTGAAATATCTGAAGCAAGGCTTCCATTTCCACATCATTTATGCAAAAAATGGCATATTTTAGGCAACCTCCAGTCTGTAAACAAGTTAAAGGCAAATGATGGTATAACTAGAGTTGCAAAGGTTTTATTTTTTTTAAGTCATGCAGTGCTTTTTAAGGTGAATATATCAATTACTTCACTGTATATGAAGTTATACTCTATATACATACATCAAGTTATATCCTAAATACATATATCATATTATATCATATTTGCTTATTTTGGGGACCCCGAGTGGTGTAAAGTGCTCACCGTTATGGATCATTGCCATATCACCTCTACGTGGGTTTGAGTCTCGAGCTCATCCAATGTGGGTACATGACAAAGCTTGCAAGTAGCAGCTAGCTTCTCGTGGGTAGGTGATTCTTTCCAGGGTTTTCCTGGGTTCTTCCTCCACCATTAATACTGGCTGCCATCTTGTGCCGAAAAATGGCATTAAACCCTATAACAACAAGTACTAAAATATACTTATATCATGTTATATCCTATATACATATATCAAGTTGTATCCTATATACATATATCAAGTTGTATCCTACATACATATATCATGTTACATAAATATGCAGTAATAGTGTCTAAGAAACTGTTCCCAGTGCAATACAGTAATTTAGATGCAGATTTCTGATCTGTTAAATATAGTTCACAGTGATATAATTTTGAATCGATGGGTGAAGTACTTACTTCTTAAGTACTTACATACAAAACTCCATGAATCTGCTGGGAACAGTGCATGAGAAACAGCTCAACACATAAACAGTCTACAATTAAACAAGAGGTCATAGTGGACTGATGTCATATACTTGGATAACACAGCTTAACAGTGGACCATTTTACTAAACATGTTTTTTATATCTTTGTTTTCATTTTGCTTTTAACACATTATTGCATATATCATGCCAAGAAAATTGGAGCAAAGTGCCTTTCCCATGGACAGACCAAGGCAGTTAAACATTGGTGGATAGACCCATGTAGTACTGGAAGAACACATCCTATGTAAACTATTGGTATCTTCAAAACTTGTTAAAATGTTGAGTTTACCAATTTTATTTTATCCTGATAACATTTCCTTTTAAATATAAAGCATAATTAATACGCACAGTCTCTTGCTCATACAAAAATATATAAACTTAAGATGGAGAAAATCATAACTGGAGTGTTACCAAACTTGTCCAATAGCTAAAAGATCACTTTACTTTTATGTGTTGATCAGGTAATAATCAAACTCATGCAAAATCTGTATGATATAAGACTATTTATGATGTTTGTTTGAGATAACTGTAATTTATTGTGTGTGTTTAACGGAGTTGATACTCATACGCTACGAAATATTTGGCAAACTTGGTGCTGCGGTGATATGGATCATAATCAATTTAGAAATTTCTTTAGTCGCGCTCAGTCAATCCCACATGGATTTGTCACGATAAATTTAGCAGACCCTCGAACGCGATATCGTGTGGAACTTGATAAAATATTCAGTTAAAATCGTTTACTGGATTTCGTAAAAGAATTGTTAACCCATAGCAGCAGAGAGGTTGGATTCCAACGACAATGGCGTCTTATTTTTGCCATTGGACCCCTACAAGGAACCAAATCTACCTTTTATATTGTATATTTACTACGAAGCCTCAATTTGTCAAATAGACCCTTCTATTAAATATTAACGAGAAAGAAGCCTCGTCGACGCCTAAAAAGTTGGTCTGTCCACCCTCTCTGCTGCTCAGGCTATTACACCACAACGATAACTTATATTTATTTATTGCAAAATCTACGTCTTACACAGCACTAAGCCTACACTTGACTCACCTTCGTATCTTGCAACTCAAAGACGAGACTCGTGCACAACAGTTTGCTGCGAAATCTACCTCCACCTGAAAAGACCAAAATGCAGAAGGCGATACTCTTTACGTACATTCGTTTTCAAATCTAAGTTAAATATACGATTCCAAAGAACGAAATAGTATTTGGAAATAACGAAATAGTATTTCGTTTAAACGAAATAGCGTTTCGAAAGAACGAAATACTATTTCGAAATAACGAAATTCCCACGTTTTCCTCACTGGTTTTACTGTTTATATAACAACAAACAAACTTTGATATAGTAGGTATTGTTTAAAAAGCTTTTTGTTCTCTTTTATTCTTGTGTATGATTGATTTGTGTAATTTTGTTTTCAGTGTATTCAGCATGGTCTTACTTTTGATATACATGTATAATAAACTGCTTAGCCATTTTCATATGCTGGAATTCAGAGGTAAATCGCAAAAAAGAGCCGATAACTTTTTACTCTTTTTATGTTTTGTAATTCATTGATTGAATTTCGGAATCTGGTATTGTCTACTCTGGCAAAATTAGTAGTATACTTTAAGACATATTCAGACCGATAATTCGAGCAAATAGGAGCAGTCATTTTGGTTAACTTGTGCTTTAGCCACGTACAATTTCCACAAGTACACAACATTCCGTGTAATGTCAGCTACAATATATGAAATTAACATAGATGTATGCCAACATTAGCTTCAAAGTGTATGTTACAAATACAAATTTTCAACCATACACTTGTAACTATGCTAATTCATAGTATTTGTATAGAAACACATATAAAAATAGCTCATATCCCAATGTCTGCAACATCCGGATTATCTCCGCTTTCTTCGCTGAATGCTAATTGCCGATTATGCTCCGCACTGCATTAAACCAGCTGAAGGGGATTCGTTCATAATGACATTAAAACTATACCCACTAACGGAAGCGGTGTGGATATATAAAAGATCTTCATGTGAACTGGTCGGTTGCTTCCTCAATTGGTGCTTTTACTAACTTTATTGTTGTTATTCTTATTTCGCATGAATTTAACATGAATAGTTATCCATTCAGAAGGAACAGCCAAAAGGAAGGAATGTCTAGTCTAATAATGTGGACGCATGTGCTTTCGTCACAGCCAGCACATTACAATTCCATGCATTATACTCTTTTAATAATAATCAAATGATATATTATCTAATATATATATTATACTCATTAAATACTCTGATAATTCACTATAATAATGCATATATTATATTCTTTAAATACTACAATGATTTATCTAGTATACTCATTAAATGTTCTAATGATATATCTAGTATACTCATTAAATGTTCTAATGATTTATCTACTATACTCATTAAATGTTCAAATGATTTATCTAGTATACTCATTAAATGTTGTAAATATATGTTCCAATGATTTATCTAGTATACTCATTAAATGTTGTAATTATATGTTCTCATGATTTATCTAGTATACTCATTAAATGTTCTAATGCTTTATCTAGTAAACTCATTAAATGTTCTAATGATTTATGTAGTATACTCATCATGCATGACATGTAACAAGCTAGAGATGAATGATGATTAAACTGTGGCTATTCTGATCACATCGCAAAGACTTTCTCATTCACATCCTTTACCTCAGACAATAAATATCAGCAACACCAACATTAAATTCTCACAGTCAGTACGGAATCTAGGCGTTACTCTAGACAGTACTCTCATATTGCACCAACATGTCATGAACATCTGCAGGGCTGCATGTCTTGAATTGAGACGCATCAGTTCCATTCGTAAATATCTTTCATTTGATGCCAAAAAAACACTTGTGTGTTCATTAGTACTTTCAAGACTAGACTATTGTAACTCAATTCTGTCTGGTTCATCGAACTATTTACTCCAGAAACTTCAAAAAGTTAAAAACACAGCTATAGAGTACCTCGATCAGAGCACACCTCACCACTGCTCAATACCCTACACTGGCTATCAATTCGATACAGAATCAAACACAAAATTTATTCTCTGTGCTATATTTCAATGACAGACTCCAGTCCAACATACCTATCCAGCCTCATCCATGTGTATACACCAGCTAGATCCTTACGCTCTTCTTCTGATAATCGTATACTCATTGTTCCCAAGGTGAAAACAAAGTCATATGGACAACGTTCGTTTGCATATCAGGGCCCGGTGACGCAGAACGAATTGCCCACTGAAATTAGACACAAAGACACAGTGGTTCCTTTTAAGAATGCTCTCAAGACTCACCTGTTTCGACTGCTGGGACAACCTTAGCGACCTAATCATGTTTTGTATCTTATATGTTTTCAGCATATTTTTATGTTTTCCAATTTCATTGTTGTTTTCATTTGTCGTTTTGTAGTGTAGTCATATCATTATTGATGGTGTAAAACGCTTAGAGCTTTGAAAGATTAGGCGCTATACAAAGTCCTCATTATTATTATTATTATTTTTATTTTTATTATTATTATTATTATTATTATTATTATTATTATTATTATTATTAATGCTCTAATGATTTATCTAGTATGCTCATAAAATGTTCTAATGATTTATCTAGTATACTCATCAAGTATTCTTCTTCTTCTTCTTCTTATTATTATTATTATTAATAATAATAGTAGTAGTAGTAGTAGTAGTAGTTATAGTAGTAGTATTTATGAACAACTGTAATAATGTCGAAATTATAGTCCCGACGGTGCATGTTATATATACTGGATCTAATGATTTATCTAGTATTCTCATTAAATACTCTATTGATTTATCTAGTATACTCGTGAAATGTTCCAATGATTTATCTAGCATACTCATTAATGCTCTAATGATTTATCTAGTACTCGCATTAAATGCTCTATTGATTTATCTAGTATTCTCATTAAATTCTCTAATGATTTATCTAGTATACTCATGAAATATTCTAATGATTTATCTTGTATACTCATTAATGCTCTAATGATTTATCTAGTATGCTCATAAAATGCTCTAATGATTTATTTAGTCATCATCTTCTTCTTCTTCTTCTTCTTCTTCTTCTTCTTCTTCTTCTTCTTCTTCTTCTTCTTATTGTTATTATTATTATTATTATTATTATTATTATTATTATTATTAGTAGTAGTAGTAGTAGTAGTAGTAGTAGTATTTATGAACAACTGAAATAATTTCGAAATTATAGTCCCGACGGTGCATGTTGTATATATTATTATAGCCAGTTTTTAAAAAACTGTACGTTATGATTTTTAACTTTAGTCCACAACGGGTAGAAACATTCACTCGCCTATGTTTCAAACATTAGATGATCTGACCTTTATAGTTGTGGAATTAGTGTAAGCTCTCCTAGAAATGTACTGGGCTTAAACATGCAGTAAATAGTTTAAGGTCGTGACTGTTATTTAACTGTTCATCCCGATGTTTACCTGATAATCTTCCAGCCTTTGTATGATGCAGCACAAATAGCGAAGCCATCAGCAGCATAGCAACAACAATAAATCATTATTATTGTCATTTCACCTCTTTTACAATATTATTTTCTTCAATTCAGCTGTGTTTATCTTCTCTTGGACTCCGTACTGCATTGTTTGTTTCGTGGGAATTTTTGGCGATATTCACGTCATTCCGCCTGCTCTGCAAACATTACCAGCCATATGTGCCAAGAGTGCAAGCGTCTGGAACCCCATCGTCTACGTGGCAACCAACAAGCAGCTAAGAATCGGGTTCTACAACATCTTACCTTGCGACGGGCTCAAGAAATTATTTATGAAGAAAGAAGAAGGACGAGTGGAAACTAACAGTAGAGGCCTCAGAGGGAGGTGAAAATAAAGGTGAAAATGCTGTCAATCCATCAAGTTAACAAAGAGGGCACAAATACGAACGAAATATCCATCCCCTCGTATGCAGCTTTCATCTAGTAAAGGTTAGAGTTGTCTAGGGCTGTACCACGTATTTAAAAAGAAAAATAAATCCATATAAAGAATATATAAATAGTCTTGGTGCAATTAACTGCTAAAATTATTCAAAATTATTCAATATATTCGATCAGTGGCCGTGAGCGTCAGCCGCTGTGAGGGTCAGAAGGGGTCAGATCAATCCCCATCCCCAAAATATCAATTGTTCAGTATAAAATATATATCTTTAGCTTTGCCTTGCCCCTAGAAACCCGCCAGTTATGGCTTGTTTCCCACCCCGAAAATGTTCTACGGACACCCATTTCAGTGGCTATAACTTTGGTAGATGATTAGACAGATACGTAATAAATCTGTCACATTGTATAGTCCAGGTTTGTATAATGCAGTGTAAATGACATTGGTCTTGAAAGCTTAATTAGTTTGGAGTAAAATAATACTTGTTATCGACGTTTTTTAAAAAAAACTCGTACGAGTCCAGCAGAACATGATTTCATGGAGATACCATGATTAAGAGAGGAAGAAGAAAATGACTAAGCAAAAGCCTGTGCGTTTCTTTTATCCTTTCTGCAAGACTATGAAAACGAATCAGAATTTATTACGAAAAACAACAGCAAATAAATACAATAAAAATACTCGCCCAAAACAGGCTGCATTTCAAACTTTCTTCTGCCTATAACGAAATATGTAGTCATAATACATGATAGGTTCGCTTTATTATTTATATAAATCTAGAGAGAAAAACACATATTTGTTAGAATTGTGACAATAAAACGAACAATTTCACGATTTTATAATATCATTGAAAATTCGATCAACAATTATATACACTATTAATGTCCAAGTACATAAGTATAGGTTCGTATGAACTTGCAATAGGTATAGGTTCGTATGAACATGCAATATTGATATATACAGTAATAATACTAGTACATGTACATGGTATTTTTTGTAGCTATATATAATGGTATATAGTATTTTGCCGTGATATGTAATTATGCACAACATTTTGTTGCTATCAGTATATAATAACACGTATATTTTGTAGCTATATCCAATAGCATACGAAGTATTTACTTAAAGGCATATTTTGCTTTTGGTGTTAGGTTAACTGCTACATAACAATAGAAGACAAGTATACAAAGGGTTATACATGTATCAACAATGTAAATATTCCCCATGAAACCTATTATGGTAATATAAATAATAATAATCATATATAATGATTATTTTTTTTAAACTTGAGAAGTTTGTGTGCAATTGATTTCTTCAAACAAAATTGTTATCGTATTTGTCAAAGTAATATAGTTTTGTTTTTGAAAAGTTAAATGAAAGAAAATTGTAGAAATTATATAATACTCTACGATAATTATAAGGTTTGTGACTAATAATAATAATAATAATAATAATAATAATAATAATAATAATAATAATAATAATAATAATAACAATAATGATAATAATAAAGATGAAACTCTTCATTGATTAAAAAATATGTGTATCGGAATAATTCTATATAAAAGACTAGTTCTTTTAAAAGGGATTGAATCTTAGATTATTGTTCATATGTAGGGTGTATATTTTATGACATTAATATGTTTCCTTTTTGTGAATTGTAATGTTCATTGAGTAGTCTCGTCCTCTCAAGGGTGTCTTAATCATCTATTTGCATCTCCCACTCACCCACCAAAAAAGAAATAAATTCTGTGTGCAGATACAGTTCGGTGATTTGTATGTGTTATAATTGGAAACGTACTATTTTAACGTATTGAGAGTGATAAGCTTTCTAATAATAATGGTGAGATCATAACTTAGAGCACTGATGTATTAAATATTACGCACAACATCAACTCTTGAGTGTTGCCGAGAGTTGTGTTAGTCTTGGTTAAAATGGTCAGCATCATTTGAGTACTCTACAACATTGAAAATATTTGCATGTAATACAGGACACTTAAAATACTTGAAATATTGAATTATATTATTGTGTTATTGTAATTTGTAATAAGCTTTATTAATAAAGAGTAAATGCTGTAATAATTAATACATTTTAATAAAGTATCACGATTTGCCTTGTTCTTATTTAATTTAATTTTAATGTCTATCTTTCTTTAAATATTTTGTCTATTGTATAAAATCAGTTTATTTGCCTTTTTGTCTGTCCTTGCTCATCTTGTTCATCTGAGATGTTCATCATTCCGTTTGCGAAAACATGTTTTAGTAATCATACTGTACAGACCCAGAACCAACTAGTTTTTCAAAATTCGAACGAATACAGCTTCCGGCTTGTAATACCTGTTTCTCTTAGTGCAAAACAAGTATATCTTTCACAATTGTCTGACAAACAAAATCAGTACAAGAAAAACATGTTCCTAATTTCACCGGAGTTCGATAAAAACGCTTTGTCAGACAAAAATTTATATGATTGGAAAGATGACAAAACGTGTTGCTTTGACTAATTTTAAGACACTATACAACTTCGATGTCTGATGACCAAATTCTCAAGAAAGAACAACGCGAATAAATAGCACGGACACAAACAAACAATGAACACATAAAAACAGACAATGAGCACATGATAACACACTATGAACACATGAGTACATATAATTAACACGTGACTACACAAAATGGGCACATGACAACACACTCGATCAGTTTACAGTATTTTGTGTGGTCTGAACGCATTGTGCATTTGGTGCCTGGGGCGTTTTTTTCAAGGAATGTACGAAGGCAGTTATCGAGTTGTTCTGCCGATGGAGGAAAGAAAGTTTTTTGGTTATCTTGGATCTCATGCATTAGTTTTCTTTCATACAGAGGTTTCTCTTAGTAGCAAATATAAGTGGAGGGTTAGGGACTGATACGTGCAGTTGGCATGTAATGCAGATATGATATGATGCAAGCTAGTGGGATACACGCGTGGATCGCTGAATAGTATCATCAGGTCAATGAAGAATCCTGTCTCGAATGTAACTAAATTTATGGGTAGGTTGGTTATCTGACTGTTTAAGGTTGAAAACATGCATGGAATCTAGGAGTTACTACGTGTATGTGTTTCCAGTTCAGTCAAAGTGAAAGTTGGAATCTCCAGAATAATTCGGTTGCCACCCATCTAATTTCCATACTCCAAACGATTCGGAAACTGCTCCAAAAGAGAGATTCAATCAGCTTGTTTCTTCTACTAGGAGGAGGTGCGACAGAAGCAAGAAAAATGGACTGATCTTTGTATAATAGGTTCTTTCTGGTAGTGAATAAATTGTATTTACCTAAAATAATAATTTTCAAGAGGTATATATCATTTAATCGTCCATTTACATCAATGAAATATTGAACAATACATCTAACATAGAACACCGAATTTTAAATGAAACTAGTTTTTAAAAAGAGGTTGATTTTGTTTTGTTTTTGTATGTGGCTGTTTTTATTTATTTATTTTGTGACGAGTAGTTAGGTTTTGGAACACATTATCTTATAATAGTTGGGAGATGTCCCATACGTTGTTTGATACGGACAGACCTGCACCTACTTGACCAATCTGACGTCATGTGTACAATATACTACCGTCTTTACCCAGCCAATATCCGAATCCGCTCGTGGAATTTCAACTAAACCTGACGGTCTATGAAGGATGCTCATACAGTTTATGGGCTTAGTTAATTTATTATATACGGACAAGTATGATTTATACGTATGTTACTTATATATTGGGTTCGAGTCGCAGGTTCGGCTCGCAGGTTCGGCCAATGTAGAGATGTGAAAATGCCTGCAATTAGTTTATCGTGGGTCGGTTGTTCTTTTCGGGGTTTTCCCAGGTTCTTTCGCCACAATTTATACTGGTCGCCATGTGTAGCCTATCTTGCGCTGTGTCTCATTACACCGTACAACAACAACATGTTACAATACAGAAAAGAAGTATTAATAATCTGGCGAAAATATCCCCATCGTGTTTGTGATTGGTCTGGAGCGTAATAGACAGTTCCCCTTAGCATACCTTTGGTGTATTCTTTTTCCAAACACCTTGAATTTGTATTGAAATACAATTCGCTCATTTTAGCTGCAATATGTGCCATCTGAATGTTTAGCAAACTACAATGCCAAATTACCGAGGCTGTTGCTTGATTTCAACATTAATTCCAATATCATTCTTCTTACTTGATCTTAGCCTAAAAATAGTTAATGGTGTACATCTTTGCTAACGTTGGCCTTAATTCTGTCAGATACAATCTCACACAAATATTTTTTTCTCCAACATTTGGATCTGTCTTGTTCTGTTTTTCGGGCTGTTTTTCGTTGGTGTTTTTCTTTTCCCCGTTTATTTTTGTTGTATTTGATTTTTGTTTTTGTTTTTGTTGATTCTTTAGAGTATAGTATCATATCGGGTTATTAGTCTTCTTCCTTCTTTCCTTCATTTATTATTATTTTTCTTTCTTTCTTTCGCTGACCTTGCTAGAATATATCTGGACCGGGGGTTTTCTTCTTGAAACGTTGTCTCTGGAAATCTAAATGATGTAGACTGATTAGGTTCAGTTTGGTCTGATATTGTTTCATTTATAAGGTTTAATCGTCAACATTTGTCAAACCTGCACGAGGGACGTTTGCGATGTGTTAAACGGTACGGTCATATCATCTTAAACGTCTCATTATTATGATTTTCTGCTATATTTTATGTTTATTTTATTTAATTTCTGTTTGTTGCTGAAATAAATTCCGAATTATTCACAACAGTAGTTAACATCAGTTGTTGGACTGGTTTTGGTAGAAATAGTCTAAAGTAACAGAGTATCAGGTCTCTATTCTTGGCTCGTGTCCATATTGCGCCATATGTGGACACTTCAAATTCCTTTCCAGCATATATAGTTGTTGAGAACTTTGGAGCTGACTCCTCCGAAACGTATTAAATACTCGAAGGCTTGCTTTAGTATCAATAAATTTCGACTGCGGTTTTTCCATTTTGTCCAAATATCAAAGTTGTACAGGGACGGGTCTCCGGAGCAGTATTTTTTCCCATAATCCCTTCATTTATTACCTTATACCTTATACGTGTTGTGTGACCTCTGCATGAGTTATTGCAGTTTTATGCAGGTTATATAAGGTTATTCAATTTTTGTATTTTTATTTGGTTGTCTTTAGGCTTTAACAATCAAGTTATTGTTTGTTTATCATTTACTTATCATATTCTATTATGTTTTAGGTTGTTTGCACGCTGTCTGTCTCTCTGTCTGTCTCTTCTCTCTCTTCATGTATGGTGGCGTAAATATGGACCTTTATATTCCCGTGCGACATATTGATAATGAATGGTCTTCGTGATACGGACACACATCCACCATTATTCGGGCCACCTGGTATGATCCTTCAGGTAGATATAGTGCGATATTTAGACATGATTGTTTCATGTATGAATACGGGTTATCCGGGCAACAGCTTTTAAATTGCGCTCAATTTTCAGCAAAAGGTTGATAATCATGCAGAGTCTCGATTATTGGATGTATTGCAAAACGATTCCAATCCAAGAGTACTTTTAGCAACAGAAATTAGTTTTGATATATTGACGGCTTGTCTTTCGTGGTTTTAGAATGGTGGCCACTGAGTATCCGACAATACACTCAGCAATAATGGTAAATACAGAAGAAGACCAATAAGACTGTGTCTATAACGGTACTGGTAGTGTTGTAAATTTTTCTTTATGGCTTTCAAATAACTTCATCTGAAGTGTGTCTTTGACTCTCTTTCTACTCGCCACTATCAAATCGTTTGGTCTCCACGCTTCCCAAAAATGTTTTAATGGTGTTTCCGAAATTATTTTACGCGCTATCTCACATTGGATTCTATCCAGATGTAATCGGATTAGTTTCTTGAACTCGCGTAATTGTTCATCAAGTGCTCTATGATCGGTGTTAATTTCTTCATAATAGTCTACAAAATGTTTCAACCAATCATACGGGGATAAACCGACAAATGGTGGTGGTTGGCCATGATCGCCGCACATTATTACTTTTGTGTTAGCGTGCAATAACCATTCAAGAAATGTTTGTAATACATCTAACGATACCATGCATATCTCATTCCAGGTCATCACCGGTGGAATACATTTCTTACCAATTCGTTCAGGAGTCCATTCATCGCCTTTCCATCGAAAGAAACTATGATAAGTACAAGCATTTACCCCTCGTTGTTTCATCTCTCTGGCGAGTCTGTGGGTTGGTGTTAGCACAATCATGTTTGATTTGGAAACACTAGCGTTTCTACGAAATAACTCAATCGCACGAGTTGTTTTTCCTGACCCGCGACAGCCGTTTAAATAGACTGTTTTATATCGACATATTGGATCAGATATCTGCGGTGCATTAGATAGCTTTGATATTTTATCGCCGCTCAAATATTTATCTTCAATCGTAACATCTGCTGATTTGGAATAGTCATGCAGTATTTCCCGCTTAATTCTCCATAATCCCCAGCTCTCGTCAGAATTAGTGAATTCAGCCACTTCTTCGCTGTGTTTCGCGTCTATATAAAATGAATCAGTGGCTACTCTAACTTCGGTGTCAGGAAATCTATTTATTATCGAAAATAAATTGATAGAAGCATAAGCTAGCATAGACGCTCTCAAGTGTGTATACTGAAGATTTTCTCCGTCTGCGTAAGTAACAATTGTACCAAATTTTAATCCATCGGACAAGAATGCGTCTTTACGATCGACATATATACCTTAACTCGTTATACCCGCGATTATAAAATCGTATTCGACGTTATCTATAATCAACCGTAAAGAATATCGTGTATTGTCGTATTTTCCACCCTGAGTAAATTTACCGATTATTCTTCTACCGAGATCCTTTGCTTCTTTGTTTCTGATTTCAAATAACTGTCTGGACCTTTTCACGATATTTTCTTCGTCAAGATCGGGAAGTTGTTTTCGTTGTTCGCTGATTATACTATCTAGATTGGGTTGTGGGAACCAGACTTCAGTCTGCGAGTGATAGGATATAATCGCTTCACTGACAATCAGCGATATCAGCATTCTACAATCAATAATATATCGTAATAGCACTATTGGCATCCAGTGTTTTTCAGATATATGTCTACCCATCCAAACATAACAGCACGGATGAAGTCCTGTAGCCATTTCAAATGATACCACACGAGCGAATCCGGTTATATTAAAATCAGGCAGTGGTCCATTAATAGCAGCACGGACAATCTCGTGTGTGGGATGTCCAAAGCGTTTAAAGTATTCAGCGCATTCTCCGTACCCGAGAAAACTCGCCGAGTAACACGCGACCATATCAACTGAAATAATACTTTCACGGTTGTATTTTGTATTCCATAATCCACCGTGGTTAAATTCTATACAACTTGATTTGATGTTTGTGAGAAACTCACCTCGTGTTGATTTCCATGTGTTTTTCTTTCTAGCGAAGTGAGCTGCAACCGACGGAATTGTAAAACAGTTTGTTAATAATTGTTCGTCGTCGAAACTCTTCGAGAAACTACTAGCTAGTTTTTTCATTGCCTGTTGGCAGGTTTCAGTGCGGTATAATTCTCCATTGGGTCTTACAAACTGATCAAATCCACCCTCGGGGTTGTCAGCGCTGTGAAGTAACCACACTGACACAGGATCGTTTTTACTCAACTGGTGAATACAATCAAATATTTTTTTCTCAGAGAGTTCTGGATCAGAAAATTCTTCGGGTATATATTTTATTGTTCTATCCCGCGAAAATGTTGCTACTGCAGATGCCCACGCGTGTTCATTATGGTCAATACTTTTGATTGGAGTTCCTCTCGATTTATATTTCGGTTCGTATAATATCTCACCTGTTATCGTCGCTACCAGTATTGGGAATTTTAGTATTCGTTCTAACTCTGCCACATTTTGAATTGTCGCCCCACACTGTTTCACTGTTAAATCCCAATCGGTTTTTTTACGTCTTAGATCAGTCAGTTTATTTCCACGCAGCGAATTTGTGAAATGTTCTAATATTCGTACTGCTACACACTTCTGCGATGATAGTTTCATCGGTGCTAGTTTTTCAATACTGGGTTTATCATTTAACGGATACATCCCATAAACAACTGCTGTTACATGATAAGATCTCTCGTAGTATGGTTTGTCAATTCCAGTCGGAATTCCTGCTTTGGAATCTTGACTCACAACGACGGTATTTTTATCCTTCAACATGGGTTCAAAAAATACCTTTTCCGCGTAAGATGTGAGATTATCACTGCTGCTTTTTTATCATTCATGGTCGCATCAACACTACCATCAATTCGAAATGTTGACCAAAAGTGAGATGCTCCATTGTGTTTGAATTCATTAAAACAATCACGAATTTTACTTATCATGGTTCTATCACGAATTTTACCCTTTGGTGTATCAGAGACTCTATCGAGATTGAATTTATTATTTTTCAAAGGCGTAATTTTCGATAATCTCTCAAACTCCTTCATATTATAATTAAAACAAGTATTTAAATAGAGAATTTATTATATTATGAATCATTGCAAATGGCTTATGATTGGATCAGTAACCCCGTGTATCAAATCATGCAGAAAGGAATTCTGTGGGTATTATATGCAAAGCGTTCGCAACGAAAGTTATGGGCCTTTACCCTACTTACGATGTGGGGTAGGGGTTAGAGGAATATCACAATTGTGTCTCGGTTGTGGTGGTAAGCGATACAGAGAACTGAAGCGTTATTATGATAAGAGAATCAAAGATTCCACTAAGAATTCCATTAATGACTGTACCCCTGACAGCGTCCTTGACAGAGTCAACGACAGAGTTATAAGAACACCCCAAGACTACATTAATAGATTTCAAGTGTAATAATTCAACCAAATAATGAATTAGACAAACAATAGTATAGTATATATGAACCAAGAATTCAGACCGCATCCCTTGATCACAAACTATGAAGCGTCCCGTGATGGCGTTATCAGAAACCGTAGACTCGAGAAACTAGTTGGGTGGGATAATGGTATGGGATATTTGATGTTTGACGCTGGTAAGAAGAAATATTACTGCCATCGTTTAGTCTTCGAGGTGTTTAATGGATTGATCAAGGATGGTCTTGTTATCGATCACATTGATTCCAATCCACATAATAACAAAGTGGATAATCTAGAAGCTGATACACAGTGAGAATTTAAAACGAGGATTAACTGGTACTTACAAATCAATTGAGAAAAGACCCGTAAAATCCTTTAATACAGCATCTAACGAAGAAATTATATTCCAATCTATGTATGAAGTCGGTAGATATTTTGATATTTGTAGAGCCTCATTACGACATGTTGCAGAGAATATAACCAAGACGGCGATTTCCAGAAAAAATGGACAAAAATACAGTTCGTTTATGTCTAATCATGTTTTATATAACACCAAGGGAGATAACTCGTTTGAGTATATTTACGACCTATGAAGAGTTATAGATCTCAATGGGTTTTTCCGATTATTTCTCAGTGGAAAAATTATGTTTTTGTAAGAAAACGAACAAAATATGTATTATTTTACAAAGAATTGTATTTTTTTATTTTTATTTTTTAATTTTGTTTTTTTTTTTCTTTTTTTTAAAAATATTTTTAATTTTTTTATTGTTTTGTTATTTTTTTAATTTTTTCTTTATTTTTGCATTTTTTTGTATTTTTTTGTATTTTTTATTTTTGTATTTTTTTAATATTTTTTTAAATATTCGGAGTTCGTGGTTTTGTGATCGATCCTTTGACGTCATACATCACACCTGTTTCGTTATTGATTTTATTAGGTTACATATATATTTTATTCAAATATATGCTTGTATATAAGAACCGTTAGCTCAATCGGTAGCGTGTCGCGGTGCCATACTAGCGGTCATGGTTCGAAACTCGTAATGGGCATTACCTCCGAAATTGCAACCACTATACCAACCTCACCATACCGTGGTGTGAATGATTTTTCATTCAACCCAGGGTGATTTTGTAGGGGGTAATGTGGTTGCAATTTGAATGTAGAAGTCATCATTCATTATCATTGTATATATTCATCCATTCATTTATTGTTATATGTCGTATTGTCCCCTGTGCTGTCCCTTATCATTCATTCATTGTATATACCATCCATTCATTGTATATACCATCCATTCATTCATTATACAACTTCCATTTGGAGTTGTATTGTATATATAAATGTACCGTCCTATATAATCTATTGTTTGTGCTGTCCATTCACTAAACATACCCTCTTGTGATTCTAATCCGTTATTTGACGAGTTAGATTTACTCTTAGGGGAATATGATTCGTGATATATAATCTATCGTTTGTGATGTCCATTCACTAAACATACCCTCTCGTGATTCTAATCCGTTCTTTGACGAGTTAGATTTACTCTTAGGGGAATATGCTTCGTGATAAATGTGCTGTCCATATACAATTGCCAAAACACTCCAATGGAATTGTATAATCATTCATTGTTATCATTCATTGTATATATCCAACCTTTATGTATGCCTAGAAACTACCCAAAACCGTAGTAATGGCATTGTGCTGTCCCTAACATGTTTGTGCTATCCCTATAAAATTGCCAAAACACTCGAATGGAATTGTATACCATTCACTGACATCATTCATTGTATATATCCATCCTTTATGTATGCCTAGAAACTAGCCAAAACCGTTGTAATGGCATTGTGCTGTCCTTAACATGTTTGTGCTGTCTAAAAACCGGGTCAAAATAGACCCCAATTTTTTTTTGTATTAGTAATATGTATTCAATATATGAATTCTGAAAATATGAATAGGATTATAGCTGAAATTTCAAAATTGAAAAGCCAAGATATTAAATTATCTGATAATTTAAACCCTGACCAAATTATGTCTGATTTTCAAGATATAGAATACGGTATTATTACTAACAAATATATGCTGCCAAAGGAGTGCTGATAAAAAAAATCAGAATTCTATTCGGGACTCTCTTACATTTTGTAGTGACGTAAGTGTGTTTGTCCCGTTATTTACTATCGTAGAAGGAATACGAAAAGAATTGGGTCGAGATTATGAATTGAAAAAAGAGGTTAATTCTAAGATTAGAAATATACGGGTGTTAATTCAAGAAAATGAAAAAACCCGCTGGATACAACTAACGATTTGACAGTATAGCGCGTTAGTATAAATACATCACTGCTGCAAATACAATGGAAGGTATATCAAACAACACGGAAATAAATTAACTGAAAAATATTTTAGTGAGTGTTTATTTTTGTTGCTTGTCTATCTGATTCGGGTTAAAACGTAAAAATCATTTGATGATGACAAAATCACTACATTGTACATGAAAATCTCTTCGAGATTCAAATTGAAAATTGCTTTACTCTTTTGATAATGGTCAACGAAGCTTTAACAACTAGATTGACTCGTGAAAGATTAGATGCAATTAAGAGATTTAAACCAATCCGTGACTCTGTCAGGAATAAACTACAAGCTAGACAGAGTTTACAAACGGATTTTGCTGCGGGATCTGAAGAGTTGTTTAAACCAATAACCACAGCAACGAAAGGGGTAATATCAGCTACTGAGCGTGCTATATGGGGGGATGTCCCCGAGGAGGGAAAACCACCAAGAAAAGAAAAACCTCTTATTGGTGAACTTGAAAAAATAGCACGAAGATCCAAACAAACAAAAAATCTTTAAAAACACTTCCTGGTGATATAATAACTGCTGTAAGACAACAAGAACAACAAGAACGACAAGAACGAGAATAACGAGAACGAGAACAACGAGAACGAGAACTTGAAGAACGAGAACAACGAGAACGAGAACTTCTTGAAGAAGAACTTGCTAGTAGACCACCACTTATCAAACCACGTAAACAACAAGGTGCTGTTGCAATAGAATAATATTCACCTGAAAATATATTTACGGCTGATGCGTTAACTGAAATTAGAAGAATTGAAACAGACTCTGAATTAGTTAAATTTACTAAAGAAAAATTTAAAAAAAATATAAGAAATAATTTTTTAAAAGACAAGTCTAGAAAATTTATAAAAGACATAGTCACCTGGGCGAATAAAGTGTTTTTAGCAAACCGCGATAAAACTAGAATAACAAGCTAAATAAAATTTGATTATGCTAAATTTAATGCTGCAGTAAAAGATGTCACACAACCACCACCGGATTATACAGCAGACGACCTAAACCCGGATGAAATACGAATAATGGCAGAAGCTGATTCTGAAAAAGGTGCAATTGGTATCACTAAAAAATCGTTCGGGAAGGAATTAAGAGATTCCAGTGGAATTTCAGGTAGTGGTCTTATTAAATGTCCTGGTAATATTCTCAGTGATATATCACGATTAGAAGTTCTCATCGGAGGGAAACGAGCTGGAAATAACTCACCGGAAGTAATTAATGAAGCAGCTGATATCTGCATGCGGTTATTTCAAGGTGGTATCATGGATATCAAAACATATCGAGATTTCGTTAACGAGTTAGTGGAAAATCCTACTGATTATTAGAGCGACTAAGTCATCGATGACGAAGTCATCGCATTAGATAAATATTTAAATAAGATGATCATACACTACAACCATGATAAACCAACCAGCGTCTATGTAGTAAACTCACGATTTCCGGTTTATAGCGCGTACTATGGAGATGGTCTCGGTGATACAATTGCTGGGTTATTTGCAAGAATGGTTCCAAAAGTGGCACCGCTAGCAAAACAATTATCAATGAAAGCCATTGATGTTATTGGTGATAAAGGTATTAGCGCTGTTGGAGATGCTGCCGGAAAAGCGTTTTCAGCCGCGAAGGATAAACTAATAGCGCTAGTTCGGCGGCGAAGGAAACCGGGAACATTACCATTTACAGCGTAAATGCCCGCGAGTGTTAGTCAAAAAAATAAATAACGCAGTGGATCAGAAATTAGCGTCGTTGATGACTCCGTCATACACCAACGACCAAAGCAACATCTCAAATATGATAGCGGGAAGAGGCTTAAAAAAACTACGACGAGGTCGACGACGATGATTTAGACCAACGAGTATATAATAAAATGTTCAAAAGGACATCTGATCCAACGTTTGATATGGACGCCCCAATGCGCAAGGATGATTCTGTACGTGATTATCAATATTACGCCTATTACGCAATACAACCAAATAGTCGAACAAGAATTGATCTTCAAGTTCATGATACCAGTAAATACTTTTTACCGTGTGAAGCATTTATCGAAGTAGAAGGAGAAATTGTAATAAATGATGCTGGCAATCATGATCCAACATATCCAAATGACACTCAAGTCGGATTTGTCAAAAATGGGATCATGGCGTTTTTCGAGAGTGCACAATATCTCATCGATGGAAAAGAGATTGAGTCGATAGATTGCGATGTTGATGTGGCCACAACAATAATCGGGTTAGCGAGATATTCTGATGATTATAAAAGATCAGCAGGACCTCCTATGATGTTTGCAAAGGATGGTAAAAATACCGCCGGAAAAATTCAATTTGTTTTCAGACAACCAAAGAATCGTGCTTCTGATCCTGCTCCTATTGATACTGTCGAAGATATAATTATAAGAGAGGATCCCAATTTCAATCTAGGAGCTGCAACACGTATGTCAATGTTGTTTGGGGTGCGTAGGTCATTTTCATGCGAGATTCCCCTGCATCATATATTCGGATTCTGCAGAAATGTTCGAAAAGTTATTTATGGAACAAAGTATGCAGTATCAATCGTGGGAAAGGGTGACGACAATGATGCAATTTGGAGAAATCCAGCAGATCCAGCACATCTAGATGCTGATCCGGGCAAAGTGAATTTAACAAAACTATCACTCTGGATGCCAGTGTTGACTCCATCAATCACCGCAGAAGAACGATTACTATCATTTATGGACCAAGGTGGAAAATCACTACTGAGTTGGTTAACAACGACTACAGATGTTAAGCAATCAGATATTAATGGGTTATTCACGTGGAACCTAGCATCAAAACAAGGCGTTGCTGCTCCACGTCATATATTTATTGCGTTACAGAACTGCACCGCACGAACTGGTAATCAACAACACAGCCATATGATATTTGATGATACTTGGAATTACTGACGTTTCACTAAGAATAAACGGCCAACAGGAACCATCCGAGGATATACAACTTAATTACTTTCACAACAATATTGCTCGTGTATATCACAGGTTGTTGTCATTTATGGCACGCGATCAAAATGTCGATACTGGTTTGCAAATATCACAATATGATTTTAGGAATTTATATCCGATTTATTACTTTTTGCTGGAACATCTTGATTTAACAAGATAATATGTCGTTGATATACACTTTAGAGCCAATGTGAACCGCGTTACTATTGGTGAGCATGCTATTCTCCAATACAGAACAATTGCTGTTATTTTCAGTGATAAATCAATACTACTCGAAGGTGTTGGCAGAAGAATGAGAATGATAGATGCACCAGTGGAAAACATGTAACAATTAGATCAATTTGTTATTGTATAATGAAATACAGTTATATTAGTGTTGCGTTAACTCCCGGTCAACTCAAGAAATTGCAATAGGAATCAGCTAAAAAATGCGGAACCACAATAACGCTGAAACCTAATCAGATGACTGGCGGAGCGAATTAATTGTCACTGACAACTCGTCAAGTAAAACACTTCAATGATGCGTTCAAAGATAAAAAAGGCGTTCAGGTCACTCTCTCTGCAGCTGCAATCATCGACATGAAAAAATCAGGTGGTATATTCCCGTTGTTAGCTGCGATTCCAGCGTTGATTGCGGCAGCGGCCCCAGCGGTAGCTAAAGCGGCGGAGTTAGGAGCCGTTGGTACCGCGGCAGGGATGGCAAACAATATATTAAGTATCACTGCAACCGTCAAAGGCATTTATCGATTAACACTAGTAACACCGACTCAGTTTAATATATCATCGTTGAGTTCATCTGGGGTCAATAATACGATATCAACGATCATCGACAAGGATACAACTGAAAAGTTCACGATAACATCCACCGATAAGAATTTGGCTAGGGTTTCAGTATCATGGTATATGGAATTTGTAGCGGATTTAAGTAAATAATTAAATCGCTAACTGTTGCAATTGAAATATGTTATAATAAATAAAATGTCATCCACGATACCTTCAGTATCTCAATCCTTCTATAATCAGGTCAGAGAGTTTCAAATTAAACTCAAAACACTCACTGAGGAGAGTATCAAACAAAAATAAAAAATACCGACGAAGAATCACCGCAGTTGATGTTACTATGTACTCTGTGAGTGGTGTAATCGCCGGAGCTGGTATAATACTATCCTCGGTGACAATGATTGCTCCGATAGCTGTTCAAATTTGTATATTCGCTGCGACAACAATCGCGGGAATAATTTCAATAATAAAAAAAATATCATCATGCAGCCAGAGTAAACTGCAAGACTACATAATTAAGTTTCATGTTGTATCAACCGCGTACTCACAATTATCCTCGATGATATCGTCGTCGCTCGATGATACATTTATATCCGATAGTGAGTTCTCAGCGATGGTAACTATTTATGATTCCGCGATGTCAAAATTAGAAATACAACATGAATATAATAACGATGACAACACCGCAAGAACTACTTCAACGAATACTGGAGAACACAAACCCAGTACAAACCAGCATGATCTCAATAACATCAACGAATCCTGAATTTAGTGTGAATTTCCCTATTCCGATTCCCGTGAAGGAGATAGCGCTAGCAAAACTACGAATGTATCACAGTTGGCCTAATATCAGATCGGTAGCATTTGGCGGTCAACAACCGAATAACAGTTTAGTATTTGTTAATAAAAATCGTGAAGACGGAACACCAGACTGGAACGTTGTTTCAATACCAATCGGATCATACCAAATCGAACAAATCAATGCTGAATTCCAGCGTAGAATAAAATCAATTACTGGATGAGAATCAAAAATCGCTATAACGGTTCATGAACCAACACTATCATTCGCGATTGAGATAAACTCACCTAGTTATGTTGTAGATATATATCAGAGTTCTATAAGAACTATACTGGGTGGCCTGAAATACCACCTCGGACAGCTTATCAAATACCCGAACCACAAAAATCTGATTGTCACCGACAGAATAAAATCTGATAATCCAATAAAAAGTTATGATGAATACAATAAGTTGAAAGTTTTCACTGAAATGATAGACGATCGCGCTAATAGATATTATCAAACTCGACAAGATGAAATCGTTAAAAATTTCACAGCGATGACTAATGATTTTGAGTTGCTGTTAGTATCTCTCGAGTCTGGTACTCTCACCCGAGATGAATTTATCAGCCTTGTGGAAACATGCAATAAAATCATCGATGACTAGAAATATATAATTTGAAAATTATTCAAGAGGTATTAGGTGACGATAATCCTAAAACAAGAACAGAATTTGCAATGAAGTATAATATATATATCAGATATATTCCTTATTTCAAGCTTCCAGGACATAATGTCCCAGTGATAAAAGAATCTCTTAGACACGCCAACGATGAAGGTTTTAAAAAAATCAATGACGCATGTAAGAAATCGCCACAATCACAAAAACAACAATACTCAAATATAATAACGACCCAGACGGAGGCGGCAGACATATTGCTCCTCAAAATGTGAATATATCCTCGGTGATAGCATTGAATTTACTATGTGATGTTATCGAAGGAAGCTATCAAATAAATCTCGAGCGATCAAATCAAGCTCAGCAGGGATATATTCTATATTCATGTGCACCAACAGCTCCTCCAGGATTTCTAATTATTGAGGATCCAACTAATCCAGTCTATATGCGATGTCATAATAATTTGCTAACGACAATCAACTTTAAACTCACTGACCAGTCTAATAATCTAATTGACTTTCGAGGTGAGGTTCTAAAAATTAGTCTGTTTGTAAAATCCTAAGGACTTTCATCGTAGCGATTTTCATCGTAAAAGAATTGTTAACCCATAGCAGCAGAGGGGGTGGATTCCAACGACAATGGCGTCTTTTGTTTTGCCATTGGACCCCTACAAGGAACCAAATCGACCTTTCTATTAAATATTTACTAGGAAGCCTCAATTTGTCAAATAGACCTTTCTGTTAAATATTAATGAGAAGGAAGCCTCGTCGACGCTTAAAAAGTTGGTCTGTCCACCCCCTCTGCTGCTAAATATATTATTGTATACATTTGAAGACATACGTAATATCAGGTAAGATGTTTTTTCAACATTGTTTGCTTGTACGTCAATAATTGTGCATATTTCTTTCATGAGTGTTTGTCTTTGGGAAATGACCATTAGGTCCCGACATTGTGATGCATATGCTTCACCTGTTTGGATATAAATTATCTACTACTAACGAATTAACATTTTCTTGTAGAGTGAAATTACTTTTTGATTGCAAATGAAGGAAAGAAAGATGAAACATCCTTGTAATGCATTTACAAACGTCACAATAAACGATAAAGCAGTCAGATCAAGTGCCGCATCGACGATCTGCAAAGACCACGAAATGCCAGTAAGAGTGTAAAGTTTGACGTAAATGAAAAATTCACGCCTCCATTCTCTGTTGCCACGGAATTCCGCTGAGCTCACTATATGATGCAATGATATTGAGTACATGATAAAATTTGCCAGACATATAACAAGTGAAGGAACAATGAACGATACTACTATTGTCATGATGTCAGAGACAAAGCAAGCATTGACGCCATAGCCGAAAGTTTGAAAATCAGACGATAGTAGATGATAAAAAGCTGTGCTAGCAACTATAAGGAAAGGAGAACCAATCGAGAAAATCATGAACGCGATAGGTAGGCTATTGTTCTGAGATATACGATGCATGGTAGCCAGGTCACTGCTAAAAGTCTGATAAACGTTCCAGGTGCAGACACAAACCGTAAAAAAGAACCATAGCCATGAAAAGTGGATAGCTATACCAAAAGCTATGCACACATGCATATTTCCTGTTTGTTTTAATCCAAACTGAAGAGTGCCCTGGGCACAAAGAAGAGATATAATAAGATGGATCATACATTTACCTGGTCTTGATCGCAATTCCGGGTGAATGCAATACGTTACTAAGGAAATAACGAGACACAACATCGACACAGAGGTACAAGAAAAGCTGAAAAGCGCATACACTGTTACTAACGCGTCATCATATTTCCTATTGGCCACAAATTTAAAAATGTAATTGTATGTGTCACTACAAACTCGCACTACTGATTCGTTTATGTACAAGAACTGGAACTGATGTAGTGTAATGTCTGCCTTTAGGATATATACTGATGTATTCAGGGTATTTATTGTAAAGCCAAAATGGAGTTCTTTTTGAGTACAAACGAGTAAGTCAGAAACAATTACTGGATTTCCAATTCCAAGCGAATACGGCATTTCATCCCTTTGAAAGCATCCTTGGTCAAATATGTCATTGCTGCTGTTGCGGAGAAAGAATAAGGAAAAGTCTTGCACAACATTCACGTCGAAACTCTTCTGACCAAATAGGATCCGAAATGTTTTATTTTGGAGAAGAATTGTCTCAAATGTTCTCTTTTTTAGTTTTAGAGAAGTAACCAATAGCTCTGAATAGATCAGCATGCTTATTTCATGCATACTTGATAAATAGACAGGTATTGAATCCATGCAAGATAAATTGGTCCATGATTCGAACACTTCAATTTGTATCGAGGCATTAAGGCTACTCCAACTATTGTCTAATATTTCTAGAACAGCTTTGTTCAGTTCCCAGATATAAGTAGATGTAACATTATGTACCTGAGAGCTAGATAATGATGCTTGGTTTACTGCACTTAATGTCTCCATTCTAACATCGGACAGAGTGACACGATAGTAGACTCCATAACGACTGATGGCCCCCGGGGACTCTGTCGGATAATCACAAGAGCCGTTCATCAGTATCTTTCCTTTAGCGCAGTACGTATCGTCAAATGCCATCTGCAATGAATAAATTGTATATTCAGTTTATAAGAATCAAATAATTGTTAATACTAATAAGCCCAATAATCCAACAGAAACTCAGGAACTCATATGAATTGTATATATAATTTCAAGTTTCATTAAACGTTTGGAGATTTGATTCCTTGTTGAGACTTTAGTATAATTTATACCTTACTCTTTTTGAATTCAAATTTATTAAACAACTAACCCTGACCAAACTGTTTGGTTACCGTTGATGGGGTTTGCTGTATTAGTAGCCACGATTAGACGAATAGTTGAAATCCTGGCCAGTAGTGTGTTCATATCTGCGGAATAGTTCATCGTCAGTTTTAGGTTTGCGTTTTAGTGGCACTATGTAAATATTGTTGCGCTGATGCTAATTCATACATATATACTTGTCTGTCGGGCGATAAACGGTTTTTATCTTTGATTAATAATAGCAGTGTTTTATGAGTGTCAAATGGAATTTAAAATTTCGCCGTTGTTTAAAATGAAAGAGACCCTTGTAAAGCGAAAGGTATTATACAAAGAAACGTTTATTGTGATTTACACCCTGTCATAGTCTGAGATTTTGATGATGACTAAAGTGCTAAATGGGTGATGTAATATAATGCTTTTTTAAATTATATTTCAAACCACTACACATATATCAGCCACATTTTGATTTCAATTGAAACACCTACCCACCCTATAAAGCATACAAGTAAACTATTACACATAAGGGGTATCTAAGAATGCATTAGTGTGTCTATTAACACTCCCTCTTAATAGATACACTTCATTACGCTATTAGATACAAACTACTATCACAATATAAGATGTAAATGGATTTCAAGTCAAGGTTGTGATCAAAATAAAGATAGGCAAAAACATAATACTTAAAACACAAATTTAATTGCCACATACGATTAGTGTCTCTTTTCTAGATATCTAGACGGACCATAACATAAATGGCTGTTGGGTTTTGTTGAAATTAGGCGGTTAATATTAAGTTGTATAACTTTATTGGTCATCTTTTCAAACTTCGTGGTGTGGGGTGTTAGAAGAATGTACGCTTCAGACACAATTTGCCATTGGCACTTAAATTCTTCTTTTCCATATCGATCTGTGCCCGTGGTCCTAATTGCAGTCCATAACGTCTAGACGGTTCATGAGGTTTTCTTGATTATACATAATGCCCAAGACAATGTTCGATGACTTTACACTAAACGTTAAAAATAATAATCAAATAAACAAAATAACATTTTGAGCAAACAGTGAATCTTGAAGTTTAATGTGCCGTGCTTAAAGAGTTTATAACATTTAGACCAAGCGCGTATTTGGAAATGGTCATTTCGACCTTTATTCTTAATGTCGTTCATATCAGTAGTACACATTCAATGGGTCAATGAAATTGGAGACATATTCTAAAACGGGTTTTTAGGAAGAGACAGATGAACGTCCGATAGTGTCAAATAGTTATTATTCAAAGGTAAAGTTATATAACCATGTTCAGAGATTCTGACTCTTGAAATATATGTTTGTCTTAGGACACGTTTTTCGAAACCACTGTTTATGACTGACTGGTGAAATTAAAGCATACGTCTTGGAAATAATACACATTTAATGTCCGAAATGTGCTGAGAGAGAAAGAGACGTTTGGCTTTGGGTGAAACCAAAGAAAGAATAGTAATTTCCTCAATAAACAGGGAACCAAATGTTTGTCTTGAGAAAAAGACAAGGTGAAATGCCAGATGTACAAGTCCTAAAATTAACAGTATTAAGGTGCGCAACTTAAATGTTTATGTATTATTCATTTTTGTTATTGTCTTGTATATATACACCCAGAAAGGATCTGAGAGGTATAAGCAAGTGATCGTACCTCGATCTAACTATCACACGAGAATCTAATCATTAGTAACAGAACATGGCGAAGACGAGCTATAGGTTAGTGAAGGAATACTACTAGCCAGGTGTGTATGGCGACAAAAGAAGGGTTTGTCTGTCGTGTGACTAGTGTGAGCAGGTGGCACCTAACATCTCACATCGCCCAGTGCTACTACAAACCTCGCCTCTGACCTATGAACCTTTCTCGAGGGTGGCGATGGTGTTGATAGGTTAGATAAAACCTGCGTCAGAAAGTGATAATTGTTATATGTTAACGAGTGTTGATTACGCTACCCGATACCCCGAACCCTTTCACTGAAAAACATTCAGTTATGGTGGGTTAGGCTTTGTTAGTGGTTTGGTCCAGACTAGTTCCTGAAGAGGTACTAACTGATGAGGGACGTAGTTTGTTAGGAAGGTGATTGAAGAAGTGAACAGGTTACTTTTAATTATGCAGCTGACTACTACCCCGTATCAACCGCTTTGCAATGGTCAAAAAGAGCGTTTCTGAAGGACTTTGAAACAAGCTCTGAACAAGTTGTGAGAAGGTCGACCCAAGGACTGGGATTGATACATTTCCTCATTGTAACCTAAGCCAGTTCTAAGATTTTTTACCTTTCGAACTGGTTTATTACAAGATAGTAGAGGACCCATGCCTGTATCGAAATAGTTATGGGCGCATGAAAAACCATCCGAGGAAGTACGAACAATGGAATAACAAGTTGTTGATCTAAGTAACAAAGCTGAAATAGTTTGCAGCATGGCCCATACAAATTTCCGTCACTCTCGGGTACGTCAAGACAAGTACTATGATATGAGGGCAAAGGAACGTAAGTTCGAACTGGGTGACGAGGTGCTATTGTTGTTAACGTTGGAGCACAATACATTCCATGTACAGTACCCTGGAGGAGAACGGTCGTTGTAACGGTAAAGAAAGGTGGACAGAAATATGGTATCTAGGTTTGAGATAAAAAGAAGTTGTATCACATTTAATCTTCTTAAACGCTATCGTGAATTGGATACAGCGAGTGAGTTCTTGGTTGCTGGAGTTGTGGCTGAAGAAACCAACGAGAACGGAAGAGTGGCGGAAATACTTCCTAGTTGCCCTTTGACGAGGGATGATACCATTGTCAACGCCTTCCTTGACGTAACGTTAACGTCAGAATAACATGAAAACCTTAAATAGATACTCTACGACTACTGAAGTGACTTGAAAGAAAGAAGAGGGGTGACGGACATGGATGAGTTCATATCGAAGTTGCTGAATGAAACGCCTTTGAAACTGAAACCTGATTCACAAACTCATGAGAAGTTCGCGATTGTATGGGACGATATAAGAATTGTGCTTGACGTAGGGGTCATTGAACCAGTCGAATCTGAATATAAGTCACCTGTTGTTTCAGTACATCAGAAGGATGGTGGTAACCGCTTTTCTGTTAGCTATTGGAATCACAGGATCACAGATTTCAGGTATAAATGTTACTGGATCCTGCGTCCATATTTGTCAAACTAACCAACGCGAAATATGTTTCTAAACAACACTCGTCCAAGGGATATTGGCCAAATTTAGTTCGCAAGGAAGGCCTACCAAATCTTGCCTTTGTAACAACCAGATGGGACATAACGATAGGTAGTAATACCCTTTTGGGTCCAGAATGCACCAAGCATTTTCACCCGAATGATGAGGAAACGGCTAGAAACTTTCAGAGGAACGGGTGTTTAAAAGTTCATGGACGATGTTTTATTGGCAACAACTTCTTCGTACGAACACGTGATGTTACTAAGAAAAGTTCTGGAACGACATAGACAAACAACGATCCCCGCCAGACTCTCAAAATGTCACATAGGATTTCGGAGACTGCCTTATCTATGACACACACTAGATACATTAATCCCATACAGTTCTAAAGTTGATCAACTACGGAACGCCGACCGCCCATCTACATGCACAGAAGTGCGATCTCTTTAGGACTTGCATGTTATTATCGTCAATATATTGCAAATGTCAGCGATATTGCTAGCGCGTTGACTGACTTAACAAGGAAGAAGTCTCTGAGAAAAATATTTGGACAAAGGCGTGTAAGAGAGCATTGCAGACAGTTGAAGGATATATTGAGGTCAGACAAGCAGTGAGACTTATCTGACATGACGAAGGACTTTGATTTCCGTACCGACGCTTCTGACAGGGGTCGTGTCGCAGTTTTATTGCAGAAGCATGCTCAGAACTTATTCCCGGTTGCTTACGGTATAAGAACATTGTTGCCAGCTGAGCGTAATTATTCGATTACCTAAAAAGATTGCCTAGCGATTATCTTTGGAATATCTAAATTCCAGCCCTATCCGTATGGTCGAAATGCTATTCTTGAAATTAACAATCAGCCATTTGATTATTTGGCCCAACTAAACTGACAAATGGTCATTTAATGAAATGGTCATTATTTCTTCAGGAACATAAAGTTAAATTGGGTTACATTATGAGAAGATCTAAAATAGGAGCTGATTTCTGAGTAGACTAATTGGTTCTGAGATGAAGGGTTTTTCCAAATACATGTAACAATAATTTGGATGCAGCTCTTAAAATATAAAGAGCAAAATGTCGGGTTTTCCTCTTAAAAAGCGAATGAGAAGTTTGGCTCCGGATCGAGCCTAAAATTGAATGATGAGTTCCTCATTTAGCATGTAACGGACCAGGTGTCTGTCTTGCATTAAAGACACTGGTTAGTGCTAAATGCACAAGTTCTCAACTTAAAAGCTTTAATGAGCGCAATTTTAATGTCGCTTATATTCTATTATTTGTTGTTGTATGTGACTTGTTGATATAACTAGGTTCCATATGATGTATCGTTTATTAATTTCATGGAAATGTGTTGATGTAAGAGTTATTACGCAATTTATCTAATATCACATATATTTCATAGAAATGTGTTTATGCTCGAGTTGCTTTTCAATTTATCTTTTAATTTTACAGTTATTAGTTCATTAGCAGAATGAACTGCTTCTGTGGCCTAGTGATTAGAGCATCGGCCTTGGAAGTGGAAGGTCGTGGGTTAGATTCCTGGCCGAGTCATACCAAAGACTTACAAAAATGGTACTAACAACTACCTCATTTGACAATCATCATTAAGAGGTTTGTATTAAGACTTGTCGGCCTGGTTTCAGGAGATTGTGGCTGGGTGAGACATCATGCTACATGTCTGCGGCATGATACACCAGTGCAAGGCATCACTATAAACTGCCTCAATGAACATCTTAGCGATATGACTGAAATATTTGTAAAGCTAAGTTAAAAATCCTATTAAAACAAACAAACAAAAAACATCATTAGCAGAAATGATTACCTGAGATCTAAATGTTCATATGTGCCTGATTTATAGGGTTATATGAATAAATAAGAAATAATTTCCTTTGTCTGTTAGGAAGATACTGATTATCATGAGTTAAAGATAACTACTTTATTATATTTGTTTTTAGAATATTTAAATAATCTGGATGCTTGTAAGGATCTGTAAATTTTATGTAATAGTAAACGACCATGTAGTAGCATACGGTAAACTTCCGGTGTTGTTATTTATCATAACGTACTTCCGTTGGTAAGCTTTACGCAATATCTACACGGAGCGTATTCTGAGTAATTTAAATGCAGAAATTTTATATACCTCTATAATGTAGTAAGTATAGGAATCATGGGATAATTTTGGACTTAAAGGAAACAGTTTGACGAGGGAGAAGGAATCCAGCAGTTCGCGTGACGCCTGAAAATGAGAAAGCGACGTAAAATGAGTACATTCTAGAAAGTCAAAGAAGGACGAAGCAGTCGGAAATGGAAGACTCGTAGAAATAGGAAACTTTGGAACACAGTCGAGAGTAAGATGATGCAAACCAGTCGTGAGCTCTTTTAACCACTCGTTATGATAATAAATCCATTTTAGATACTGCTCATATATCTTTTGATATCATTTAAATTTAAATTTAAATTACCACTATTAATGTGTCTGATTGATTTGTTATTTGTTTCTTGTCTAAGGAAACTCTTATTACATCATGTATGCTCAGTAATACGGCTTAGTTCTCTGTTAATATTTTAATTTGGACTCACACCGGTTAATTGTATCCAGGGATGTCATGACCTAGATGACGTAGGTCCTGACGATATACTACCTCGGTCTACATCGTCATGACTGGTGGATTATTTCAGAAGGACATATAAGGAAGAACTTGAGAACCTTTTGCAGTAACAGAAAGAAGCAGAGGAAACATTTATGTAACAACAGGAAGAAGGAAAAATGAAAGCATGAAAAAAGACGAAAACGAATGAAGAGTAAAACGTTGAATTTGAAAGAGCAGAAAGGAAGAAAGATACAAAATTCCGTTTGTGCTATTAGACATTTTGGTGGTTGTCAAGTATCTGAGACAAATGTATCGGACTTCCTAACCTACGATAAATAGGCCATCGTGCCAAACATTCTGAAACTTGCATTAGTACGCATACTCTTACTCTCAATGAGGACCGCTCCGGTGGACTAGTGGTTAGAGCGTTCGCCTTCGAAGCGGGAGGCTGCGGGTTCGATCCCCGGCCGAGTCATACCAAAGACATACAGAAATGGTACTAACAGCTGACTCACTTGACGCTCAGCATTAAGAGGTTAGTGTTAGGACTGGTCGGTCTGGTGTCAGGATAATGTGACTGGGTGGGACATCATGCTACATGTCTGCGGCTTGATGCCTCAGTGCTAGACATCACTATAAACTGCCTCACAGCAGACATCGTAGCGATATGACTGAAAAATTGTTAGAGCTTAAAAATCTTAATCATACAAACAAACAAACAAACAAACTCTCAATGAGATGACAGCAGTAGCATCATGTACTGCTCATACTTTCACAGTTTCAGCAGCAACATGAGAAAGAGCAGGGTTTGGCCGTAGAAAGGGATGCTGAGGTCGAAGCTGATGATGTCAAGTCCATACGTTATTTTTTGGTATAACAAACTAACCAAAACGATAATGACCCTGTTCTTGGCCTCCATATGGTTAGTAGAAAAGAGATACAACTCGGTAATTGATAAATCAAAGACAAACTAAACCCTCTTTTCAATATATCAGTGAGGTGTGTGTGTGTGTGTGTGTGTGTGTGTGTGTGTTTGTGTGTGTGTGTGTGTGTGTGTCTGCGTGTGTGTTCATAATACATGATCTGATTTTTCTTCAAACACTTTAGACCAGTTTCCCGTGTTTTGCAGAATAATGATAGGTATCTCTCTTGCTATACTTGTCTACCTTTTTCTGCAATCGTTCCTTTGCTCCACCGTTGTGTACATTCTGGAAGACAATGTCCGTTATCCTGACATACACAGCAAGTGTCTTGACATTAATGTGGTGAGCAGTAGCCCGTAGTGTTATCGGAGATATTCTTTGATATGACTCTTTGTATTTCTTTGACGAGAAGAGCAATCCTGTTTTGATTCATCTGTCGTCTTCGTCTTCTTTACAGTATGAAAACTGAATGAATATATATTTTTAGTGATAAAAACTATATCTGTCTATATAGCAAGCATGTTTGTGTTAAACATGGACGAATAATTATTTGGAATTAGGATGCAAGTATCACCATTTACTGTGATGAGACTAGAAGTAGAATCCAAGATGCGACGATGCCTTTCGGTGTCACCTCGTAGCAACTCAACAAAAGAAACGTGCTTGCAAAATATTGAGATTACGCTGCATTTTTTGACAGAATAATAGAGACAACTGGATTTTATATATTATGACTTTGAATGTCCACAAGACACTGGCATGCACATGCCGAATATCTGCGTTGCTTGTTAGGAATCCATACATGAATATATATAATTTTACTTTTCTAATTGCAGAATGATTCAAGAAGGATGTGCAAAAGGCATCGGAAAACGCCTTATTCTTTCCGATTTTGCGGAAAGGATCTTTGACTCCACCGACGACATTACAAGGAAAGAGGACTTGCGGCATTAGAGAACTGTTATAGATATGTTGGCGTCATGACTCACAATTTCTTGATATATGATGGACAATTTATATTCAAATATTATTCAAAACATTATAATGAATGCCCCATCGTTACCCTGAATTCAGCTAAAGGTATCCACATGAACGTGTGACATGAACAGTTTAAAGATTCCATGAGTTGATGGTCAACCAACTTTGGATGCCTTGAAAGTACAATATTATATGGTTCTCAACTTGACCTCATGTCACAATTGGCATGTTCTAAAACAAACATTACCTAATGGAAAATAACTTGTTAGACTGATCCTGGTGTTTCTAAAATACAAACCAAACTATGGGACATGTAAAATACACTAATGAAATTCAAAACCAAAGACATTCCCCGAAATAAACACATTTACTTTTATTAATATTAACTCTGATTTTAAACCATACTCATATATAACAATTTAGCTATTTATTAGCTCTTTACACAAAATAAAATTAATTTGTCTATCCGGGTCCAACAGAAATGAACTCAGTTTTGCACAAGGCTAAGTCCAACATAGAAGGTTATATTTTAGTAGCTTATTATATTTACATATGCAAGAATAAAATATTGAAGTGTCGATAACATTGAAGAAGCAGGTTGTTTCCTTCTGTATGCAGAAGGTATTTGTCAAACTATATCAACTCTTCATACTTGCCAAAATGTCTCTATAGCGAGTTGGTTAAACAACAGATTTACTAATAACATCAATGGTTTGATAGAATAGGTGTTTAATCACGCCAAATACATGTTGTGTTCTTTATCCATGATAAAAAGTTCATTAGATTCAGTGCAAGACGTGAAAATGGAATTAAATGCTAGAAACAATGGTAGAAGTCCACGAATATAGTAGTAATACCACTGAACAGATAGAAAAGAAAGAGGACAAAATAACATTACTGGAGAAATTAGAGAAAACAATATCATAGAGGCTTGAAAACACTCGTATATATATATATATATATATATATATATATATATATATATATATATATATATATATATACATATATATATATATATATATATATATATATATATATATATATATATATATATATATATATATAACTTTGGCATTTGTAATTTATACCATTTTGATGTACATTTATGCGTTATGCGTTCTCGTGTAATTGATAGTACCTTCAGAATTATTGTCGACACAATAATAATTAGTTGTGCATTTATCTCGTCCTCCTCTGTGTTCAATGTGATTGACGAAAAGTTAGATCATCAATTTTCGTACTTTAGCCATCCATTTATGATGTTAACGGCTAGACTAAGTGGTTAATGTGAAATCGAAGATATGAAACGTTTTTTATCGAATGCAAATCACACTTGTTTGATCTTCACCCACAATATATATAGTGATCTTACAAAGGATGGTTATCGACTTACTATTTCGCCGTGAAATCGAAGAAAATCCATTTCATTTTAGATTAAATTCCTCGCGAACAAAATGGCATCGTTTCTGGTTTAATTCAAACATCTTGTCATTAATGATTATGCCGTAAGCGAATACAATGAAGAATATGACATCATCGCACAGCTTCTTGCTTAATAACACAAACTTGGGTTCAATATAGTAAAGCACATGCCACTGTCAGTCAAAAAGATAAATCGCAATGCACTTATCAACCAAACAATACAACTTATGAAATCACAGAGGAACCCAAGGCATCAATATAAATGGGTGATTCACGACGTTATGAAAAGCAACACTTCTGATTATTTTAATGCGTGCATAAATGAACTGATCCTGGGTATATAGCACTTCAAGGCGGATTTATAACAGTTGCCATGATACCAATAATTCACGAATTATTTATTTTCAATAATTTACCAAATCATGATAAATAAAGGTATTAAATGCATCAAAAGAGTAGCCTCGCATTACAGTCATTTCTAAATACAATATTTTATGAGTTACATTTCTCATTCATACTTTGGCGATTATACATTTGTTATTAATGACTTGCGATTAACAATAATTTACAATTCAAACTTGACAAATACATTGCAAACCTAGTTTAATTTTGGAATCACTCATGAAAACTACAAATTGCTTACGACTGTGACATCATATTGTTGTTTATATCTGGTTGTGTGCCTGAATTGTACACTTGGTCTCCATCGGATCTGGAGTAGTAATGTTCCTTTATTATATCCTTTGTATTATATCCTTAGTGACTTTGTAACTAAAGCAACATAACCCATCGATATGACGAAAAACATTTAAGGGATGGGCTATTCCAATATCTAGTGCCGATTTGATGATTTAATTGTATTACATGAAACCTTTTGAAAGAATTTAGCAAGTTTATAAACAACCTAGACATGTTTTTAAATTTAAACGTTAGAAAAGTATAAAGAGATGTAAGTCTTACAGGACTACATTGATAAGGAATCCATTTAGAACAGGAAAAAAATCACCTTTACCCACAAAACAACATAACAATACAAACAAAACTTTTCGAACAAAATACCCCCAAGAAACAATAAAAAAAAACTGCAAAAAAACGCACATTATGATGTCATATACATATATATATATATATATATATATATATATATATATATATATATATATATGACAGAGCAGGAGAGAAAGAGAGAAGGCATGGGGCGAGGTCAAGTCAGAAAAACAATCTTGTGTGAGAATTTTCAAATTTAAACGCAGTTTACATCATTGATATGATTTAATGCACCTATTATCGATGGATGATTCGATGGAAGCATGGTAGCATGACTACTGCTTGTTCTACAATATTAATATTACAGAATTATATATTGGGAACTTACCAAACTTTCTTCTGAATGTTGGTGGAACTCCCTGGGATCTGCATAGATTCTGGCCAAGTCATCGAATATTTTTGGTGATACGTCAAAGACATATCTATATGATTCATGAACAAGGATGCTAATCAGATCTTTAAGAATATGAACCTGTTTCGATGCGGCTCCTTTGTTATTACATTTAAAGCAGTCAAAGTTTTTAAAAGGACCCCATTTTTGTTCCCTCTGTCCATTCGTGCAGTCATTCTCCACTTGGGCATCATATGTTTCCCATTGTTCCGACATGTTACATTTAGTATATAATGGATACGATTTGTAAGGGTTGCATACGTAACAGTAAATATTTTTAAATTCTTGGAATGGTTTATCTAAAGTCGGAAGGGATCTAATATTAAACGTTTTTGACACACCTGACAGATCATGTTCACATGCATACAAAATGTCCTGTGCTCCGCCTTCGACTTCCCAGTGGCCAGTTGTATTACACGTGGATATAGGATTTGTATACAAAGGTGTCATCACATTCAATATTTTGCAGTTGTTTCTTACGTATTTTATTTTACAGGAATTCTGAACGGAAAGTTGAATTAAGTCCTCAAAAGACTGAGTTAATCTGGCATCTATGTAAACACTACATGATATTTCAATATCTAGAAAAATTATATGTTCATATCCATTGCACTCGCTGCAATAACGATTTCTGAACATGATGACGTCATTTGTCAAAATAACAGGTACATTGTCGATAATGCTATCTGGATCTGGCTCTTCACACTTTTGTTTGATTTCATTCGAAATATTAGAAAATAAACAAACTCCAAGTACTAAATAAAAGTTTTGTTGATGGTAATTAGACTTGAATGTATCTGGTACACAATAAAACATCTTTTTTCCTTCAGGACTCTTTTCACAAAGCTTCACTGTATTACACTGGCAGTCAGTGCACGCGTAATAATCGTCTGTCCCAGAGTTATACTTGCTTAAGCAACCTTGATTACATTCGTATCTAAATTCGTCCACAACATTATTTGGAGGGTGATCTGTGTAACCTAACATTACTTTTCTTTCATCTAAATATATATCTGTAAGGAATTCAGATGTTTCTTGATCATATTTTTCCACTACATATACACTCATTGAATCTGTTTCAATTCTTGGCAACTGATGTTGGGATTGATAACTTGTAAAACTACTGTCCCAAATATTACACATGTAACAAAAAGCATTTTTAAATGGGTGAAATCTAGATTCACTGTTATAATGCAGACAACCTTGTTCAATTGTGATATCATTTCTTTTCCAGTATCCCGTGACGTTACATGTATCAATCAGAGGTCCCGAAGTATGCGAGATCAGATCTGGGTTGCAAATGTAGCAGAAAACATTTGCGAATTGCTCGAATTGTGTAGTATGATGTTTACATGCCCAGTCTATGTCAGGATCGTACCTCTCCCACAGACCCGAAACATTGCAAGAATCAACGATACCTTCAACGTTTTCGCTTACTACTGACGGAATGCAATTTTTTTGATACAATACAAATTCATTATATACAAGAACACATTCCCCTTCTGATAAAAGCTGTTTTAGAACTGTTGTGTCTGTTTGGCCCAAAGTAATTTCTGAATGGGAGGATAAGCACTTTGCTACTACTGGTTCCCACGGTTTCAGATCATTGTCTTTCTCCAGGGAGCATAAGGCACACAGTCTGTGTACATATGATAATAGGGTTCTTTTTGATGTAACAGGAACATCAAATATAGACCTAGATACTCCTGTGCGACATATTGGTAATGTATGGTTTTCGTGATACAGACACGCATCCACCATTCGTCTTGCTACCTGGTATGATCCTTCAGGTAGATCTAGTGCGATATTTAGACATGATTGTTTCACGTATGAATACGGGTTATCCGGGCAACAACGTTTAGTCTGCGCGCATCTTTCAGCACATGTGCAAAACGTTGATAATAGTGCAGAGTCTCGATCATTGGATGTATTGCAAAACGATTCTACTCCAAGTATACTTTTAGCAACAGAAATTAATTTTGATATATTGACGGCTTGTCCTTCGCTGTTTTGGAATGGTGGCCACTGAGTATCCGACAATACACTCAGCAATAATGGTAAATACAGAAGAAGACCAATAAGACTGTGTCTATAACGGAAGTTCTTGCTGAGAGACATAACTGAAATCTGGAAAATGTAAAAAAAAAGTAGCACATCATTATTTTGTAATATTCTGATAAGCTGAAATATCTTTTTGCAAGAAACATGCAAAATTCTCATTATCATTAGCTTAAACGTTTAACATAGTTTAATGTTTGAGATAATTTTACGCTTTCTAAGAACGTTATCGAGCGTATTTAAATTTGAGATATATAAAATTTAGACGATAACGGTAATGCTTGTGATTAGTAAAGGGTGGAGATGGTGGTTTTCCTACAGTCAACTGACATTTGTTCAGAACACGTCAGTGGAGACGCAGTAGCGAATATTTGATACCAAGAAATCTGGCGTCTTTAAATTATTAAGCACACGGTTGGGATCTCCCTTCTAAGATAATATAGTAATTAATTGTTGAAAAATAGCGCAAATGATGGCACTCTCACTTGAAGGTCATGACGTCAATATTATGTTATATATATATATATATATATATATATATATATATATATATATATATATATATATATATATATATATATATATATGCTGTGGAATTTAATGACTTGATGTTGACCAATAGTAAGGCTCATTGCGCACATGCGACATAATCATTAATATCTTTGTAATTGACGAAGTTTACAAATCGTCATTTGAATGATGAAAAATGTATATGCGTTCCATTAAATTCATAAAAGAAATTTGCATTGCTCTCTTTTTATAAATATTGTTATGGGCATGTAGAATATGAAAAATTTATGTATTAATCAAAATTTTAATCACTAGTTCAAAAAAAGAAGACAGTTCCCGAAAATGACTTTGAGTATGGTGAAGGTAAAAGTTAAGGACAGAAAGAAAGAATAGTATGAAAGAAACGGATGCATTATTTATATACATGTTTTGAAGTATAACAGGCAACTATTGAGGGAGAACTGTGATGGAAATGCAGGCATTTGTATATGATATAAATAAAATATACGTCTAGTGTGTATGCAAAATATTTGAATATATATATATATATATATATATATATATATATATATATATATATATATATATATATATGTGTATATATATATATATGTGTGTGTGTGTGTGTGTGAGAGAGAGAGAGAGAGAGAGAGAGAGAGAGAGAGAGAACATTTACTTTTTTTGAATTACAAATTATGTGTGTGACTAACATTTTTTTTCATATTTTGCAGGGTATCCGACTTTTTTAAATTTTTACTTTTCTGACAATTTCCCCAAAATAAATATATTCTCTCTGCAGGCATTCTACATAAAGGTGATTGTTTGAACTAATTCAAATTTTGTTATAGCCCTATCCAAATTATATGTAATACATTATAATTGTATGTGTATTCTGTGGTTTGAAATTGTAGATAAACATATTTCTGCCAGTGTTTCCATCAGCAAATTCAAAACTCATTTTTTATCTAGAATCCGATATCATTACTTGCAATCAATATTTCGTTTAGCTCTGCATCCCATTTTGTGATCACAATGTGCACAACACTATTTATATCTTGTTGTTGTACAATAGAGAAATAAATGATTCTGAATGATTTCTTCTATGACGCTATAGCTGTATACTTCGAAAAACTATGAAATAAATGTGAAAAGAAAACCTATTTGTTTATGCTATCACAAGTTATCTAGGGAAATATTTATGAACGAAATCATTTTCCGGTACAAAACATATTTTGCAATAAGCGCATTTGATAATGTATTGTTATATATGGATTATAACATATCCGTGTTTTTAAAAATTGTTCCTCTTTGAAAATTGTGAATGGTCATGTTAGGTATAAAAATACATATAACCCTCTCTTCAAAATATGGACTGGGTTCCTTTTGAATAAAGTTAACAAAATAAATAAAGGAAATTAATTCATATTGTATTATTGTTGCTGATTTGTTCTTGTAGACTTATCAGATAACATTATGTAAGCCATGTAAGTTTTAGTATAATTCACAAAATTCAATATTTTAATCGTGTATAATTCCGCTTCAGGAAAATCTTTCTCAGGAATATTTCCTTTGATATTGTTTCCCTGAACCCATTGCCGCCAAAACCATTGTATAAGGAAGTATTTAGTTCATTGCGAATCTACTTCGATGGATTTTTGTAATTAAACTAACATATACTTAGCTTTTTGATACTGTTATCTTTCCAGTTGAGCTATAATACTTTTATTTTACATAATTAGCAGTTTGAGTATTTCTCCAATTTTAGATGAGTAGTTATGAGTTCCATTTGCTCACAAGTTAATTGAAACCTTTACACCGAATACAGTAACTCATCCCCAATTATCTTTCTAGGCAGGACAATATTTCATATTAATGTTAATTCAGCTTACGATTCAAAATCACCTTTGTATTTGTCATACAGTATTAGAGGCTTTGTTCTATTTAACTTTTGTTCCATTCTTCTCATGTTTGTTAAACATGTATTCTTTAAACGTCGTGAATCATTTATCTTATCACAGATAAACGGTCAAAGGTTATACCATTAATAGCACATTTATCTATCCACACACACACACACACACACACACACACACACACACGTACGTACATACATACATACATACATACATACATACATACATACATACATACATACATACATACATACATACATACATACATACATACATACATACATACATACATACATACATACATGGTTAATTTACTCGGCTTAACGTCAATGATAAGTTCAACTTACCTGTTTGAAATATCAATGATCCTTGATCAAAATATCATGGTAATCTTGCTGACTCCCGTATCCATCTCATAGAAAACTCCGTCATTACATAGAGACAATATTCTAATTAGGATATAAACTGTTTGACGTGTTGAAACAAAACACTTACGATCAGAAGAAAAGGTTTTGTGTCGTATTTGCAGAGCGATATATCTGGAACAAGACTACAACATAAAAGATGTTCTTATATGAATGATTAAGTAAATCGAAAATGCACTGTATAATGTATGCTCATCTATGAGGTTTGGTTTTAAAACAGGGGATGGCAAATGATAATGCGCAGATGACTGAGTGAATAGGCCTACATGAGTATATTTTCTCATTTCCTAATGACAATCTTAATTATTTTTAATCTGTCACATCTATCATATCCTTAAACCTTGTACCCTATTAGTACAGGTTGCAATGTCAAAAATGACGACACTTAATGACTGGAGATATATATATATATATATATATATATATATATATATATATATATATATATATATATATATATATATATAGTTAGTTAGTTAGTTTAATTAAAGTCGTTTTCGCCCATGTGGGCATGTACGACTGGTTAATTCCCTGTTTGGGGATAATTAATTATTTCGGGGGGAAGGAATCGTGCCTCATCCCCCACGCATTAATGCACTCATTTGTGGTTCGTGGCACCATAAGTGCCAAACGACCTGTATGGAAGACTGCACGAGTGGGAATAGACCCAGCACGCACTCATCATAATCGATATTAGAATTGCCTGTCAGCTACATTATATATATTGGATTTGCTAGTTGTTTATTACTAAACTAGACAAAATAAATTATTGGAGTGTGACTCAGTCATGCCCATATTTGGTACTACTTCTACTACTATTACACTGAAAATCGTACGTTTCGGACACCGTAACTTCAGTTTGGTACAAAGTCAACGATAACTTGATCAACAGAAATATATCTAAGGAGTAAACCAAGCCATAGAGAATAGTCGTTTGCTTTTAAATACTGACATTGCAGACAGAAACTCGAGGGTCATGGGTGTGGCCAAGGATTAGGACGTTACGTACCTTCTCTTTTTGTATACTATGATAGAGAGGGTCCTATGTCAGAATGGGTCATGGGGGTAACCTAAGGTATTTGTATCACTCTGTATGATGTTTTCCTTTAGATTATTGTCTTTTATTTCACATCATGCTCGCGTTAAGCACCTGTGGATAACACTATTAATGTATACAATACTTTTCCGCGCTACTTTTATAACTCGCTAATCAGGGATAGTTTATGCATAGAGCAAAGGGTAACGGGTCAGAAAGGACCGGTACGGAAAAAGGCCCGGGTTATAAAGGCCCAGTGCAGAAATGGTCAGTAACGGGTCAGAAACAATCTGGACGTAAAAGGCCCAGGTTAAAAAGGACCGTTTCAAAGATTGATTGATAATAATAATAATAATAATAATAATAATAATAATAATAATAATAATAATAATAATAATAATAAGTCAGCTTTACTAGAATAAATATTTTAGATTCGAAGTCAATGCCATTTGTACATATATTGCTAAAACACTGAGTTGCAAAAATAGAATCACCGATCAGCGAGGATGAACACCAAGACTGATATAAAGCACTGACAGCAAACAGGCGAGGCCTTTATTTAGGTCTAGTTTAGCATTACCCTCCCCATTCGTTGATATAGGGACCAGTTGTTTTGAACCAATAGATATTTTTAACATTTTATGTCATGTAAGAGGTCTGATATATTATTTAGAATTCTTGGATTTCAATCTGTAATAATCATGTTATCACAAGTGACAAGTAAATTTATCATCTGTACAAATTAATTTTTTTATTAAAAAGCTAGCTGATAGTTGGATATAACAGCGTTAGAAGTTTGGGTAAGATATTCGTACCAATAAAACCGGCATTTGTTAAGTTTTGTACAATCATAGTTTTGTCTTAGTCTTGAAATACACATTGTAAGAAAACTTTGCATACATATTCCGTCAGAAAATTTCGTAAAGAGATTCAGTCAGGAACTACTGTAAAACATTCCCTCTGAAATTAATCATTCCGCAAATGGTTTTTTTTTGGTTTGTTTTTAGGGTTTAACGCCATTTTTCAGCACAAGATATGCTAAACATGACGGTCACTTTTAATGGTGGAGCAGGAACCCGGAAAATCATGGAAGGAACCACCAACCCACGAGAAGCTTATGACAAGCTTTCTCACATACACATTACCCGAATCCGAGATTCGAATCCACGCCTACAGAGATGAGATGATAGAGATCAGTAACGCCCAGCGCTTTAGACCACTCGGTTATTCGGGGTCCTCATTCCGCATATGAAATGACGCCTAATACGTTTTATATAAATATTTCGGTATCTTTTCAAAGTCTTTTATATTTATCTTTATATCATTTAATGTTACTGAATAAATTTAGACTAAACGATGTTGTAAGTAGGAAGAAGAGGAAGATGAAACAATTACAGGTTATTAAATCATAAAATGTGTACATAATGTCAGATTAAGATAAAGACTTTGGTCCCATAACGATGGATTTCCACAATATTGTTGTTAGTATTTAACGTAATATGAAAGTAGAATGGTTCTAGAACCCTAGTACCAATAACATAACGTTTATTGTTTATCTAGAAAAGAATCAATGTCATTTGTGTGACCATAACGTCCAGTTGTATGATCAGTGTTATAGTCAAATGGTACTATTATCGTATCGATAATGAACTCAGTATAGCATTGAATGACGACTAGAAAAAGAACAGAAAAAAACAGGACCATGGTGGGAACTTGATCTCTTTAAAATTTAAATGTACCAAACAGTTGGAATAAAAATCCCAATTTCTGAGTGGTTCACTGTCAGTCTTTAATTAGTGTTCTTACGAGAGAGAGAGAGAGAGAGAGAGAGAGAGAGAGAGAGAGAGAGAGAGAGAGAGAGAGATTTTCTTTTTATAAACAAATTGCTTTGTTGGTGTTTATATTGCTCTGTAGTTGTAACTATTGCTTTTGGTTTCCTTTGTTTATAGCTAATTTGTGTTTATCGTTGGCAAGGTGAAGGTGACCGGGCCTATTCAGGTACTCCCACCTCTGGGTTGAGTGAATGCCTAGTTTCACCCTCTGTTCGTGTATATTAAATCGGGCTATCTTTTACTACATACATTAATTTGTATTATTTGTCTTTTCTTAACACTTCTATGTAGGTGAAAATGGTCCTGTTTATAAAGGAGTGATTAGCTTGTAGGTCGCGTACTTTTTCCCTCTTGGGACCAGTCTAATAATCCCTTTCTTTCTGTCGGTTCCATCCCCCTGATTATGATGGGATATGTACCCAGTTCCTATCCTATGTTTTTCTGTGTATTTATATCCCTAATCGGGATTCGATTTGTTGTCCCCGATGTCTGAGACGAACCACAAGATATTTGTACACGCCAAACGGATATTAATACTTCTAGTTTTAAGGTAATCCTGTAAGCTCGCTTGTTTCTGTCGGTTCATTTCATTGTGTTCCTGGAATTATTTTCTATCTTGTGTATAATCGCGGCTGTCATTGAAAATATGGCTTTATATTTTGGGAATGGAACAGTAAGGGCAGTTAATTCTTGTTTCTTTTATTACTGGCATAGATCGTCCAAAGCTACTGGTTATTAGTGTCTTGCCAGTTTTGGAGCTGTTTATGATTTTATGAATTTCGCGCCCTCGTTTTCCATTTCTTCATGCCAATTTATGTAATCCAATTAGTGCATTTCAGGTTCATTTAGTTTAATTTGACCTCTTTTTCTGCCATTTTTGTTATACGATAAAAAGATGGTTGGGCATACACATGAATTCTGCAGCATGTGTATGTAGGTCCAGGTTTTCAAGTCTCAAGTAGACTTCTTGTATTAGATTTATATACTGATATGCTTACCCGATTTCCGTGTACGCAGCACGCTGAAGGAGTGGATAATGTTGACTGCTTTTTATTTCCCTAGTTTGTATCTTTTTTGGTATCGCTGAACTACCAAAAAAAGAAGAAAAAAAAACAACCATATCAAATGGTTACCCTGACCGACGGTTGCACCATGTAAGATGGCTATACGCCCAAACTACTATGCCAAGCTACAAAGCGTAGCAAAGTCTGATCACTTACAAAAAGATACAAACATATTATATTATCACGCCATCGGAAGTTGAACATCAGTCCTTTCAAGGGCTAATTTAAAAAGCAGAGAGTAGGAAAATCACCAAAAGGCAAGATGTGGCTTACATAGGGAAAAGCACAACTTAGATAACTGGGTAGAATTTAAAAGTTTATAGATCCTCGGTAGCCCCAGCCGACCTTCTCCTTTTCCGAATTCATTCGTGCCAATTCGGATGCGTGCAGTACAGTGTGTAGTGGCATCTGCTATTTCCATTCGATGTATACATTAGTGTGGGGAACAACAAACCCAGTTTCCGAGGTGCGTGATTACAATTAGTCGGGTTGTCGTCTGGTTAAAGTCCGGTGGTGGCTCCTGTTTCCCATCTGAGGACTAATAAAGAAACACGCTCTGCATGTGTTAATGTGTCGAGTTGACAAGAAATTAAGATTTTTGCTGTGTTGACATTAACTGGCCGTACATGACCGAATGGATATACATGGCCTTACATTCAGGTCAAAAATTTCAAACCAGAGTGGGAAGCAATTGCTCAGAATGAATTTAGCTTGAAAATAGTACTTGAAGGCAGCGTACTAAGTGCCACCCTGACCAATATAATGGTTTTCATACTTTTTATCGATATATCTCTTCCCTGACCTGCTACACTCCTAGACTGTCACCCGCTGGATAGGGGTACTTACCAAACTTATCGTTTGTACTCATCGACTCGAGTCCTTTTTTACGGAAACTATATATATAATTTGGATTTCACCAATCTTGTTTAAATAAACATTATAATTGTTTTCACTCATTGAACTATATTGTATGGTTTTAATCAATGCAGTAATACAATGAATTATTCTTATTATGAATGATGAAACAGTTCAGTTCGAAATAGAACACAATTTAAAAATTTCTAGCACCACTTGTTCCCATAATACAAATTCGCTTCCCGACGTTTTAAATAAATCAGATGTTGGATATACAATTTCGTTAATTACCGCTAATTAAATCGTATGTAGCAGCAAGAGGGGTGAACAGACCAAGTTTTCAAACAAAAATAAGGCCTCTACGGAGACCGAAACTATTTCAGACAAAGTGAAAAAATAAAGAGAAATAGATTCAGATAAACTGAAAAAGGGTGAACAGACCAAATTTTCAAAACCTCTACGGAGACCGAAACTGATATGGTTTTAACCGAATATTTTATCAAGTCCGATACAATATCTTGATCTAGGGTCATGCAAATTTATCATTATTAATCCATGTGGGACCGACTTAGCATGACTAAAGAAATTTCTAAAGTGATTATAATTCATATCTTCAGTGCACCAGGCCTGGTGAATATATCGTAGCGTATGAGTATCAACTCCATTAAATACAGCAAGACTATTACAGTTATCCTGATCACTTTTGGTATTTGTGTATACCTCTGAGCAACATATATCACATCAGTATTTTTATGTCTACCTCTGGAAAATATCCTGGCAGGGTTTGCTTGTTAACTAACATCACATCATCATATATGAATAAATTGTTAATACTTCCATCAATAGAATCAACACTCAGTGCTTCTTCGATATCATTTATAAATTCAAGGATATCTTCATCGATTTCCTATTTTGCTTTCTCGTTAAAATCCTTTAAGCCTCGTAACATCGCTGATCGTCTACACTAGGGGCTACCAAATATAGTTTAGCCTATTTCATCCATCTTGTTTTCAAATTAAGTAACAATTGTGTTTTATCGCTTCCAGATGTTCCAATTTAATCATGCGAATATAATTTGGTAGCGCTGAATTATGCTTAACGGGTTATCGTGTTCTTGACGCCGCAAAAATCAATTACATTCATGTTATTATAAATAAATGATGGATCTATATTGTGTGAAATGTAAAACGAGTCCTAGGACAAACGACTTAGATTTAATGCTGGAGGGAATAATTATTATTGTCATCGATTTGCGTTCGAATGTTTCTTTGGGTTAATCAAAGATGGTCGTGTTATTGGTCACATTAATTGTATAAGAACTGATAATTCTTTATCTAATCTTCAAGCTCTCACTCAGAGTGAGAATACCAAACACGGACTAACTGGAAATTACACCATAAACGCAAAATCTGTCAAATCTATAAATGTTGATAGGGACGAAGAAAAAATCATTTCAATCAGTGACTGAAGCGAGCAAGTATTTTGATATTTGTATCCCTTTGGTTCGACGTGTTGCAGAGAGAATACAAAATTCTGCTCTTTCCAAGCGATTTGGAAACACAATTCGGTTTGAATATTATATAAAATGAAATATCCTAACACTTAAGGGAAGTAACTCATGTAGTAATGTGTGTATAACACCGAAGGGAAGTAACCCATGTAGTAATCTGTGTATAATCTTGTAACAGAGATAACTCTTTTGTTGTTGTGAAGGAAATACCTCTATGATCTCATGGGAATAATCACATATTATCTCTCAATTCGTTCTCTGATTTTTTTTATACAGAAAACGAGTCAAACAAATAAATATTTACAACTACAAAATTCTTTTATTTAATACTTCTGTCAGGTGTCTTGATTTGTTTAGATTCTGTCAATAATCATAATTAAGTAAAAACGAAAGTAAAAATCACACACCCTTGTTGATTTTCGTGTATTAATCAGCTTATATAGTCTATAGACGGTTTTGTTATTGGGGCTCCAAGCCATGATCGAAGTTCAACTGAAAAACTCTACGTCACACTGTTACGCGGTGTGAATATGTTTTTGCATTCTCTCCGGGCGAGTGCTTCAGTTGAATGTAGAGGAGGGCCCCTCCCGTAGTGTTGTATTGTCCTATATAATTATTTGTATGTGCCGTCCTATATAATCCTTTGCATATAGTTGTATATAATCATTTGTATGTGCCGTCCTATATAATCCTTTGCATATAGTTGTATATTTCAATAGTTGTAAATATAATATGTACTCTCGTTGAGCCTGTTGGATTGTGAATGGCTTTCCGAGGGTTCATACGGGAAATGTACCGTCCTATATATACCTTAATTAAGATATATATGTTGTATCGTCATACACTAAGCACACCTTCTGAGGATCTAGACCGTTATTTGGCGGGTTTGAGGCTCACAACGTGGATTGAGTTTTGTGCTGCCCCTGAGCCTACTCAGATGCAAAGGCACCTTTGGGGACCACATGGAGTTGTGTTGTCTTATATATGTGACCTCTGGACTTATGGAATGTGAAGGCATTTCACGAGTTCACATGGGATCTTTCATATATATATATATATATATATATATATATATATATATATATATATATATATATATATATATATATATATGTATGTATGTATATCCCTGCCGCGATAAGATCTCTATCACACCTTAAAGCGAGAGAGATTGTGCCGTATTGTAAATAATATATCTAAATATACGCTTGAAGAAAGCGGGTCTAAAATTGACCCCATTTTCTTATATATAAATATATTAGATATATAAATGATATATTTTATATATTATATATATAAATATTTTATATAATGAATCATGAAAATGTAAATGATATAATCAACGCAATTACAAATTTAAAAAATCAAGAACACAATTATCAGATAAATTAGATTGTAATCAGATTGTAAATGATTTTTAAGATATCGATGATACCACACAAAATAACAAATACGTACCCCCGTCCCAATATGCGTTTATTAAAAAAATACAACAAACCAGGTATTTTGATTTTGATATTTGCGAACCTTCGGTACGAAAAGTTGCAGAACGAATATATCAATACGCTATCTCAAAACAAACTGGACATATAATTCAATTCGTTTACATTTAAATAATTATATGTCGCATTAAGGGGGATAACTCGTATGGGCTTGTGCATTCAGTTTTGAAACAGTGATATCAGTCACGGATCTCAAGGGAATAAATCGTGTGGGCTTGTGTGTGTAGCTTTAAAACAGAGACAACAGTCACGGATCTCAATGGGATTTTTCGATGACTCATGGTCTGACTTAATAGCTTCTTTTGTGTTGGTTTGACTTGAAAATAATTTATAATTTTGTCTACGATTTTTAATTATAGTGAAATCTACGATTTCTATCTACAATTTATATCTACGATTGGTCTACAGTATACATTATTTGTTAAATTCTTTACGACATACACATCAGTTTAGCTATATATTATATTCAAAATTATAGACTTGTAGATTACGAACACTAGTGCATTCCATATACGGTTGGGATCTCGTATTCGGGCCCAGCGTTCGAATCTCGCGGAAGGCATTATTGTCAACGGTACCGATTGGTGGTTTTTCTATATAATTGGGGGCGCCAGCGTACACCTCCAATAACGTCAAATACGTGACGGTGTGATTTTACACCCCTGGGAATGAAATACTTGCGGGGGAGGAGGTGTACAACAACAAATACACGACAGTCTCCTGACTATTCTAACATTTCGTTTCGCTTGGAAAATTCATTGGAGATATGGCGTCTATGGGCGCCATCAAAATAAACAGCAGCATGGGTGCAAAAAGCTCTATATCACACTAGGATAACCACACAAGATGGTTCAGAATAAACTGTCGGCTAAAAGAAACGGGCATAGGGTCATAGAAAGAGAAAAGATCTCAAAGAGAAAATAAATCTCAAAGAAAAAAAGGAGAAAAATATCAAAGTAAACAAAAAAAGATCTCAAAGAGAAATAAGCGAAAAATTTCAAAGAAAATGAACACTATGAAAGACACAAAGGCCAATAAGGGACCCAGTGAATGATAACCGCTCATCATAGATATAATATATCATATAATGAATTTCGAAAATGTGAATGACATTATAAACGTGATTTCAAATTTGAAAAATCAAGGAATACAATTGTCAGATAAACTAGATTGCAATCAGGTTCTCTCTGAATTTTATGATCTTGATGATAGCGCCCAGAATAATAGATACGTCCTTGCAAAACAGTATGGGTTGATCAAAATAATTCAGCACGCGGTAAATGATTCTCTTGCATTCTGTAACGACATCAACAAATTTATCCCGCTATTCACTGCGGTCGAAAAGGTCAGAGGTGAATTTGGCAAACAATATGAAATATGATATCAAACGCACAATAAACTCAAAAATCAAAACAATACAAGAAATCATCAGACATAATGAAAATCACTTCCACCCTTCGGTAACCTCAACATAGTAAACGTACAATACCAACGCGGTACAAATACCTGTTTACAGATGAGTAATCCACAATTCTATAACCCCAGTGATTAAATCATGGAGATCAATTGTATGAGTTGAAATTTTAAAGACCCAGTGATTAAATCACCGAGACAGATAGAAAAGACATGAATGATAGTGTTATTTTTTTTTTTGCACGGTGATTTATCACTAACAAGGAAGTAATAAAACACTTTCGTGGGTGGGTGATCATCCACAGATTTTTCACTTACAATTTAAATCATATATTAGTTTATAATGATAAATGAAGCCCTACTAACTAGATTGGCTGCGATTAAGAGATTTATTCCTGTTCGTGGTTCCGTTCGAAATAAGTTCCAAACCAGACAGGAATTTCAAACTGGTTTCACAACGAGTACTAAACAATTATTCAAATCAATAACCACTGCAACCGGGAAAGTCGTATATACCAATGAGAAAACCATATGGGGAGATATTCATGAGGAACAACGAGAGAAACAACCGGTCCTTCTTCCTGTTTGAAAAAAAAGCAAAAAAGATCCAACCAAACAAAAAAAATCTTTAAAAACACTTCCTGATGATGTAATAGCCACTGCACGACTTCAGGAACAACAAGAGGGTGATATTGAAGAATAACCTCAACAACAGGGTAATATTATTGAAGAAGAACAAAAGGGTGATATTCAATAGGAAGAAGAGGGTGATATTGAACAGGAAGAAGAGGGTGATATTGTTAGTGGACGAGATGCATTCAATAATAAATTTATTCCGGGTAAATTAGATCAAATAAGAGATATGAAATTCAGTTCTGATAAAGAAATACCCGCAATTTGTCGTTAGGAGTTTTCATCAGAGAAGAAATTATATCATCTCTGATTATAATCTCCCTGATAAAAAATCATGGTATAATGGATTATATCGTGTGTTTACAGCTGCATGTAGGACATCGGAAAACGATAAAACATATAAAGAATTTATGAATGAAATAAAAAAAAAGCTGAATCATCTACACAGAAGAAATCGGATCCTGGATTTCTTAGATTACCAGAGCAATCAAAACGTTTTGATATAGAAAAATCCTCTTTTGCAGGGGGCAACTGTTACAACTGAAACATTCGCAGGTGCATATCCAAGGGGGTTTCAGGTAGTGGTCTAGTTCATTGTCCTAGTAGTATTCTCGGACACATATCACGATTAGAAATTCTCGTAGGAGGGAAACGAGCTGGAAATAACTCACCGGAAATCATTTATGAGGCAGCTGATATCTGCAGACGACTATTTGAGGGTGGTATCATGGATATTAATGTATATCGAGAGTTTATTGATGAGCTAGCGGACTGTTACCACAGTGACTAATTTGATGACTTTGGCACTAGTGATTAATCACTGATTAGATAAATGTCATTGAAATAAGATGATCATACACTACAACAACAATAAACCAACCATGACTTACTTAGTAAACTCACGATTGCCTATTTATAGAGCGTACTATGGAGATGGTCTCGGCAATACCATTGCAGGGTTATTTACAAGAATGGCTCCAAAAATAGCACTAATCGCAAGACAATTTTCAATGAAAGCTATTGATGCTATTTGTGATATGAGTATTAGCGCTGTTGGTGATGTTGCCGGGAAAGCATTGGCCGCCGCTAAAGAAAAACTACTAGCGTTAGTTCGGCGACGAAAGAATTAAAAATCACCATCGCTGGGACCACAACCATCTACGGAAATTATGCCTGCAAGTATTAGCAAAATAATAAATAACGCAGTGGATCAAAAAAGAGCATCACTGAACAATGATGGATATGACACTCAGGTTAATGTTACTGCAAATATGATAGCGGGAAGTGGTTTGAAATTACGAGCGAGATTGCGATTTAGATCAAGAAATATATAATAATATGTTCAAATCGTCCCCTTACCCAGCGTTGGATATATATGGACGCCCCAGTACCCAATAATGATTCTGTACGCGATTATAAATTATATTCCTATAACGCAGTACAACCAGATAGTCGATCAAGAATCGAACTTCAGGTCCATGATACCAGCAAATACTTTCTACCCGCTGAAGCATTTATCGAAGTTGAAGTAGAACTTTTAACAGCTGCTGATACTCCTGCTGTCCACTTCGTACACAAATCGGTTTTGTCAATAATGGTATCATGGCGCTATTTGAAAGTGCAAGATATGTGATTGATAACAGAGAAATTGAATCTATATAACGTGATATTGATGTTGCCACAACAATAGTGCGTTTTGCAAGAGATTCTAATGATTTTACAAGATCGGCAGGTCCGTCTATGATGTTCTCTAAAGATATTAATGATCGCACTGGACCGACTCCATATATTATAAGACGACAAAAAATAATGCTGGTGCTGCTGATATTAATGTTGAGAATATGATTATAAATAATGATCCTACTTACAACCTAGGAGCTGCAACACGCGTATCAATGTTGGAAGGACGGCGTAGACTATTTTCATGCGCGATTCCACTATCTCATATATTTGGATTCAGTTAGAAAAGTTATCTATAGAGCGAAACATACAGTAATACTCGTGAGAAAAGGCAATGATAATGATGCAATCTAGAGGATTACAGTAGATCTTGGAAATCCAGATACTGACCGTGGTAAAGTAAATATAACAAAACTATCACTGTGGATGCCAGTAATGACTCCATCAATCACTGCAGAATTTTTTTTTTATCATTTATGGATCATGGAGGAAAATCGTTGATATCATGGATAACAACAACAACGGATATAATGCAATCCTCTGTTAATGGTGTATTTACATGGCACCTGGCATCAAAACAGGGTTTTGCTGCGTCACGACATATATCTATTGCGTAAATAATAATAATAATAATAATAATAATGAGGACTTTGTATAGCGCTTTATCTTTCAAAGCTCTTAGCGCTTTACACCATCAATAATGATATGACTACACTACAGAACAACAAATGACAAAAACAATGAAATTGGAAAACATAAAAACATGCTGAAAACATATAAGATACAAAACATGATTAGGTCGCTAAGTTTGTCCCTGCAGTCCTGCATATGTTCATGACATGTTGGTGCAATGTGAGAGTACTGCCTAGGTTCCGTACTGACTGTGAGAATTTAATGTTGGTGTTGCTGATATTTATTGTCTGAGGTAAAGGATGTGAATGAGAAAGTCTTTGTGTTGTGATCAGAATAGCCTCAGTTTTATCATCATTCATCTGCAGTTTGTTACATGTGATCCATGATTTCACATCCGAAATGCACTTCTCTACTCCATGGATGGTAGCATCAACTTAAGTTTGGTAGCTAGACTTTTATATTTGAGTGTCATCAGCGTACCATTGGTGCGACACTGGGTGATGATCTATGACACTTGAGAGCGGCTGAGTATACAGAATGAAGAGAACAGGTCAAAGAACACGGCTGGAGTGTATTCCATTTGCGGATATAAGTTGTGTCCTTTTAATTAAGTAGGACTTGAACCACTGTAAGGCTATATTCGTAATGCCTAATACATGCTGGAGACGGTGAAGTAATATATCATGATCTAATGTGTCAAATGCTGCACATAAATCCAAAAATCCAAGAGAGCGAGGACTGTAATCTTTCGACTCTCTAAAGCAAAGAGAATGTCACTAAATAATTTCAGAAGAGTAGTTTCCGTACTGTGGCAAGGGTAATATGCAGACTGTACATTTCTAAAAAGACTGTTTGAATTCAAATGAGATACAAGTTGAGTAAGAGCAACCTTTTCTATGATTTTTTATATGAATGGGAGATTAGAAACTGGACGGTAGTTCTTTAAATCGTTATGGTCCAGTGTTGTTTTCTACAACAGTGGCTTTACGATGGCAGTTTTGAAAAATGATGGGAATTCCCCTAATGAGAGTGATTCTAATAACATCAGTTAGTGAAGGCAATATTGGGTAGAAGCACTCTAGCAGCAATGATGTCGGAATGGGATCAAGTTTACAAGACTTTGGTGCACTTTTCATCACGATTGTACATACTGAATCAATATAAACAGGTTCAAATGCTCCTAACGGTTGTCGCTGAAATTCTGCATCATAACTGTATGGTGACGAGAGAAGGTTGTTGGAAGTGGTGTACATTTGTTTCTTGACATTACTTTAGTTATTTATCTCGAAGAGCTCTTTGCAGCTGGAACTCTTCGTGATCTTAGTACTGTAGTGGGATGATATGGCTAAATGGACTATGTTTGTGACGTTCTTCTTAGCAGCTTCGTAGATTTGTTAATGAATATTGAGTCCGGTGGATGTCCTTGGCGATGTCTTTTAGCAGTGCGAAGCTGGTCCCTAACACTGCTATACAATGGAGAACACTTTTTTTATTGTTACTCTGCATTTGGTGGCTGGGGCATGGTTTTCAAGCAATGAACGCAGGCAGTTATCAAGTTGTTCCGCTGTTGGATGTAAGAAAAATGTAAGGTTTTCTTGGATGTCATGCATGAATTTGGTTCTATTTATCATACGGAGGTTTCTCTTAGTAGCAAATATAGGTGGAGGGTTAGGGACTGATACGACGAGATGGCATACAATGTAGAGGTGATCCGATGCAAGTTCGTGGGATACAAGGGTGGATTACAGAATATTATCATCAGGTCTATAAAGAAATCGGTCTAAAATGTGACCAAGTTTATGGGTAGGTTGGTTAACTGACTGTTTAAGATTGAGAACATGAATGGAATCTAGGAGTTTTAACATAATGGTTTACCAGGACTGTCAAAGTGAAAGTTGAAATCTCCAAGAATAATTAGGTTGCCACCTATCGAATTTCCATACTCTAGAAGATTTGGAAACTGCTCCAAAATGAGAGATTCAGTCAGCTTGTTTTTAGTACTAGGAGGAGGACGGTAGAGACAGAAACAATGAACTGACCGTTTTTCCAGTGTAGCGTTGTTTGGACTAGTTCAAACGATGTATGGCAGAAATTGAAGGTTGTGTTGTACTTAAGGCATTTGATCATGGAATTTTGTGTAATTACAGCAATTCCACCTCCGCGAGAGTTGCGGAGGAACGACCTGATTGAGTAATCGCTAGGTGTTAAATCCGCACACTTAGATTCGTCACCTGTGGAATGTAACCAGGTTTCTGTCAGGTAATGGAGCGATTTAACTCACAATTACGCAGCCATATGATATTTGATCAATTGAGTGCTAATGAAGTATCGTTGAGGATAAATGGTCAACAGGAACCATCCGAAGATATTTTAATTAATTACGGAAAAAACCAATTGTACGTGCGTATCATCGGTTGCTGACATTTATAGGAGGCGATAATAACGTAGACACCGGCTTGCAAATATCACAATTGGATTTTAAAAACTTATATCCCATCTACTACTTTTCGCTGGAACATCATGACTTAACCAGACAGCCCGTCGTTGACATACATTTCCGAGATCGTGTAACACTACTTCCTGCTGTTGGTGGTATATACAGAGCAATTGCTACCATACTCAGTGACAAGTCAATGCTACTCGAAGGCGTTGGTGGACGAATGAGGGAAGTGGATGCGCCAGTTGTAAATATGTAGAAAATTAGATCAATCTAAATAAAATGTCATATAATCATGTTAGTGTTACGTTGACTCCTGATCAAATTAAAAAATTGCAATCGGAATCAGCTAAAAAATATGAAACTAACAATATCGTTAAAACACAATCAGATGTCTGGCGGTCAGCATAAATTGTCATTGACAACTCGTCAGATAAAACACTTCAATGATGCTATCAAAGATAAAAGAGGTGTTCAGGTCACTCTCTCTGCGGCTGAGATCAAAGACATGATAAAATGAGGTGGTATTTTCCCGTTGTTAGCTGCGTTACCAGCACTGATTCCGGCAACGACCCCTGGGGTAGCAACAGCTGCTGCGTTAGGGGCCGTTGGTACCGCGGCAGGGATGGCACTAAAGAAAGCAACTGGAAAATGGTACAGCAAAAGAAAAGATCAGGAAAGGGTCTAAGACTAACGGGAACTCATCATTCATGGTACTGCGAAAACGGCCTGAGAATATCAGGAACAGTTTGCTAACAATAGTTCCCATCTCAAATTTTGATTTACTCGATGCTGCTAAAAAACTAGCGAAAAAAAACTTTAGAGGTGTTTTAGAGATCAATTACCACAACAACCAAGCAACACTGAAACCGGTATCATTAATCTCGATAACAACACTGGACCTGGAACTCACTGGGTTGCATACGCGATTGACCCGCGTATGATTATCTATTTCGATTCATATGGATTAGAGCCGCCTAAAGAGTTTATGCGTTATATACACCACTTAAAAATTCCTATCTGGTATTCTACGCTACCAACACAGGAAATGAATGACCCACCAATATGAAGCATAGAAATATTAAATATCCTCGACGCTATTTCATCATTGGGAAAACCACCCCATAAAACCGTACACGAATGTACGAGTAGTCGCTTTTTAAAAAGAAAGTATATAAAATAACATGATTGATATTTGGAGAAGATCCCTCTCAGGTTTGAAAAAGCCATCCGCAGAAATATCTGCAACCGGTGATGTAAAAACAAATAATCGAAGATGAAATATCCGAGATGTTAAATCTCGCAAGTGTTGATCCAAATGAAATAGATGTATTTCAACATCGTCAGGGTAAATTGAAAACGAGTAATGTTTCCCTTTATGATATTTTGACAAAACGACGCGACGCGATGTTTTGCAAGGAGGGTAAACTCAAACCAGGCGTCCTCGTTTCGACGTTCACAGATAAATTAACATCATTGAACGATAATTATATATCATCTGCAGAATCATTAAAAACACTTACTGACAATCTAAACTCTCAAATAAATCAATTTGCGGGTTTACAAAAATCCGTCACTAAGGTTCAACTCCCAGTTGATAAGTTCTTTGGGGTTCCACCGGTGACCACACCGAAACTCACAGAGATAAAAACAGCTATGTTAGAATGAGCAACACTACAATCTAGGTACGAAGATCATGTTGAGAAGTTTTCAATTTTTCGTAAAAATCGTATTGAGAAATTGTTTGGAACCTCATTAGATAAACTTGACATAAAACTCATAGATGTAAATAAATCCATCGATGAAATCAAAAAGATCAACGATGAAATTAAAGATGATTTACCGAGGATGATAGAAACACTTAAAAAAACAAAGATTTCTCATGAGAAAACCAACAACGTAGTATACACGATTCAACACGAATCATTTACGTGGACACCACAAAATAACATATCAAATAACACCGCGACCGTCAAAGGTAGTTATCGAGTAACACTAATATCGCCGACTCAATTTAATATTTCATCAACGAATTCATCTGGGATCAACAATATGATATCAACGATCATCTACAAGGAAACAATTGAGCAATTCACCATAATATCCACTGATAATAATTTGGCTAGGGTTTCAGTAACATGGTATGTGGAATTCGTAGCGGATTTAAGTAAACAACTTAATTGAATTGCTAGCAATTTGAAATCTATTGTAATAAATAAAATGTCATTATTGGCAACATCACAGCATTATCGCTATGATCAAGTCAGATAATTTCAAAATAAACTGAAAACACTCACTGAGGAGTACCAAACAAAAATAAAAAATTACCGACGAAGAATTACCGCAGTTGACGTTACCGTGTACTCTGTATCAGGTGTAATCACCGGAGCCGTTGTTATACTCTCTTCAGTGACAATGGTTGCCCCGATAGCTCTTCCAATTTGTAAATCCGCGGCGACAATAATCGCTGGAATAATTTCAATAATAAAAAACAAAATATCATCATGCAGCCGGCGCAAACTAGAAGACTACGTAGTTAAGTTCCATGTTGTGTCACCCGCGTACTCCCAATTATCCTCGATGATATCGTCCTCCCTCGATGACACATTAATATCCAATAGTGAGTTTTCAGCGATGGTACGTGTTTATGATTCCGCGATGTCAAAATTAGAAAAACAACATGAATATCATAACAATGGCAACATTGCAAGAACTACTTCAACGAATAGCGGAAAATACCATCCCCGTGAAAACCAGCATGATCTCAGTAACATCATCCAATCCTGAATTCAGTGTGAGTTTCCCCACTGCGATTCCCGTTAAGGAGATAGCACTAGCAAAATTACGAGTATACCATAGTTGACCAAATATTAAATCACAACCATTCGGTAGTCAACAGCCGAACCCTGTTGTTTGCTAGTAAAAATAAACAAGACGGAACTCCAGACTGGATTGTTGTTTCCTTACCATCTGAGTCCTACCAAATTGAACAAATTAATAATGAATTACAACGTAGAATAAAATCCATTACTGGAAAAGAATCAAAAATCTCTATTACAGTTCATAAACTAACACTATCATCCGCTTTTGAAATAAACTCATCTGGTTATGTCGTAGGCATTTATAACAGCTCGATAAGAACCGTGCTAGGATGGCCTGAAATACCTCCTCGGACATCTTATCAAAAAGCAGAATCTAAAAAATCTGATTATGTCAGAGACGAAATATCATACAACGAAATCACCCCATCATATCGAGATTATTTACCTGGTATAAAGAAATGCACAATTAACAGATAGATTCACATTTCTTGACAACAATGCAATGGAATGGGAATTTGGTTTTGAGAAAACTCCTGATTTATCCATTGCCACTGTATTTAATCTAAATAATGTCATTGATTATTTGAAAGAGATTAATCAGTTACATAAAACACAACTAGAGAGACTACGACAGAGTTTCCAAAAACATCTTTTTGATATAACGAGTTCACGACGCGAGATCATAAAATATGTTGAGATATTAAATCAGCTTGTATCCGACATATAATATATCAACAAACGAATAGTTCAGATAATAATTAATGACAAGAATGGAGATAAACAAAACTTTCTCACTGTTTACAATATCACAGAAGCTGATTTACCCGATTTCAAGTTTCTTGAGTATAAAGCAAATGAACTAAAAAAAATCAACCAATGACCTCCTCGATGTGTACTTCCCACAAATACTCGCCGCATGGAAGAAAATGCCGCAACCACAAACAACTATCCTCAAAGATAATAATGAATCAGATGGTGGCGGGTGACATATCGCTCCTCAAAACGTCAATATATATTCGGTGGTTGCAGTAAATTTAGTATGTGATGCCATCGAAGGAAGCTACCAAATAAATCTCGAAAGATCAAATCAAGCCCAGCAGGGATATATTTTATATTCATTTGCACCAACAGCTCCACCCGGATTTCTAATAATTGAAGATCCAACTAATCCGGTCTATATGCGATGTAATAATGATTCATTAACGAGAATTAATTTCAAACTCACTGACGAGTCCAATAATCTGATTGACTTACGAGGAGATGTTTTACAAGGTAGCCTGTTTGTGAAATCGTAAAGGATTTTCAATTTGTCTCCGCAACGCCATCAGCGCCGGGTCTGTAGCGTTAGAAACCGAAACAATTTCTCTTTTTTTCTTGTCTGCAAAATAGTTTCGGTTTGAAATAGTTTCGGTTTGCTTGAAATAGCTTCGGTTTGTCTGAAATAGTTTCGGTTTGTCTGAAATAGTTTCGGTCTGTTCGTCTCCTCTGTTTTGTAAAATGGAAAACCACATGCAGCCCTTTAATTGAAAAATTAAGTCTCCGTGGAAGGCTTATTTCGGTCTGTTCACCCTCTCTGCTGCTTGACGAGATTAGCTGCTGACTAATATAGCTGACGTGTAGAGCTATCTTCAGCTGTCTAGATGTTTGTCTGTTAATGTGGTGGAGCCACGACTGTAGACGTAACTAATATAAGGGTGCAGTATGCTATCTGTACTTTTATACATATGACTGTACATGAAGGGTGCGAGCGGTCAATACAAGTTTGGGCCAACCCAAGAGACGTGGTGAAACTGTGAGGTTTATCAGATAATGAATAGTACGACTGTGCAAGAGTCTCTAAGCATATGTTTGGTCCAATTGTTGTTTCAATTGATACATTGATATTTACATGAGATTATTTTGAATCTTATTTGTATTCCAGGCGATTTGTGAATCTCACGTACAGTGCATAACATTGGAAACGTATTTGAATTCCTTGAGATTGTTTGAGTCTCAGTCCTAGTCTAAACGTGAAATTATGTGAATATCTAACGATACACACTATTATTTTGAACCCGAGGTTTCTTGAATCTGTATATGAGATAGAAATTATCTTTTTGGTTTAGTTTTCAATGTGCGAATGTTTGTATACAGTGATTGGAGCAATTGTATTTTGAGAGCTTGTAAGAATCATTGTAGTTTTATCATCTATTTTTCTCTACTAATTAAGTTCATTAATTTTCATCTTTCACACATTGTGTTTGAGTCATTCATTTAATTCAAAATCCAATCGTTTTGTTTTCAACGACACAGATATTGATTATAATGACACTAATATTCAAGATACGGCAAATATTATATAGTATAGTTCAAAGTTTATTTGAATGCATATATTTTATCTTTTTAACTTCATGCTATCTCCATGTTTGTTCCCAAGAAAACATACAGCAATAACGGCACACCAACAGAACAGTTCGTAAAATGTGCCATTATGATTTTATTTCTTCCTTAGCTATCTTGCCCATTTGGTCCAGTCCATCTTGCTCTTGCTCAAGTATTCACTGATTTCCTATGTCACCCCCGGCTCATTGATCATTAAGGCCAATCACCGAACGCTGTTCTACAAGCGTATGGATATCTGAATTGTTATGATGAGTTCTGAACCTTTCTCGTTTTTCATCAATTATGTCTCATAATTATTGCAGATCTGTATGAACATGTTCGGATGACGTTCATTTGTTTTATGTTTGTTTCGCTTTGATAACAAACTAGAAGAATGCAAACTAATGCAAATTATGATATATTTGTAACTTCTTTTCTTCGCAAATTTCCAAAAACTCATTACTTTGTGATGTCTCCATTCTCCTCTTTACTGCTAGAGACAATTTTTGAGACGAATTCTGCAGAAAAAAAAACCTTTCGCTAAAATAAATGTTAAATGAGGCGTCGCATAAGAGAGTTGATCGCATACTCAGTCATGTTTTTAATGACATATTATGGATACAATTTGTCTAGCACGTGGTCGCCAACAATAAATTTAGTACGCTCTCAGAAATGTTTTGCTTAGGGACGCGTGGGCGTTCTTCTCATATGATCATAAAGTGTTTTTCCTATATTTCTTCCATTGTCAGTAATAATACATTTTGGGTGAGATTATCAAAATATGTATAATATTTGTATTTTGAAAATAATAGTATTATCTGTCTCCTCGGACTTATTCTCAATTATGTATTCTTTGCCGAAGAACTCAAACAAAATGAGTCAGCAGAAACAGGAAATACAAATCCGGAAACATTTTTTTGTCTAGGTACAACGCAGATGATAGGTGTTACCATAAAAAGTCCCTTTTACCCATAGTAACATATGTGTTACAATATAGATATCATTAATTTCAATTTAGTATCTTGAATTTTCTGATTCTTGTATACTCGCGAAAATTGCATTTCATTACAATATTATGCTTTGCCATATTTTCTTCAATAAGAATATTTCTGGGGAGAAAACAGTAATTAGACAATATATTGTGACAAAATATTGTAAGTAACGTAGTTAATACACCTGCTCTGATGAATATATATTTAATACTTTTGCAAAGTCAATACAATAAAGCAAACCATATACCATTGCCAATGTAGTATTACAGCAAAACACTGAACTAAAATTAATACCAAGCTACTAATTCATTATCAATGAAGAAATTACAATATAGTTAACATTGTCAATTATCAACCGTTTGTGTTTAAATAGTTCTAGGCCCAGACATTACGAATAATATTAAGCATAGTTACGTGAAACATGTGTTTCGATGACAGATTTTGAACAATAAGCAGGTTATAATTATTTACTATTGAATCCTTTAGAACATTACATTTATTTACGGTGATTTTTGTGTTCATTAAGAAATAATGTTTTATGACATACCGTATATACTCGCTTATATATCAATACCAACTGACATAGTTACCATCTGATACATTATTAGCAAGTACATAGATTAAATAAAAAAAAGAAAAGAAACCCAAGGTAGACACAAACAACGTCTCCATCCATATTTGAAGCAAAAACATGCATAACAATTTAGTTAAGGATTTTTTGATAATGGAAATACCACGTGATATTATTACTACTACATCGTTACAATAGTAATGTCTATATAGATACAAACAAAAAGGATTTATCACCATACCAACATAGATACAAAACAAAATGAATTTATAACCATACGAATATAGATACAAACGTTATTATCATATTGACATATATAAAAAATGTGGATTAATACATCTATCCACATAGACACAAATAAAGCAGATTTATAATCATATCCACATAGACACAAATAAAATTAAGTTATATTCATAACACAAAATACACGGAATTATGGTCATGCCTAAATACATACAAATAAAATGGAATTACATCCATGTCAACATATATAGAAATAACATGGAAGTACGGCCATATCAAAATAGATACAAATAGCCTGGAATTATAGATACATATCACATTGGAATAATGTCTACGTCAACATAGATGCACATAAAATTTAATAATGACCATTTCCATATAGATACAACTAACATACTTATGGACATGTCCACATATAAAAAAATGCCATGGAATTATAGCCATGCTCATATAGACACACAAAAAAATGGAATCATGGATATATCTCTATATATACAAATAACATAAAATCATGGCCATATCAACATAGATAAAAATAACATGGAATTATGGCCATGTTAAAATAGAAACAAATAAATGGAATCATGGGCGTGTCCATATAGATACAAATCACATTGGAATAATGTCTACGTCAACATAGATGCACATAAAATTTAATCATGACCATTTCCATATAGATACAAATAACATATTTATGGCCATGTCCACCTAAAAAATACCATGGAATTATAGCCATGCTCACATAGATACAAAAAAGAATGGAATTATGGCCATGTTAAAATAGATACACATAAAATGGAATTATGGCCATGTCAACATGGATACAAATAAAATGGAATTATGGCCATGTCAACATAGATACAAATAATATTGATACAACTAGCCTAAAGTTGTTGTCATGTTCAAATAGATACAGATAAAACGGAATTATATCTGTGTTCATATAGATACAGATAAATTGGATTTTGACATTGTCCACATATTTAGAAATAAAAAAGAATTGTGAACAGTTGATCAGTATATATGTAATCACTGATTTCAGTGGGAAAATTAAACTGAGATAGCGACGCTTCGTATACATTATATTGCATGCATTTCTTTTGATAAGGCGAATATAGTCATTTCGAGGAAATAACGCACGTGAAAGAAAACAATGAGATGCTATTTCAGCTTCTAATATATATATATATATATATATACATATATATATATATATATATATATATATATATATATATATATATATACATACATACATACATACATACATACATACATACATACATATTACCTCGATGTACAGTTATTCTACGGCAGTTTAATAATTTAAAGGAGGTATATATTTGAAATAATGTGTCAACCTTGTGCGAAGCATTGTATCTATTAACATGCTGAGTACATTTTAACAACTGGCTGATCCATTACCATATGAAGAAAATTATACGTTCTACACATACCGAATGATAGGCGAAACATTGTATCAACATGCGGATACAGTCGCATGTAGTGAACAAGATATCAGCATACCGATCCAATACTAAGGAGTGGATTCTGTTTGGAAATGCTCAGAATCTATAAACTTTACGTGTGTTTGGAAATTTGTCCTATACAAACAGAACTAATTGTTTCTAAATGGATTTCTTGATACTGTAAAATGCGAAGACATTTGTGGTGGTGACTTGCATTCCCACTTACTTTGATTCGTTTTGTCAATATGTCCAATGGGTGTAATCCTTTCGTTGACAGTATGTTGGGTGACAAAGGAGATGAATGTTTTGTTAGGTCCTCATCAGCAGAATAGATGACACGAATAATGCACAAGAACCGAAAAAAGTGATCACCTAACAGAGAAACATCTTGAGCACAAGCATTCAATTCATACAGGTAGGTCTGATGGCCTCAGAAAATAAATGAAAACTTGTTATTTTTCTCAGTTCTTTTGTATCATTGAGCTGTATTGTTTAAAAGTAGAATCTAAACATATTTGAGAAGTTTATTTCGTGCTTATTCATATAACAATTTTCAAGTGGGGTCCAATCTGCCAACGATAAGCTTGAAGCTTATTAAAGTGAATTCATCGTTCATTCACTTTCTTCTTGCAACGAAACCTAAATGGTTTTTGTTATTTTCTACAGTTTATAATATAGCAATAGAGGAGGGTTTTGACCGACAAAGCCAACATTTATCAGTTCTTTGAGAATATCGTGAATGTGTATGTTTGTAAGACAAAAGTAATAAAATGCACAATCGTTAATTGGTTCAGGTCGTTGCTTACCAAAACTCATGTCTACCAGTGTTTAGCATTTTTAAGAGAAACTCATCTTTTGTCGATATGTTTAACCATCCAATGATATCTACATTTTATGTTCCTATGCGTTACCTATTCTTACCCAGGAACCTACTTGCTTTTTCATTGCATTACTGTTTAGCTCAAGTATTTTAAATTCTTAGTGATACAATAAGATGATGTACCATCTAAGAACAAAATCCAGTCGACATTGGTCTCTATGCTAATAATCACTTGGAAAATATACCCACATCTATACGTACACAGCTATGCATCAACTGTTTCTCATCCTCCAGTCACTTTTGAAGGAGCAACTAGATGATATTATTCAGGCGATTTCGTGGATACATATATATATATATATATATATATATATATATATATATATATATATATATATATATATATATATATATATATGTATATATTCCATTGCTTTCATGTTTAGTAGCAGCTTCTGCATGTTCACCTCACTAGAAGACCAAGTAAATGTATGGCTTGATGCTACGTACTCCCGTCGTGGCTGTGTCAACAATTGCTTGTTATCGCTTTTAAAGTCATTGCTTGTAATGTACGTTTGATCTAGCTAGTAATAAGGTCTTATATCATCAATATATCAGATGAGAATGATAAAATGCAAGATCCACCCATACTAGCAGCGTGGACTAGAATTTTAGGAGCACAGTCAACAAAACCTTTTCTTTAATAGTCATTTGCTCAGAGAGAGAGAGAGAGAGAGAGAGAGAGAGAGAGAGAGAGAGAGAGAGAGAGAGAGAGAGAAAGATACTCACCGCCATTCACGTCTACATATCAATATTTTGACACCCACAGCCCGGCCCTATGATGTAGGAGGACCGAAGCAGCAAGCGATGAGCGCGGTGACCCAAGCAAACAAATTGCATTGCGGAGTTCATATCCTGAAATCACGGGGCTCAAGGCTGTTGCCTCGTTCGCTTTTACTAAGGGTCGTTCCTGGGTAAACATTGCAGTTCGTATAATACATGTATTATTGTATACATTTGAAAACATATGAAATATCAAGTAAGATGATTTTTTCAACATTGTTTTAACATCAATAATTGTGCATACGTTTTTCATTAGAGTTTGTCTGTGGGAAATGACCAGTAGGTCAAAACATTATGATGCATATGCTTCACCTGTTTGGATATAAATTATCTACTATCAAGGAATTTACATTTTCTTGTAGAGTGAAATTATTTTTGATTGCAAATGAAGGAAAGAAAGATAAAACATCCTTGTAATGAATTTACAAATGTCACAATAAATGATAGAGCAGTGAGATCAAGTGCCTCATCGACGATCTGCAAAGAACACGTCATGCCTGTAAGACTGTAGAGTTTGATGTAAATGAAAAGGTCACGCCTCCATTCTCTGTTGGCACGTATTTCCGCTGTGCTCACTATAAAATGAAATGATATGAAGTACATTATACAATTCGCCAGACATATAACACGTGAAGGAACGATGAACGATACTGCTATTGTTATGGTGTCAGAGACAAAGCAAGCATTGTCGCCATAGCCGAAAGATTGAAAATCAAACGATAGTAGATGATAAATAGCCGTGCCATTAACTATAAGGAAAGGAGAATCAATCGTGAAAACCACGAACGAGATAGGTAGGCTATTGCTCTGAAATAACCTATACATGGTAGACTGATCGCTGCTGAAAGTCTGATAAACGTTCCAGGTGCAGACACATAACGTACAGATGAACTATAGCCATGAAAAGTGAATAGCTATACCAAAAGCTATGCACACATGCATATTCCATGTTTGTTTTAATCCAAACTGAAGAGTGCCCTGGGTACAATGAAACGATATAATGAGATAGATCATACATTTACCTGGTCTTGATCGCATTTCCGGGTGAATGCAATACGTTACAAGTAAAGCTGAAAAACGCACACTCTTACTAACGCGTCATCATATTTCCTATTGGAAAGAAAGTTAAGAATGTAATTGTATGTGTCACTACAAACTCGCACTACTGACTCGATTATGTACACGAACTGGAACTGATGTAGTGTAATGTTTGCCTTTGGGATATATACTGAGGTATTCTGCGTATTTATTGTGAAGCCATCATGGAGTTCTTTTTGAGTACAAACAAGTAAGTCAGAAACAATCACTGGATTTTCTATTCCAAGCGAATACTGCTTTTCATCCGTTTGAAAGAATCCTTGGTCAAATATGCCTTTGCTTCTGTTGTGGAGAAAGAATAAGGAGATATCTTGCACAACATTCAAGTCGAAAATCTTCTGATCCAATAAGATCCAAAAAGTTTTATTTTCGAGAAAAATTTTCTCAAATGTTCAGCTTTGTTTTTTCACAGAAGTAACCAATAGCTCTGAATAGATCAGCATGCTTATTTCATGCATGCTTGATAAATAACCAGGTATTGAATCCATGCAAGATAAATTGGTCCATGATTCGAATACTTCATTTTTTATCTAGGCATCAAGGCTAGTCCAACCATTGTTAAATATTTCGAGAACAGCTTTGTTCAGTTCCCATACATAAGTAGACGTAACATTGTCTACCTGAGAGCTAGATATTGATTTCTGGTTTACTGCACTTAATGTCTCCATTTTTAACATCGGACCGAGGGACACTATAGTAGACTCCATAACGCATGATGGCCCCCGGGGACTATGTCGGAGAATCATAAGAGCCGTTCATCAGTATCTTTTCTTTGGCACTGTACGTATCGTCAAATGTCATCTGCAATTAATAAATTGTATATACAGTTTATAACAATCCGAGCGCCAAATACTCGAGCATTAACTCAGGAACTCATAAGAACTTCTGCATATATAATTGAACGTTTTATTCACATCCCCGTTTTGCTTAATATGTTATAAGGGACTCTATATACTTAAAGACTTAAACATTAAACTTGTCTGTCTGGCTAAAAAGGGTATTATCATTCATTAATAATAGCAGTAGGTTTTTAAGCGAATTGAGCGCCAAATGGAATTTAATATTGCGCCGTTGTTTAACATGAAAGAGACCATTGTAAGATGAAAGGTATTCTAAAAGAAAACGTTTATTGAGATTTACGCACTGTCATATGTTGACATTTTGATGATGACTAAAGAGCCAAATGCATTGTTTTAATTATATTTCACCACCCCTTAAAATCTGACAGCCACTTTTCTTTTTGATTACAATTAAAACATCCACCCACCCTATATAGCATACATGTAAACTGTGACACATAAGGGGTATCTAAGGATGCATTAGTGTGTCTATAAACACTCCCTTTTAATAGATACACTACATTATACTTTTAGATACGAAACCACTATCACAGCAGAAGAGGTAAATGGGTTTAAATTCATAGTTGTGCTCAACATAAAGAGTGATAAAAACATACAAATATTAAAGTCAAATTTGGTTGCCAAAATGATTAGTGCCTCTTTGCTAGAGATCTAGACGGACCCGAGCATAAATAGCTGTTGAGGTTTGTTGACCATAGGCCGTTAATATTAAGTTTGTTAACTTTATTGGTCATCTTTTCAAACTTCGTTGCGTGACGTATTAGAAGAATTATGTCCGCTTCAGACACCATTTCTCTCTTCACTTAATTTCTTCTTGTCTGTATCGCTCTGTCCATATTCCTAATTGCAGTCCATGATGTCTAGACGGTGCATGTGGTAGTCTTCTAGACGTGCATGTGGTAGTCTAGAGTAAAAATTATGCCCGAGACAATGTTCGATGACTTTACATCAACCCTCATCCTGCTTAACTCGACAACAGGTTACACGCTTATATATATATATATATATATATATATATATATATATATATATATATATATATATATATATATATATATTTCGGTTCAGTGACCTAGTGGTTAGAGCGTCCTGGACGCGGGAGGTCGTGGGTTTGATCCGCGGCCGAGTCATATCAAGACTTACAAAAATGGTACTAACAGCTACCTTGCTTGGCGTCCAGCATTAAGAGGATGGTATTAGAACGGGTTGACCTGGAGTCAAGAGAATTTTACTGCATGGGACATCATGCTACATGTCTGCGGCATGACGCCCCAGTGCTGAACATCACTATAAACTGCATCATTGCATTCACCGTAGTGATATGACTGAATACTTATTAAAGTTACGTTAAAATCAAACAAAATCAAATTTCGAGTAAACAGTGAATCATAAAGTTGAATGTACAGAGCCTAAAGAGTTTATAACATTTAGACCAAACGAGTATTTGGGAAGGGTAATTTCAACCTTTATTCTTAATTTCGTTCAGATCAGTGTTACAAATTCAAGGAATCAATGAAATTGGAGACATATTCTAAAACGGGTTTTTGGAAAGAGATAGATGAACTTCCGATACGTGTCAAATAGTCATTATTCACCAGTAAAGTTATTGAACCTTGTTCAGCGAGTATGACTCATAAAACAAATGTTTGTCTTAGGAAAAGTTTTGAGAAACCACGGTTTATGACAGGCCGGTGAAATTAAAGCGTACATCTAGTAAATAATGGCATTCAAATTGACAAACCTGGTGTCACGTTTTTTGTCAGAAACGTGCTGAGAAAGAGAAGTTTGGCTCCGTGTGAAGCCTAAGAAAGAATAGTACTTTCCTCGATAAGCAAGGTAGGCACCAGGTGTTCAGACACTTCAGAGCAGTGTACCGTTTTTCAGAATGATAATAGGTTTTTCGACTGCTATACTTGTCTATCTTTTATCTCCAATCGTTCCTTTGCTTTGCTGTTATGTACATTCTGGAACCAAATGTTTGTGTTATTGACAGACACAGCAAGTATTTTCACTCATATATGGAGAGAAGTAGTCCATTTGCTTATCGGAAATATTCTTTGGAATGACTCTTTGTAACACTCTGATGAGAAGAGCAATCCTGTTTTGATTCATCTGTCGTCTTCGTCTGCACAGTATGAAAACTGAATTCATATATATTCTTAGGACGAGAAGCTATAAAACTTGGACAAATACAATTTTGGAATTAGGATGAAATTATCACCCTTTATTGTCAGGAGACTAGAAGAAGAATCCAAGATGCGACGATGACTTTCGGTGTCACCTCGTAGCGAACTGAACAACAGAAACGTGCTTGCAAATTATTGAGATTGCGCAATATGTTTGGTCAGAACAATATAGACAAGTGGATTTTATCCTATATGACTTTGCATGTCCACAATAGACTGGCATGAAGAGCATATAATCTGCGAAACTGGTGAGGACTGCAAACAATAATAGGAAACAATAATATATATATATATATATATATATATATATATATATATATATATATTTACTATTCTAATTGCAGAATTATTCCAGGAGGATGTGCAAAAGCCTTCAAATGACGCCTTATTCTTACCCGAATTTAAGGAATAGATCTTAGACTCCACGACATTGGGGGGGGGGGGGGCAAGAGGATTTGCAGTATTGGGGGACTGTTATTGATATGCTAGAGGCATGACTCACATTTTTGTATATGTTGAACAATTCCTATTTAAATATTATTCAAAATATTATAATGAATGCCCCACAGTTACCCTGAGTTCAGTAACATGTATCACATATAACGTTTGACAAGAACAGTTTAAAGATTACATGACTTGTTGGTCAACCTGCTTCGGATACCATTAGCCTCGATGGTACAAGATTATATGGTTCTCTGCTTGACCTCATTTCACACATGGCATTTTCTAAAGCAAACATTACTTAATGGAAAATAACTTGTTAGATTGATCCTGATGTTTCCAAATTACAAACCATAATCTGAGATATGTTAAATACACTAATTAGATTCCAAACTGAAAACATAGACCTAAATAAGCATATTTACTTCTATTAATGTCAATTCTGATTTGAAACCATACTCGTATATAATAATGTAGCTAATTATAAGCTGTTTACACAGAATAAAATAAAATCGTCTATCTAAAGTGTTAATAACATTGAAGAAAGCAGGTTGTGTCCCTCTGTCTGCAGAAGGTATTTGTCAACCTATATTTTTCATACTTGCCTAGATGACTGTATAGCAAGTTGGTTAAACAACATATTTACTACTGACATCAATGGGTTGATAGAATAGGTTTTAATAATGCCAAATACGTTTTGTGTTATTTGTCCATAAAAACAGTTTATTAAAATCAGTGCAAGACGTAAACATGGAATTAAATGCTAGAAACAATGGTAGAAAACTTGAAGCAGAGGATTACATTTTACTAAATCCACGAATATAGTAGTCATACCAATGAATAGATAGAAACGAAAGATGACGAAATTACATTCCTGGAGAAATTATAGAAAATGAATATCACAGAGACTTGAAAACACTCGTGCATATATGTTGCATGTGACACGCGGCGTTTGAGAATATTATACACTTATTTATCTACAACTTCGGTAATTGTAATTTATGCCTTATTGATGAACATTTATGTGTTGTGCGTTCTCGTGTAATTGATATTACTTTCAGCATTATTGTCGACACAATAGTAATAAGTTGTGCATTTATCTTGTCATCCTCTTTGTCCAATGTGATTGTTGAAAGGTTAGATCATCAATGTTGAGAAGTTTCGTACTTTGGCCATCGATTTATGATGTTAACGGCTAGACTCAGTGGTTTATGCAAAATCGAAGATATGAAACGTTTTTTATCGAATGCAGATCACACTTGTTTGCTCGTACTTCCCCCACCCCCAACATATCTAGTTATCGTGCAAGGTGTGGTAATATCCTTACTAATTAACTGTGAATGCTAAGAAAATCCATTTCATTTTCGTTGGCATTCCTTGCGAACAAGATGGGATCGTGTCTGGTTTAAATCAAACATCTTGTCATCTTTCATAATACGTTAAGAGAAGACGACGAAGAATATGACATCATTGCGCTACCGTTATTGCTTAATTACACAAACTTGGATTCAATAAAGTAAAGCACATGCCACTATCAGTCAAAGAGATCTATTGCAATGCACTTATTATTAACCAAACAATACAACTTTTTGAAATCACAGAGGAAACCATGGCATTAATATAAATGGATGATTCACGACGTTATGAAAAGCAACAGTTCGGATTATTTTAATGCGTGCAAGATAAGATATATAACAGTTGCCATGCGACCAAAAATGCACGAATGAGTCAGTTTCACTAATTTAAGAAATTATGATAAATGACGGTAATAAATGCGTCAAAAGAGTTGCATCGCTTTACAAAGTCATTTCTAAATACAATATTTAATGGTACTTATGAGTTGCGTTTCTCATTATTACTTTAAGAATCATGTACAATTAAAACTGACAAATACATTGTAAACCTAGTTTAATTTTTGACTCGTGAAAACTGTCAATTGCTTATGACTGTAACATCTTACTGTAGTATATATTCTTGTTGTGTGCCTTAATTGAACACTCGGTCTCCATCCGATCTGGAGTGGTATTATACCTTTATAACATCCTTTGTATTATATCTATAGTGGCCTCGTAACTTTACCAACATAAAGCTTTAGAAAAGTATAAAATCAACCTTATCCATCCAAACAACAAAACAACACACACACACACACACACACACACACACACACACACATATATATATATATATATATATATATATATATATATATATATATATATATATATATATATATATATATATATATATATATATATAATAGTGACAGAGAGAGGGGGTAGGGGAGTCACGTCAGAAAAAAATTCTTGTGACAGGATATAATCACCCTTCCTCCCAAAACAACAAAACAAAACAATTAAAACATCCCAAATGCCCCCCCCCCAAAAAAAAACCCTCAAAAAGAATACAGAAAGGGAGAGAAGGAGAGGAAGAGGGAAGAAAATGGAGGGAGAGGGAGAGGAAGAGGGGAGGGGGAGAGAGAGGGGGAGAGAGAGAGAAAAAAAGAGAGAGACATAGAGAGAGAAAGAGAGTTGGAGAGAGAGCTAGAGGGAGTTTGAGACAGAGAGGGACAGAGAGAGAGGGACAGAGAGGGGTGAAGAGAGAAGGGGAGATAGAGGGAGAGAGAGAGAGAAGGTGGGGGGAGAGCGGGGGAGAAGGAAATGGAGGGAGAGGGAGAGGGAAATGGAGGGAGCAGGAAATGGAGAGAGAGAGAGAGAGAGAGAGAGAGAGAGAGAGAGAGAGAGAGAGAGAGAGAGAGAGAGGAAGTCATGTTAGAAAAACAACTTTTCTCAAATTCAAATGCTGTTTACATCCTTGATAAAATTAAACGCTCTGCTTTATCAAAGGATGAATGGATCGAAGCAAGAATACAGAAAGGGAGAGAAGGAGAGGAAGAGGAAAGAAAAGGGAGGGAGAGGGAGAGGGAGAGGAAGAGGGGAGGGGGAGAGAAAAAAAAAAGAGAGATAGAGAGAGAAAGAGAGCTGGAGAGAGAGAGAGCTAGAGCGAGAGGGAGACAGAGAGAGAGAGGGAGGGAGAGAGAGGCGGAAGAGAGAGGGGGAGAGAGAGGGAGAGAGAGAGAGAGGGGGGAGAGAGGGGGAGAAGGAAATGGAGAGAGAGAGAGAGAGAGAGAGAGAGAGAGAGAGAGAGAGAGAGAGAGAGAGAGAAAGTCATGTCAGAAAAACAACTTTTCTCAAATTCAAATGCTGTTTACATCCTTGATAAAATTAAACGCTCTGCTATATTGAAGGATGAATGGATCGAAGCAAGGTTTCTTCTGACCTTTGGTGGATCTCCCTGGGATCCGCATTGATTCTGGCGAATTCATCGAATATTTTGGGTGATGCGTCAAAGACATATCTATATGATTCATGAACAAGAGTGCTTATCAGAGTTTTAAGAGTAGGAACCTGTTTCGATGTGTCTTCACTGTTATTACATTTAAAGCAGTCAAAGGTTTTAAAAGGACCCCATTTTGGTTCCCTCTGTCCATTTTTACAGTCATTCTCCGCTTGGGTATCATATGTTTCTCATTGTTCCGACATGTTACATTTAGTATATAATGGATACGATTTGTAAGGGTTGCATAAGTAATATTAAATATTTTTAAATTCTTGGAATGGCTTATCTAAAGTAAGAAGGGATCTATGACCAAGAATTTTTGATACACCTGACAGATCCTGCCCACATTCATAAAAAGTGTCATGTGCTCCGCCTTTAACTGCCTATTGGCCAGTTGTATTACACGCGGAAATAAGATTTGTATACAAGGCGTCATCACGTCCATTTCTTTGCATTTGTTTCTTACGTATTTGATTTTACAGGAATTATGAATGGATAATTGAACTAAGTCCTCTAAAGATGGAGTTAATCTGTCATCTATGTAAACACCACATGATATTTCAATTTCTAGAAACTTCATAACTGCATATCCATTGCACTTGATGAAATAACGATTTGTGAACATGATGACGTCATTTGTCAACATAGCAGGTAAATTGGCGATAATGTTATTTTTATCTGGCTCTTCACACTTTTGTTTGATTTCATTGGCAATGTTTGGAAAAAAACAGACTCCAAGTACTAAACAAAGTTCTTCTGATTGTAAATAGACTTGAATGTATCTGGTACACAATAAAACACACACACACACACACACATACATATATATATATATATATATATATATATATATATATATATATATATATATATATATATATATATATATATATATGTGTGTGTGTGTGTGTGTGTGTGTGTTCTTTCTTTTCACAAACCCTCATTGTATTTCATTGTATTTCACTGGCAGTTTGTACAACCGTTATAATCGGCTTTCCCATATTTAGTTTTGCTTAAGCTACCTTGATTACTTTCATATCTAAATTTGTCCACAGCTTTATGTCGAGGGTAATATGACACTATTTTGAAATATATTTCTGTACGGAATTCAGATGTTTCCTGATCGCATGTTTCCGATACAGATACATTCATTGAAATGAGTTGAATTCGTGGATTGAATTGATGTAGGGATTGATAACTTGTAAAACTACTGGCACAAATATTATAAATGAAACAAAATACGTTTTTAAATGAGTTAAATCTAGATTCACTGTTATAATGCAGACAGACTTGTTCAATTGTGATGTCATTTTGCTTCTAGTATCCAGGGACGTTACATGTATCAATCAGAGGCCCAGAAGTATACGAGACACGATCTGGGTTGCAAATGTAGCAGAAAACATTTTTGCGAATTTGCTCGATTTGTGTAGAATGATGTTTTTTTTACATGCCCAGTCTATGTCAGTGTCGTACCTGTCCTACAGACCCGAAACATTGCAAGAATCAACGATACCTTCAACGTTTACTATTGACGGAATGCAGTTCTGAGTATACAATACAAATTCATTATATACAAGAAAACATTCCCCTTCTGATAAAAACTGTTTTATAACTGTTATGTCCATTTGGCCCTCTGTAATTTCTGAATGGAAGGATACGCACTTTGCTACTACTGGTTCCCACGGTTTCAGATAATTGTTTGTCTCCATGGAGCACACAGCACAGAGTCTGTGTACATATGTTACTCGGGTTCTTTTATGAGACAGGAGGATCAAATATAGGCCTTGATACTCCTGTGCGACATATTGGTAATGAATGGTTTTCGTGATACAGACACGCATCAACCATTCTTCGAGCTACCTGGTATGGTCCTTCAGGTAGATATAGTGCGATATTTATACATGATTGTTTCATGTATGATTATGGGTCATCCGGGCAACAGCTTGTAGGTTGCGCGCAATTTTCATCACATGTGCAAAAATTAGTTTTGATATATTGACGGCTTGTCCTTCGTGGAATTGGAATGGTGGCCAATTAGTATCCGACAATACCATCTGCAATAATGGTAAATACAGAAGAAGACCAATGAGTTAACGGAAATTCTTGCTGAGAAACATAACTGACAACTGGAAAATGTAAAAACGTAGCACATCTACATCTAAATTTTGTAGTATTCTGATCAGCTGAAATATCTTTTTGTAAGGAACATAAAAAATCTCATTATCTTTAGCTTAAAATTTTAACACATTTTAATGTTTGGAGATCATTTTACGCTTTCTAAGAACGTTATCGAGCGTATTTAAATTTGAGATATAGAAAATTTAGAGGATTACGGAAATGTTTGTGACAAGTAGATGGTGGAGATGGTGATTTTCCTACCGTAAACTGACTTTTGTACGGAACGGGTCAGTGGAGCCGCAGAAGCGGATATTTGATAGTAATACATCTGGCGTCTTTAAATTCTTAAGCACACGGTTGGGAACTCCCTTCTAAGATAATATAGAAATAATTTGTTGAAAAATAGCGGAAATGATAGCACTCTCACTTGAGGGCCATGACGTCAATATATATATATATATATATATATATATATATATATATATATATATATATATATATATATATATATATACACACAGAAAATTAATGATTATATATGTTTAACCACTAATAAGACTCATTACGCTCATGCGAATAATGATTGTAATTTGGTAATTGGCGAAGCGCAAAGACACGATACATTTACATAGTGTCATTTGAATAGGAAAAAAACGTATATCTGTTAAACTAATATGATAAAAGGAATTTGCAATGATTTCTTTTTTAAATATTGTTATGGGTATGTAGAATATTACACATTCATGTAATAAGCAAAATTTGTATACCTAGGTCAACCATATTTAAAATAAAAGTAGACAGTTTTAGACAATTACTTTGTCCGAGTATGGTGAAGGCGAAAGCTAAGGTAAGAAAGAAAGGATAGGATAGTGTTCTATTTCACGTTTGTTCCATTCTTCTCGTTTTTGTATTCGTTAAACGTACTGAATCAGTTATCTTTTCCCAGATACACGGTCAAAGGATATATCAATAATAGCCCATTCATATATCGTTCCCTCCATCTGTGCTTTGTCCGTCAGTCCATCCGTCACCTCCTACTTACCAACCTACGTACCTACGTACGCACGTTCGTAAATGTACACACACACACACACACACACACACACACACACACACACACACACACACACATACATACATACATACATACATACATACATACATACATACATACATACATACATGGCTAACCTATTCTGCATAACGTCAATGGTAAGTTCACCTTACTTGTTTGAAATATTTATGATCCTTGATCAAAATGTCATGGTAATCTATCGATCAGCAGAAAAGTATCGTATTTGCAGAGCGAAATATCTCGTGAAAGATTACAATATAAGATATGTTTTTATATTTATGAAAAAGAAAATCGAAAATGGCACTATAGTATGTATGCACATCTATGAGGTTTGTTTTTTAAAAGAGGATGGCAAATGATAATGTGCAGATGACTGAGTGAATAGGCCTGCATCAGTATTTTTCATATTTGGCGTACAATTTTAAAGGCAGCAAATCCTTGGAAGATTGTGCAGAAATATGGGCGTCAAGATTCCTTTTATATATGTGGCGATATCCAGCAGATTACAAATAATTGTAAAAGAAAGTAAATCGAACAACAACAACAACAACAAAATCAACCAAGTATCCGACACAAGCAAACACGATGTCACATCTGTTTCTATGTATAGCGATACAAGCCAATTTGACGGACGTAACAGTTTACAGATAGAAAGTCTGAATATCATGAGTAATTAATCGCTGATACGTGTGTATTTAAAATGCCAAGCTAGTATAATTAATCTGAGTTGGACTTCTATGGACACTAGCTTGAGTTGTACAAGTTTAATACAAGAAAGGCTACATTGGTTCATCTTCTTTAAGATAGGCAACATGAATATGCGTGTTGTCATTCGAAAACTGTATACCTTCAACACGAAGGTTACACGTTATTGTTAAGATGCACTCACTCTGCCTTTCGCATGTGTACCACTCACGCTCTGGGCGGTCGGTAAAAGCCAAAGAGCTTGAATTCTTTGAAAAAGGCATTCATTGGTCTCTTCGCTATATAGACGTCAATGAATACCCTTTACAAATAACTTATGAAGATACTTATTGAATGAGCAAAATATTTGAGCATATAGCGACTATGAATGATACGTTTGTAGGAATCACCAGCCATTGAATGAGCACTTAAATTATGGTGGAAAATATTTAATCTGACATTTAACTGCCCTTTTTAATTACATGATTTATTATGAGTATTTGCCTAAAGTATATATATATAGATAAGCAAAAACTTGTATTCTTTGGTCGCATGTGAAGAACATCAGCCAACTTGTGTGTGTGTGTGTGTGTGTGTGTGTGTGTGTGTGTATGTGTGTGTGGAATGATTATACCAATATACAAACAAAATGGTAAATATAAAAAGGATCAGGTGAATTATCATGGTATAACATTATCATCTTGTCTGAGAAGATTGTTTGAAAACATATTAATGACCAGGATTCAAAAGTAATTAGACAAAACAAAACTTTCCACATCCTTATCAATTCTGATTTTGTAAGGAGGCTGGAACTATCTCTGCTGCAATTACTCTTCAAGAATGTTTGATGTACTTTAATAATCATAACTCTAATGGATATGCTCTTTTTCTGGAAAGGCATTCGATAGACTGTGACATTGTGAACTACTACAAAAACTAAAAATATTAGGAATTAATGCAAAAGTATGGAGAATAATCGACCATATCTACACACAGTCAAGTGCCTGTGTAACGTGTAGAGGATGTTTATCGAACACATTTCCATTACGGAAAGGCGTTGGTCAAGGATGTGTAATGTCGGCTGTAAATTTGTATTCCTTATGTACATATTGAATGAACTAGTAATGACTTTGCGGGATAACAGTGAATCAGATGAACATAACTAGCATTTGATATATAACTCTGACAAGAGTATTTGGATGACATTTAGTAAAACAAATGAAGTGTATTCATCAAATGGAATTACTCTGGGGTCACAGAATAGTCGTTGAGCACAAAAAGTGCAATATGCAGGAGTTACTTTTCACAACCAATGAAAACTAATGATCTTATAGTCTATTCCTACGATAAAGCTAATCGTGTAGCAAACTCAAAATATTTAATTGGACTAAATGCAAATGGGATGAATCCAATAGTTTCTGTGAAAGCCTGGGAAAGAGTTCTATTGCTGTATCCTTTGTATGGCTCAGAACTCTGGTTTAATATGTCATATTAGAGTATCGAATCAATGGAGAAAATACAACGATATTTCACCCGGAGAGTTCAAGGTTTCCCTCAAAGATCGCTTATTGGATCTACGACATCATGCTTGGGGATGATATCAATGGAAGCTCGCATAGATAAGCAAATACTCGTATTCCTTGGTTGCATGTGTAGAACATCAGCAAACTTAACTGCTAAAAAGATTTTCCTCTGGGCTGTTGGAAATTTGATTTTTGACCCCCAACATAGCTACAACTCTTTTATCTATGATATAAATACTGTACTCAAAAAGTATGATTTAGAGGACTATCTCAACGACTTTATTGTTCTGCTATGAAAAAATCACATTCCTGGTAAAATCATTCAAGGTTGGTTCTCGCGGTTTTTGATAAACAGGTGGTGGAATTTAAGGCCATCCTAGTACGGTTCTGAGCGATAACTGATAAATATATATGACACAACCTGGTGAGTTTATCTCGATGGTGGATGACAATTTTGGTTTGTGGACTATTATAGCTTTTCTATTCTTCTTCTCCAGTAATGGATTTTATTCTACGTTGGATTTCAGTATTGATCTGTTCTAACTGATAAATACCGGATGGCATAGAAACAGCGACACTATCAGGGGTTTCATCACCTTTACTTGTATTTGCAAACACCAAAGAATTATTCAGTTTCAGCCCAAGAAGTGCTTCTGCCCGGATACTTGGCCAGCTGTAATATACTCGTAATTTTCCAAGCGCGACTTCCTTTACTAGAATAGGAGTTGGAAAGTTCACGCTGAATTCAGGATTCGTTGAGGTTATTGAGATCATGGTTGTCTTTGGCGGGGTTGTGATCACGGCAAACTGCTGCAGTAATTCCATCGTCATTATTATTATCATGTTTTTCTAATTTTGATGTCGATGTATCGTAGATATTAACCATGGCCATGAACTCGTTTTTCGGATATCATTGTTTCTTCGAGACTAGATGATAACAACGAAGATATATGAGAATATGCGGTCGACGAAATATGTAATTTAATTATATATTCGTGTAGTTTATTCTGACTAAATGTGGATATTTTTTTGTAATGATAATAAGAATCCCTGTAATTGTTGTTTCCGCTGAAACACAACTTGTGACAACTACAGGTGCCAACGATGTTACCGCTGATAGCAATATACCCGTTCCAGCAATACCAGTTGAAGCCCAATAAACTATTATATCAACGCGTGTAATACGCCTGCGGTATTGTTTTTTTTTAACCTGATACACGTCAAAGAGATTTTGTAATTTATGCTGTAATTCGCGCACTTTATCGCATCGATATTTTTGGACATTTTTATTACATTATTTACTTAAAAATCAATTACAAATTCGACATACCATGTATATTGCCACTGCTGAGGGTTACTGTAAATGTTTCCGTGGATTCCTTATCTATTATTGTACTTGTAGATTTCATTCCCGTGGACATACTCGATGATACGTTAAACTGTAAACGGTAAAATCATGATTAATCTATAGATACCACTAACATCTGATGTAATTTTAAAAGTGTTATTTCGAGGCATCCGGGTGAAAGATTCATGTTTTATCAAGTACAAGTTATTCATATTTTATTGATACGGTATTTTAATCTTATCAAGCCGTGCAGTGATAGCAAGAAAATCACCAACGATATTATCCTGTGTTTGTTTAATCGTGTCCATGGTTGTTTTAATATAAGAAAGTTTCATGGGGATATTTGGCGGTTTTCCAAAGAAATAATCCACGGTATTATCAATTTTTCTAACATTTTTACGAAGATTTCTCAACGCGCCTACATGAATATCATATTCGGCACGCAGCTTTGATAGGATATTGTCGGTGATATTATATTCAGCTTGCAGCGTTGATAGTTCATTGCCTACGACATCTACATAGTTTTTTGTTCCCTGTCGGTGTCCGATGTTGGATTACCGAGTGCGGTTATTTTATTCTAGTCAATGTCGAGGTTTCCTGTCATTGTATCACCAGATATTTTTTTACTCGATCATTAATACTACCAAACACAGTTGGAAAAAGAACACCTGATTTAAACTTACCAGTGGAACCAAACACCGCTATAGAGTTTTCTTTTGCTTCATTAATTTTAACTATAATTCATTCATTGAAACATTGCTCGTTTTCAATTTTATTTTGTCTTGAAATATTTACTATTTTGTTTGGATGAACATTTGGATGATTTAGCAAACAGTTCGGATATATTTCATCCTCGATAAAAAAAAAAAATTACATCTTTGATTGTCGATATTACTTCGTTTTTTTTTTTAAAGGCTCGGGAGACATCTCCCGTAAATATAAATCATTCTATTTTACGATCTTTTTAAAAAGTGATTACTCGTGTATTCTTGTACGGTTTTAGGGGGTCTTTTAGGCGATGTTGATATAGCGTCAAGGACATTAATTACTTCTTGGCCGCATATTGGTGAGTCGGTTATTGTTGGTAGCGTCGAGTACCAGATTGGACATTTTAATCGTTGTATATAGTACATAAATTCTTTTGGTGGTGCTAACCCATATGAATCAAAATAAACATGTGGAAGGTAACTGATCTAGCATAAAACACCCCTGATATTTTTTATTCTTAATTTGTTAGCAGCATCGATTAAATCAAAATTTGACAGCGGTTTTAGTAAACCATCCCTGACAACCTTAGACTTTTCCTGCTGTACCATGAATACAGATCCCTGGTAACTTAGACCCCTTCCCTTTTTCTTATATCCCTTTTCTGTTCCATTTTTAACTGCCATTCCTGCCGCTGTTCCAACTGCTCCTAACGCTGCAGCTTTCGTGACTGCGGGAGCGGCGGCGGCAATCAAGGGGGACAGAAGGGAAAGGTCGACCAAAATCGTGTCTCACTAATATTCTGACATTATTTTTTTCTTCCCAAAGTCGGTTAGTTACCAAAACGACCAGCACATGTAACATTTAGTTTGTTAACCAAGTTAATTATTTGAGGTAGATGCGACGTAGAGATAGGCGTTTTGAAATTATTCGTCCTTAAAAATGGAAGACCTTATATTAGCCGAATATAAAAAATGGCCGTAATGGAGACACTGCATTATTTAACTGCTGTATGGTCTAGGATGCATATATATATATATATATATATCCATGACAAAATAATAAATTCCTTTCAAAGTGATGTAGAATGAACTGTTTTATTCAGATTAGAATTACCCTTGCATTTAACTAGCTATATGCCTTGTATGACTTTGTGATAACGAGTCTGTTGCACTTAATAAATCGAATGAAGCAGGAACTACGTATATCGGCTATTTTAAGCATGCGCAATGCACAAGATGGCTGACGACGAGGATTCATCGCTAAAATGTATTTTTATTTTCTCTATCTGAATAATGTTCAAGCTATTTTGTAACTGCGTGTTTTACGCCAAGCTGGTGTGATTATGATTTAGTTTACGTTTTAGCAAATGTTCGTTTGCATATTTAAACAGTCAGGTATTTTTCATTATCACTATTGTTCAGAATTCTAGATCGGATAGATTATCTCGATGTAGCCGGTAAAGAGCAGAATTAGAATTTAGAATTGAAAAACCCATATTTTGCAAGCATGCAATATTAGTCCAGATAGAGCTCGTTATTCCAAACACTTTTAGGATATCAGCAAATACACTGAATAGCACTAAGCTGTTGTTACCATCCATAAGGCCTATATATGAAAACAAAATGCTGAAAGAAAAGAATGTAAATCGATCAAATACTTCAAAGATATGACCTTTCAAAGTTTTTATCAGACTTTATCATTTTTGAAAATGCAATTACCATCAACTTTGGATAAGTAAAAATAAAATAAAAATTGAAGCTATATAACCTTCTCATTTACACTGCAAAGCTAGACAGGTTCCTTGTTATTCTAGAAATGCAAGCAGTACAATCAGACACAAAAAATTCCTTTTATTAGTGCACTCTAAAACAGTAAATTTACAAAGACCGGCCGTACTGGAAAAGCCAGAAATTGCGCGTTTCCATGATTTTGCAAACTTGCTATAACAAGACTATGCAATATAAATGCAAACTAAAGTCTGTTCCTGTGAGAAAACCTTCTGAAATCAAAGCCCAATTTCTTTTCTGGGCCAATACGTATGAAAGTTTTGTTGCACCAGATCATAGAAATCGGAGAAAGTGGCAAAAGTATGAATGTCCGAAAACATGCAAAAACGTAAATTTTCAAGTTCAAAACTTTTTTTTAATTTACTAACATATTTTAATAATTCTTGTACGAAAAATGCAGGGCATTATATGACGAATTCATGCAATATACAAAGTGTGTCAACATTAGTGTGCAAATATGTTTCAAAGCAGAAGCAATCAATGATAGTAAGCAAAAACGACAATTTTCACAAATTTACGACTTCATTAATTAGTAATTTATTTTTATCATTTGTTCACCAAAATGGAGTATATTATAGCCGTATTGCAAACATTCTAATAATGCAGATATAATTATGATAAAGCAAAGTTTGAACTTCAGCTTTTGATTCTTCTGTATTGCTGGTCAATGTGGTCATTATTGTCAACTTTCCAAGTTCCGCCATCGCTTGAAACTGGTTGTACAATAAAGTTCCAATCAAACACAAAACACGACTTGACCTCAGCTATGTCATCACTGGCTGGCCATTTGAAAAGATCAGTCTTGGTTTTTATCTGGCGTAAAAACTGTACGAGCGCTAGTCCTACCTATAAGACACAGCACGTGTTGATTTTGTTTAAGTGCTATGTCTTACGATCTGAATAGTGACCTTGTGTAGACTGTTCCGATGTCGTTGACATCGGAACGAGTAGTCAAAGTTTCAGGAATATCGCACATACTTGGTAATCTATATCGACACTCTTCCACTAATTTACGTTTAATTAATATACTTACTGTGCTGTTTTTATCCTGGTGGAATCAATATATGACACTTGCAAACGGACGTATTTTCTGTTCAGTTGACATACATTTGAATTTGTTGAAATGCGACAGTATTCGAGGTATGCCGGAGTATGTTCAAGTTGGTTCCAATGGGAAAATGTTTCTTGAACGAAACTGCCTTGTTGAAACCTACTTCAACAATGCGTTCATTTACTAGTGTCAGATTTTGAGTCGATCACGATCAAGACAACAAAGTAAGTATATCAATAATTCTTAAATATGTGGATGAATGTTGATATTTATTGCCAAGTATATGATAATCATGAACATTTCCCTTATTCTTCTGTCAGTGGAGTTCAAAACACAAAACACAGCGCTGTTCGTTAGGCAGTAAGACCCTGACGCCCCAAACATAAATATCAGCGTCGGGTCATATGCGTACGACTATACGAGTGCCAGATCAGGTTGGTGAACTTCCAACACTTGTCCAATGAAATATTGGCCATTGTAATAGCCCATACTCCTTGGCATCAGAAAGTATCACTTTCCAGTTGAACATCACTGTTGTCTTCTGATTCACAATTTTCAAAACAAAATGTTGGGCCTGTAAAGCAGTATGAGGATATGATGTCTCTGGATATTTTTCTAATCCACTCAAAATACTGAAATGGAAGGTTAGAAAAAGAAAAGTCAGATACAACAGAGAAAAATATTAATCTTAATTTTAAGACCTAAAAAAAATTAAATACATTCATGCAGATTATGATATGTTCTGCCAAAAATATTTAGTTTTTAAAAAATGAATTAGGTACATTCAGCTATATTTAATGTTGCTGACCTGAAACATTACCGAGTTGTTAAAGACTGGAAAAAATAATAATGCAATGTAGATAAAAATTGGGGATAGGTCTGATAATTTAATCGTAAAATGACAGTTTATAGTTGGCTAGATTTAAAATTCATGTCATCATTATTAAACATTTATCCAAAATTTTGGACCTTGCTCAAAACTAAACAACAACAACAACAACAACAACACAATAAGAAGGAAAAGACATAAAGAAAGCAGCAGAGGGGGCGAATCGGATAACTTTTTAGAGGCGTCAATTTAGCAAAACGAGACTTCCTCGTAAAGCCTTAATAGAAGGGTCCATTTGGCAAAACAGAATAAAAAAAGACGCCAAAGTCGTTGTCGCACCCCCTCTGCTGCTATTTATGATTCCAATATTTCATCTGATTGAGGGACTGAACAGACCTCCGTTCGGGTCCTAAAAACTCCTCCAACGGTTCCTACAATGCTACCCATTATTTATCAATAACAATCAACGATATGATATAATCAACCAGTTTCATTGTATAAAATTCCGAAGAACATGTATCATTGTATAACATGTCCCGATATGGTTTATAATAATCTATATAATTAACCCAGTTATATATTTTTGTTATACCGATCATATTCAAAATATATATCATAGATTACTAAACTTAATAATCTATTCGTGAATTTTTTTTATCATTGGGGGTGGACATATAATAATAATATATAAATGAATTAGAATCTTTTCGATGATTTTTATCTAATAATAAAAAAAATATCATTCCATGCTGGTTTTGGTAAAATCGTCTTACATATTTGTACATAACAACGTAATTTATTATCATAACGACTAATATATGGCTTATAACTGATAACTCCCCAACGTACCACCATTATACATAATTCATTTAATTCAATATTGAAGTTCCCGGGGTAGCACTAACCATAAATTTGATCAAGTCAGATACGATATCTTGATCTAGGATCATACAAATTTATCGTTACAAATCCATATGGGAATGACTGAGCGTGACTAAAGAAATTTTTAAAGAGATTATAATCCATATCACCGCCGCACCAAGTTTGCCAAATATTTCGTAGCGTATGTTTATCAACTCCGTTGAATACAGCAAGAATATTACAGTTATCTCTAATCACTTTTGGTATTTGAGTGTATCGTTGAGCGACATATATCACGTCAGTGCTTTTATGCCTACCTCTGGAAAATATTCTAGCGGGATTCTTTTGATTTTCTAACATGACATCATCATATACAACTAAATTATTAATACCTCCATCAATATCATCAATACTCGGTGCATCCTCGATATCTGTTATAAACTCAATAATATCCTCATCGATTTCCGATTTTGCTTTCTCGTTAAAATCCTTTAACACTTCGTAACATCGCTGATCGTTCTTCACTCGGGGCTATTAAATACAACTGTCCCACTTCATCCATCTCGTTATTAAATTAAGTAGCAGTTGTGTATTTCCACTTGCAGAAGGTCCGATAGTAGTAATAGGGGGCACTATAGCCTTAATGGAAAATCCAGTCAAAAAGTGCTTGGGGCACTATAGCCTCAAGATTTATAGCCTCAAGGGAAAATCCAGTCAAAAAGGGCTTGGGGCACTATAGCCTCAAAACAGCTTGGGGCACTATAGCCTCAAGGGAAATTGAACATGGGGGGTCTGTATAGCGTCAAGGGAAATTGAACATAGTGGGTCTATATAGCCTCAATATAACAAATACCCATCATATTCCCCTTAGTCCCCCATAACATGGGGAATAGGATGGGTATAGGGGACTGTAGAGGGGAGAAGGGAAAAAAAGGGTGGCAATGAAAGCTACTATCTTTTCGAGACCCATGAGTGGCCCTGAAAAGGGCCGTTATGTGTAATGTTAACGTTGTCTTGTTAACACAGAGGACATCTCACAGATCTTCTTCTCTTCCTTAAACTTCTCCTTACTGTGGGTCCATAGAAGAGAACTCTCTTCAAGCAACCTTGTCTTTCCACATAGACTCTTCTCTTCCAATAGGCTGTCTCCGTCCTATGAATGACACTCCATGATGATCTGACATACATGGGTATGTCAGTCCTAAACAGCATACTTGACACAAGGGTTGACGATTCAACATTAGTCCACATCTTCTGATGAGAACAGGTGAATCGAATGCCGTGTACTGCGGTTATTTATAGGGGAAGAGCGGATTGAAACGGATTGAGTGTATCCACCAATCCAAACGTGCGTTACAAAAGTCAGTCACAACCATCCAATCGGAAGAGAGCAGTCTGTGACGTCACCTTTTCTATATAGAGGTACTAGCGCCTGTGCGCAGTCAATCGATTCAAGAGAGTTGTCAATCATGGCGGACAGTAAGAAGACAATGAATTGGAGTGAGACAGGAGTAGAGACAGCAAGTCATGGACCAACAGTGACTACTAAAGTCATGACAAATCTACATCCAGAAGAAGTTGATTTTAACTGGGATATTGTGGATTTTTTAACATCGCAAGAATTTATTCCGGAACCTTCGTTGCCTTCTGTATCTTCTTATGGACACGTCGATGATTTTAAACAAAGACAAAAAGAAGCATTGGAGCGATTTTTACAACAACAGAAAGTAGAAGAACAAGCTTTTCTTATGCAACAGCAGGAAGAAGAAGAAGCAAGAAGAAAACACCAGGAAGAAACAGTAGCAGCAACAGCAGCAACGGAGAAGAATGAAGACCAAGGACAGAAAGAAAATAGTGAAAATCAAACGGTTACGACGGTACTTTTAGATATTTTAGCTGAGTTAAGGAGTCTGAAACAAATGTATCAGACTTCTTTATCACGACCGAAGAGAAAAAGACCTTCTCGAGCGAAACAACCCGATCTCTCTGTGACTACGTCTACCTTACCACCGTTAGTGATTTCTACCAAATCATTGACAGGAACCACCAGTCCCGAAGTAGGCCTTGGCCGTGGCAAAGGCTTAAGACAGCTCAAGAGGATTTCGTCCCTTTTCTGAGTTTGTTTTGTTTTAAACACACAAAACACCAACGGTCCTTTTCAGGACCACTCCAATTATTTCGAAAAGAAATACTATGTCAATTGCTTATTTCAATGAAAACTCAAAAGTCCTTTATTTTTTTAAAAACCCATGATGTACGTGTGAGTGAATGAATGTGTGAGTGTAGGTAATTATACTATCAAATCAAAACCAAGAGACACTTACTTTTTTTCTCTTTAGTTTATTCTAGTACAAACGTTACAATTCAATATCACAACATAACATAACACAAGACCATTTTTAAAAAGTTCATAGGTTTTCTTCTGTTTCACTCTTTCTGTTTTTTCATTTTCTTTACTGTCACAGCTTTTTCTTTTTCTTCGTCAGTTTCGTTTCGTCTTCTTTTCTTGTCTTTGTGAACGTGTCGGGGTTCTTCCTTGGGGGAGGGTACCTCTTCCTCCTCCTGTTCAGAATTTCTTTCCTCCTCCTCCTCCTCCTTCTCCTCCTCCTCCTGCTCCTGTTGTTTCTTAGGGCAGTTTGGAGACCAATGTCCTTTCTCTTTACAATAATAACAGGTATCTTGACTTTTGTCTCTATTGGTACCTTTTTTATTTTTGTTACGATCTGAACATTCTGTAGCCCAATGTCCTTTCTTCTTACAGATATAGCAAGTATCTTGACTTTTATCTCGATAGGAAGGAGAGTAGGCCGTCGGCTGGTCTGACGAAAACTTTCGTATGACCCCACGTAAAGCTCTAATGAGAAGTTCTACTTGTGTAGGTTCTTCCATCGTTCTGGTCAATGTGAGAGTGAAATGAATACTGAAAGGTTAGACACTAACCCTTTATATATGCACGGATCGGACATGAATATATAGGGGTTATGGTCTTTAAAAGGTAGTCATTTGACTTTTTGCAGACAAGATGAAAAGACCACATCATGCTGTGGAGAAAGGAAAAGACAGTAAGAGACAGTAACGTAATGTATCGCCTAGCACAGTAGCTGAAGTCTTGGCTCAAATTCATGCCAGTGATTTTGAAGATGACATGAGTGAGCCCGAATCCACACCCAGACAATCCACGTCCAAGCAAAGTGCACCACCCTTAGTAAACCCTGAAAATTACTATCACATTCGAGAGACAGAAAAGCGTTCCTCTCGAAAATTTAGAACAACGGCTTACACGTATGCCGTAAAGTTTAAAGATTTCAAGGCCAATGTACCTTTGGAGAATACAGAAGGGTTCATTACTGAGGTGTGGGATTCTGTGTTAACTGCACTGAAACAGCAATGTCAAGCTAAAGAAGACGATCGCTTGAGACTTTCTATTCATCACGATAATTTAAAGTCTCCCGTTTGGATCGAGTTTACTAGTCCATCAGAATTAACACCTTCCAAAGTCATCGACAAAATTCAACATGTGCAACAATCCAACGACAAGTTTCACATTGACGATGGAAAAGCCACACTGTTTATGACCCACGTGTCTCTTCCCCAGGGGACAGGACGCAAAAAAGTATTATTGGTGGACAGCCTTCGCAGCATGAAGCAAAGCCTCGTCCAAATTAACAATCCTCAAGACCAGATGTGTTTAGCCCGTGCTGTCGTCGTGGGACGAACGTATGCCAACAAGAACGACACGACAGAATGGAAAAGAGCCTGGAAAACTATTCGACAATCGGACCGAGCCAAACAAAGAAGTGAAGCAGAACTCCTGTTACAGCAAGCGGGGATATCCAAAGATACCCCTTGTGGCATTCCAGAAATGCAAAAGTTGCAAGACGTCTTGTCTCCACATTACACTTTGAAAGTACACCCTCAAGAAGTGCGTGGACCTCTTTTGTTTCGAGGCCACGATTTCAAAGACGGAAAATACATTCACGTCTATCATCACGATGGTCATTTTGATACCATTACCAGTATCACTGGATTTCTGAAATTCAGTTACTACTGTGAAAAATGTGACTATGGTTATAACAATCGAGAACAACACAAGCATTGTGGATCGAAATGTGAGGGATGTTTGGCCTCTCAACCTTGTCTGGACAAAGGACAAGAAAGAGTGCATTGCCCTGTGTGTCAGCGCACTTTTGTCAGTCTTACCTGTTACCAACAACATTTGAAGATGCAAGGTTCACAGCAGAAAAATACTTGTCAGCTTTTGAGATTGTGCCCTACTTGTGGACAAGGCATACGTACCAATAGTGTTAAGTTACACGTTTGTCGAGGGAAGAAACGATGTCACATTTGTCATCAAATTGTAGACTTGGAGCACGAATGCTTCATTCAAAAATATCAACCCCAACCAAAAGATACCCAGAAGAAAGGGAATTTTATCTTTTTTGATTTCGAATGCATGCAAGAAACTGGTATTCACATTCCTAATTTCTGCGTGGCTCACCGTGCGTGCGAGCAGTGCATCCAAGAACCTATCTTTAGTCATTGCCCTCACTGCAGCAAGATTCCTGGAGGAAAAATCTTTCGAGGGTCAAACACGCTAGCCGATTTTGCTCAATGGATCCTTAATCCCATCGACGAAACGTGGAGTCCAGAAGACATCGAACGTTACGGCAATTGTCATCGCCATGCCACGGTCATGGCTCACAATTTCTCGGGATACGATGGGCAATTTCTGCTCAGATACTATGCGGAACAAAGTACCGAACGGCCTCAAGTGACTTTAAACGGAGTCAAAATCATTTCTATGCAAGTAGGACAAGTACAGTTTAAAGATTCGATGTGTTACTTGGCCATGCCTTTGAGTCGTATGCCTAAAACGTTTGGAATGACAGAAATGGCTAAAGGTTATTTTCCACACTTTTTTAATACCAAAGCCAATCAACATGCCGTTCTACCCCATTTGCCTGAGGCTGACGACTACGACCCCGACAACATGCGCACCGAACAACGAGAAGCTTTCTATGCTTGGTACCAGACTCACGCCTCGGACCCTTTTGACTTTCAAGAAGAAATGTTAAAGTACTGTCGATCTGACGTGGACATTTTACGACGTTGCTGTGGAAAATTTCGAGAATTGTTCATGGAATACGGAGGGATCGATCCTTTGAAAGAAGCTTGTACCATCGCCAAAGCGTGTTCTTTAGTGTACCGAAAACGCTTTATGCCTGAAAATACTCTAGCGGTCATCAGTCCTCAAACGACAAATTTTGTCAAACGTCAATACTCGGTCAAAGCCCTACGTTGGCTCCATTACTTGTGCGACAAGGAAGACAAATGGATCCAACACGCTCGCAACGGAGGAGGCGAAAAGACCATCGGAACGTATTCGGTAGATGGTTGGGACTTAGAAAACCCTCAGATTGTGTACGAGTTTAACGGATGTTTATTTCACGGATGTCCCCTATGCTACCCTCAACGAGACACCAAAAATCAGTTTTTACAACGAACCATGGAAGACTTGTACCAGACCACGTGTCAGCGACGTTTGAAGTTAGAACAGCAAGGATACCAGGTGGTGGAAATGTGGGAACACGAGTACGATCAGCGTTTGAAAACCGATCCCGAGTTTAAACGCATCGTAGAAAGTTACAAGTGGGTGGACCCCCTGAACCCTCGGGATAGTTTGTACGGAGGACGAACGAATGCTACCTGTTTGCTGTACCAGGTGGACAAAGAGAAAGGAGAAGAAATCAAATACTTGGACGTGTGTTCGTTGTATCCTTACGTGTGCAAATATTGTCACTTTCCCGTAGGGCATCCAGAATTGATGACAGAACACATTGACTTGGACCACATTCGACAGTACGATGGATTGATCAAGTGTAAAGTCTTACCACCCACAGACTTGTACCATCCCGTTTTACCTCACCATTGCCAAGGAAAACTGATGTTTCCTTTGTGTCGCACATGTGCCGAAACGTGCAACCAAGACCAACCTTGTCATCACACTCAGGAAGAACGCGCCTTGACAGGAACGTGGGTGAGCGTGGAATTGTTTAAAGCTCTGGACCTGGGATATCAACTGTTAGAAGTGTACGAAATTTACCACTTTCCCAAAACACAACAATACCGCAAGGGCGACGAGAGACAGAAAGGTATTTTGCAGACTACGTGGATGCCTTTTTAAAACTAAAACAAGAAGCTAGTGGCTATCCTTCCTGGTGTCACACTCCTGAAGACCAAAAGATATTCAAAGAAAAATATCGGGAGCAGGAAGGTATCACTTTAGACCACATCGAGAAAAATGAAGGAAGGCGATCGTTTGCCAAAGTGATGCTCAATTGTTTGTGGGGTAAAATGGCACAACGTCCGTCTTTACCCAAGACGGAGTATTTGTCCGAGCCGTCTCGCTACTTCCAGATGATTCACGACCCAACCAAAGTCATGAAACACGTGGACGTCATTCGTGAGGACTTGATCTTAGTCAATTACGAAGAAGAACTAGACTTTGTAGAAGCCGACAAATTTGGAAATGTCATCATTGCGGCTTACGTGACAGCCCACGCTCGCTTAAAATTGTACGAAGTGTTAGAACTGTTAGGAGATCGCGTGTTGTATTTTGACACGGACAGTTGCATCTACATTCACCGACCGAACCAGTGTAACCCTGTCATCGAAGGAGACCGTTTAGGAGCCTGGACCGATGAACATCCCGACGACAAGATTCTATGTTTTGCAAGTGGCGGTCCTAAAAATTACGGCTACGAATACCGAGACCCCCAAGGAAAAATGCACACCGAATTTAAAGTGAAAGGATTGACTCTTAATTATCGCACCAGTCAAGTGGTGAACTTTGACGTGCTACAAGAAGCCTTGCAGTCGGGACAGGATGAAACGTTTCAAGTGACTACCCACGAACCGCACAAGATTGTCAGTTTACCCACACACCAAATTGTTAGCCGACCTTTGGAAAAAGTCTACCAAATCGTGTACCAAAAGAGAGTACGACTTCCCAATCACTTCACTCTACCGTACGGTCACGTCGAAATTGGGCAGCATATAAAAAGGGATATCGTCCAAGACCAATAGTTCATTTGTCACTACAACGTCACAGCGAAAAGAAGATGAATCCATTTAAACAGACATCATTCAAATTTGGGAATTCTCAAGTGGAGTGCGATGCTAAACCTTGCGATTGTAGTGATGCCAGGCGCTGTGACATTAGCGATTCAGCAGGATATCGTGGGAACTTTGCTATGACTACTACCCCTATATCTACCCTGGAAAGTGATGCTGTGCGTGTCAAACCTGAGGGATGCGAAAGCGGTGCGACACGTTATCGTGGACTCCTAGGAATTTCACCGTACCTACATCGAACAGAAGTGAGGAGAGTCGAATATTCGTTCCCGACGAGTTTGCCTGAATATTGTCATTTCAAAAGTCGATTCCAAACCTTCAAAGATAAATGGCCAAAATATCTGCCTGGACCAACTCCTGAAGAATTAGCCAGAGCCGGATTTTTCTACTTGGGCGAAGGGGATAAAGTCAAGTGTTTCAGTTGTGGTGTATCCATTTACGAGTGGGAACAGAAAGATTCCGCTTACTTGGAACATGCTCGATGGTCTCCGAATTGTCAATACCTACCTTTAGTAGGACCTAGTGATTGGAAGTGACACTACTGTTCCATGTCGAGTAACACACCTAGACCAGTATATAAACCCTCTCTAAAACATTATATTCAAGGATTACCACACGAATTGCAAGAGAAGATCTACAAGGACGTTTGGCAAGGTCTTGCTAAAGAAAAATCGCAATGGGTGACTGTAGAACTTTTGTGTCGTGAAATTCACAAGAGGCAAGTGACAAAAATTAACCAACGTGTTAGATTTCTCTGGATTAAGGGTATTTTTTTGCTCTGTTACCAATTTACTACGTTTACCTCTGAAGATGCTTTGATACTTCTTAACCGTTACCCTGAATGGCAGTGGGACGAAATTACACGTTATATTAATCACTTTCGCTTTTGGAGCAAATTTAATTCTATGTTTAATTCTGGGTTGAATCTACACTGATAGTCTTCGACCTAAAGAAGTATAAAAGAGAACGGCCATGCCACAACCTTTATCAGTTGTGATCCAACAGATTCCGTGGAAGGATATCAATGAGAAGATTCACACGGTGAAAGATTACGAACACTTATTACAAGAACTATACCCTATGAATTGGGGTCGACGTGTAGTGTGTGTTTTAGTGACTTGCTTTCTGGGATTTCGTTTACCTGCCGATTCCTTGTGGACACTTTACGAACACTACCTATCAAAAAAATAAGACAGTATGGTGACTCCTTTAAATGTCCACGAGAGACTTATTCTGTTCAAAGCCTTACGTTTTCATCTGGATACGTCTCGACCTTTCCAAGAAAAAAAGATTCGTCAACTTTTACGTACGGAAGCAGTGTACGAAGATGTGTGTGTAGCTTGTGATTTACACCCTCATTGGACAGATGTACGTCACTGGAAAAGTTGGGATTTTGAGGCTTGGACAAACGAAGCATCCCATTATGCCCAAGCGTTGTGTTCCTAAAATTCATCGTTGTGTGAAAAAAGTCACTTTTAATCCTGTGTTAGTAACAGTACCAGAAGAAGAAAAAGAAAAAGAATCTATCACCCAAGACAATCCTTCTGTTCAAGACAGAACTGTCATGGACATTCCCCCACAAAGGCCCTTTCGAGAAGACACCTATGTGACTGTACCCCCTGTAGAGGAGACTATAAGAACATTGCACACTACCTCTAGGACACCTTCGTTACCCAAACCATTTTGTACAGGGACTCGTTTATTTGCCACTTTGATCGTTTGCCTATGTATTTTATCCCTGTATTTATCCATTTGGCTTTTATGTTTTCGTGTTGTTCAAATTTAAACATGCATTGAAATAAACGTGTCTTGAAAAAAGTATAAAAACCTCTTGTCTTGTCTGTTTTTGTGTCAATACTGTCATACCACTACACGACTATGGCTCACTCTACTCTTTCTACTACTCCTTCCTCCTCCACATTCAAAGTCATTGACGAACACTTAGATCAGGCTAGTTGGAAAGCCTTGTATCTTCGTCATCCTTTTAACATGTTAATTGCTGGACCGAGCGGTTCAGGCAAAACCGAATTTGTCAAACGTTTGATCGAACATAAACATCATTTGATCGATCGTCCACCTCAACGCATCGTGTGGTGTTACAAAGAGTGGCAATCGGCATACAGCCTCTTGCAAGAAAGTCAAGGTGATTCCATTGTGTTTGTAGCAGGCATTCCTAAAGAAGACGAGGGGATCGTGTCTGACACTAGTCAAACTCATTGGGTTATTTTTGACGACATGTTAGGAGAAGACGAAGAAGAAATTAAACTATGGTTTACGCGTAAAGGCCATCATCGTAATGCCAGTGTCATTTACATTACACAAAATTTATTTCAACAAAGTAAAGCCCATCGTACCATTAGTCTCAATGCTCATTACGTGGTCTTGTTTAAAAGTCCTCGAGATAAATCACAAGTGCAAGTTTTAGCCAAACAGTTAGGAACACCTTGGTTAACTCATGCGTACGATGATGCCACTCAAACGCCACACGCCTATTTACTCGTGGATTTAAAACCCACTACCCCTGATTATTTGCGATTTCGTACCGATTTGTTTCACGACTGGTGTCAAGACGGAGGACCTGTCGTGTACACGTCCTCCTCGTCGACATAACACTATGAAGCACTAAAAAAATCTATAAAAACCTTGGGTTACTTTGACCTGGTCTCATACATCGTCAACATGACGTCCCTTCAGTCTCATCTTCCGATCAAATTGATTCGTGCCTTGTACGGCATCAGTAGCGAAAAAAATCCACAAATACGTGCTCACGTCTTAGAAGCCAGTCTAAAAGAAGTCTTACGATGGTTTACGGTGACAGCACGTCAAATACTGCAAGGCATCATTCACATTCCACATCAAACCAAACGCTTTTTTGACAGAAACAAAGTAGCCTTGACGCAACTGGCCAATCCTCGCATTGACACTCACACCAAAAAGCAAATCATATTGAAACCTGGAGGTAGTGGTTCTCTAGGAGGTGTCATCATTCGTTCCCTTTTAAAATGGGATCCCAATACTCCCAAAGTTCACCCCAAGTCGAAAACAAAAAAAGCCAAACAAACCCCTAAGAAAAAGAACAAGGGTACCAAGACCAAAGCACAGAAAAAGAAAAGTCCACAGAAAAAAGCGGTCACCCGCAAAAGAGGCACTTCGGCCAGGACACAACCTTACCTTCGTCAACCACGACCTGTAAGAAAAGATCTACAAGGACGTTTGGCAGGGACTACGTTGCCAGTAGCCTCAGGGGCTGCCACTTCTCCGTTGCGGGTGATGCCAGCCAAACCCAATTTGACACCCGTTTTTCCTAATTTGATGAAACATTGGAAATCTGCGTCTCCCAAAACGTCTCCTCCACCGGAGACACCCTCATCGACATTAGCGGCAGTAGCAGCTGCTCACAAAGTACCTGCCCCGAAAGTCAAAGTCCAAGAAAGATCTGGCATGTTAAAGAGTTGACTAGATTTGTCCAAACAAGAACTGTCCCGATTGAGTCCATTGCGAACTCCTTCACGACGTGTGTTACCTGCCATGAAGTTGATACGACGCAAAGATAATCAGTGGCGTCGCATTCCAGTATAAAAATATGACTTGAGGACCACGACGTCAATCAGTATTTTTTCTGTGCTGATGCTGAACACTCAAGGATGCCTCCTCAAAAACATGCACACCACCACTACCCTTGTCGTTCTGCTGTCCAAAAAGGAACAAGACAATCTCGTCATCTCACCAAAAGCTTTAAAACCAAACATCAACGTCCTTCCCTCCAAAGACGTAGACCTTTAAAGAAAAAGAAGAGACACCAAAAAGGAGGATCCTTTGACAATTTTGGGAAACACATTGTTACCTTTTTGACGAAGCGATAGTTCCCAAAAAAAGTAAATAAAAGAGAGTGTATACCAAGTCATTGACACTAGTGGTATTGTGAAACGAACAAGCAAAGATGGCACCTCGCAGAAAACATTTTTCTACACTCCACAAAGGAAAGAAAAGGAAAGGACGTTTAGCCAAACATCGACACGTTCTTCGTCAAAGGACACAAAAGAAAATACCCAAACGTCAAAAGAAAAAGAGAAGTCACCAAAGGGGAGGATCTTTAATAACAAAATTTATCAATTCAGCTAATAACCGAACTGGCCTCTTTAGCCCTGCTTTTGAGGATTTAGCGAGGCATGCCGCTGCCTTTTTGAGAAGCCAATAGAAAAAGAAGATAAAAGAGGGTGTGTACCAAGTCTTTGCGAGTATGACTTTGTGTACAATAATTGTGATTGTAAGTAAGTGTCTGTGTGTGTATGTGTGTGTGTGTTGTGTAGGGAACACATGTAGAGATCAGGACACAAAAGAATTTAAGATCATGCCCCATACGCCAGGTCAGGTGGTGATGTAGGGGAATATGTAAAATCCTGATACCTTGTGTTCAATAAAAAAAAAAAAAAAAAAAAGTCTTTGACGTTAGTGTATTTCTGGAACGAACAAGCAAAGATGTCACCTCGCAGAAAACATTCTTATTCACCCCACAAAGGAAAGAAAAGGAAAGGACTACCTCCACGTTTAGCCAAACACGGAGACGTGTTGTCCGTCCTGTCCAAAGCCTCTCCACCCATGCGAAAACAAATCATTAAAACAGCCTCCAAAGATGTCTTCGATACCGTGTGTGAATGTTGTTTGAATGTCTTAAAAGGCACGATACCTTTGTCTCCACACCAGAAAAAATGCTTCGCCAAACATCGACACGTTCTTCGTCAAATGGTCCAAAAGAAAATATCCGTCCGTCAAAAGAAAAAGATGTTGGTGCAACGCGGAGGATTTTTACCCATTCTTGCTCCTTTGTTGGGAGGATTAGCGCAAAATGTGCTAACCGGTGTGTTGCCAGGTTTGATACAAGGGATGACTCAAGGGATGGGTAGAAGATAAAAGGACCCTATGGATCACCACAATCTCAGACATAACCTTTGAAAGCTCATGGAAGGACGAAAACTAACTTTGGTTCCTTACAAACGATGGATGGAATACCATCATTGGCAAGAACAACGAACCCCCATTTACCGCCCAATCCCAATTTGGCTGAGATGTCGCAATTACAACACGAATTGCAATCCTTGATCCATCGCCACGATTTATCCGAAACCGAAAAATCACAAAAGTACGGTCAACTCTTGAAACGGCTACAACTCTTTCATCAGAAAGCTGTGGAACAAACAGCTCAACCCACTTTGTCCGATTTTAAGGCTCTAATGAATAACCCGTCACCCTCACCCTCTACAGCGGTTAAAACAGACGTTACCCCACCATTACCCAAGGAAGAAGAACCCCATGATCTCTTTCAAACACCCACTACCACCCCCATTCCGAGTAAGATTGCCGCTTCCTTATTGACCCCTTCTCCCACTCCCCCACGAGAAGAAATCAAAACTTGGGTTAAAAAGATGATGGCTACTCCTTCTTCGACAGATGTGAAAAAGAAAGAAAGGAAACCAGAAGTGAGAAAAGAAAAGAAGGTCAAAGAAGCTATCCCATTACCTCCGCCACCACCACCACCACCAGTACCCTCGACGTCAACTCCTGTGGCACATCGGACACGTAAAACCGTTTCCATACAACCCGCATTTCGTCCCACCCAAAGCAATATCCTCGAAGAGTGGGTACCTTATTAACAAAAACCATGGAGAAGGTATTAGCCAGCATTTACTACGATCCAGCTCACCCTGCAGGTTACGGAGGCATTCAGAAATTGTATCGTGCTGCCAAAACTCGCCTGAAAAAGCTCCGTTTACCAGCAGTACAACGATGGTTACAAGAACAAGCGACGTACACTTTACACAAACCCATTCGACGAAAATTTCACAGAAGTCGCACTCAAGTGGAAGGCATCGATCATCAATGGCAAGCCGATTTAGCTGATGTCTCTCATTTAGCCACCTACAATCGTGGCTACAAATATTTGTTTTGTGTCATCGACGTCTTTTCTAAATTTGCCTGGGTCGTACCATTGACATCCAAATCGAGCGGAGAGTTAGAACGAGCTTTGCAACTGGTGTTGAAACAAAGTGGTCGTCACCCTCTTCGATGGCAAACCGACAAAGGTACCGAATTTCTGAACCAAGCTTTCCAACGAGAATTAAAAAAACGTGACATTCATTTTTTCACCACCGAAAATCCTGAAACCAAAGCCAGTATCGTGGAACGTTTTCAACGTACCTTGAAAGAACGCATGTGGAAATATTTTACGCATCAACACACTCTCAAGTACATCGACGTCTTACCACACTTAGTCCAAGCCTACAATCAATCTTACCATAGAAGCATTGGACGTACCCCACAAGAGGTGACACCTGACAACGAAGTAACTGTTTTTGAGCGTCTGTTTGGTACGTCCCGGACGAGGGCTGTCCCCAAGAAAGGTAGAGAAGTGTTAACCCCAGGAGATTGGGTACGCATTGGCAAAACCAAACGCACTTTCGACAAAGGTTACTTACCCAACTGGACCACCGAATTGTTTCGTGTTACTGGACGAGTGCGCGATCGTCATCCTGCCGTCTATAAATTGGAAGACATGAACGGAGAAGTATTAAAAGGAACATTTTACTTGCCTGAGTTACAACGTGTTACCAAAAAAGAAGACGACGTGTACGACATTGAAAGCATTCTCGAACGAAGAACCCGTAAAGTAGGAAAACGTCGTGTCAAAGAAGTCAAAGTACGTTGGAAAGGATATCCTCCTAGTTTTGATTCTTGGATTGACGCTTCGCAAGTCATCGACTATAAAAAGAAGTGACCATCATGCCCTTCAATACAGCTTCAGCGACCACAGTGACTACTCCTTCACCCACGTCATCTCTGCAAGATTTACAAAAGCAACCCTTGTGGGTGTGGTGTGGAGAACGTGTCCCTAAAACGCAAATCGTTTTTTTCTGTCAAATCTTTGTGGTATATTGTGTCATTGGTGCAGCCATTGCTAATTTGAGTTTGCAACAAGGAGACAAACAATTGTGGACCATTTTACTCAGCAGTTGCATCGGGTATCTTCTTCCCAATCCTTCCCTGAAATACTCTTACAACGGGAACAACAGTAACAATATTGGGAGCCTTGCGGCCAACGTTAGTCCTTCTCCTGACAGCCACCCTTCCAATCACAATCCTCTTTTAGATACTCCTTTAACCTCGAGTGACTCCTCGGACAGAAGAACATTGGAAATATGAACAACACTATTAACCAATTTTACTTAACGTTACCTAGTGACAGTTCCATGGAGGTGTTTCCTAACAACACATTGTGTTGTTACACGTCTAAATTACCTCAAGCCATGCATTTGGATCAAGATGATCATTGGGAAGTAGCTTTAGTGGAAATAATACACCCGAGACAAATCAAAAACATCGTCGAAAATCAAAACACTTTTTCAGTAGAAGTGTATGACGAGAAATTGCAAAAAGCCTTAGACGCACGAGGTCACACTAGCACACTGAACCCCAAAACTAATCGACCAACCTATGTGATCGCCATTCCTGCAGGCTATTATTTTAGTGGTCAACATTTAGTGACTACGATTCAAAACAGGTTCAATGCTGTGTTTGGTAAAGCCCTGGAGAAAGAAAGTGTTACCTTTGAGTACCATAAAGTGGCTCGTCGACTCCTGATAACATTTTCAGAGAAGAAAATGACAGGCATTACCTTTTGTCCTGAATTGTATGATATTTTAGGTGGAGACCTAAAGATGGTGGACAAGAAAAAAGAAATACCAATCATAATCAGTACCTTGGATTTTGCAAAATATTTTCGATCCCCTGTAGAATTGAACCAAGGCCTCAACTTGATGTTTGTGTACTCCGATGTGGTGGAGTACAACGTGGTAGGACACACCTCTGTACCGTTACTGCGTGTCATTCCTTTCAAAGTGGATTCTGTCACCGCTGACGAGGAAGGTGGAAATACCTATCACGTTCACCGTGAATTTGTACATCCTCATTATTTACCCGTCAGTAAGTCGTATTTCGACAGTGTCAACATTACTATAAAAGGAGAACTAGGACAAAATATTCCATTTACCAAAGGAAAAGTCACAGTGAAACTCCATTTTCAAAAACGATTCTCGAACAACTGAAAAAGTGATGTATCCTGTGTACCAAGGAGTCACTCGACAACGAGGACATGGTTTAGGAGATATGTTTAAATCAGCCTTTCGTTCCGTGGTCCCTGTTTTAAAACCAATGGTGACACGAGGATTGCACACCTTAAAAGATGCCGCATTGACTCACGGCAAAGATTTTCTTTACAATGTTCTCATTGACAAACAAAACCCCAAAGAAGCTTTTTTGAGAGCAGGCAAAAATGCCTTGCTTCAAACGGGTAAAGAGATTTTGGGTCGACGAGAAAGTCCTATAAATGCCCTGAACGGTACCGAGTCTGACATTCCTGCTTCCCTGAGGACACAGCAAGGACAAGGTAGAAAGCGTCGACGAAGACACCCTTTCAAAAGTCTCCGTACCTCTAAAGTTAGAAAGACGAAGAAAAAAAGAACCGCTCGAGACTTAGACATTTTTGATTATTAAAAGTAAAAAACACATAGAGACTGAGAAGAAAAAATGATGCACCAAGAATCTTGTGCCTGTTCCAAGTCGGAACTAGATCTCTTTGCCATGCCACCCACGATGATGACCATGCAAGAAGCCCAATGGGTCGAATTTCATCCCGTCTCCTCTTTGACGGATTCAGCTCCCATCGAGTTTGAAATCAAAGGACAACCCGAAGATTACATTGATCTGAACAACAGTTACTTGTATTTGAAAGTGAAAGTGGGCAGAACGGACAACGACAACCCGCCGGCAGTCGATGCCCAAGTAGCTCCCGTCAACAATTTTATGCATTCCTTGTTCAGCGATGTGGATTTGTACATGAATAACAAACTGGTCAGTAGTAGCATGGATACATACCCTTACCGAGCGTACCTCGAAAATCTCTTGACGTACGGAAAAGAAGCCAAGAACACTCATTTAGATGCGTGCGTGGTATGGAAACCTGATACAGCAAATGATAATAATGAAAATGATAATAACTTTAGCGACACAGTCTTGTCCGTACCAGCAGCCGGTGAAAATCCTGCCGTTCCTCACAATGTGGGTTTTAACGAGCGTCGAAAGAAAATTCTGCAAGGACGTAGTTTAGAACTGTGCGATCGTTTGCATTTGGACATGTGGTTTCAAGAGAAGTATTTGCTGAACGGAGTAGATATTCGCTTGAGACTGAATCGAAGCAGTGCTGCTTTCCATTTGATGGCTGATGCCAGCACATACAAAACTATCATCCAAGAAGCCAGGTTATACGTGCGTCGTGTGGAAGTGTTACCTAAAGTGGGAAATGATATCAGTCACACTTTGAGCAGAACGACAGCCAAGTATCCGATACGACGCGTGGAAGTCAAAACTTTCACCATTGCTGCTGGACTCCAATCTAAGATCGAAGATCATCTGTTCCAAGGACAGTTACCCAAACGTTTATTCATTGGTATCGTCAGCAATGCAGCCCTCAACGGTGTCCACAATAAAAATCCTTTCGAGTTTAAGCACTACAATGTATCCAAAATTGAAGTCAGTCGCGATGGCAAAACTTTGTGTACCAGACCTTTCGAACCCAAGTTTGGCTCGAAGAATTACTTGAGGTCGTACTTGTCACTGTACGAAGCCACAGGACAGTTAGGAACCAACACCAGTCACGGTATTTCCTACAACGATTATGCAGGAGGTTACACGTTGTGGGCTTTTGATTTCACTCCAGACCAAGGCAGCGACGAGGGACATTTCCACCCTATAAAATCTGGGCAGATACGTGTGGAACTTCAGTTTGCAGTAGGTCTTCCCCATACGGTGAATGTCATTCTGTATGCCGAATTCGATAATACCATAGAAATCAACAGTTTGAGAGAAGTCATTCTAGACTATTAGACATTATGGAAGACCCTTGTCCCTCTTTGAATAGTGAAGAATCCATGGAATGGGAGGTTACAGAAAAAGCAGATCCCCAAGACCAAAAAGAAGAAGTAGTGATCATGCAATCCAGATGGCCAGAACAGGAACAACAGTTAGTGGCCTGTTTTGCACAACACTTGGAAGATAAAATGAGGGACATGATTAAAAAAGATTGTTATGGATGTCAAATCGATCATCCCAGTCAAATTCAACACGATAAATGTATGATGATGAGTCAAGAAGAAAAATTGGACGATTATCTGAACGAAGCTTGGAGTCTCATTTCCGAAGAGGACGTGTTACTTCAGTGGTATAAAGGCTTACGTGATCATTCCTCTCCTCCATTGTTTGCTCGAGAAATTGATCGCATCGAAGCTCTCTTGGCCAAAAGTAAAGAGACGAAGCAAACCATCAGTTACTTGTCAGACCGTTTTAAACAAAAAGTCTGGATTGAATTGATGACTTATCATCACCTGTGAAGAAAGGAGAGAAAAAAACAAGGCTACACAACAAAAAATGGATACTTGGGAACTTTATTATCTTTTGAACCGTAGTTCGTACACTGCTTCTTGGAATCCTGTCGTGTGTGCTAAAGATGAACTACCTCATCGCAAACCTCAAGAGAATCAAGCTTATGTCATCAACACAGATGACAGTCATCTTCCAGGAACTCACTGGGTAGCTGTCTACTTTCCTCAAGAGGGATGTGCGGAGTATTTTGATTCGTATGGATTGCCCCCTTTCGAAGATGATATCATTGACTTTATGAGAAGAAATGCTCAGACGACACGATTCAATAATGTGAAATTACAAAGCACAGATTCTATGGTTTGTGGACAATATTGTATCTATTATCTGCATCATCGCAGTCTTGGATATTCTTTAGAACATTTAGTGACTTATTTTGATCGTCATTCGTCTCGAAACGATGACAAAGTAGATCGATGGTTTTGTGACCATTATGGCTATCTGTTGTCTTTAGCTAGGAAACGTAGTGTACATCAATCGCCCAATGACTTCCAACAGTGGAAATCTCAATTTAATTCACAACGTTGTCAACCATGTCAAAGATAATGTATTAGTGTTATGGAAGAAAAAAATGTTTGTTATTTGAAAAAATTGTGTTTTGTGAGTTGTTTTGTTATTTGAATAAAAATGTTGTGTTTTGAAACCAAATAGTCTGTCGTTTGTTTTACATTTGTATTCATATAAATGCTCTTTGACTTTTCTTTCTATCCTTCACATCAAACTATCCCAACGTTTCAAAACCCTAAACCGCAGAGGGGTGTTTTCCATCACGTCCGCGCTTGAACCATATAAAGCAGGGGTAGTCTCCAGTCTGGCCATCCATTGTTTGACCCATCCTACTACGAAGATGTGCTCAAGACTAGCTAAGCTGAACGAAGCTTATGTCACTCTGCATCGTATCAGACACAATCTGATGCCAAAGCCTGAAGAGATAGAGAATGTGAGAATGCTACAAGTAACGGAAGACCTCATAGAAGAACTCTTCAGAGAGGAAATTCAAAAAGAGAAAGAAGAATGGACTGAGAAGTATCGACTTCAAAAGCAGCAGAGAGAGCAGAGAGAACAGCAGCAGCATCAGCAACAGCAACAACAGCAACAGGAACCAGATAGAAGTTTTGTCGACTGTCGTGTGGACACAAAAGAGTTCTCTTTCTCTTTCCGAAGAAGCAGACCCTATCGTGTAGCCAAACGAGGACGCAATCTTAGACGATAAAAGATTGTCATCCTTCTTCGTACACACAAAAAACAGCCCTTTTCAGGGCTACCCAATATTCTCGAAAAGAATTAATCATTCAATTTGCTCATGGTATGTGAGGAAGTTAGAAAAAAATAGAAGTGAGTCTATAATCACTGTCTCTTTTTACTTTTGTTTGAAGTGCGTCTATAAGCACAACGTATTTTTTTTCAAAATAACTTGTTCAATTTATAATTAATATGAGTCAAGTATAAAAGTGTGGGGTGATTTCTTTTAAGTCCGCGTGTTTTGTTTTTTTTTGGTAATGATAGGGATAATGTAAGTTTTTGGATCTAGGGGGTGTTTTCCATTACGTCCGCGCTTGTGCTATAAATAAAAAAGCACTCGTCAGTCTGGCTACCCATCGTTGACGCATCAACACCAAAGATGAATAGAGTACAGAAGTTAAGAGAGCTTCAACTGCATCTGGAGAATGCTAGACGTCTCCTGGACGAGCTGGCAATGGAGGCCGAAGAAGAACAGACTAGGATTGAAAAAGAAGAGGAAAGAAAAAAAAAAGAAGAGGAGGAGAAGAAAAGACCCATCTTACCTCACCGCATGATGAGACAGACTAGTGAAGTGAAGCCTGTAGTGAGGACACCTTCACCAGAACTAGTTCGTCCACTACAGGCGCAGCCCCCACTGCAACAACCACAGTCTCAGCCGCAAGAACTACAGTCTCATCCACGGTTGCGGAATAGAGGAAGAAATGAAGAGACTTTCACTATCCCTCAAACAGAAGATTGGGATAGTGAAGCCAATCATTCTCCCTCTGCGCTCCCAATCACAAGAGTGAATTGGGAGAATGATTGGAGTAGGAGATGTGTGTGTGGGGCTAGACCTGGGAGATGCCAGCATTAACCAGGTGTAATTTGAAGTTTTAAAAACAGCCCTTCTCAGGGCTACCCAAATAACTAGAAAAGAAATACTATGTCAATTGCCAATGGGTTTGAGAGAGGAGTAGTGTGATTATAAACACTGACTCTATTTAGATGATATATGGTGTGATTTTGGATAGGAAAAAATAGGGTGTGTTTTGGCTACTTCCCCGTGTGTGTGGATAGTATATAGTGTGATTTGGGATAGTATATGATAGGGTGCGTTTTGGCTGCTACCCCGTGTGTGTGGTTAGTATAGGGTGTGATTTTGGATAGTAAATAATAGGGTTTGTTTAGGTTGCTTCCCCGTGTGTGTGTGTGTGTGTGTGTGTGTGGATAGTATATAGTGTGATTTGGGATAGTAAATAATAGGGTGTGTTTGGCTGCTTCCCCGTGTGTGGTTAGTAAATTGTGTGATTTTGGATAGTAAATAATAGGGTGTGTTTTGGCTACTTCCCCGTGTGTGTGGATAGTATATAGTGTGATTTGGGATAGTATATGATAGGGTGCGTTTTGGCTGCTTCCCCGTGTGTGTGGTTAGTATAGGGTGTGATTTTGGATAGTAAATAATAGGGTTTGTTTAGGTTGCTTCCACGTGTGTGTGTGTGTGTGTGTGTGTGTGTGTGTGTGGATAGTATATAGTGTGATTTGGGATAGTAAATGATATGGTTTGTGGATAGTATATAATATGAAAAGTGAATGTAGGGGGTGTTTACTTTCACGTCCGTGCTTAAGATATATATACGCAATCGTCGGTCCTTGGAGCCATTCAATTTTGAACACATCAAGATGAATTTTGAATTGTTTATCCAACTCCGAGACAGCTGGTTTGGGATCCTTGATGCAGAATATCAAGTGGAAAGACTTGAGGAAGAATTTCAGAGTAACCATGGCTTTGTAAGCCAACTGAAATTAGCAAGAAATTTATTAGAAGGTATAATAGAGGAGGAAGACCAGAAATTAAGAAGACGTATTAAAAGAAAATATATAAGAATAGGGGACTTGAAGCAAGCACTTGATCATGTCATCAAAGTCAGGTGTTTTCTAGAAGAAACATTACATCTGATAGAGTGGGAATATGTGAAGTGGGGTCTAGACAGGCTAAAGAAAGCAGAAGCAATGATGAGAATGGTGATGGAAGAACAGGTGATCCAGATTAAAGAAAACTGGTCTAAGGAGAGAAAGGAAAAAAAAGAACAAAAAGACGAAAGAGGACTTTGATCTACTCAATCTAAGATGGATGAGAGTTCAGGAAAAGTTTAGAGCTATGGGACATCCTGATTGGATTCCCGAAGAAGAAAAGAAGAAGAAAACGGGAATCATTGGTAAAATCAAAAGGTGGTGGAACAATGGCAGAAAATAAAAGAAGAAGAAGTATCCAAAGGCTCTTTTCAGGGCCACTCATAAGTCTCGAAAAGATAGTAGCTTTCATTGCCACCCTTTTTTTCCCTTGTCCCTCTACAGTCCCCTATACCCATCATATTCCCCATGTTATATTTCCCTTGAGGCTATATAGACCCACTATGTTAAATTTCCCTTGACGCTATACAGACCCCCCATGTTCAATTTCCCTTGAGGCTATAGTGCCCCAAGCTGTTTTGAGGCTATAGTGCCCCAAGCCCTTTTTGACTGGATTTTCCCTTGAGGCTATAAATCTTGAGGCTATAGTGCCCCAAGCACTTTTTGACTGGATTTTCCATTGAGGCTATAGTGGCCCCTATTACTACTTCCGATTATAATCATACGAATAAAATTTGGTAGCTCTGCATGATACTTAACTGGTTCTCTTGTTTTTATCGCCGAAAAATCAATTACATTCATGTTATTATAAATAAATTATGGATCTATAGTTTTTAAAAGGTAAGAAGCGTACTAGCACAAACGACTTGACGACAATTACAACTACAAATAACAGATCAGCACTTACTGGTAAGAGTGAACAATGTGGTACAAAAAAATTTAGATTTGTTTCTATGAAATTTGCAGATGATTTAAAAAAAAAACGAGAAGGTGATATTGCAGCTAAATTAGTAAAATTACCAGGAACACCGTGGGCAAAATATCCGGGAGAAAAACACCTTTCAGGATATAGTTAGTGTGGACCGGGAACCAGACTCGATATCAGACTCGATGATCAAAACCAACCCCGACCCGGTGAAAACCCAATAAACGCTATTGATACGGCGTGTCATGCTCACGATGTTGCTTATAAAAGCAGCAATCTGCAACATAGGCATATCGCAGACGTAAACTTGATTCATGCGTTAAATCCTTCAAGGAAAAATTGGCTGCATGGTTTATAAAATCGGCAACGAAAGGTAAATTAATGATGGGTGCTGGTAATTAATAACAACATGGAATCTATTTATTATTCTCCAAAAGGATACTGGAGGGGTAAAGTAGCAAACGGTACTCTCGCTAGCGCCTCAAGGGTGAAAAATTACACTGCAGCGGATTGGTTATCCAACAGGCGATATGGCAAATTTATCTACCACCATCTAAACGAATTAACTACTCGCATTTTGATGTCAGCGCTCCTAATGCGGTTCATCAGGCTGATATATTATGTCTGCCGCATGATGGTTTTTACAAGTATACACTAACCGTAGTTGATGTTGCGAGTCGATACAAACAAGCAGAGCCATTAAAACAAAATCATCAACTGAAGTGGCTTCTGCTTTTGTTCCATTGGATAAGAAAGCGTCTTTACGATTTACAAATATACCTGTAGCAGCAGAGAGGGTGAACAGACCACCCTTTTCCGACAAAAAATTGATTGAATCCTCAAAACGGAAAATAGAGCCTTCCTACGAAATCTCATATTTTACCCCCCCCCCCCCCCCGAAAAAAAATAAGTCTCCATTTAGCAAACGGAGACTTTACGATTTTTCAATCAATTTTAGTCGCAACGATGTGGTCATCACCCTCTCTACTGCTACAAGTTAACAAAAATAATAAATGATTTCAACCGAATATTTGATCGAGTCCGATACGATATCGTGTCCGAGGATCATGTAAATTTATTGTTATAAATCCGTGCGGGGTCGATTGAGCGTTGCTAAAGAAATTTTTAAATTGATTGAAGTCCATATCGGAACACCATGTCTGCCAAATATTTCGTAACTTATGTGTAACAACGCCGTTAAACACAGCAAGAATATTAGTTATCTCTGATCACTTTTGGAATCTGAGTGTAGCGTTGAGTGACATATATCACGTCGGTGTTTTTATGCCTGCCTCGGGAAAATATTCTAGCTGGGTTTTTTTGATTGTCTAACATCACATCGTCGTATACGACTAAATTGTTAATGCTCCCATCAAGGTCATCCACGGATGGTGCCTCGTCAATATCAGTTATAAAATCAATGGCGTTCTCACCCTTAATTTCTGAAGCATTCTCGTTAAAATCCTTTAACACTTCATAGCATCGTTGATCATCTACGCTAGGAGCAACTAAATACAACTTATCCCACTTCATCCATCTCACTGTTAAATTGAGCAACAATTGCGTCTTGCCGGATCAAGATGGCCCGATTATAATTGCGCGGATAGAGTTTGGTAGTGCTGCATGATGCTTAACTGGTTCTCTTGTTTTAGTCGCTGAAAAATCAATTATATTCATATCTCTATACACAAATTATGGATCTATATTGTGTGAAGTGTAAAACGCGTACTAACACAAATGATGTGGCGACGATTACAACTAAAAATAACAGATCAGCACTTACTGGTAGATGTGCAACATGTGGTACAAAAAAAATTTAGATTTGTTTCTATGAAATCCGGAGATGTTTTAAAAAAAAAAGAGGAGGTGATATCGCAGCCAAATTGGCAAAGCTCCCTGGAACCCCATGGACAAAGTACCCCGGAGAAAAGCACCTTCCAGGATATAGCTACTGTGGCCCCGGAACACGATTAGATATCAGACATGATGGTCAAAATCAGCCCCGACCCGGCGAGTATCCGATAAACGCCATTGATAAGGCGTGTCATGTTCATGATGTTGCTTATAAAAGCAGCAATCTGCAAAACAGGCATCTCGCGGATGTAAAATTAATTCATGCGTTAAATGCTATTCCTGATAAATCTTTCAAAGAAAAATTGGCTTCGTGGGTTGTAAAATCAGCTATGAAAAGCAAATTGATGATGGGCGCTGGTAATTAATAATATGGAATCTATTTATTATTCTCCGAGGGGATACTGGAGGGGTAACGCTGCAATCAATAAACTCGCCAACGCCGCAAAAGTGAAAAAGGCCACTGCGGCTAATTGGTTATCCAAACAGGCTATATGGCAAATTTATCTACCACCGCCTAAACAAATTAATTACTCGCATTTTGATGAGACTGTCCCTAATGAAGTTCATCAGGCTGATATATTATTTTTACCACATGACAACGGTTACAAATACGCGCTAACCGTAGTTGACGTTGCGAGTCGATACAAACAAGCAGAACCGCTAAAAACAAAATCATCACCTGAAGTTGCTTCTGCATTTGAAAAGATTTATCGACGAGGCCCTCTACACTGGCCATATCTGTTACAAGTTGATCCTGGCAAGGAATTTCAAGGCGCTGTTTTATCTGCGATGAAAGATCACAATGTCACCATCAGACGGAGGCATACTGCACTACATCGCGATCAGGCAATTGTTGAACGATTTAATCGGACGATTGCTGAGCGGTTATTTGGATATCAATACGCAAAAAAATTCATCCAAAAAAAAGATCTCGTGAATAGGTCAAAAGGTTACCAGCTGTGATTACCGCACTGAAGAATGAGATTACTAGAATAATCAACATGAAACCTATCAACGCGATTAAAAAGAAGTCTATACCTAAAATGGAAATTCGAAGAATTTCACAAAAAGATTATAGCGTTTCCCATCCAATTCTTGGTAGTAATGTCACTGTTAGGTATTTATACGAACCAGGAGAGCTTGAAGGTGGCAGAAAAAGGGCTACTGATCCTATTTGGAGTGTTACTGCACACAAGATATCTACTATAACACGATCAACTGGTAGACCTCCAATCTATAAATTGGATTCAACTGCTACTCAGCGGGGTTTTACACGCGAACAATTACAAATGATTCCTGACGATACTCAATTACCACCGCGGGGTCTTAACTAGCGCCGTTGCGTCTGTTGCACTCAAGACAAGTCAACATCACATTGTTTCTGACATGACCGAGACTGTTATTTTTTCTGTCTACGGTAAATTGGCAACGATCTTTATCCGAATACTGCCAACGTATTATACAATTGCAACTTGCGCAGTGATTATTCTGTTATTGCTTCAAAGTGATTATTAATTCAGCATCAATGTCAAATTCTCGTTTTTTTTTGTCTTGTTGTTTGTAACCGGAGAGTTTTTTATCAATAATTTTAACATCAACGATGCTAGCATCATCCATTGTGGTGTCATCATCGAAAACAATTCTTCGAAGTTGATTTATTCTTCGTAATCTGGATACTGCAAGATAGACTAAATTCGACCATTCGATGTGATTATCCACCATCCAAACAATTGTATCTGATATAGTCAATCCCTGTGAAGAGTGTATTGTTGCTGCGTAACCTAGCGTCCACGGGGAATTATTAGGACGCAATGCGTCTTCAACGACGCTGATATCAACCAGCACAATATCATTTAACACTAAATTCTGTCTTTGAAATCCTTCGGATTTTGGTCTTGGAATATCAACTTCTATATTCTGTTTTCGTGTATCCGAAGGCCTATAACACAACGGTACTGGAAGTGTTGCAAATTTTTCTTTATGCGTTTCAAATAACTTAATCTGAAGTGTGTCTCTGACTATTTTTCTACTTGCAATTATCAAATCGTTTGGTCTCCACGTTTCCCAAAAATCATTCATGGGAGTTTCTGAAATTATTTCACGCGCTATTTCACATTGGATTTTATCCGGCTGTAATCTAATTAGCGCTTTGAACTCGCGTAATTGTTCATCAAGTGATCTATAATCAGTGGTAATTTCTTCATAATAGTCTACAAAACCCTTTAGCCATTCATGTGGGGATGCACCGATAAATGGTGGTGGTTGGCCGCACATGACGACTTTTGTATTTTTCATTAACAACCACTCAAGAAATGTTTGTAATATTTTCAACGATACTGTGCATATTTCATCAAAAATTATGATTTCAGGAATGAATTTATCACCCATTTGATCAGGGGTCCATTCATCGCCTTTCCATCGAAAGAAACTATGATAAGTACAGGCATTTACCCCTCGTTGTTTCATCTCTCTGGCGAGTCTGTGAGTTGGTGTTAGGACAATCATGTTTGATTTTGAAACGCTAGCGTTTCTATGATATAATTCAATTGCACGAGTTGTCTTTCCTGACCCACCACAACCGTTTAAATAAACTGTCTTGTATCTACATATTGGATCAGATACCGGTGGTGCATTAGAAAATTCGGATTGAATCTCATCACACTTGAAGTACTTTTCATCCATGGTAACATCTTCCGATTCACAATACTCATGTAGCGTTTCCTTTTTAAATCTCCAACATCCCCAATTTGCCTCCGGATCTGTGAATTTAGCTACATCTGATTTGTATTTCTCGTGGATATACATAGAATCAGTGGCTACTCTAACTGCGGTATTAGGAAATCTATTTATCATCGAAAATAAATTGATAGAAGCATAAGCTAGCATAGAACTTTTCAAATGCGTATATTGTTTAATATATCCATCACAATAGGTAACAATTGTACCTAATCGTCTTCCATCGGATAGGAAAGCGTCTTTACGATTTATAAGTTTTCCCTGTTTCGTTAAATCTGTTACAATAAAATCGTATTCAGCGATGTCTATGATCAACCGCGAAGAATATTTTGCATTGTCGTATCTTCCACCCTGGGTAAATTTACCGATTATTCTTCGTCCAAAATCTTTTGCTTGTTCTTTTTTAATTTCAAATAACTCCTTAGACCAATTCATGATTTGTTCTTCATTGAAATCTGGAAACTGTTTTCGCTGTTCGCTAATTATACGATCTAGATCGGGTTGTGGTAGCCAAACTTCTTTCTGAGCTCGATAGCATATAATAGCTTCGGAAACAATCAACGATATTAGCATACCACAATCAATCATATATCGTAGTAACACTATTGGCATCCAGGCCTTTTCAGATATATGTCTACCAAGCCAAACATAACTACACGGATGTAACACTGTAGCGAGTTCAAATGATATCACACGAGCGAATCCGGTTAAATCAAAATCAGGTAATGGCCCATTAATCGCAACACGAGTCATTTCATGTGTGGGGTGTCCAAATCGTTTAAAATAGTTACTACATTCTCCATACCCGAGAAAACGTCCAGGATAACACGCGGATATATCAATTGAAATCATACCGTCACGATGGTATTTTGTATTCCACAGTCCTCCATGACCAAATTTGACGCAACTCAATTTAATGTCCTCGAGAAAATCACTTTGTGTTGGACGCCATGAGTTTTTTTCTCTTGCTAAGTGAGCTACCACTGATGGAATTGTGAAGCTATCCGCGAGTAGTTTTTCATGGAATGAAATCTCTTTTGGATTTTCCGATGAAAATGGAAATTGCAAGGCAAATTCACTAGCGATTTTTCTCATTCTGTTATCTAATTCTTCAACGCGATATAATTCACCATTTGGTCTTACAAATTGATCAAATCCTATTTCGGGATCTTCATCACTTCTAAGTAACCACACTGACACAGGATCATCCTTACACAGCGTGTGAATAGTATCGAATAATTTCTCATTATAAAAAAACATCCCCGACGAACTCCTTAGGGATATATCTCACGGTTCTATCTCGTGGAAATATTGTTACTGCAGCCGTCCACGCGTGTTTGTTATGATCAATAATTTTAATTGGAGCTCCTCGCGATTGATATTTCGGTTCGTATAATACTTCTCCGGTTATTTTCGTTACTGATATTGGGAATTTTAATTATGCTTCTAATTTAGCTATATCAGAAATCTTTGCACCGTGCTGTTTCACTGTCAGTTCCCATTCGGTTATTTTCCTACGTCGCAGATCAGTTAGTTTATTTCCTCGGGATGCATTTGTGAAGTGTTCCATTACCCGTGTTGCTACACAATTCAGTGAACTAGAATATTTCATAGGAGCTAGTTTTGCAATATCGGGTTTATCATTTAACGGATATATCCCATAAACAATGGCTGTTACAGGATAAGATCTCTCGTAGTATGGTTTGTCAATTCCAGTTAGAATTCCTGGTTTGGAATCTCTACTTACAATGACAGTTTTTTTTATCCTTGAGGATTGGTTCAAATTTATCCTTGATAATCCATTTGCCTTCGACTTCGATAATGAATTTTATTCTGAAAAAATACTTCTGATGGGAATTGATTTGCAATTTACCCTTGAATTTCCAGCCAAGATGTGAAATTATCTCAGCTGCTCTTTCATCGTTCATAGTAGCATCGATGTTGGGTACATTGACATCTTCATCAATAATTCGAAATGTCGACCAACAGTGTGCTGCACCGTCTCGGTAGAATTCATTAAAACACTCCCTGATTTTACCTAGTATAGTTCTATCACCGATTAGACGTTTTGGTGTATCAGAGACTCTATCGAGATTGAAATTAGCATTTTTCCAAGGCTTAATTTTCGATAATCTCTTGAACTCCTTATCGAGATTGAATTTAGCATTTTTTCAGGGCTTAATTTTCGATAATCTCTTGAACTCTTTATCGAGATTGAATTTAGCATTTTTCCAGGGCTTAATTTTCGATAATCTTTGGAATTCTTTCATGGTATAATCAATGAATTTAGTATTTTTCCAAGGCTTAATTTTCGATAATCTCTTGAACTGCTTCATATTATAATTAAAACAAGTATTTAAATAGAAAAATATAGTATAATGAATCACTGCAAATGGCTTATGATTGGATCAACAACCCCGTGTAACAAATCATGCAGAAGCGAATTCTGTGGGTATAATTTACAAAGCGTTCGCAACGGTTCCTCCGGCCCTCTCCCATGCCTCCGATGTGGGGTGGGCGTTAGAGGAAAATCACAATTATGTCTCAGTTGCGGCGGCAAGCGATACAGGGAACTAAAACGCTATTATGACAAACGAATAAAAAATACCGTCATTGACCCTAACGATGACAAAGTCATCAAAACACCTCAAGATTATATCCAGAGGTTTATAATTAAAGCAGATAATAAATTAGATAAGTAGTATTATTATACAAATGAGCCAAGATTTCAGACCCCATCCAGTGCTTGTTAATTACGAAGCCTCCAGTGATGGTGTTGTCAGGCACCGCAGACTAAAAAAACCGGTTGGATTTCTTAATAATATGGGATATTTGCTGTTTAGTGTTAGAAATAAAACATATCTCTGTCATAGAATTATTTTTGAATGTCATAACGGATTGATAAAAGATGGTTTTGTGATTTATCACATAAATGGCGTGAAGACTGATAATTGTCTTGAAAATCTTCAATCCATCTCGCATCGCGATAACCTTTAAAAAAGCAACGCTGGTAGGCACTCAAAACGCTCTAGGGGGGTCGAATAGTTTGGTTTAGAAACCAAAGAGGAGAAAATATTTCAATCAATAAATGAAGCCAGTAGATACTTTGACATTTGTAGGACTTCAATACGATTTGTTGCAGAAAATATAATTAAAACTGCTCTGTCAAAAAAGACAGGTCACAGGATAAAATTCGTATACACCTGAAACGATTCAAGGGAGATAAATCCTTATGTATAAGTACAACCACTCATAACACTCTACTCACTAAGTTCCCATGTATTATGTGTCGTCTGCTATTACCTGTGGGAGAGGTATAATTGACATGTACGCGCCCACGTGACTGTACTGGAGTATATAATACATTAGTTTCGGTAGAGAGTTGATAAATAAAACTTTTTATTGTCGCTTGAGCTAAAACTGAATTATTTAAACAGTTGTATTTTTATTTATCTACATTCAGCTACATGTCTCATGTGTGGGGGTGGGTGGACCAGCAGTAAAACAAATAGCCCAACCACGTTCAGTACAAACGTTCTTTATAATCTAACGCGTTACCTATGTTCGCTCAGCTGGAACGAGCATGAAACCCTAGTGTTTCCCATTCATTGAAGTAAGTAGGCGTGGTTCAAAATCCTCTGTATACAGCTATTTGTGGCCTAATCGATAACTCATTTGTCTAGAGGATTAGAACAGAGTAAATATACGCTGTTATCTAACAAACCTATTCTTTTGTTCAGTGTTTTATTCAAATATTTGTCTGTTTTAAATGTTGTGAAACAGTATTAATAAGTAATTCAAGGAAATAAAATAACAACACCCGTGAATCAACGCTGCTGCATTAGTCGCCTTATATACGTTTTGACTCGTAATAAGCTTGGGGCTTTCGAAAGCCAATCCGACCAATCAAAACTAACCAACGCCATTAACACGGGCGTGTGGTTGTCTTTTGTCAATCAAGCAACCGGGTTAATTTAGTTTGGTTGCTTTTGATTGGTTGGATTGGCCGTAGAAAATCTGCCCCGTCGTTTCATGTTTGTGCTGTCTTGTGCCGTCCCCACATCATTACATCACAAATTCCATCATCGTTTCATTGTATATACCATCCTTAATTATGTATATATGGAATTGTGCCGTCCCACATCAATCGTTTCATTGAATAATACCATCCTTAATTAAGTATATGTTATGCCTAAAATTTGCCGCAACACTCGAGTGGAGATATATATGGCATTGTGCCGTCCCACATCATTACATCACAAATTCCATCATCGTTTCATTGTATATACCATCCTTATATGGAATTGTACCATCCCCACATCATTACATCACAAATTCCATCATCGTTTCATTGTAAATATCCATCCCTAATTAACTTAATTAAGTACATGTAGTGCCGTCCCCCAACTTTGGGCTTACTTGGATGTGAAGGCAACCAAGGAGTTCCAAAGATGTGTTGTCGTATATGTAACCGCTGGGTCTTTCTGACGTCATAGGGCGCCAGCGAGATTGCCAAATGGGGTTTTCCTTAATTAATTTAATTAAGTACATGTAGTGATGTACCCAAGCATATCTTCTGGGCGGTCTAAGATGGCGTTTGCCACGTTATTCCTCCCACCGGAGATGTATGTTTCGGATTACTTTGGCCTTACTTGGATGTGAAGGCAACCAAGGAGTTCCAAAGATGCGTGTTGTGCTGTCCTTAATTAGGTTAATAAAGTAACCTCTGGGTCTCTCTGACGTCATAGGGCGCCAGCGGGATTGCCAAATGATATTTTTTTTTTAATAATTAGAGGTAAAATGTATTATATTATATTTTTATAAAAATATGGATATCAAAGATGTAAATTCTATAATTGCTGAAATTTCAATTTTAAAGAATCGAGGGATAATATTATCTAAAGATCTCGACTGTGACAGGATTGCCTCAGAATATGAAGACATTGAGTATCAGTCTAGTAAGGGTCGTTATGTTTTACCTAAGATGTACCGACTCGTGAAAGGAATTCAAAAGTCCATCAACGCTTGTTTGTACGGTAACGACATTAATGCATTTATAACGCTATTTAGCACCGTTGATGCAATACGTCAAAAGCTCGGCTAAGAGTATCAAAAACGAGATGAAATTAGTTCTAAGGTTCGTGATCTTAGAAAAATATTAAACTAGGAAAAACCAGTATCTTAACCACGTGAGCGTTACTATAAAAAATAGGCTTTCAGTAAATTTTCAGTATTTTTTTTTTTTTAGCGTTTTTTGTAACACTCACACGGGATTTTCTCCTGAAAGGATACTCAGCAGTTTGGGCTTGCTCATGCAGTTATGTGCGTACTGGATGATCTGGTTGTGATAGCAAGTAATCACCGCGACGCCTCCATTTTCACGTAGTTGTTGTTGTTGCCGCGTCGTTAACAAAAATCGTTCATCGCCGTTCTCAGATATTACAATTCTGAAACCCCCAGCGATGTTATTTCTGAAACACTCGCGGATAGCGTCGTACAGTTTAACCTTGTCGGAGATGGATACGTTAGCTTGATGGTACATTATTTAATAACTCAGCTTTTAATTGTGATAGTTTCACATTTGAAAACTCAGTTTACAAACAATATATGGTAGGTGAATCGCTTACAACTAGATTAGCCCGAGAGCGGCTAGTAGCAATTAAAAAGTTTATACCGGTTCGAGACAGACTTCGAGAAAAACTTCAACAACGACAACAAGCGCAGACTGACTTTTCTGTGTCAAGTGAACAACTGTTTACTCCGATAACAAGTGCGACCAAAGATGTGAAAAAGTTAACTGAAGCAGCGATATATGGAGATATTCCTGAAAAAGAACGAGCAAAGAAGGCGCCGCTGCTTGATACACTTGAAAAGATAGCAGCAGAGACCGAACAAACAAAAAAGTCTTTAGAAACACTTCCAGTAGATATAGCAACTACTTCACGGCAACAACAAAAAAAAAGAGCGAGTACTAGAAGAACTAGGTGCTACTGCAAGAAAACCAGAAGAAGAGAAAGGAGACGCTACTACAGAAAAATGTATTCACCGCAAAGTATATTTACATACGATGCATACAACAAAATTAAAAATTTTAAAGATGACAATAATTTAATTAACTTTACCGCGCGGAATTTTTCACTCGATCAAAGAGAAATAGCTGTAAACAAAGTGTATAAAGAGTATATAAAAAACGAAGAGAATTGGATAAAAAATTATACCTGGCAAACCGTGATACATTTAGAATCACAGAAAGTATCCGCAATGATTTTGAGAGTTTTAAAGACGAAGTATTGAGTAGAGTAAATAAAGAGTATCCAACTGGATTTTTGGTAAAGAGGAGTCAACTGGAGATGGATACTTAGGCAGCGGCATAGTTGAAAACACTAGCGTTACTTGTCCTGGTAACATCCTCAGTGATATATCACGGCTGGAAGTTCTCATCGGGGCGAAGCGAGCCGGAAATAACTCTCCGGAAATAATTAATGAGGCCGCTGATATTTGCAGGCGGTTATTTGCCGGTGGTATCATGGACATTAATGTATATCGAGAACTCATTGCTGAATTAGTTGAAAATCACAAAGATGCCCATGGTTATTACATCGATTGATCACTAATTGAAAAACTACTAGTTTTATAACAAGATGATCATACACTACAACCATGATAAACCCGTAAGCGTCTACGTGGTGAACTCACGATTGCCTGTTTATAGAGCATATTACGGAGATGGTTTCGGCAATACCATTGCGGGGCTATTTGCAAGAATGGCTCCAAAAGTGGCGCCGTTAGCTAAACAATTATCAATGAAAGCCATTGATGTTATTCGTGATAAGGGAATCAGCGCTGTTGGAAATCTTGCCGGAAAGACATTTTCTGCCGCGAAAGATAAAATAGCATCATTGGTGCGAAAGAAACCAACGGTGCTGCCATCAACTACAGTGATGCCTGCAAAAATCAGCAAAGCAATAAATAGCGCAGTGGAAGAAAAACTAGCGTCGTTGGCTGCTTCGGTGACTCCGTCGCCATTGACGGCTTCACCGGTAACAGATAGCGTTATCATGAACGCGATAGCAGGAAGTGGTTTGAAACAAAAACAAAAACGACGATGATTACAAAGAGTTTCACAATTGAAAACACTAGTATGTTAATAAAATGTTTAAACAACAGGCTGATCCCGCGTTTGATATGGAAGCCCCAGTACCCAAGGACAATTCCGTCCGCGATTATCAATACTATTCCTATCATGCAATACAACCCGACCTACGATCGCGAATTGAACTTCAAGTTCAAGATACCAGTAAATACTTTTTGCCATGTGAAGCATTTATCGAAGTAGAAGGAAAACTCGTAACAAACGATGCTGATCATAATGATCCACCATATGCAGATGATTCAAATATCCGAGTTGGTTTTGTTAATAATGGCATAATGGCGTTATTTGAAAGTGCAAGATATCTCATTGATGGAAAAGAAATTGAATCAATAGACCGTGAAGTTGATGTTGCAACAACAATAATCGGGCTAGCAAGATACTCCGATGATTATACAAGATCGGCTGGTCCATCTGTGATGTTTGCAAAGGATACCTCTGATAACGCTGACCACCTTCAATACATTAAAGTGTTAACACCGCGAGACACTTCAGTTGATAATCAACAAGAAGCAGCTAATCCAGAACGTCGAGCTAGACCCGGAGCTGCGTTTGATATTCTCGGTGGCGTTAATGGTAATTTCAATTTAGGGTTTGCAACACGAGTAGCAACGTTGCAAAGACCACAACGATATTTTTCATGTGCGATTCCACTCCATCACATATTTGGATTCTGCAGAAATATCAGAAAAGTCATCTATGGAGCCAAACACACAATTGCGTTAGTGCGAAAAGACAATGACAACGAAGCAATTTGGCGTACTGGTGCCGCTGATGGTAAAGTTGTTTTAACTAAATTAGCATTGTGGATGCCAGTAATGGCCCCATCAATTACCACAGAAGAGCGACTACTCTCATTTATGGACACAGGCGGTAAATCATTGCTAAGTTGGCTAACAACAACGACTGATGCCAAAGATGATGATGTTAATGGTACATTTACATGGCATTTAGCATCAAAACAAGGCGTTTCAGCTCCACGTCATATATTTATAGCGCTGCAGAATCGGAATCGATTACGCTCCCAAGTACGCAGTCATATGATATTTGATCGATTAGGGGTAAGTGAGGTTTCACTGAGAATAAACGGACAACAAGAACCATCTGAGGATATACAGCTTAATTACGGAAACAACCAAATGTGTGTATCATCGGATGCTGTCATATATGGGTCGTGATCAAAATGTTGAAATTGGTTTACAAATATCGCAACTTGATTTTAAAAACCTATATCCGATTTATTACTTTTCGCTGGAGCATCTTGATTTAACAAGACAATCCGTCGTTGACAACCATTTTAGGGCTCGTATAGATCCTGGTGGTGTTGATTATAGAGCGGTTGCTGTCATTCTCAGCGACAAATCAATGCTACTTGAAGGTGTTGGTGGACGAATGAGAATCGTTGATGCACCAGTAGAAAATATGTAAATGAAACTTGAAAAGTTTCCAATTAGATCAATTGAAAGCATAAATGTGTTTTACAATAAAATGACATATAGTGTTCTTAGTGTCAAGCTGACTAATGGTCAGGACAAGAAATTGCGTTCAAAATCCGCTAAAGAATGTGGAACAACAATAACGTTAAAACCAACGCAGATGTCCGGCGGTACACATAAGATATCACTGACGGATCGTCAAATAAAACATTTCAATGATGCGCTAAAGAATAAGCAAGGGGTTCAAATTGTATTTTCAAAGGCTGCAGTCGCCAACATGATAAAATCAGGTGGTATATTTCCATTGTTAGCTGCAATACCAGCATTGATTGCAGCGGCTGCCCCAGCGGTGGCGAAGGTGGCGGCGTTGGGGGCCGTTGGGACCGCGGCAGGGATGGTGTTGAAAAAGGCAACTGGGAAAGGATATAAAAAAAGGGAAAGGGGTTGTACCTACCAGGAACCCCGTATTCATGGTACAGCGGAAAGGGTCTAAGAATACCAGGAACGGTTTATTAGTTGAAAACCCAATTGTTCCCATGTCCAATTTTGATTTAATTGATGCTGCTAAAAAACTAGCTATGAAAAACGTCAGAGGGTTTTTTATGAGAGATCAATTACCGAGAAAACCTAAACGCGTTGAAACCGGTACCATCAATCTTGATAACAGCAGCGGATCGGGAACTCACTGGGTTGCATACGCGATTGATCCACGTGGGATTGTCTATTTTGATTCATATGGGTTAGCTCCGCCAAGTGAGTTTATGCGGTATATAAATTCTTCGATGAAACTCAAAGAGTTTCCGATTTTTTATTCCACGCTGCCAACACAACAATTAAATGATCCACCGATATGCGGCCGTGAAGTATTAAATGTCCTCGCGGAGATTTCATCGTCACAAAAATCACCTCAACTGGTTGTAAATAAATACACGAGTGGGAAATTACAAGGTAATTTTAGAGAATCAATAAATTGAAAATACTAGAGTCTTTACAACAATGATTGATATTTGGGGACGATCTCTGTCAATGTTGAAACCCACCGCGGAAACATCTGCGAGTTCTATCGAGGATGTAAAAAAAAAATAATTGAAGATGAAATCGCTGAGACGTTAAATTTAGCAAGTGTTGACCCGAACGAAATAGTTGTATTTCAAGATCGCCAGGATAATTTGAAAAGCAGTAATATATCCGCGGATGACATTTTGATACGGCAGCGCGACGCCGCTGAAAACTCTATTGTGCTGTATTCCAACGGTGGATAACTTAAACCAGGCGCACTTGTGTCTACGATCACCGACAGGATTGCCGCCCACGGCCGTGATCTGGAGGATTATATACGAGGTTATAATAGTTTTCGCAAAAATGTCGTACATAAATTCTTTGGAACCCCGCTTGTGGTTGGCATGACTCTCGCTGAAATTAAAAACTTTCTATCTTTATTCTTTTTTAACAAGGAGGCGGGGAGGATGATGAATCAAAATGAAATCAAGGCAAATTATCTCGATATTTACAATGATATTTTTAAACTAATAGAAAATTTTGAAAAGGTACAAAAACCCACCAACGACGTCGTTGTTAAGTTTTTTGGAACCCCGCTTGTGGCAGGCATGACTCTCGCTGAAATTAGCGAGTTTATTGGCAAGCATACTCTCAATGCCAACGTCGCTAATAATTTCTTTGGTGTCCCAGCTACATCTACAATGACTCTCAAAGATATTAATATGTTTATGGTGAGACAAACAACACTTAATACCATCGTGGATAAATTTTTAGGGAGAACACCTGTGTCTGAAACCACATCTCTGACAGGTCCGACCCTCGCTGAAGTTAAAAAAAGCTATTGACGAACAAAAACTCACCAGCGAAATTGTTAATGAGATATCACGACAAAATTTTATCACATCAACCTTCATCTTAAAGACCAAGAACAGCTTAAAATCAGAGACCTTCTGATTTCATTCTTTTCTAACAGGGAACCGAGGAGGGTAATAGATCCTGCCAGAATCACGGTAAATTATCTCGATATTTACGACGATCTTCTTAAACTAAAAGGAAAATCTGAAAAGGTAAAAATTCTGCATCCAGACATAGGCGTTAAAAATATCGTGTATACGATCGAGCATGGAACCATGGATTGGATAAAAGATGTTTATACTACATTGTCCATCGGTCTGGTGGGTGTTGCAATGAGGGGCGATATCTTCAGGCCAACATGGGTCGATGGTATCTACAGGCTAACGTGGATCTCTATCGATCAATTTAATATGATCGCGAACGGTAAAACCTACTCTGGTGGCACCGCGACGTTAATTCTCAAGGGTCGCGGACAAGACTTTAATGTCGTCGCGGTTGATAGCTCCACCATTAGTTCAAGAATAACTTGGTGTTTAGAATTTTTAGATGATTTTTCCGGCTGAAGCTACTAGCAATTCCCCTTAACGATGGCGAATAATTGAAAACACTAGCGGGTTTAAAATAACAATGACATCGATGAAATCGCGTCACTGATCATTTTTTGGCACTAAAATTATCTTCAACGTTCAAATGACATTAGCCTTATTGCCTACTTTAAAGAAAATGGTGCAGCATCCCATAGTTACTTATTATTTCTTTGTGCATTGTTACTGGATGTATCTAAAAGTATATCAGTTCTAATTCACTGTAGTACATGAACAAATAGAGCCTGCAGAAATATCAGTTACTTATATTATGTTTATTTCAGATGAGGATGAGATGGATCCTTGCTGCACAAACAAGTTCACAGCAACTTCTGTTATTGGCGTGAGGGTATCCGGTAGATATTGTTCCATTTAGGCCTTATTGCATTCATTGTTTTTACTACAGTTATGAAATAATTACTAGTATGTTACAAAAGTGATAACTGAATCAGAAAAAAGCATATTTTTATTATTTTTCAGTAAGATGCCTTGATTTGGTACAATTATTCTTTCATGCATCCAACCCAAGAATCTTTATATTATGATTGTGCCAGAAAACACCAACAATCATTCTAGACCAGTGGTTCCCAAACCTTTTTCGACAACTTCCCTCATGGTTCTCCTCGGTGCACCTTACCGTACCTCGTAAAATGAATGATTCAGCATTAGTGCCCCCCCCCCCTCAGGAAACCTAACGATCCCAAGGGGGAAGTACTGCCCACTTTGAGAATCGCTGTTCTAGACTAATGAAATTAGTTAATATATGCATGTACATATATATGTATCTTGGTTGGATATTCTGGTCATTACATTAATTGCGTATGTTTAGACACATTTTTAACTTTTGAAGTGAATTTAATGAACAATACTTTGCTTGGACAATTCAGCAAAACTTTGACATACATCAATTGATTTTGCCTTGATAACTTGCATACAATGGAGTCCACAAACAGATCTCACTGTAAGCAAGGGCGCGAGTTACCGAGGGACCTCAAAAAATTGAAGAAAAAAATTTGCTTAGACATTGAGAAAATTGCCGGGGTGGGGTTAAGGAACTCTGCTGTTCAATAAATTAATCCTCATTTTACAATCATGTTGATAGTAAATTTAATAATGTACTTTTTCTAATGAAGTTGTCAGTTATTATGTTTAAACAACATTTATTTTTAAATGTCCAACCTGTTGAAAAATTTTTACAACTGGTTTCAACAACCATCACTTGTATGAGATAACCTGTATCTTACAATGCCTATATCAGTAATCTTTTTAAATGTATTTTATTAATGATGAAAAAAAATCTGAACTACTAGATATCACATTTGCAATTTCACAGAGATACAACAAAAAGAACCTGCAAATACAGACCAGATAGAGAAAGTGTCGTCTACAAAAAGAGCTAAAGAAAGTTCTGTGCTAAACATAAGGGAAACATGTAAGTATGTGTTATAATTGTTATATCAGATGAATAGCATGCAATTTTATTCACATGTATATGCCACATTAATTCACCTTATTAAACTGATACATTTTGCATCCAAAAATGTATTAGAATATGATATCGATCTTTAATTAGCATAACAATATATCACACATACTATGCAAAGCAAATAGTAAGACATATGTCATGCAAAGCATAAGGTTATTGCCTATAGATGTTTTTCAGAAAATACACTGACAATGTAAAAGAGCCCAACAAGCCTGCAGTGCTTATGATAGAAACCAACGAACACTAGCCAGACAGAATAGGGACTAATTAATATCATAAAGTAAAAGAATTACCTCATTGACAGACTCTCATGTAAAAGATGTAATGTCCAGATCCAGGCAGCTAACACAATTTCTGTAAATATCTTTGTAAAGGGCAGACAATTCAAATAAAATGTGAAAGATACTGATTCTGCTCCAGATAGAAACAGCAGCATCCCAAACCAATTAATTGTAGATGGGACAATAATTGATAACATGCTCTATGTTATTAACACATTAACTACTAGTGATGACTTTACAGGACATGAGGTAGTAGATTACTTCCAAGGTCTGTAGCGTCAAAATCATGAATGATACATTAATGTGGATAGTATTATAGAAAGGTAGACAGATGTAGCTCTACAATGATAGCAAATAATCTGGACATTTTAGTTGCACTATAAAATACAGAAAGAAAAACCAAAGTTTTTTGACCTGTTTTTGTTTATAACCCAAAATTCGCCCATGGTCGGAATCCGAATTTTTGTCCAGAATTTAGACTTTATAACATCAGATCTATGGCAGACCGGTCTGAACCTATACAAAAAGTAGGATAAGGTGGACATTTTGAATAAAGAGTCTTCTCCATATGAAAATTATGGGTCTGTTAAGCCCAAAAAAAAAAGGAAGTCCGAATTTTCACCTACTGCTCATGCGCCAGCAAACTAACCAATGAAAACATTTTCTTTAGCACAACTAACCATTTGTCTCACGGAATATTGCTTAGAATGTGATGCATTAGGATGTATTCAGAAATAGTCTACAAAATGTGTTTCCTACCCGCATTTGATGCGAAAACAGCAAAAAACATCCAAGGGTTAATGTGTTAACTGATTTAATGAGCACTAAAACAGTATAGCAAATTTGAATTCCAATATCTCTGATACTAATGTAAGTATATATTTTCTAAAAATGTACAATTCTCTATTCCATTTATGTCATGTACAGTTAACGTAAGTGACTATGTTAATTATGAGAATTTGGCTGGATTGGACCAAATAGGTCATTCACCTGGAACAAATATGCTGATATTATTGCTCCATCTCTTATGTCCATTGCACTTAATAACTTCATAACACTTTAAGGGCTAATTAAAATTTGCCTAAAATTTTCCTTTCCAGCACACCCATATGTGCGATGGACCACAAAGGGTACCTCAATTTTAATTCATAAATTCAAATAATTCATAAAGAAAGATGAAGCAGGAAATAGTGGTTTACTTCCAGGCAGGTTTAAAATCGTCAAGACTGAATGGATAATGAATAAAAAGTTCTATTTTGTCATCCCAAGGTAATTTAATGTCATTTGTTGCTAATAATGGAGAAAGGTGACTTAAATGCAATTGCAGATATTAAAATAAGGCTTTGTTGCTCTAACTGTTAGCTTTTGTGTTTTGTTGGTTTCATGTTGACATTCAAAGAAAAACTAAGATATGGATTTGGGTTTTATTACTGATGTTAGGCATTTTAATCTTTAAAGATTCTGTATTTTTTTCAAAAAGTGAATTGGAAACCAACATTTGTATTATCGTGTTCTAATTTACATTGTTTAAAATTTGTAGACAATATTAAAGTCATGTTGGTAATGATTAACCCTTTTTTATTTGTTTTTCATTTTACTTCCACCGCAGTCAAATCTATCGATCGATCGACATTGTTTCTCACAAAGATGTAAATCTTTTGTTTTTAAAAAATACGTTTAATTTGGATCAAAAAATAAACACAAAAAATAATGATGTAGTACACAATGTGTGAAGTGGTATACATGTTAAGCGAACAGAAACATATCAAATAATGTTTTTGATGATCTCCTCAATATACAGTAATTTACCCAGAAATTAATGTTACTCTACTCCAATATTTCATAGTTGTTTTCAAATGTCTCTTGACAGGAAGGAAAGATGTCGCTGACTTTATTGAGATTGAAACGTTACAAGAACTTGAGAACCTACCAATGAAGGGGAAGATACAGAAAATTCAAACTAAGATTTTCAATGAATGAAAAAAGTTTAAAGAAACTATGACTCAGAAAATGAAAAAAATTACAATAATAAAATCTTGATTTGGTTGTGGGGGGTGACTATATTTTGCATTGAGGATTTCCTTAAGTTTTAAGAATTCATTAACATTTTTTAAGATTGTTAGTAGTGTTTGGTCCAAAGTTTTACAACTGAGGAGTTAGTTTTCTTCTGGTTTACTAACTTTTTTCTTATATAACTCAAGTATTGTCAGTCAAATATATTAAAGAATTAAAAAATGCTTGAAGTGGTTTTTAAATATATTCATGACACTTTTTCCATATGTGCAGCTCTTACAGCGTTTGAATTAAGATTATTTCTGTATCAGAGGGGTTAAGATCAAAACAGGTCCATCTTTTGATGGAACAATTGTTATTTATTTTTGTACTTCTTGCACCACATTACTGCTTGTTTTGTAGACTTACTTCAAATGAAAGTGATCTTCTCAAAATCTTGGAGTGATATTTTCAAATGTTTTAAAACTGACTTGGTACCAGTATTTACACACATGTAAATGTGTTTAAATCATCTTTGCATTGTGATCAGTGGCTTATGAATGATACTCATTCCTGTTTTGGTGTCCTACTCTTTAAGGATAAAAAAATCTGATTATGTTTGGACCAAGCCCATTTACGAATATCATATCTGTTATTTATGACTACAATCATCATGCCTGGATTTTAATTATTATATGTGTATCCAAAGTTTTTGAAGGACTATTGGCAGATAATGACCAACAACTATGATATTTAGGCACAATAAGCATTTACACACTGCTATGAAGAACTACAAACAGATAAACACCACTGACCTTTATGTAATCCTTCCTAAACAACAAAGGTTTATATACATGTATATTGTTATTAATATGTAAAATTATTTGTGATGAATGAAATATTTTAACAAGACGTTTGCATAAAGAATAAATTGCATGTGCAGTAATTGTAGATATTTCTTTGTAAATTTCCACTTGTAAAACTGGTCAAGCAGCTGTCTTGAGAGACTGCTTGTTATTAGCAGAAGAGGTTGACTTTAAACTAGCTGCAGTTATATTTGCTAATATTTTAATTTGCACGAAACACTTTAATTTGTCTGTATTCCTGATTGTGTGAAATTATTTTTTCTACCTTTTTAACAATTTTATTTATATAAATTATATATACTGTAGTCAACCACTTATATGGTCACCGCTTCTGCACTGGGAAAGTGGCCACATAAGACGTGTGGCCTTTCCAGAGGGGGGCTATATTTGTAACCAGTATGTGTATTTAGTAAGAAAGCTACAAATAACATAAAAGCATTCAATATCTTTAATTAAAAGTAACCGTTCATAAATGCCAATTAATTCTTGGTATGTACATTACATGGCACTTTAAATAATTATCTTTCCATTTACTGCAATTATACACTGTTACAGAATTATCTGTTATGATGTAAATTTGAATATTCTCAACATTAAATATTTCAGCAAGAACCTTTGAACTCTACCAATTGTCTTTCTAAAGTATTAATTTCCCATTTGTGTAATGAAATTTTAAAGATTTGTAACAATTTATTCCTATGCTGCTAATTGTTTAATACTGCCAGCTTAATTATGCAGGAGAAACTTCTGTAGAGTCGGCAACATGCCTTGTTTATAACAGAATTGATCCATGTATACTGTCACTTGATTATTTTGGTCTTCGTCTAGTACCCTATATTTTTCAAGGCTGATGTCTCTATGTTAATCAACAAAATCTATATTTAGCCTATGCTGACAATGTTATGATCTTGACAATTACATCCAGTTGTAATCCAAAAAGAAAAAAGACTCCACCGCTGTGTGAAACCCAAAACACTATTGTTGACCCCATTTCCTTCTAAACCTCAGCATATAATGATACAATATTAACACCTATTTCAGCACCTATTTCAGTAACGTAAATCTGACATTGGTAAAAAGGCATCGGTGAAGATAATTGGATTACTTACTTTACCGTATGAATTAAATATTGATCCTGGACATGTATTAAGATAAAATGTGGCCAATTGTGAGTGGTTATTTTACATTTTTGCACTAATATGCTGGTATTTGGTCGCATTAAAGGGGAAGAGCATTTATTGATGGGTACGTTTGAACACAAACTCATCCGTGGCAAGAGATTATGGCCATAAAGAGTGGGGGTGCGCTGGTTGCAGTGGTAGGTGGATTACAAGAGGGGGCACACTGATTTTACCTGTAGAAAATGTCTTATATTCATACAATAATACTTTCATTTTGTAAGTATGATGAATATGTATAATTTTCTCTATTTTGTTATTGTGAAATTTTTCTTGCAAACGTTTCTCAATTTTGTTATTGTGAAATTTTTCATCCATTGGATATTTCCATGAAAACAAGTTGTAACTTCTGATAATTGTTTGGGATGTGTGTCAAGAAAAAATATGGGAGTTATGAACTTGGTATAATTTTGTGATACATAATTTGATGTCATAAAATTAAGGGGTATCTTTAAAAAATATATTTTGTTATAAATTGCTTTCCCAATTTACTTCATTTGAAATAGTTCTTAAATGGTATTGGAAAAAAAATCTATATTTAGCCTATACTGGCCATGTTATTATTATCAAGGCAGTTACGTGCAAACCATCTACCATAGAATAAAACTATTAGGCTGAATGGTCATTTAGCCTTAATAACCAGTAAATAATCTGAACATATAGAGTTGATAATGAATAAATTATTTTGTCCAGTCATCGATGATCAAATTTTCATAGGTTCAAGACTGTACAGATTCCAACTTGATGTGAATTTTTAGTAGAAGATACTATCAAGCAAAAATGGAAGTGATAAATCAAAGAGTTATCATTTCCAAACACTACTTGTCCTTAAAGAATAACTTGTGGCACCATAACTTATCTAATAAAAGAAAAAAGTGTAAATTTACACGGAAAATAAATCAGAGTTTGGGACATAATGCTTATTATGTGAAACTTGCATACATGTAGCAGAAATGGTCAAAAACAATTTCATATTTTATTTATTTTGTTTAGAGAATGTATACTAATGTTATGCTTTCTAAGTAACTTAATCTTATGCAATTACTATGCTAAGAGTATATATTTTGTTGATATCTAGCATTGACATCCTCATTGTAAAACAAATTAAGTGTTGTGACTGTCCTTAATATTTTACCTGGCAATTTCAGTTTTTTAAACTTGTTGTACAATGTTAAAATTTTGAGTTGTACATTAAATAGATACTTATGGCTTATTGTCAGATGTAAATGTACACCTATTGTTGTTTAAATGGATCAATTTTACATGGTTAAAATGAAAATGAATGATTAAAACCAGGCTGTTGGGTATTAGTCTTTGTTCCCAGAACATGTGCATAGTTTTATGTATGGTTTATATTCTGTTTGAATATAAAATGACATTGACCAAGTGATCTAATGTTGATGTCAAGAAATGCATTGAGGTTATTTTCAGCTCATAAAGTTGAGCAGAAATGTATCATTTTACCCATGTGTGTGTTCATCTGTTGTTCTTCAATTATTCAAACAAATAAGCCCCAAATCCTGTATTGTCATGTAGTGTGCATTTTGTCAGATCTCACCTATTCATAAATCATTTTCAAACATGATAATGCTTGAGTGTCATTTGTATTGTCGGATCTTATGTTTGTTAAACAAAGTACTGAATGAAACCATTGCATGCTGGAAAAAATCAGTGATATTTGATTTGTTCATTCTGTACATTATCTTTGTCCTTGGTTCACACATTGTTGTAAAATCTGTCCTGGATACATTTGGACAAAACTAACTTGTCCATATCAAAATTACAGGTGCAAGACCTAACTTCCAAAATTCTAATTCAATGATGACTAATGTGCATAGTTTTTTATGAAACAAGGTGGTCTAAAATGCTCGTCTTTACCGAGCTGCCATGTCACCTATGTCTGCATGTGTTCAAGTCTTGGGTTCAGCCAGTGTGGATATGTGAGAAAGCTCGTCCTTAGCTTCCCACTGCATGGTGGTTTGACCAGCTATTCAGTTTTACCTTCATCAGTGTTTATACTGGTCACCATATTTAGACTACCATGCACTGAAACATTGTGTTAAACCCAAACTTACAAAATCATACAACCAAGGTGAATCCATGATAATGTGAGACTACTGATCAATTATTTATATATAGTTTACATGGTATCAAAATATTCTCTTGTAATACCAAGTAATTTAGCCTTTTAGATTGCAACATATTTTGCAGAAATTTGTGATTTACTTGTGACTTTAATAAATGTGACACAATTAAAGATCAAGACGTTTCTTAAGTAGTACAGTATATAGTTGCAATAACGTATTTTGTTGGCATAAACATGCATAATACAACGAATAACCAAAGAAACAACTAAATAGGGAGTTATAGTTAATTGAAGACATTTTAAACACATAAGGAAGATATAGATATATGTAATGCAGACTTATTATGAAGGAAGTTGCCCTAACAATTGATTTATCATAAGTAAACAATATTTATGAGACATTTGAGCTATGCTTTTTGTTCGATATACCATTGAACAAAAAGTCTTAATTCATTAAAAATAGCTTTACTGTTAATTCCATGGTATATAAAGATGAAAATAATTAGGCTTTCTTCATATACATCAAAAGTTTTTTATTTTATTGATTATACAAATGTTGTCACCCTACTGAGCGTATTTTAATAATGTCCCCAAAATGTGGGTATACGTGTTTTAGACACAATTTGTCCAATAAATCAAACCCAAATTATCAAAATCTCAATTATTTCCATTGTATAAAAAACAAATTTGTGTGTCTTATTCATATAGTTTTGAGATAGCAACATATTTATCCATGTTTAAGGAATCACGTCAGAAATTTAAGCTAAAAGTGAAAAGACAGTGCATAGTTATAGTAATTAGGTATAGTCTCATACTGCTATATTTTTTGAAAGAAAGAATTCATTATCAATAAATATATACTAGAAGCAAACAGTTAGACACATTATAGTGTTGAAGACAAAGTGTGTATTTTTCATGAATCAAGGCAGACATATAGAAGTGTACAAAATGGTATTAGGGAGACATATACATATACGGAAGTCCCCCTAATAACTAACTTCTCATTAATAAATAAAAGGGTCATTTAGTAGACATTTTAATTATACTTTTTGTTAAAAGATATATCTAGTTAATTAGTTGCTTTAGCTTTAATTTCATGGTATATAAAGATAAAATAAGTTGGTTTATATATTGAAAGTTTAAATATAATTGATTATGCAAATATTGTCTCCCTATTGATCATATATATCTATGTCTCCCAAATGATGGAACAAGTGTTTATATATATATATATATATATATATATATATATATATATATATATATATATATATATATATATATATATATATATATATATATAATGCCTTTCTTCATGGTAAATATGTATTGCCTTACATTTCAAACATATAGTCTTAATTATGGCATGTATAATGAATAGTAAAATAATAGAGGTATGAGCTCGAACATGCAGATGTGTGTGTGTGTGTATATATATATACACAGTCACATTATCCTGACACCTGGCCGAACAGTCCAAATACTAACCTTTTAATGCTGAGCACCTAGGAAGGCATCTGTTAGTACCATTTTGTAAGTCTTTGGAATGACTCGGTCAGGGTACGAACTCAATACCTTACGCTTATTAGGTGGGTGATCTTTCCAATAGGCCACCGAAGTGGTAGGGACATGCAGATCAAATTATGCAAGTCCAGCTCTACTTGTTCACTTTATTGCACTGTGAAAATATATATATCATAAATTAATCGTATTATTTGGTGTTAGGGTAAAAATGTTTTGCATGTAATGTATACATTAATATGTGGAACATAATGTATAAAAAGTTTTTGAAATGAACATGTGCAAAGGCAAAATTTACCTTATGCCTTAAAGATGAGCAATTGTTGATACTTTTGAATTTCTTCACTCTGCACTGAAGAATAATGTGTATGAATATTAATGATCGTAAAAGTTAGCAGACAGGCCACGTTCTATCATTATACAATTGCTTTCACACACACACTTTCTCTGTCTCACTCTCTCTTTCTCTCTTTCTCTCTCTTGCTGAAAATTTTTAAGGTAGGAAACAATTTTAGATCTTTAAGTTTGTTCTTGCAGTCAATAAAGGTGCGTTTTAAGAACACTCTAGAACAGGATCACTGTGTCTTTGTGTCTAATTTCCATGAGCAATGCATTCCACCTTTTTAGGCCCTGGTATGCTATAGAGCGTTGTCCATATGACTTACGATCATCAGAAGAGGACCGTACACTTCTTGCTGGTGTGTACACAAGGGTGAGGCCGGATAGGTATAATTGATTGGAATCCGTCAGTGAAGCGTAACACAGAACAAATTTTGTGTTTGATTCTGGATCGAATGGATAGCCAGTGTAGGGTACAGAGCATTGGGGAAGTGTGGTCTGATCGTGGTACTCTACAGGTGATCTGAGCAGCTGTGTTTCTGACGTTTTTGAAATTTCTGGAATAGATATTGAGACGACCCGTACAGAATTGAGTTAAAATAATCCAGTCTTTAAAGTACTAATGAACACACAAGTGTTTTAGTGGCATCAACTGAAAAATATTTGCGAATGGAGTTGATGCATCTCAGCTCAAGATATGCAGCCTTGGATATGTTCATGACATGTTGGTGCAATGTGAGAGTAATATCTAGAGTAACACATCGGTTTCGTACTGACTATGTGAATTTAATGTTGGTGTTGCTGATATGTATTGTCTGAGGTAAAGGATGTAAATGAGAAAGTCTTTGTGGTGTGATCAGAATGGCCTCAGTTTTATCATCATTCATCTGCAGCTTGTTGCATGTCATCCATTATTTCATATAAGAAATGCACCTCTATCCTCCTCTACTTCAACATCAACTTCAGTTGGGTGGCTAGACTTTCATATTTTGGTGTCATCAGCGTACAATTGGTGAGAAAATGTGTGATGATTTGTGACACTTGAGAGCGGCTGAGGGTTTATAATGAAGAAAACAGGTCCTAGAACAGACTCCTGTGGAACACCACATCATATATCAACTTGGCTGGAGTGTATTCCATTTACAGATACAATTTGTGACCTTTTGACTAAGTAGGACTTGCACCACTGTAAGGCTGTATTGTGAATGCCAAATACATGGAGGACACGACAGTGAAGTTATATAGCATGGTCTATTGTGTCAAATAATGAAAACAAATCAAGGAGGGTGAGGACTGTAATCTAACCGATATCAAAAGCAGAGAGAATGTCATTAAATATGTTTAGAAGAGTAGTTTCAGTACTGTGGCAAGGGCAATGTGCACATTGTACATTGCTAAAAGGACTGTTTGAATTCAATGGGCAGTAGTTATTGAAATGACTTTGGCGCACTATTCTTAACGATGTTCCGTACTAAATCCATAGACCGGTTCAAATGCTGCTAATGGGTGTCGCTGAAATTCTGTATCGTAACGGTAAGTCAATCGAAATTTACACGTATATATATATATATATATATATATATATATATATATATATATATATATATATATATATATATATATATATATATATATATATATATATATATATATGCTTGCATTAAAGTATTACAATATATTCATTATCCTATGCAGTTATAAGTAACTCCGGAGTAACATACATAGAAAAGGTTTTAGGCAGAACAGAAGTTTACATTCTGCCATAGACAACTCGTAAAGAAAATATTTATCTAAGCATATATATTCATGCATGGAGAAGCAAAAGGGACATCTCCATTCATGTACGTTGTTTTGGAAATTTATGTAATCTCACGACACAAAATAGTTTTGTAATTCCTTACCAAAACGAAAATATAATTAACACGTACCTTTTCTGGTGACGTCACTCTGTCTCTTGACCTGCCTTGGAGTTGGGTGGGGACTTCGCAACGTCTTCACGACGTACGACTTTCTTGGCGTAGTGACATGACTCTTTATCTTCGTACTTAAGTATCCGAACTACATGGCAGTATCTTTCAATTTTTGGGCTGCTTCAACGGAACCTCTCTGGACATGGCCACGGTTAATCCAGTCCATGAGCAATTTGAGCATAAAACCTCCTGCTCTTTGATTCAGGAGGTAAATGCACACTAAATTCTTCTTCTATCGCATCTTCCATAGTTGTGTGTATACACTTTAGTTTAATATTAGCCTGCAAGCTTTTTCTCTCACAGCATTTGCACTTTCTCAAAAACTGGTTTCCGCAATTAATACACGTATCCATTCTCCGTCGTAACAATTAATGACATAGCATGTAATATCTAAATATGGTCAGCCATGCCTTATTTAAAAAAGGGGTCAAGGCAAGAGTCTCGCGTTGTGTGTCATGGCGGTCACGGTGAGATTAGTGTAACCATACCAATATATTGTATCGTGTAAAAGCTGAATTAATTCAAAATAAGTAAAATTTCTTTCACTTCATGGTTATACGTTTTTAGTAGATTGCTACACTATTTGTTTTTCTAACTTTAGTGATGATATGTTTTTGCTCCATTACATGATATGGGATCAGTTCGTCGTCTCAGCCACAACAAATCAAGTTGAGGCTACGACATCGTAGCTACGATGAAGTGAAAATAAATAGTGCAGATGAGTAAAAGCACAGGACAGGAGGAAAATCTATCACACTAAGTCAGATGAGGAAATAAATCGTCACTTGATCGCTTGAAAAACGAGTGATAGGGTTTTGAATATTGAATTTCATTTGAGAAATTACATTATGTTGTTGAATGATATTAAATTGTTGTCAGAGTATCACTTTTTGTGTATTCAGTAATTTAACTGTCGGTATCGCTGACTTAGGTCTCGGAGCTTTGCATCTCTCTACCACTAATTCAGTTTCTAAAAAAAAAGAAGGGTGGATCATCTGTAATAATTAAATATAATACTGGGAGCACCCCACCCCAACCTAAGGTAAACTAAGCAAACATTGACAGTGGGCCTAACAGAAGGGCGACGACCGTTTAAACGCTCCACGCTAGTCCACAAGAAATGTACAGGAATATAATTTATTTTCTCAACAATCGTGAGCATAGCATTTGTAATATCTTTAATCCGCAGGCAGACGAGACGAAAGTATATCGTTGCTGAACGTTGACCTGGTTTTCTACGTTTGCATTCCGATTCACATGACTATACAATCTTACCTTATGAGATAATAATCTTAATGTAAACACTACTTTCCCGCGCTGCCTTTATAGCTCGCTAATCAGGGCCATATTATCCAAAGTGGACAATCAGTCCATGTTACCCGTAGCTGAAGGGGCCTGTATATTTTCGTCTGATTTCACAGGCAGGGCCCACGACGGCTTAAGTGGCCTCGTTTATTATCGTCTGATTTCACAGGCAGGGCCCACGACGGCTTAAGGGGCCTTGTTTATTATCGTCTGATTTCACAGGCAGTGCTGTTAATATCACTGTAATCATACATATGAACAAGGCAGGATTGTTATGAGCGTTTATGTTGGCTGTGCCCAGGGCCCCCAAAGACCTTAATCCGGACCTGTCGCTAATTGCGCACATCGACAGTTAAACATACGAGTCGCCTTTGCTGGCCACGCATCACAAGAAAATCTATACAAAGGCGTATATCCTCAGTTTAATTTATGTTAATACAACCAGGTGTCCATTTTGACTCGCTGTGGTAAATCTGATCTGGTTATGTATATACGTTTGTAACTTTTGACTGGTCATCGACTTGGACATAAGTACATTAGTTTACTGATGATTCCATTTACTTGAGTCAGTCACTGAAACATCAAACCAAGTTGCCTTACTGCTTAGCTACGGCCTTCTCCCTGCACAGTAATAATCTTGCCACACACACTCACACACACAGTTAAGGTTTCTTGACATTTTGAATAACGTATGTGGTGAAATATTCATTTTTGAGTCATCGTACAAATTTACACTTTATGGAATAGAAATGTAGATGTGCGTTTAACTTGCACCACATTTGTTCTATATACAAGTCAGGTACACTTAAACGGAGTAGAGGTTGGTAGATTACTATTTGAATACAGGTAACTACAATTTGATAATTATATATGTGAACAGGTCTGTAGTGTAATATGGACGGCGCAAAGCTAGTGGCGTGCGACGCTATAGAGAGAGCCAAAGATGATCTGTTTCAAGTCAGTCAAGATATCTGGTCCCATCCAGAGGAGAATTTCCAGGAGCATCATGCACATGAAGCTTTGACTGCCTTCCTTGAAAAGTATGGCTTTAATGTAGAGAAAAACTTTCATTTACAGACGGCGTTTCGAGCGGTGCTTGGAGATGGAAATGCTGGACCCCATGTCGCCATTCTGTGCGAGTACGACGCCTTGCCCGAGATCGGACATGCATGTGGGCACAACCTCATAGCTGAGGTGCGCGTGGCCGCAGCTCTAGGGGACACGGCGGCATATGAATATGTAGAAAAACCAGTTGGTAAGGTTAGCATTCAAACATACGCTTGAATTGTATTATTTAACTTGTGTTCTTGTTGTCGTTTTTTATATCCACTGGCAAACGAAAGGAAAGTATATCGTTGCTGAAATTTGACCTGGATCTCGCCATTATCATTCCTATGTCACATGACTATACACTCTTACCTAATGAGATCCAAACTTTTAATGTATACACTAATTTCTGGCGCTACCCTTATAGTTTGCTAATCAGGGCCAGATTATCCTAAGAGCAAAGTGGGCAACCAGTCCAGGGCCCCCGTACATTTTCTTCTGATTTCACAGGCAGGGCCCAAGCGGCTTAATGGGCCCTGTAACCATATCAATGGACAAGGCAGGATAGTTATGGGCGCCTATGTTGGCTGTGCCCAGTGCTCCCAAAGGCCTTAATCCGAACCTGTCGCTAATAATTACGCACATCGTCATCAAACACACGAGTCGCCATTTCTGGCACAATGGAAACATATCGTTAATGCTACACATGCAACCGGTGCTTCGTGCCCCTCAATCTGTTATTATTATTATTATTATTATTATTATTATTATTATTATTATTATTATTAGTTAGGGCAAGTAAAGTAAAGAGTAAAGACCAATAATCACTCCTATTCATTTGATTGGAGACTTATTACATATTTCAAGCATTCCACTATTTCACCGTTCATTCCTTTTAATTAACGGAAACTTTCCCACTTAAAGTACTATGGAACACCATATCGTAGGAACTAGGTTACAAGCATCTTTCCATCCGCATATGCGATGATGGCAATGATTATTATTATTATTATTATTATTATTATTATTATTATTTGTTTTGCTTTTTGTCAGTTTACAGTGCTTGGTACCCCCGCAGAGGAAGGAGGTGGTGGTAAGATCGACCTGATTAACGCAGGCGTGTTTAATGGTGTTGATGTCGCTATGATGACTCATCCCGCTCCTTACAACGCACCGGCCATTGGATTCCTTGCCATTAAGACGTTATGCATTTGAAACTGTAGTACTAGTAGTGTGTGCATGTGTGTGTGTGTGTGTGTGTGTATGTGTGTGCGTGTGTGTGTGTGTGGATCTTTAACGTAACTGTAACAATTTTTCAGTCATATCGCTACGATGTCTGCAGTGTGGCAGTTTATAGTGATATCTGGGACTGGGGCATCATGCCGCAGACATGTAGCATGATGTCACAACCAGTTACATTTTGCTGATACCAGACCGACCAGTCCTAACACTAACCTTAAGCGAGCGAGGCAGCTGCTTCTAGAACCAATTTATACGTCTTTGGTATGATTCAGCCTGGGTTCGAACCCGCAATCTCTCGCATCCGCGGCGGATGCCATGACCACTAAGCCAACGGAGCGGTATAGTAATAGTAGTAGTAGTAGCAGTTTATAAATAGAGTATCATCGTCATCGTAGTAGTAGCAGTAGTGGTGACAAAAGTTGCAACACTTTTTGGTAGTAGCAGATTAACATCACCGTCGTCATAGTAGTTGGGGTATGTTAGTGTTAATAATAGTTGTGATGTTGGACATCAACATAATCAGTTAAGTACTTGCAATTGTATCAACTTGTAGTTTAATCTGCTGCTCTATGGTTGCTATGCCTTTTAAAGACAGAATTTGACCATAAGGTGTTGACCTAAAACCTTTCCAAGTAACACAGAATCGATAAAGTGTCGGTCTGTGTGAGAGATAACGACATATAGCTATGTACATGACATATGACACATTTATATCCCTTATAAATGCTTTTGACTATGACGAGATTATCTGTACGGCTCTAGCTCCCATAAAACACTGTAATGTCATGAGACTATATTTTTATTGCATTTTTATAAATAGAAAGCGATAAAAACTACCTTCCTTCAAGTCAAAATAAAGTTACGTACATTGAAGTCATTGTACAATTGCGAATATACTTGTTGGAAAGTCTGTAAAGCAGATATGACCGATTTAAACCTCTCGTTATCCCGACGTAAGGTGATGGATGTGTACTTGTTCAGGGTGCAATTGGATAAAACTATACTAACGTGTGTACTTAAATAAATATTATATTATCGTGTGGGGAGTGAAAATTCAGATTTAAACAAGAAGAACACATACAGCCAAATACATTATTAGTTATCATCACCATCATCATTATCACCATCATCATCGTCATCATCATCATCAGTCTCTTAACTTAATGTGGTCGTCGAAGCACTGTGCTGCTGAAAATCTCACCAGTTCTCTACACTGGTCTCGATCATGTTACAATGTCTGCGCCACCGCAAAATATTTCCTGGTCCGTTCTGTGATGTTCAATTTTTTTCTCTGTCTACCTCTCCTTCTGCCACCCTGGACACTGCATTCCTGCAGTACTGTTGTGGATAGACTGTTGGTTCTAGTGACATGGCCATACCATTTCATCTTTCTCTTTTTGACGGTAGAAAGGAGGTCTTCGTATTGACCTACTTTGTGCCTGATGGTATTACGCACTTCTTCATTTGTGATGTGGTCGAAGTAAGAGATTCCAAGGATGGTTATGTAGGACCTCATTTCAAGCGCCAGGATTCCTCATCGTAATTCTGCTGTCAGGGTCCACGCCTCACATGAATACAAAAAGACTAGATGGGTCTTAGCTTTGTCGTAGTTGCTGTTGTTTGTGCTGCTCGTTACAAAATTTCTGCACTTGATCCTTCTTCAGTGATTATGGAACCAAGATATTGGAACTGGTGAACCAGTTCCAGTTCACTTCCTCTGACGTTAATCTTGGCTGAGATTTGTTTGCCACTATTTGCCATCAGGTTTGACTTCTCAGCGCTTATCTCCATGTCAAATCTGGTAGATATTTCATCAAGATTCTTCACTAAGGTGGCCCGCTCGTCAACACTGCCTGCCAGCCCAGTTTTAGTTGTAAAAAATGGTTAGTAAGCGGCCTTTCTCAAGACACTCGAATGTAGCTTACCCACCCACGGCCCTTAGATTACCAGTCCCAGGGTCTACCACATATGCTACAACGGATCCTGTGACAGATATATAAAACATAGTCGTCATTGTACTCTACATGTAAATACTCCACCAAGCTTTTCTCAAGAGTAGTTCGATAGGAGTGTAAACTTCTTCCCACAAAAACACTTTCACGTAGCCTTTTATTTCAATACTCTACTCACTACACGATAAATATATTATTTCCACAAAGTCCATTGGCTGAACACTGTCCTGTCTGCCAAATTATCATAAAAAAGCACTAGGCCACCAACACTCAAACGTTTCAGGTAAAAAGATACTGCTATCGTATATCACTGACTTCTATCTGCTAATTCTTTCAGAAAACGCTAAGCCATCAAATCTGAAGGTTTGGTCAAAAACGCAGGGCCATCAAGCCTTTTTTGGGAACAGAACTTCCGGTTCATTTTTGTCATAGTCTCTAAGAAGGGAGACAGAAGTAAGACTGACAGAGTAGTCGGAGTTGACAAGAAGTCAGGAGAGAGTCTAGGAGGAGGCGGAGGACAAGGTGTCGAGGAGTGGAGTGGAGAAATATAGAGAATTCGAGGAGGAGAAGGAATTTGGAGGAAGGAGAGAAGAACACGCAGATGAGTAGAATACAAGGACAGGTAGAAACCTTTCTCAAACTACATATCATGTGATGCAATTGACTTTCACAGGGTCAAGAAGGGAGGAGCGTAAATGGAACATTTAATCATTTGATTATTGAATTGTCATTTTATTGTTATTGGTTGAATTTCACTTTTTTGTATAGTCATGGATTTAACCGTTGGCATTGCTGACTGGGACTCGAAGTTTTACATCTATCTGTCACTAATTTAACTTCCAACCAAAATCGAGCCTGGGTGACTTCTATAATAATTTAATTAAAATATTGGAAGTACATCCACCCCAACCACAAAACACCTACCATAGTGGAGGCATACAAAACCACGTTCTCGCCACAGGTACTAAATGTGTACCAATTATTGGCATGTTCATACAGTCTTTCAAACAAAATGGCAGTGATCTTTGGCATAATCTGAATCTTGCGTTCACAAAAAAATGACATAAAAACATCCAATTTTATAAGCTGGTTTCTTTTAATTTTATATTTAAACCGGGTTTTGGGTTTTTGGTATTGATCAACACAGCGATTCGTGAAGATCATTGCGTGATGAAACAAGTAAGGTCAAGATCATTGACAACTGTACCTAATCTGGGCTGTGCTGATGAGCATATACCCTTTTAATCACGTGTCCAATACACCAACTGCTGTGACTCGTTGCTGTGATGAAAATATTGGTCTAACTGAAGCGTTTTTAATTCACTGGCCAGAAAACGTCCTTTCGGATGCATTAATTGACGTTCGAATTATGCAACATACTGATATCTGCAAAATCATTTTTAGTAACCAGGGAAATATTTCGAGTGCACATTTACAAATAATTATTGAGTACTCATGTTACGCAGACATATTATTAATGTTGATCTGAATCAAAGCTGAGATCTTTTTCATCGGTTGCAAAAGAGTCACAAAGCCTTAGATCTGATCCTTTAATTAAAGTTGTAATGTGTGTGGCAGATCAGTTAAAAAGCAGTGATCGTTACCTTTTCAAACGGAAGTATGATACAATATGAAAATATGGCCAATGTAAGTGAATGTACGTGCAGTCAGTAATTTGTTACGTGTATTCGATTTGGGTCATTTATCTTTTATTTTAATTGTTTGTATTGTCAGATTCAAATTTCACATTTTAAGTTTAAGATTTATTCATTAGGAGATATTATGACCAAGAGCCAATCTGCACTCTGCTCAATCTAAAATGAAATCAAGATATGATAAAAAATCGAAGGAGAGGAGGTTTCAGCCTCGTGATAGAGTCCTGGCTCTCTTACCAATGCCACAAAATCCTCTTCAGGACAAATATTATGATCCCTACACAGTTGACATGAAAATTAATGACTTACATTACATCATAAATACTCATGGGAGGCGCAAACAAAAACAACTCTGCCATATTAACATGCTAAAAGAGGATATTGAAAGAGATAGCCATGGTAAACATGTAATTAATTTAGTTGTACCTGTCCCACTCAATGAAGGAATATCATTAGATTATACTGATATTGAAATGACGAATCTTTGTAAATCCGAAATTATGAAAGATCTAGACCAGAAACTTTCACATTTGCAAGTGCAAAAAAGAAAAGAACTGAAACAGTTATTATTTGAATATGAGCACTTATTTCCAAATGTTCCTACAAGGACAAACAAAATTTTTCATGATGTAGAAATTGTAAATTCTAAACCTGTCAAACAACATCCATACAGGATGAATCCACTAAAACAGGAATACCTGAATACCTGAAAAAGGAAATTCAATATTTGCTGGAGATTCTTTCCCATTACCTAGAATTCACCATTGTATTGTTAAAATCGGGAATGCCAAGTATGTCACCAAATTTCACCCTCTGAAAGGATTTTGATTCCACTAACGGAAAGAGCAAAGGAGATCTCAGCATCTCAGCATTTGTGACTCCAGATGGACTTTACCAATATAAAGTAATGCCATTCGGGATGAAAGGGTCACCAAGTACATTTCAACGTCTCATGAATATGATCACATCTGGTCTAGAAAATTGTGATGCCTATATAGATGACGTCATCATCTACAACGACACCTGGATAGAACATCTAGCAACAATTCGAAAATTCTTTGAAGACTCACTGATGCATGTTTGAGAGTTAATTTATCTAAAAGTGAGTTCTGCCATGTTAGTGTGACTTTCTTAGGACATATCGTGGGACACGGACAAGTTAAACCAATAGATGGTAAGGTTGAGGCTATTTCTAAATACCCTGTGCCTGAAAATAGAAAGCAACTGATGAGGTTTTTAGGTATGGCCGGATACTATCGGAAATTTTGTTCCAATTTTTCTATAATTGCAGAACCCCTGACAAATTTATTAAAGAAAAAGAACAAGTTGTTTTGGACTGAAAAATGTCAGGAGGCTTTTGACAAGTTAAAAGCCATACATGAAACAGCACCAGTTCTTGCGGCTCCAAATTTCAGTCAGTCTTTCAAATTATATGTCGATGCAAGTGTTGGAGCAGTTTTAATTCAAGAAGACAAAAATGGTATTGAACATCCAGTGTGCTATTTTTCAAAGACATTAAACAAGCACCAGATAAATTTTTCAACTATAGAGAAGGAATGTTTGGCATTGATTTTGGCTTTACAACATTTTGAAGTTTATCTTAGTTCAGCTCCTTCTTCGATTATAGTTTTTAATGACCACAACCCTCTTACTTTCATCGGCAAGATGTAAAATAAAAATCAAAGATTACTAATATGGAGTTTGTTATTGTAGGAATATAATCTTGACATCCGACACATCAAGGGAAAAGATAATGTAATAGCAGACGCTCTGACGCTCTTTCCCGTGTATAACAATATATTATATCATATACACCGTGTAAATTATACGAGTTATTTTAACCTCAGATGTAAATTGGTTTGTGGTAAAAGGAAAGTTTTATCATATAAACCTTTCTTTTTATTTTATGGGGGAAGGTGTTACGTGTATTTTATTTGGGTCATTTATTTTTTATTTTAATTGTTTGTTTGTCAGATTCAAATGTGACATTTTAAGTTTAAGATTTATTCATTGGGAGATATTATTTTTAGAAAGTAAGATGACATGTACTCTTAAGAATAAACACCAGGTGTTGACCTCATTTCTGACTTGGCTTCAGAGTTATAAACAAGCTTTTAAACTGATTGGTTGGTTACAAGGACATTATGGAGCTTTGTAATAAACTTCTTTTTAGTTGGGTCATACTGTGTGTACGTGAGTTTTTGAACGTAAATTTGTTCTAAAATATTCTAGAAGATCATGTGGCCCCTTTCTTGTTTACGTAAAAACAGGTATATAAATTATGTTTTGGAGCGAACTATTTAGTAGAACTTGGGCTGTTAGAATATTAAGCTGTGTCTTTTTGAGTTATTTTAAATTACTTTATATTGGAAATTATTTCAATTCGTTAGGATCAAGAGGAATTAGTTTGTTATTTATCTGAAAAAGAATTGTGCTCAAAGAATTTTATTACCAAGAACTGACATCGTCTTCAATCTTGGATACTTTGCTGCGATTCGAACTTGGAATTTTATGGCCATTTTATTACCAAGACTTTTGCAATTTTTCTAGTGGATAATATTTTGAATTATTTTTGGATTATTTTTGGAATTGATTCTTAAAACCGTAAGTTTATTTTTCTTTTCTGGAAAATATTTGTGCTCAATAAATTGTTTATTAAGTTTTTACAAGCTTGTTATTTTCACTCTTTCTATGTTAATGTTTATTCGAGCATAATCACATAACAAATTATAGATCTATAAATACGTCACATAGAACAAATCGTTGGTTTAGTATAGACAAATATCAAGAGAATAACTTTGATAATAACTACTGATCAATAATATTAAGATTTAATCTTTATTGTCTCATGGATCTAGGTTTATTAAGATCTTAGAAGCTGGTGCAGTGCAAGAGAAAGAAAGACGGTGCACTTTCGCACGCTAATTCTACGATGTGGATCAAGTCTCTTTTGCTGATTGGAAATTGTGTTGTAGTCTATATGTAACGAAAGAAACACTTATCATATAGATGTATCTTCCTATGGATAAATACTCACATCGGATCTTAGATGTCCGAGTTTGGTCTGCAAAAAATCATCAACCGAAAGCTTTAATATTTTTGTAGATTAGTTAGTTTGTGTGTCAGATAACATGTGCCATGGATGGAAGCAACACATTGTTTATGGTGGTTTATTTCGCTAAAACATTTCCAGCTTGAACTTAATTCTTAATTCTGGTCCCAGTCAGATTTTGTTGACCGCTGCGGTGGCCTAAATGGTTGAAGCACCCGCTCGTATTCGGTGAGTTCGAACTAAGGAATTTTAGAATGAACTATATTCTTTCAAGACCACTCCAGTGGCCTTAGTAGAGTCATCCAATAGACTTACAAAAATGGTAATAACATCTGCCTGCTTGGCGCTCAACATTAAGAGGTTAGTGTTAGGACTGGTCGGCCTAGTTTCTGGATATTGTGACTTGTTAGAATATCATGGAAACTGTCTGCGACATGATGCCCCATGTGCTAGACATCACAATAAACTGGGGGCCCCGAGTGACCGATTGATCTAAAGCGCTTATCGTTACGGATCATTGCCATTTGCCATTTCACCTCTGTCTACATGGGTTCGAGTCTCGGGCTAGGTCATCGTGGGTATGTGAGAAAGCTTGCCAGTAGCTTCTCGTTGGTCGGTGGTTCTTTCCGGGGGTTTTCCCGGATTCTTCTTCCACCATTTATATTGGTCGCCATGTCTAGTCTATCTTGAGCTGAAAAATGGCGTTAAACCTTACAAGAACACTATATAATGCAAACAGCGTAGCTATATGGCTTGAACATTGTTAAAGCTACGTTAAAAATCCAAATCACACACACATACACACACACACACAAACACACACACACTTTCTTAAACTGTTTGCTTTCCATGCATTGTATCCTCTTATATTTTTTCTCATTATATCAGTTCTGCCATTTAAGATATTCAAAATATTTTTGTTCAAATCATTTTTAAAAAAATAACATTTAAACATCAGACCATGTTTTAAGTTATACAGACTTTAATCTTTCCATTCCCAGGTACTTCGTTTTCTTTATATTAAATAGAGCGTTACGTTGCATTAGGATAAGGTTTAACTTTGAATTCGAGTTCTTAAATCCGTTTTCCTAATTTCAAATACTTTAATTTAATGCTAAGTCTTTTCTGATATGGATCCATTGTCCCATTTTTTCGCTTAAATTATTTCAATTCATGATACGTTATTTCATCATGTAATTTCGGCGATGATGACCGACCTTGTTATGTGGATCACGAATCTGCGTTCTGCATTTTATTGACTGTCCTCGTGACTACATTCGAATGCTAGAGAAGGATTGTGAAGAGTCTGTCTCTTCTGACTAGATTAGACGCCTTGCTGAGGTCTCAAAATGCCCAGAAAAGGGATCTGTGATCTTACCTGCATTTGTCCTACAGTCGCCGTCTGATGGAGAAGATCATGACGATTGGGACCTAAAACCAGTATTAATTCTTTGACTGCTTTTTACCCAAGATCCGTATGACTGTGCTGTACACAGTCTATCTGATTTGATCCCATCTCTCATTGGCACTGCCGTTAGGAGGAGAGAGAGAGAGAGAGAGAGAGAGAGAGAGAGAGAGAGAGAGAGAGAGAGAGAGAGAGAGAGAGAGAGAGAGAGAGAGAGAGAGAGAGAGTGAGAGAGAGAGAGGGAGAGAGACAGACAGACAGACAGATAAAGAAAGAGAGAGACTGTTTTAGTGATCGGTAACATGCATTGCTCGTTATTTTCGTATAAGTAACTTTAAAAAATGTCTGCGACATATTTCTTCACATATGATCCAATGTCCAGCAATAATGGGGGAAATTCTCCTCTGATGTTCCAATCCCGTGACTGATACATATTTGTTCTTTCAAATCAAGCATATGTCCAGATTGGTCAGTATGTCTAAAATGTATCCGTGACAAGTACGGATACTCGTTTATATAGATGGTCAATACCTGGCGAAGTTTGTCGGTCATTTGTTAGTACTGGCGACTAATTTCATATGAACCATCGTAGTCGAATTTCCATATGATTCTATCGGTGAGAACGAAGTCTTCCCAAGTGAAATTAAATCACGTAACATTTAATTCATCACCATTGCCGGAGAAGGTAGCTTGCATTAATCCCACAGCCGAGAACTCCAATGATAAGCTGCAGTGCTTTTCCGGTGCACTGGTGGTCCTTGATAAACATATGCTCTCTCCGGCCATTCTAACATAGTTCTGATCGAATCGATTATATATATATATATATACGACATAATCGGGTAACGATATTTATATCGTGAGTTGATAACGTTGGCTCGCGAACCGTAATGCGATAGATTTGATTCTTTGGTGCAATTCACTATTGAGCTCTTCGATAACGGCCTGTAGGAATACCTATAACTAGCGAAACGGGAGTTTGGTAGGGTGTATTGTTTTAAGAAAATACTAATGAATTATTTGCTTGCGCAAACCTTATTTCTTTGGCTGGAATTGCCGTTTGAAAACCATTATCACACTCAATATTTGTTGAATTTTCTGATATCGTGTTTATTGGTGGTGTTGTATTATGTACGATTTTTTTCTAGCAATATGTGAGATTATTATTTACTTTCTGATTTAAATTAGGGATCTTAATCCCTGACTTTTTTGGTGACTGTCAATGAAGTTTTATGTCCAGTTGATGCATGATAAATCATAATCATTTTTTGCAAATCCTAATATGATATTATTATTCATTCAGCCCTGATGATAACAGCGATGATTATTTGGCGTGTGCGTGTGTTGACACTGATAGCAACATTGTATCTCCGTCTAATTTATCAGCCACACGCGTGGATAATTTTTGGCGATGATATTAAAAATACAGCAACACCAGATATAACTGCAATATCGATTCCTGTTACTGGTGCTATTTTGTACGTGGTTGATAATGATCCGATTATTTTTGCTGTTCCTGTGACTACGGCAGATGCAGAATATAAAATTATTTCAGTTGTAATTTGCATCCGTAATGTAGTGATGCGATTCCTGTTGAATGCCAATCGATTGATTCAGTTTTTACGTTTGGTAGGTGGTAGTTTAGCCACTAAATTCAAGACACCATTATCACAACAAATTGATGACATCCACATTGAAAGTTTGGTAGTGCTACCTTACCAGCATCACCAGCGGTTTGCCCGATTGCATCATCAGGTAGCTTTTCTTACGAATAATACTGTGTGTTTAGCTCGGAAAACAACTTTCTGACATCTCTGTGAAAATCAGAGAGATGTGAAAGTGAAATTGCTAAAGGAAATCTTCTAGTTCCATAAATCAGCATTGACCGACATGCTGCGAATCCTAAGTTGAATTGTGCTTTGGGTGTAATAACAACAGATTCTACATCTGCGTGGACAGTAGCAGTTGTAACGTGTAGTCGTCGTCTTTACTTATACTGTTTATTGTGAGAGTCGTCAGAAGTATCCTTGACGGAGCAGCTGAACTCGAATAGTCATCGCTGTATCTTGCAAGGCCCGAAGAATCGGAGTAGCAACGTCGACGTGTCCCATGCATTAACATCACTCTTGAAGAACACCATCATGGCATTATTAACACAATCAAGATTAGTTTCGTATTCAGTATAATCCGATTTAAATATTTTTTTAAAATTTCACCTTATGTGCTTCAATAAATACCTCAGTGGGTAACAAACAGACACTTGAATCCTGATCTTGCAGCTCATTTCGTTGTCGTGCATCATACGAATAATATTGAAAACTACGTACCGATTAATCTTTGAGAACTAGCGCATCAATACCGAATGCGGGATACACGCTTGAACATTTTATTATACTTGTCAACACAAAGACACCTTCTGCCATCAGACTAGCATGGACTGGAAGATATTTCTTAATTACATTTAGTCGCTGTCGAGCTAGTTTAGATGTGTGAGATTACACGGTAAGCGTACTATTGATATAATATTGATTTATGTACACCACGCTACTACAGGTGAGCGGGTGAGTGTCAGGGAAGGTAAAAGAACATACAAACAATAAAATAACCAGATTTAGTCAGTTAGAGCCAATCTAATAATGGTCTGTTCACTTATCATCATTTTATGTTCTTTCGTTAAACACGTTTCAACCAGCCACCTCTTTCAGCTGCATATGTCAACATAGTGTTGAAATTGTTGAAAAAGTAAATAAGGCTGACCTAAATACAAATCCATAATGCATGATTTATTATAGTATCTATTCAACCTACCCATGAAACATTCAAGCATATCACTCGACATACATATCTGGAAACATTTAGAATTGTTCAGAACAACTTTACAAAAACGTACAGTTTAGTATTTTCTTTACATTATAAACTATTTCTATACTGTAGTTGTCTTTGCCGACGTGGAAAAAATGCTAGGTTCAGACGCATATGGAAACGGAATATACCAGATGTTTCTAGAAAAAAAACTTCAAAGTAAGTGAATAAATTTACTATGGTATAACTTTGAATTAACAACATTAATTACAGGTTTTTTTTTACATTTTATCTTCACCAATAATTCCCTCTGTTACGACATAGAATTACTACTGAAATAATAATGTTTCGTTTTATCAGCCGTATAGTACTCCCACCTTGTAGAAAGAAAAATTAACTTGAACAGGAAAAGGAACTGTTATCAAAATATTTACAATCAGAATTGACAGTGTCTTCTTCTATTTTCACCGCTTTATTCTTTCACAAGGTTTACATATTTTCTTTCACACTCACTGGGTATAGTATACAAAAGAAGTTACAATTTATACTTACTCTTATGAAAAGGTTGTTTCAGTTCATGCAGTGTGTTCTCTTACACAATACGTTTACTTGATTAAAGGTTCTAGTTTCTAGTTGTTTGTTATACACTCATATTCGTCTTCTGTTATGATGATTTCGTAGCCTGTGCTGATTTTAATATCATTTTGGTTTCTAATATTTTACAAATTCGCCAAACTGATAGACAGTGTCAAGAATTCGAGCTTATTTTTCGTGATTCGCTGCTCAAATATATTAGGAAAAAAAATCATCCACATCTTCCATTCAATGGTCTCCCAGGACGTTTTCGATGGCATCGGTGCTTTTACGAGCCATAGCCTAATAAACTGTTGCGACAAATATACAGGATATCATCATTAGCCAAAACGAAAATTGGTATTAGTCATATATAAACTAAGTACATATATTTACAAAGCATGTTTAACTGTCCTAAGTATTTAACTGATTTAATGTCAGCCTTAATTTCTTTTAAGTTAAAAAAAAATATATCCTTTGTATTTTAACAATCACATTTATTTTGATCGTCACATAGACGTTAAACTCGATTCGGCAAAGGCCCCTTTGTAGTAATTATCATATGACAACCTTCATCATGTTCCTTAGCACAAGATCGATTCTGTACATTGCAGAGATTGACCTCGCGTTCGAGAATAAAAATGGAGCAGGAAATACATTAATGTACAAAACGACACAAAATCTGAAAGAATCTTAAGTGAGTTACCAAGAACAAATTCATCCAGAGTCAGGACAGTTATGGGATTTCAAATAATCATGACAGTATATTTAAACTAGTAACTAATGCGTATGCCATTGCAACAAGAACAATGAATAATGCATTTGTCTCTGTATAACATATTCATTGAATGAATATCAGAGAGCAAAATATTGTTTTAGAAAAGGCTACAATGCACAAATAAGTGCCTTAATGTTTGCTACTCTACCTGTACAATATCAAAATTGTACTTTGTACTTAAATATTTAAAAAAAGGAAGAAACCATAAAACATTTGTCTTGAATGAGTTAAAATCTGTAAATTTCGAGGGTAAAAATTGCTAGGATAGAGCCAAACGATATAATGACAAATTAATTATTGATATCGGTTGCATGTTTCTGTACCATTCAGTCAGTATTTTCTATTTCATTAAATATTATTATTTATCTTCAAATTTCTCGTAAACTCTACTTTATGGGTCCAAACTAAATTCAATTATCTTTTAATCATCCAAACGAAACAAAAGCATATCAAAGCGATTGTTTGTACAACATTTGAGTGATCTTTAATTTCGTTCATTGGTACGATCCTATAACAAAACAAGCATAATCCATTGGTCATATCAGGGACATGTTGTTTGTGTCCTTTTACTTATTGACGTCATAAGTTGAATGCACTAAAGCTCGCCCGAAAATATGTTTGTGTGATTTAGATTATAAAAGAGGTTTTATCTAAAAAAATATAAGTTAAATGTTTGATGTGGTATTTATTTTGTCACTTGTGAGATCTATAGCGTAGTTCATCTGAACTAAATTCAATTATCTAGTTTGAATTCTCTTACCCTCATTAAAAAGTGACCTTTTCTATAGATACCCTATGTCCTGTGAGTTCTATATGTGCTTTTGCTATATTGTGTGTATGTTGTAGATATATGTGTAATACCAGCAACTATATCAAATCTCAATTTTCCACAGGTGTTCTGTATTTTTCTATCTTTTATGTATGGTAAAATGAACTTCTCTATTTAGTATCCAAACACATTGTATATACTAACAAGCACCTTCTTTTTCATAATCCAAAGAAACACATTACAATCCAAGACCTAAGTTTTCATTACTTTTGAAACATCCTCTGCAATCCACATACACAACACTGAACTCCAATGGAAAATGTATACACACTTATATACTCGCGTACATACTATCACATATACAAGACAGATTTTAAAGTGGGTTTAGTTGTCAGCAAAATAGATATACTAAAGCCAACATGTACATGCAATTTGACGAAAAATGGATTTTAATGTATCTCCTAAACGATCTCGTCGTTTTCCAGCGACAACTGGGTACACATGATATATGATATGTTTTACAAATTAACGGCGAATCGCAAATATCTCAGGAAATAGAAGAAACTTTGTAAATCAAGGTAGCTACCAAGGCAATCAAATGCTGATTAGATATTGATTGCATATGTTTAGTTGCTGGTGGATATATCATTGCGAAACAACGTCAGATGGGATGGCTCAATAGGTGTTAGCTGAGTTAAACAAACTTGTTCTACCCGCAACCGTACTCGTACAGATAAAGTGTTTTGCGGTTGAGTATCTGCATATTCAAACGTCCGTACCACCATCAATCTGTACGACTATTTAACAATCACAATGAGGTAACATGTAAATAACCGGATAGTGCATGACATCATAACAATGGGAGGGGTCGAAAGATGGGATGGAGCCTTCATCTCTCACCTCATGCAAATTATCAAGCAACCTGTATATATTACAACTACAAAGCTTTATCCATCCTGGAAAAAACAAATTATATACCACTCATTAATAAAATGCCCTGAACAATAATTATTCAAATGACCATCATTTATCAAGAAAAGACTTTTCTAACATTACTAATCAAAAATTAGATAAAATGGATACCGACAAATATATTTAACCGACTAACAATAAATAACCATCTCAATTCTTTTTTCACTCATCTTTTGAAATTTTAAAATGATACATTGATCATGTATGGTGGTGAAGTATGACATAAACGCTCCAGGGCTGTGTCACAGGGCTCTACGCAAAGTGCAAAGGCCTGCAGCAGAGATTCAGAAAAACCAAGATGTACCAAGATTCACACGGATCATTCTGTCTTGACTAAAGTTTGATACGGATTATATTGCCATGTTTTAAGCTTGATACGGATAGTATTGCCTTGTCTTAAGTTTCACACGGATCATATTGCCTTGGATCAAGTTTGATACGGATCATATTGTCATGTCTTGCGTTTGACACGGATCATATTGTCTTGTCTTGTGTTTAACACGGATAATATTGTCTTGTCTTGAGTTTGATATCGATCATATTGTCTTGTCAAAAGTTTTATACGTATCATATTGCCTTATTTTGAGTTTGATACGAGTCATATTTTCATCCAATGATCCTCACATCATTCTTTTAAATTGATCCGATAGTTTGTAAAATATTGTTTTGACTATTTATATGACGATATTAAATGATTTGTAGAGAAACATTTCTGGAATTAAAGTTCCCTAAATTAAACATTTCCCAAATATATTTTTCGGTATATTATCAGTTATGTCTGCACATGGTCACATACTGTTTGCAGAAAAGTCATATTTGGCCAAGGAAATCGAAATGGGCTGAATGTTCTCATCGGACTGAAAATTGACGCATCCTGCATACACTCCAGAATCTCCAAACGACATAGTTACTATAACCTTTCCATCAAGTGAACCAGAAGTGTATGTAATGTCAAGTGTCATCTTGTGAAGTTGTCGGCAAGAGCTAATTGAGGTGCAAGTTGATTCTTTCTTTTCTGAAACTTACACAGGACTCGTCATTGCTGTCATTCTGAAGGCTATTGCTTCCATTTCGTGCGTGGACCTGTCGTCAAAAACTGCCGTTGTAGATGTTCTTACCTGTTTTGGCTCTAATAAACAGTAATATAGAAAAACAGAAAAAAGCAATATTTATAACATTTCACAAATTATCCATTTCTAAAAATCAAATCCAAAAATGATCTAAGAATAATCTACCAATTCAAATAAAAAAGTCATGGTAAAGAAATGTTCTAATATATTGAAGTTTGAGTCCTGCTGGAATATCCAAGATGGAGGACGATGAAGTAAACTGAAGTCTGTTTTGTGCGTATGTACAGTTCCTTACGAAAACATAATATTTAACCACCCGATGTTGGACATCCGAAAGAACATTTGATAAACTGTCTTTGTCTAAGAATTATGTATGAACGTATCAAATATTTCGAGAAACACAAATTATTTCTTTAAAATACAAACGAATTGAAAGGTTAACATGGATTTAAAAAGTGGCTACAACAAAGGCAATGACTTAACGTCAAATGTAAAAGCCCAAAACTAAGAGTATTTCACTAAAATAAAAATTGTATCATATTCTAATACGCAGTTTCGATAAAATTCCACAAATTGCCAAATACAGATGGCGAGGAAGGAGACACGTGATCATTTACATCACGTTCTTCTAAAATGACCCTGACGTGAACCAATCATTTTAAAATAAAATTACCAAGTTGTTTACTTCTATATTCACTAGTCGGATTTTCACCTTGATAACAATCAATTATTATAATATGAAAATAAAATATGTTTACGTGCTGCCATTAAACTTGAATCAAGGTCAGGATCTAAGTCAACATTACTTGTTTACCAAATAAAATCGATCTCATCCGATTTTAGGAAAGAAAAACATCATCTGTAATGAGTAAATTTACATTACAATGGCATGTAATATAAAATCAAAATGAATTTAGAACTGAAAAATATACAACTAAATTTAAACCAAAAACCAATATATATATATATATATATATATATATATATATATATATATATATATATATATATATATATATATATATATATATATATATATATATATATATATATATATATATATATATATATATATATATATATAATATCAGACATATTTAACATTGAACAATATTCCCATTATATACAAAATTCATATGAAAAAGATTTATTTTACCATAGATTAAATATATATGAAGTTTAAGAATAACATAAGATGTTAGGCCACCTTTTGTATCCCCTCTCCATCTGGAGCAAGATATCCTGTACCTAGCGTGGTCACCCATGGAGCTTACTGGCAAGTGTGTCGTCTCCAGATCAACACCAGTCGGCCAAATGACTGAATAGCCTGCATGTAGAACTGAAATTGTTGTTCTCGCCCCTTTCCAAAGCTGCAGGACTTGATAAGGTCGAACGTAACCAGTAGGCAGTAGACAATTCCTTCATGCCTGCGCACTGGCGATATACAGCAGAGTGCAGTCTGCGCAAACAGGCCCCACCCTTTAAACCTGGAGTTCATCTGCCATGGCACAGCAGGTTAGGACGGTGAGAGCCCGGTCAAAAGGCAGTATGTTTGATTTGCGGTTAGAGTAAGAGCGTGGAATACACACACACACACACACACACACACACACACACTCTTCTCCTAAGCAATTTGCATGTACCTATATAAGTTTTCGAAAAAATGTTTTTAAAGGAATAACATTAACCATTAAAACAACTGTCATGTCATTGTCATCATCGAAGCAATAAAAATCTCTCACCGATATAAATTTATGTTTGGTGATGTAAGAGGGGGGATCATGTTCAATCGGATTGTGCCATCAGTGCGGGCAGGCGTAATTTTGTTTTGAATACGTGGGTTTCGGTAGCTATTGTAGTCCCTTGGTGATTATAAAAAACGAAAAATTGGGAATTTAATGTAGAATGTGTGTATACTTCAAATTAGTGGTCTGTAATCAACATATCCTATTATTGGTTAGTTCTAGCCAGAGCAGGAAAATAGGGAGATACCTTCTGTTTCAAGAATGGGTGTCAGACAACATCAGATTCAATATTTGCTGCAATATTTCGTCTGATAAAATTGTGTTATTTCTGGAATAAACTGTTCAACAATGTTCTACAAAGCAGCGCAAATACGCAAGGTAAACTTTCTACAGATTTAATGTTGGACTCAAATATACTTGAATTTACTACTGAACTTATTACCCTTAAACGACATGTTTGCATTTGAAATTTCTATTGATAATTTTGATACTAAATTGTTATCAGTCCTACAGCAGTAATGCGGTTAGTTGTGGGTATATGTTAAATGGATAAGTTTCAAGTAAAATTCAGAGTTTGACAGCTTCAGTTCCCGAGCTAGTACAAAATAATGAAATGATCGTGTCTCTCGATATCGAGTTAGATGATCCGCATTAATACACACGACTGTATAGTATTTGCATTTACGGTATAACTGGTATTCATACCCCAACCCTGACCCAGAAAGTAGAGTATACGAGAACTTTGAAGATAAATAATAATATTTAATGAAATAGAAAATACTGACTGAATTGTACAGAAACTTGCAACCGATATCAATATGCAAACGGGTTAATTTCACTAAAGTACATGTGTAATGGTAATGGTAATGGCTTGAAGAACAACAAATTAAAACTTCCCCAATACAAATACAACTTGCAGATAGAAATCTTATCTTTTTTCAAAAGTAAGCGTGGGAAAGACGTTAAGAAATAAAAAGCATTCTCACAAATTAAAACAGTCATTAAAAGTTCTTTTGTAAACATAGCAAGCTAGGGGAATAACATCACACCTATGAATTCATCTCTTCGGGAACAATATGTTTTGAAAAAATATATTGTCGTTTTGATTTCAGCCATAAAAAGAAGTATATATATATATATATATATATGTATATATATATATATATATATATATATATATATATATATATATATATATATATATAGAGAGAGAGAGAGAGAGAGAGAGAGAGAGAGAGAGAGAGAGAGATAGCAGACACACACACAGGCAGAGATGCCACACAGCATTAAGTTTATCTCTTCAAAAGGGTTAATAATTGGCAAGTGTTTGATATATCATCTACAAACATTCAGAACGCACATGGAAATATCTGACATCAAATTATCATGCAGTTTATAAATGATGACAAATATAGTCATTAATAAAAACTATGTTTGTATAACGCTAGTTAAAGTCATAGTTCTGTGTAAAAAAAACTTGCAATTAGTTTCAGTCACTTGCTTCTAACTATCAAGTTTACCTTGCAGGACAAATCGGAAATTTGTACTTCCAATCTCAATGTGCCAAGCACAATGAAACGTCTTTGTTCTGTAAGATAACTTTCCTATACGTGATGTATTTTGAAAAGCAATGACTCTTTTCACATAACGAGCCGAATATAAAGACTGTTTTGATGCATGTCGAACTTTATGCAGACATTAACTGTGGGTAACAAGTTCTGACGTTTTGACTAAAGATAAAATATTGATCGTTGTGGTGCATTGCAGGTTCTTCACATTATCGTGTTGTGCTTGTGCTTTTACTCATCCTAACGAAAACAAAAGCATATCAAAGCGATTGTTTGTACAACATCTGAGTGATCTCTAATTTCTTTCATTGGTACGAATCTATAACAAAACAAGCATAATCATCGGTCATATGAGGGACATGTTGTTTGTGTCCTTTTGCATATTGACGTCATAAGTTGAATGCACTAAAGCTCATATATCTGGTGTGGACATAATAAAAGGACGTCGAGTAGTTTCTTCAAGTAGCAGTCAATATCAACCGTGGAGTCGTTGCTGTTGGAATCGTGAAAAGAGTTTTAAAATATTCCTGGCAAAAAGTAAGCACCGTATTTATCATTTTAGCAAGATATTTTTTCATACTATAAGATTTTAAATCAGTAATGGTGCAAGAAAGCAACCTGTATGAATTATAGATTTGCATAAGTATGATGGGATGCTCGATTTGCAAAATATTTTAAATTAAGCATGCTTTAATTTAATGAAGAGAAGAACGGAACAAAATGTAACATTTTTATTCCAAAAAAGTGTCATCATTATTTGTTCCTCATTTGAATTTTGCATTGAACCGCACGCAGAAATATTACAGATCGTATTTGTGATGTACATATCATAGACAAAATTTATATTTTAAAACGATGTTGTCAGCCGTGCTGTAGTGCAATACAAGAATGAACAAATTCAATGCATTATGCGTGCGTTGAAATTCTTCGAGTAACGTTCAGATCATTCTTTTTAAAGGTCATAGTTTCATGGATAAACTAGTAATGCTCGTAACTCTTCTGTTGGTGGCTGTCCATGAAGTCTCTGCCTCGGATTTTCCTATGCTCTCACTGGATGAGGTCTGGTGTAATAATACTCTAACAGGTTGGTTAAAGTAAAAGTAAACTTTAATGATTCGCACTGTTGTTTTAATATCAAATGCAAAAAGAATACGAATTTATGTGATGGTCATGATGAAGATGATGATGATGATGATGATGATGATGTTGGGGGTGTTGGGGGTGGGGAGGGAGGTGGCGAATGTAGTAATTGTTAGCAATCAACTAATTATACTACTTTTTATATTGTTTATGCTGCTTTCAATATTACAGTTTCCAATCCTAATACTAGTGTATCCCCAAATATACTGACCATCGTCATGCCTACTACCCTTTACAATATTACCATTTGTATAATTATACCAATTTAGGTTGAAAATATTGATTATTTACCAGCATGTTCCTCTAACAACAATCCCTACGTCCACAAAAACAATATGATTTTCCTTTACAAACAGTGAATAGTACGATTGTAACCACTAGATCAAAACGTTAGTGTAGCTGTTACTATGAAATAATGGAGATAATAAGGGAATATATCATCTAAAATATTAATTTTCGTTAGAACTATGAAAACATATAACAGAAAGAAAATATGTTACACAGTGGAGTCACTATAGTTCGTGTCACCCAGTGCGGTAACTCATGGTGTTCGCCCATGGACTTTCTTAACATATCATACATTCTCCTGCATCCCCTAGGCGCGTCTCTGATGTTCTATTTGTATTACAGGTGGTTTTATGTCGTTCCACAGGCTGGACATGTCTAGAACAAGCTCTTCCCATGTTTTGATATGGGCGTCAAGGACTTTCATGTCGCGCTTGCAAACATACTTGACGCGGAAATGCAGCCGTCTCCTCGACCTTTTACCAGAGGCTTGTTTTGAACAAAGAAGATCATTTGGATCCGTCCGTCATCAATCCGACGTACATAACCATCTGATGCGACGTTGGTGGAGGAGTGTGACAATGCTGAAAATCTTGGCATGTTCAAGCATCTCGATGTTTGTTACTCGATCGCTCCTGGTGAATCGGAGTATGCATTGGAGGCATCACATGTGAAACGCCCTCATTCGTTTCACTTGTGATGCATCCAGAGTCAAGGTTGCACTGGTGTACATGATGGTATTAAGTACGCAGACACGGAACATAGAGATCTTAGTGTTTCGGGTGAGCATGATGTTGTTCCACATCCTCTGCGACAATCCAGAGACAGTTTTTCATGGCTGTTCAATCCAACTGTTGAGCTCAGCATCAAGGGAAAGGTTGTTGGTTATGGTAGACCCGAGGTATGTGAACTGGCTGAATATCTCAAGTTCGTAGTTGTTGTTGATGATTAGCGCCACGAATCATGGCGTTGGCCATCTTTAGGCTGATGGTCGACCCAAACTCATCATGCGCTTGATACAATCGGTCCACCAAGCTCTGTAGCTTGTAGCTCAATTTCTATTTCAGTGAAACATAGCAGTATAGTCTGCGAAGAGCATGTCCCTGTTGGCTGCTACTCGCACTCTGATATTTGCCTTCAGTCGTTCCATCTTGAAAAGAATCCCGTCTGAATGTGTATTCAGCTAGATTCCTTCTGTGGAAGTCCCAAAAGCGTGATATTGAAGGATTGTGAAGAGTCTGTCTCTGCTGACTAGATTAGACGCCTTGCTGAGGTCTCAAAATGCCCAGAAAAGGGATCGGTGTTCTTATCTACATTTGTCCTGCAGTCGCCGTCTGATGGAGGAGATCATGACGATTGGGACCTAAAACCAGTATTCACTCTTTAACTGCTTTTTACCCAAGATCCGTATGACTGTGCTGTACACAGTCTATCTGATTTCATCCCATCTCTCATTGACACTGCCGTTAGGAGGTTCTGAAGAGAGAGAGAGAGAGAGAGAGAGAGACAGAGACAGAGACAGAGACAGAGACAGAGACAGAGAGAGTGAGACAGAAACAGAGAGACAGAGACAGAGACAGAGAGAGACAGAGACAGATACAGAGAGAGAGACAGAGAGAGAGAGAGACAGAGACAGAGACAGAGAGACAGAGACAGAGACAGAGACAGAGACACAGAGACAGAGAGAGAGACAGAGACAGAGACAGAGAGAGACAGACAGACAGAGAGAGACAGACAGACAGAGACAGACAGAGATAGACAGACAGACAGACAGAGACACACAGACAGACAGACAGAGACACACAGACAGAGACAGACAGACAGAGACAGACACAGACAGAGACAGACATAGACAGAGACAGAAACAGACAGAGACAGACACAGACAGACAGACAGACACAGACAGACAGACAGACAGACAGACAGACATACATACATACAGATAGACAGAGAAAGAGAGAGACTGTTTCAGTGATCGCTAACATGCGTTGCTCGTTATTTTCGTATAAGTAACTTAAAAAATGTCTGCTACATATTTCTTCACTTATGATCCTATGTCCAGCGTTAATGAGAGAAATACTCTGAAGTTCCAATCCCATGACTGACACATATTTGTTCTTTCAAATCAAGCACATGTCCAGATTGGTCAGTATGTCTAAAATGTATCCGTGACAACTACGGATACTCGTTTATATAGATAGTCAATTTCTGGCGATGTTTGTCGGTCATTTGTTTGTACTGTTTATTAATTTCACATGAACCATCGTAGTCGAATCTCCATATGATTCTATCTGTGAGAAGGTAGTCTTCCCCAGTGAAATTAAATCACGTAACATTTAATTCATCACCATTGCCGGAGGAGGTAGCTTGCATTGATCCCACAGCCGAGAACTCCAATGATAAGCTGCAGAGCTTTTCCGGTGCACTGGTGGTCCTTGATAAACATATGCTATCTCTGGCCATTCTAACATAGTTCTGATCGATTATATATATATATATATATATATATATATATATATATATATATATATATATATATATATATATATATATATATATATATATATATATATATATATATATATATATATGACTATAAGGCTGACCTAAATACAAATCCATAATGCATGATGTGTGCATTCCTTATAGTATCTATTCAACCTACCCATGAAACATTCAAGCATATCACTCGACATACATATCTGGAAACATTTAGAATTGTTCAAAAACTTTAGAAAAACGTACAGTTTAGTATTTTCTTTATATTATACACTATTTCTATACTGTAGTTGTCTTAGCCGCCGTGGAAGACGCATATGGAAACGGAACATACCAGATGATTCTAGGAGGAATCCACAAAGTAAGTAAATAAATTTACTATGGTATAACTTTGAATTAACAACATTAATTACAGGTTTTTTTACATGCTATCTTCACCAATAATTCCCTCTCTTACGACATAGAATTACTACTGAAATAATAATGTGTCGTTTTATCAGCCGTATAGTACTCCCACAAAAAAGAAAAATTAACTTGAACAGGAAAAGGAACTGTTATCAAAATATTTACAAGCAGAATTGACGTAGTGTCTTCTTCTATTTTTACCATTTTATTTTTTCACAAGGTTTACATATTTTCTTTAACACTCACTGGGTATAGTATAGAAAAAGAAGTTACAATTTATACTTACTCTTTTGAAAAGGTTGTTTCAGTTCATGCAGTGTGTTATCTTACACATTACGTTTACTAGGTTAAAGGTTCTAGTTTCTAGTTGTCTGTTATACATTCATATTCGTCTTCTGTTATGATGATTTCGTAGCCTCTGGTGATTTTAATATCATTTTGGTTTCTAATATTTTACAAATTCGCCAAACTGATAGACATTGTGAAGAATTTGCGCCTATTTGTCGTGATTCGTTGCTCAAATATATTAGGAAAAAAAATCATCCACATCTTCCATTCAATGGTCTCCCAGGACGTTTTTGATGGCATCGGTGCTTTTACAAGCCATAGCCTAATAAACTGTTGCGACAAATATACAGGATATCATCATTAGCCAAAACGAAAATTGGTATTAGTCATATATAAACTAAGTACATATATTTACATACTATGTTTAAATTCCCTAAATTTCTAACTGATTTAATGTCAACCTTAACTTCTTTTAAATATAAAAAAATATATCCTTTGTTTTTTAACAATCACATTTATTTTGATCGTCACATAGACGTTAAACTCGATTCGGCATAGGCCCCTCTGTAGTAATTATCATATGACAACCTTCATCATGTTCCTTAGCACAAGATCAATTCTGTACATTGCAGAGATTGACCTCGCATTCGAGAATAAAAATGGAGCATGAAATATATTAATGTACAAAAGACACAAAATCTGAAAGAATCTTAAGTGAGTTACCAAGAACAAATTCATCCAGAGTCCGGACAGTTATGGGATTTCAAATAATCATGACAGTATATTTAAACTAGTAACTAATGCGTATGCCATTTCAACAAGAACTATGAATAATGCTTTTGTCTCTGTACAACATATTCATTGAATGAATATCAGAGAGCAAAATATTGTTTTAGAAAAGGCTACAATGCACAAATAAGTGCCTTAATGTTTGCTACTCTACCTGTACAATATCAAAATTGTACTTTGTACTTAAATATTTCAAATAAGGAAGAAACCATAAAACAACATTTTTCTTGAGATGAGTTCAAAACTGTAAATTTCGAAGGTACAAATTACTAGGATAGAGCCAATAGAAATAATGCAAAATTAATGCGGACTAACGATTAAATAATTTTTGTATCCAGCGCATAGTATAATATGAGCTCATTAGAATACTAGCATAATATAATATGTGCTCATTATAACACTCGCATAGCATAATGTGTGCTCATTAGAAGACTCCCATAGTATAACCTGTGCTCATTAAAACACTGGCATAGTATAACCTGTGCTCATTATAACACCCGCATAGCATAAACTGTTCTCATGAGAACACTGACATAGTATAACCTGTGCTCATTAAAACACTGGCAAATTATAACCTGAAATAATGAAATAAATCTAAAATACTCATAAGGGTTCTATCACAAATCCAACATAGCAGTGTTCCAGGTGAATTCTTAGTCCTGATTGTACTTATGTTCCTTTCGAGTGTTCTTAAGGTTTGTCAAAAGTTCTAAAGAGGTGCGATTGGCCTTAAACTTGCTGAAATAGCACTAGCTTTGATCATATTGAAGTACCAACAGTCTTGTTATTTCAAAATGACATTGTCCAGGAAGTCGTTCAATAAATTCACAAATGATCTTAAAATGTTGCTATTCTTCGATCGAACACTTAGTGACTTATTTATGGCTCATTGTAATCTACCGTCATGTAACAAATGTGAACCCACAATAAATATACATAACAGTATTTAAACATCATTTCGATTCACGTAACAAATGATAGATTTCAAAGCATGTATTTTCTTTAACGATTTCGTAAGAAGACAGTTTTGTACATTCTATTAATTAACATCATTCAATTACATGATATAACAAGGACCAACGATTACTAAAATACAAATATAGGTAATAAAGTGGTATTTTCCCATTCAGATCCAATGAAGTAGATAAAGTTTGTACTACCCGTAAAGCATAGTGTAGAAGTAAAAGCTCATTGTATTACTAGTGGGGAAAGGGCGTGATTGTTTATGTAATATAAGATGTCCTTATAAGTTTGGTTAATCCTTGTCCAATAAACTATGGGTCAGTAGCTAGTAATTCTCAATCAGTGAGATAGTATTGCACTCCAGGCTAATGCAAGCAGATTCTGTGATATGTGTTGCTGCATGACTTTGTTGCGTATGGGACGCAGAGGCAGTAATAAAACGTGTTGCTAAATCATCTGCATCCCTTTATGGTAGACATTGGATTTTTATGGTGGTTCACCTTTATCTTTTCAGGATGGACAGAATAACTTGACTGTGTATTTGGAGGAAAAAATCACAATGGAGTTCCCATTAAATGGAAGTTTATGTGGCCATACTTTCCCAGAAGACACTTCCATATCTTATTTTATTGCCGGTAGATATAAACTTCGCAAAGTTGATAGAACCCTCAGCTTTACATATAAATAGATAGACCACCTCAATCATATAGCACATTTTCGTTCGCATGCGATCGCGACCTCGCTGACCTAGAAACGACCACAAAAATTAACGCCAAATGATTGCCACTTAAACGTGATCTTTCAAAGCAGAACAATGAAGTCATGAATTTATCTTGGCTTTTAGGCTTAATGTATTTTATGTGGATGCAAAATGTTTCTTCATCTTTTGCATACTTGGCTTGAAATGTTAAGTATATATCTAACTGTTTTCATTTTAGCTCTCTTACTAGATTCACATTGATAAAACAATGTACACAGTTTAATTTTCTTCTTCTGGCCATTTTGGTAAATTATGTGTTTCCCTGAGGAAAAGCTTTATTACCTCCAAACGTTGTCTTATTGCTTTATTGCTGTGTCGTTGTTAATTTTCAGTTTCAAGACACTTAGGGTCATAAAAACAGACAATGCGTTTCAAGGTGTTGATTATGACTAGTTTTACGTAATGAGATGACAGGCACTAACAGTTAAAAGCAGGTGTTAGGTTAATTAAGCATGCTCTCATCCTTCAGTATCGTCATGCAACTGCCTGTCTCCTACCAATCAATAGCCCTCAGTCATTCATCCTTTAAATTTACATATGTGATCCCCACTAACATAGCGCTGGCCAGTATGGTGTTTCATCTTAAGTTATTCAACACTATGACTGTAATGAAAACCGCGATGGCAAACTTTTGGGTAATCCAGACGTTTATCTGTGAAAGGTTTCCACTTGCTGGTGTAAATATTAAACATTTCCTTTGCAGTTGAGATTCCCTGTCATAGGTCCATTACTCAAATATGAGGAAACATTTTATGTTCCGATGAGCAGTGAAATTTTCGCCTGCTTTTAAATATTCATTTGCGCAGTAGTATGTTTACTATGAATCTACTCGATGTAAACTCTTAACCTGGTTATACATTTGAGAGAATAATCTATACAATATTTCTGACCATTCCTATATGGTGTTGACAGAGGTTCTTCATTGACTCATTAGCCTCACGTGCTTATTTATATTACGGTCAACATTCTCTCTAAATTAGTCTTAGACATCTTCTTATCTATGAATCTACAAAGCTAGAGGGAAAGGTGGGAATCAATGCTGCGACTCTAACATTTTCGTAAATGTATCACCGGGACATATTTGCTAGATATATTAACACTCTGAGGTGGGAAAGGTCTTTGTGAGAAAAGTACACTGAATTATGTACATTAAAGAAATTCACGGAACCACAGCTGTTTCTTAGGAAGTTAAAAATGTCTACAAATATAGGAGAAGGGGTTCACGTTTCCTTTCCTGTTACGAACAACTGTGGTTTAATATTTTTCAAGGCAGACATTATTGTATCAAGTACTGATCGTTAATTAATGTTCATTCTTTTTTATTTTTGTAGGGAAGTGAACGCAGTAGGTAATTAGCTTATATTTATGTAGTATTGTTATAATTTACAACAGTAATTCAATAAAACATATTTAGACACAATGATGGATTATCATTAAATAACGAGGAAACTTTAAGAATTTCTAATATTCAAAAAAGATATATTATTGAGAACGAAACATCGCTTTAGTATCAGGAGATAACTCTGATATGCATTTACAAGGAAATCGGGAATCGAAAGAAATAAACACATAACAATAAATTCTTATATTAAAGAATAACGAATCGATTTATACGTGCATTATATCATTCTCTGTTTTTTAGGACATGTAAGTCTGAGTGGTATCCTTCACAGCACTATGTGTCTGTATATGCAACTTGAAACCGAAGTCTTTAGCGAAAACTCCAGTAGTGAACTTGTATTAGGGGAACGTCAACCTACATGTGAATCATAGATGACGAACAAGAACTTAAATGTGGAATCGTTTAGGCGCCATGATTGAAAAGTGTTCTTTGACTAAGCGAAAGAACAATTAAGACAAAGAGAATAAACACATGGTTATGTAATACAAATGGTCATTTGAAGGAATGAACTTCTTTATTTTATTTTATTGTCCACTCTTTCTTAGACAACCATTCATGTAATTTTAGATATCTTAACATGAAATAACTTCCCACTCACAACTAAGTAATGATATATATGTTCTGTTTTTCTCAAGTATTACTATCATTTCCATAATAAAAATGCTCAAACAAATAAGTGCCTTAATTCATACTATTTTGTCTTGTGTTTCAATGTTAAGTCGCATTGTTTTGTTGTTTAACTTAGATTTCGCTTCCATGAAAATATTTAGATGTACAATACAAATATCTCTGTCAAATACATATATGGGGACTATCATTGTTGCGTAGGAACAAACACAAATGGGTTGAAAATGTCAGTATTTTTCATTACGACTTTGCATAAAAAGAAAGATCCATCAAAATATGGCAGAAAGTGTACTCTTGAACACCCATATATATAGACAGAAGTGAAAATAACAAGCGCGTAAAAATTTTACAAACAATTTTTTGAGTACAAATATTTTCATAAAAGAAAGTATTTAAATTTACGGTTTTAGAGAATCAGCAGCAGAGGGGGTGAATCAGACAACTTTTCAATCAAAAATCGATTTTAACCGTCAAAACAACAAATAGAACCTTCCTACGAAATTTCATGTTTTAACCAAAATAATAGAAAGTCTCTGTTTGGCAAATGGAGCATTAGTGATTTTGTCTGAAACACGGTGAATCCAGACGTCGATGAGGCTTCCATTGGGTAAAAAACACGATGGACACTCACCCCCTATGATTTCAACCGAATATTTTATCAAGTCCGATACGATATCGTGTCCTAGGGGCTGATAAATTTATCGTTACAAATCCGTGTGATATTGACTGAGCGTGACTAAAGAAATTTCTAAATCGATTATGATCCATATTACCGCAGCTCCAAGTTTGCCAAATATTTCTAAGAGTATGTGTGTCAACTCCATTAAATACACACAATAAATTGCAGTTATCTCTGATCACTTTTGGTATTTGTTTGTATCGTTGAGTGACATATATCATATCAGTGCTTTTATGCCTGCCTCTGGAAAATATCCTAGCAGGATTGTTTTTGATTATTTAACATCACATCGTCATATACGACTAAATTGTTAATACTTTCGTCGATGGAATCAATACTCGGTGCATCGTTGATATCAGTAATAAATTCAATGATATCATCATCGATTTGAAATTCTTTTGCTTTCTCGTTAAAATCCTTTAACACTTCATAGCATCGCTGATTGTCTACACTCGGGGCTATTAAATACAATTTGTCCCATTTCATCCATCTCGTTATCAAATTAAGTAGCAGTTGTGTCTTGCCGCTTCCAGATGGTCCGATTATAATCATTCTAATTGAATTCGGCAACATTTCATGGTGTTTAATAGGTTCCCGTCGTCGGGTAGCTGAATAATCAATTACATTCATGCTGTTATATATAAATTATGGATCTATATTGTGTGAAATGTAGGGCGCGTACTGGCACAGATGACTTGACGACGATTACAGCTAAAAATAACCGATCAGCGCTTTCTGGTAAATGCGTAAAATGTAGAACAAAGAAATTTAGATTTGTTTCCCTTTGTAAACCCAAGGAACCTTTAAAAAAATGAGGAGGTGATATCGCAGCCAAGCTAACTAAACTCCCTGGAACCCCATGGGCAAAGTATCCAGGAGAAAAACACCTTCCAGGGTATAGTTATTGTGGACCGGGAACAAGACTTGATATCAGACTCAATAATCATAACCAACCCAAACCCGGTGAAGAACCAATAAACGCCATTGATAAGGCGTGTCACGCTCATGATCTTGCATATAACAGCAGCAATTTGCAGCATAGACATCTAGCAGATGTGAAATTAATTCATGCATTAAATGCTATTCCTGATAAATCCTTCAAAGACAATTTGGCTTCATTTTTGATAAAATCGGCTATGAAAGGTAAATTGATGTTAGGTGCTGGTAATTAATAACAACATGGAATCTATTTATTATTCTCCGAGTGGATACTGGAGAGGCAAGGCAGCAATCAATAAACTCGCTAGCGCTGCAAAAGTGAAAAAAAAACCACTGCGGCTAATTGGTTATCCAAACAGGCTATATGGCAAATTTATCTACCACCGCCTAAACAAATTCATTACTCGCATTTTGATGTGACCGTTCCTAATGAAGTTCATCAAGCTGATATACTATTTCTGCCACATGATGGTGGTTACAAATACGCGTTAACCGTAGTTGATGTTGCAAGTCGATACAAACAAGGAGAACCGCTAAAAACAAAATCATCACCTGAAGTAGCTTCCGCATTTGAAAGGATTTATCGAAGGGGTCCTCTGCACTGGCCAAATCTGTTACAAGTTGATCCTGGCAAGGAATTTCAGGGTGTGGTTGCATCTACAATGAAGAATCATAATGTCACCATCAGACGGGGGCATACTGCGTTACATCGCGATCAGGCAATTGTTGAACGATTTAATCGGACTCTTGCTGAGCGGTTATTTGGATATCATACGCAAAAGAATTCATCCAAGAAAAGCGATCCCGTGAATGGGTCAAAAGGTTACCAGGGTAGTTGTAGCGCTAAATAACGAGATTACCAGAACAATCAACATGAAACCTATCAACGCGATTAAAAAGAAGTCTATACTAAAACTCCCACAAGAGGATTCTAGCATTTCCCAACCAATTCTTGGTAGTAATATCACTGTTAGGTATTTATACGAACCAGGAGAGCTTGAAGGTGGCAGAAAAAGGGCTACTGATCTTATTTGGAGTGTTACTGCACACAAGATATCTAGTATAACACGATCTACGGGTGGAAACGCTAGCGTTTCTAGACCAGCAATCTATAGACTGGATTCAACTGCCCCTCAACGAGGATTTACTCGACAACAACTGCAAGTGATACCCGAGGATACTCAGTTACCAACGCGGGGTCTTAACTAGCATCTAAAACAACTCTTCGAAGGAGATTTATTCTTCGTACTCTGGATACTGCAAGATAGACTAAATTCGACCATTCGATGTGATTATCCACCATCCAAACAATTGTATCCGATATAGTCAATCCCTGTGAAGAATGTATTGTTGCTGCGTATCCTAGCGTCCATGGGGAGTTATTAGCACGCAATGCATCTTCGACGACGCTGATATCAACCAGAACAATATCATTTAGCATTAAATTCTGTCTTTGAAATCCTTCGGATTTTGGTCCTGGAATATCAACTTCAATATTCTGTTTTCGTGTATCCGAAGGCCTATAACATAACGGTACTGGAAGTGTTGCAAATTTTTCTTTATGCGTTTCAAATAACTTCATCTGAAGTGTGTCTCTGACTATGATTTCTACTTGCAATTATCAAATCATTTGGTCTCCATGTTTCCCAAAATTCCTCCATGGGAGTTTCTGAAATTATTTCACGCGCTATTTCACATTGGATTCTATCTGGTTGTAATCTAATTAGCGCTTTGAATTCTCGTAATTGTTCATCAAGTGATCTATAATCAGTGTTAATTTCTTCATAATAGTCTACAAAACCCTTTAACCATTCATGTGGGGATGCACCGACAAATGGTGGTGGTTGGCCGTGATCACCGCACATGACGACTTTTGTATTTTTCAATAACAACCACTCGAGAAATGTTTGTAATACACCTAATGATACTGTGCATATTTCATCCCAAATTGTGATTTCAGGAATAATTTTCTCGCCCATACGCTCAGGAGTCCTCTTATCTCCTTTCCATCGAAAGAAACTGTGATAAGTACAGGCATTTACCCCTCGCTGTATCATCTCTCTTGGAAGTCTGTGAGTTGGTGTTAGCACAATCATGTTTGGATTTTTCCCACGGAATAATTCAATTGCACGAGTCGTCTTTCCTGATCCACCACAGCCGTTTAAATAAACTGTTTTATATCTACAGATTGGATCAGATAACGATGGTGCATTAGAAAATTCTGATTGAATCTCAAAGAGATTCCGATAATTATTTTCAATCGTAACATCTGCTGATTGAATATAATCATGAAGCATTTTCCGCTTAATTCTCCATGATCCCGAACTCTCGTTTGAATTTATGAATTCAGCCACATCGCTGTTTATGTAAAATGAGTCAGTGGCGACTCTAATTGCGGTGTCAGGAAATCTATTTATCATCGAAAATAAATTGATAGAAGCATATGCGAGCATTGAAGCTCTCAAATGTGTATACTGAAGACTGAGTCCATCGCTGTAAGTAACAATTGTACCTAATTTGGTTCCATCGGACAGAAATGCGTCTTTACGATTGACATATATGCCTTTATTCGTTAGATCCGCGATTACAAAATCGTATTCAGCGTTGTCTATAATCAACCGTGAAGAATATCTTGTATTGTCGTATTTGCCACCCTGAGTAAATTTACCAATCATTCTTCGTCCAAGATATTTTGCTTCTCTGTTTCTGATTTCAAATAACTGTTTGGACCATTTTACAATTTGGAAACAGTTTTCGCTGTTCGCTAATTATTTTTTCTATATCAGGTTGTGGTAACCAGACTGATTTCTGTGCTCGATAGGATATAATCGCTTCACTGACAATTAACGATTGTAACATCCCACAATCAATCATATATCTCAATAGCACTATTGGCATCCAGTGATTTTCAGACATGTGTCTACCAATCCAAAGATAACTACACGGATGAAGTCCTGTAGCCAATTCAAATGATACTACACGAGCGAATCCGGTTAAATCAAAATCAGGCAGTGGACCATTAATCGCAACACGAGCCATTTCGTGTGTGTGGTGTCCAAATCGTTTGAAGTATTCGCTACATTCTCCATACCCGAGAAAACTCCCTGGATAACATGCAATCATATCAACGGAAATAACGGTTTCAGTGTCATATTTTGTATTCCATAATCCACCATGGCTGTATTCAAGACAGCTCAATCTGACATCTGATAGAAACTCACTTCGCGTTGGTTTCCACGCGTTTTTCTTCCTAGCAAAATGTGCTGCAACCGAGGGAAGTGTAAAACAGTTTGTTAGTAATTGATCTTTGATTCACCCCAGAGAACTCTCTGGACAAAACTCACTAGCTAGTTTTTTCATTTGATTATGCAGCTCTTCAGCACGGTACAATTCTCCGTTGGGTCTTACAAACTGATCGAATCCACATTCATCGTCTGCAGCACTGTAAAATAGCCACATCGACACAGGATCTTTTTTACTCAAATTGTAAATAGCATCAAATAATTTCTGCTCGGAAAAACATTCTCCAATTTGGGGTATATATTTTACAGTTCGTGTTCGTAGAAATATTGTTACTGCAGATGACCACGCGTGTTCGTTATGATCAATAATTTGTATTGGAGTTCCTTGTGATTTATATTTCGATTCGTATAATACTTCTCCGGTTATTGTCGTTACTGATATTGGAAATCTTAATGATTTTTCTAATTTAACTATATTGAATTGTTGCCCCATGCTTTTTCACCGTTAATTCCCATTCATTTATTTTTTTTCGTCTTAGATCAGTCAATTTATTCCCCCGGGATGCATTTGTGAAGTGTTCTATTATTCGTTCTGCTACACAATTCAACGTTGAATCCGACGAAGAATATTTCATTGGTGCTAGTTTTGCAATATCAGGTTTGTCATTTAACGGATATATCCCATAAACAACTGCTGTTACAGGATAAGATCTCTCGTAGTATGGTTTGTCAATTCCAGTCAAAATTCCTGGTTTGGAATCTTGATTCACAGTTTTTTATCCTTGAGAATTGGTTCAAATTTATCCCTGATGATCCAATCTCCAGTGTCGTCACGGATAATGAATTTTATTCTAAAAAATGCCTTTTTTGAAGATGTGAGATTATCACTGCTGCTTTTTCATCATTCATGGTAGTATCGATATTAGGTACAATTCTAAATGTTGACCAACAATGAGATGCTACATCACGCTTGAATTCATTAAAACAATCTCTGATTTTACTAATCATGGTTCTATCAAGAATTTTATTCTTTTGTGTATCAGAAACCCTATCAAGATTGAATTTAGCATTTTTCCAAGGCGTAATTTTCGACAATCTCTCAAACTCCTTCATACTATAATTAAAACAAGCATTTAAATGAAAGATTTATGTATAATGAATCATTGCAAATAGCTCATGATTGGATCAGTGACCCCTTGTAACAAATCATGCAGAAATGAATTCTGTGGGTATCATATGCAAAGTTTTCGACGTGGAAGCCTTGGTCCGTTACCTTGTATTCGATGTGGGGTTGGGGTTAGGGGAAAATCACAGTTGTGTCTAAATTGTGGTGGCAAACGATACAGGGAGTTGAAGCGTTATTATGACAAAAGAATAAAAAATTCCATAAAAAAATCTGACCTTGACTGTGTCCCTGACTCTCAGGGACAGAGGCAGGGACACAGTGAAGTCAGTATCAAGGATAAAATCATAAGAACTCCTCAAGACTATACCGAAAGATTCTCCAGTGATGTTATTAATAAATTAGACAAATATTATTTGTATACAAATGAACCAAGAATTCAGACCACACCCTGTGATTACAAATTATGAAGCATCCAGTGATGGTACTGTCAGACACTGCAGATTGACGAAACCAGTTGGTCCTGTGAGTAACCAAGGGTATTTGAATTTTCGCGCTCTAAAGAAAATTTATCACAATCATCGTTTCGTGTATGAATGTCACAATGGATTGATCAAAGATAGTTTTGTTATTGATCATATGGATTCTAATCCAAAGAACAATTCTTTATCAAATCTGCAAGCTGTTACACAAAGTGAGAATTTGAGACGGGGGAAGACTGGAAAATGCTCGAGAAAAGCGAGACCAGTAAAATCTTTTAACACAACAAATAACGAAAAAAAAATGTTTCAATCAATAGCTAGCGCCGGTAAGTATTTCGATATTTGTCGACCTTCTGTACGAAAAGTTGCAGAGGGAATTTGTCGATCTGCGATTTCAAAAAAGACAGGACAAAATTCAATTCATTTATGTCTGATGCGCCCCCTCTATGGAAATATATTTTTCATTTAGAAATATATAATTGTCATAGAATATGAATTCTGAAAAAATGAATATCATTATTGCTGAAATTTCAAAATTGAAAAGTCAGGATATTAAACTATCAGATGGTTTAAATCTTGATCAAATTATGTCTGACTTTCAGGATATAGAATACGGTATTATGAATAACAAGTATATGTTACCAAAGATGTATGCGCTGATAAAAAAATTCAGAATTCTATTCGGGACTCTCTTGCATTTTCCAGTGACGTAAGTGTGTTTGTCCCGTTATTTACTATCGTGGAAGGAATACGAAAAGAATTGGGTAGGGAATATGAATTGAAAAAGGATGTTAATTCTAAAATCAGGAATATACGAGCGTTAATTCAAGAAAACAAATAGTCGAATCGAAATTGTCTACGAGAATTTTCATGCAAAATCGACTACTTTACCCGACTGAAATTATTGATGATTTTTAGTCGTTTTTGTCATTTTTTTAGTATTTTTTGATTGAAATTATCGATTTTTTGGTCAAACATCATCAAAAATGAATCCTAACAGCTTTTCTCTACGAGCATTTTCATGCAAAATCGACTACTTTACCCGACTGAAATTATTGATGAATTTTAGTCGTTTTTGTCATTTTTTTAGTATTTTTTGATTGAAATTATCGATTTTTTGGTCAAACATCATCAAAAATGAATCCTAACAGCTTTTCTCTACGAGCATTTTTATGCAAAATCGACCATTTGACCGTAAAATCTCAAAGAGATTTTCAACTGAAAACCACAAAAGCTGTCAAAAAATCAGTGAAAAACAGGCAAAAATGCATTAAAAACACTGAATAAAAAATATTTCACACACTGAACAAAAAGTATTTCACACTGAATAAAAAATAAAAATATTTCACAGCAATAAAAAATATTTCACACTGAATAAAAAATCGATAATTTCACAGCAATAAATAATATTTCACACTGAATAAAAAATAGTTCACACTGAATAAAAAAAAGATTTCATACTGAATAAAATATCGATAATTTCACAGCAATAAAAAATATTTCACACTGAATAAAAATAGTTTACACTGAATAAAAAAAAATATTTCACAGCAATAAAAAATATTTCACACTGAATAAAAAATAAAAATATTTCACACTGAATAAAAATATTTCACACACTGAATAAAAAATCGATAATTTCACACTGAATAAAAAATATTTCACACTGAATAAAAAATAAAAATATTTCACACTGAATAAAAAATAAAAATATTTCACACTGAATAAAACATCGATAATTTCACAGTGAATAAAAATATTTCACAGCAATAAAAATATTTCACACTGAATAAAAAATAAAAATATTTCACACTGAATAAAAAATGTTTCACACACTGAATAAAAAATCGATGATTTCACACTGAATAAAAAATATTTCACGCTGAATAAAAAATATTTCACACTGAATAAAAAATCGATAATTTCACACTGAATAAAAAATCGATAATTTCACAGTGAATAAAAAATATTTCACACTGAACAAAAAATCGATAATTTCATGTTTGGACCGTTAACTGTGTCTGTTAGGTCGGGTTCGGGAAATCTTCGATTTACGGGAAAATTGTTTTACAATAGAAAAATTGTTTAAAATTTCAAATAATGGTCAATGAAACATTAACAACTAGATTGGCTCGTGAGCGACTAAATGCAATTAAGAGATTTATACCAATTCGCGACTCTGTAAGAAATAAACTGCAAGCTAGACAGAGTTTACGAACGGATTTTGCTGCGGGATCTGAAGAATTGTTTAAACCAGTAACCACAGCAACGAAGGGGGTAGAGCGTGCTATATGGGGAGATATGGGGAAAACCTCTTATTGGTGAACTTGAAAAAATAGCAGCGGAAACTGAACAAACAAAACAAGCTGTACAAAAAATGGAATCTAAAACACCTGAATCAAAAGACCTACGCGCGAGATTTAACGAGGAAGTGTTAGCAGCAATTGATAAGGCCGATCCACCAGAAATTCCTGCGCTTGTTGTTACGACTTATTAAAACAGAAAAAAATGTTGAAACCAGAATATCATAAATATGTTAGACATATAACTCACTGGGCTGATATATTCTACAAAATCAAAACTAAAACAAGTCAAATTGACACAAGAAGTGCATCATACATTGAATATATCAAGATGGTGAATCACGTGTATAATCAATATGAAGAGTTTAAACAACAACAAAAACCGCAAAAATTGCTAGGAAAGCGACAGCAACCTTCAAAGAAAATATCTTTTTCACCTAAAAAACAACAACTACCACCTGATCGAGATGTTGATGATACTCTTGATTATTTCCAGCCCACGGATACAGAAAAACTGGATGAAGCAACAGGTTATAGCAGGAAGGGATTAAGAGATTCCAGTGGAATTTCAATTGGAAACGCTAGCGTTTCATGTCCTAGTAATGTTATCAGTGATATATCACGATTAGATATTCTCATCGGAGGGATCCGAGCTGGAAATAACTCACCGGAAATAATTAATGAAGCAGCTGATATCTGTAGACGGTTATTTCAAGGCGGTATCAAGGATATCAAAACATATCGAGATTTCATTGGCGATTTAGTGGAAGTGGGTATCATAGTAACTGAAATGATCAGTGATTTATAATTGAAAAATTGTTTACAATTTCAAATAATGATCATACACTACAATCATGATAAACCAACTAGCGTCTATGTAGTTAATTCACGATTGCCTGTTTATAGCGCGTACTATGGTGATGGTTTCGGTGATACCATTGCGGGGTTATTTGCAAGAATGGCTCCAAAAGTGATGCCGTTAGCTAAACAATTAGGAATGAAAGCCATTGATGTTATTCGTGATAAGGGTATTAGTGCTTTTGGAGATCTTGCCGGGAAAGCGTTTTCAGCCGCGAAGAATAAATTAACAGTGCTAGTGAAATCACGGAGAAAATCCAAAGGAGGACCACTACCGTCTACAGCAGAGATGCCTGCGAGTGTTAGTAAAATTATAAATAACGCAGTAGATCAAAAACTAGCGTCGTTGATGACTCCCGACCAAAGCAACATCGCAAATATGATAGCAGGAAGTGGCTTACAACCACGACGGTGAAATTCGAAGAATTTTCACGATTTAGATCAATGGATATATAATAAAATGTTCAAAAGGTCACCTGATCCAGCGTTTGATATAGACGCCCCAGTGCGCAAGGATGATTCTGTACGCGATTACCAATATTACGCCTATCATGCAATAGACTCAAATAGTCGATCAAGAATTGAACTTCAAGTCCATGATACCAGTAAATACTTTCTAAATCATTACTAAGTTGGCTAACGGTAAGTACAGATGTTAAACAATCAAATATTAATAACGTGTTTACGTGGAACCTAGCATCAAAACAAGGCATTGCTGTGCCACGTCATATATTTATTGCGTTACATGATAACACATGAGTTGGCAATCAACTCTCCAGCCATATGATATTTGATCAATTAGGTGTTAAAGACGTCTCACTGAGAATAAACGGCCAGCAGGAACCATCTGAAGATATACAACTTAATTACGGTAAAAACCATATTGCACGAGTTTATCATCGTATGTTGTCATTTATGGCACGCGATCAAAATTTCGATACTGGTCTGCAAATATCACAATATGATTTTAAGAATCTGTAGCCGATCTATTACTTTTCACTGGAACATCTTGATTTAACAAGACAATCCGTCGTTGATATACATTTTAGAGCTAATGTGCTTCGTGGTACTATCCTCGAATACAGAGCGGTTGCTGTCATTGTCAGCGATAAATCAATGCTACTCGAAGGTGTTGGTGGAAGAATGAGAGTGGTAGATGCGCCAGTAGAAAATCTATGATTGGAAACTCTTTGAGATTCAGAAAATCTATGATTGAAATTGTAAACGATTTTCTCGATCGGCGATATAGAATCAATCTGTTATTGTATAATGTCGTATAGTAATATTAGTGTTGCGTTAACTCCTGGTCAAGTCAAGAAATTGCAATCAGAGTCGGCTAAAAAATGTGGAACCACTATCACGCTGAAACGCAATCAAATGACTGGCGGGGCAAATAAATTGTCACTGACAACTCGTCAAGTAAACCACTTCAATGATGCTTTCAAGGATAAAAAAAGAGTTCAGATCACTCTCTCTGCGGCTGCTATCAAAAATATGATTAAAACCGGCGGTATATTCCCGTTGTTAGCTGCGATTCCGGCCTTGTTTGCAGCAGCAGCCCCAGCGGTGGCAAATGCAGCGGCGTTAGGAGCCGTTGGTACTGCAGCAGGAATGGCACTAAAGAAGGCAACTGGGCAGGGATATAAAAAAAAGGGAAGGGGTCTAAGACTACCATGAACCCCGTATTCATGGTACAGCGGAAAGGGTCTCAGACTAGGACCGGTTTACTAACTCGGGAATCTTCGATTGTAGTGTCTTTGACTCCAATGTCCAATTTTGATTTACTCGATGCTGCTAAAAAACTAGCGATAAAAAACTTCAGAGGTGTCTTTATGAAAGATCAATTGCCGGCACAACCCAACAGCGTTGAAACCGGTATTATTAATCTCGATAACAGTACCGGACCTGGAACTCACTGGGTTGCATACGCTATTGATCCACGTGGGATTGTTTATTTCGATTCATATGGATTAGCGCCGCCAAAGGAATTTATGCGTTATATCCTTGATTTAAAAACTCCTCACTGGTATTCTACGCTACCAACACAACAAATGAATGATCCACCAATATGTTGCAGCGAAATATTAAATGTCCTTGACGCTATTTCTAACTCCTTGGGTAACCCAAGGGGAAAACCACCACATGTTGTCGTAAATGAATACACCAGTAATCGCTGGAGAAAATCGAATAGATTTTAGAGAGAGATGTATAAAATAAAATGATTGATATTTGGGGAAGATCTTTATCAGCGATGAAGAAACCCGGTGCCGATGGCACTCCAATCGGTGAAATAAAAAAAATCGAAGATGAAATAGCTGAGACGTTGAACTTAACAAGTGTTGATCATAATGAAATAGTTGTATTTCAAGATCGTCAGGGTAAATTGAAAACTAGTAATGTGTCGTTGGATGATATTTTGGTTAAACAACGAAACGCAATCGAGGATACTATCGCGTTTTTTTCCTATCAGGGTAAACTCAAACCGGGTGTACTTATTTCGACGATTACAGATAGATTAAAAACTCTCAACGATGAGTTAAAAATTTCTGTGTTGGAACTAGGAACACTTTAATCTAAAACTGAAGAACACGTAAAACAGTTTTCAAATTTTCGTACAAACATCGTGGATAAATTTGTTGGAACCCTGTTGGATAAAATTGAAATAAAACTCCCTGATATTAAAACATCCATCGATGAGACGAAAAACTTCATCGAAGCAATCAAAGGTGATGCAACGAGGATGATAACAATCATTGAAAAAACAGAAATTCCTCATGAGAAAACCAACAACGTAGTATACACGATCCAACACGGATCATTTGCGTGGACACCTACAAACAACAAATTAGATATCACTGCGACCGTTAAAGGTATTTCTCGATTAACACTAGTAACAACGACTCAATTTAATATTTCATCGTCGAGTTCATCCGGGGTCAACAATACGATTTCAACGATCATCGACAAGGATACAACTGAAAAGTTCACGATAACATCTACTGATAAAAATTTGGTTAGGGTTTCAACAACGTGGTATTTTGAATTCGTAGCGGATTTAAGTAAATAACGGTTTCAATTGAAATCGTAAACGATTTAAAAATAAAATGTCATCACTGATGATTTCTTCATCGCAATATCGCTATGATCAGGTCAGAGAATTTGAAACTAGACTCAAAACCCTCGCCGAGGAGTATCAAATAAAAATAAAAAAATACCGACGAAGAATCACCGCAATTGATGTTACCATGTATTCGGTGTCAGGCGTTCTCGCTGGCGCCGGAATAATACTTGCATCGGTTACAATGATTGCCCCGGTCGTAGTTCCAATTTGCATTTCTGCGGCGGCTACAATCGCGGGTATATCAACCGGAATAACAAAAAAAAATATCATCATGCAGCCAAAGTAAACTGCAAGATTACTTAATTCAATTTCATGTTGTATCAACCGCATACTCGCAATTATCCTCGATGATATCGTCGTCACTCGATGATACATTAATATCAGATAGTGAGTTCTCAGCGATGGTCAGTATTTATGATTCCGCCATGTCAAAATTAAGAGTTATAGCGATTACACCAAATTGAATTTTTTCACTGAAATAGAAAGTTACGGTATTAATTATTACATAACTCGACAGGATAAAATCACTGAAAATTTCACAGCGTTCAATAACGATATTTCACTGTTGTTAATATCTCTTAAATCCGGTACTCTCACCCGAGATGAATTTATCAGCGTCGTAGAAACATGTAACAAAATCATCAATGACATGGAAACATTTAATGCGCTAATCATTCAAGAGGTATTAGGTGACAGACATCTTAATACGAAAATAGAATTAGCAACGAAGTATAATATACTCAGAGAAAATATTTACAAATTCAATCTACTAGGATATAATATATCAGAACTACAAAAATCTCTCAATGATGCCATCGATATTGGTTTCAAAAAATCCATGACGCATGGAAAAAATTAACAAAACCACAAACAACTATCCTGACACATAATAATGACCCAGATGATGGCGGCAGGCATATTGCTCCTCAAAATGTGAATATATCCTCGGTGATAGCGATCAATATAGTATGTGATGTTATCGAAGGAAGCTATCAAATAAATCTCGAACGATCAAATCAAGCTCAGCAGGGATATATTTTGTATTCACTTGCACCAACAGCTCCTCCAGGATTTCTAATAATCGAGGATCCAACTAATCCAGTCTATATCCGGTGTCATAATAATTCTTTAACTAGAATTAATTTCAAACTCACTGACCAATCTAATAATTTAATTGATCTACAAGGTGAGGTTCTACAAATTAGTCTGTTTGTGAAATCCTAAAAGGATTTTCGTCCTAAGGACTTTCGTCGTGAAAATTCTTCGAATTTCATCCTAACTACATATGTGAGTTGTCCATCGTGTTTTTTACCCAGTGGAAGCCTCATCGACGCCTGGATTCACCGTGTTTCAGACAAAATCACTAAGGCTCCATTTGCCAAACAGAGACCTTCTTTTTTTTTGGTTAAGACATGAAATTTCGTAGGAAGGTTCTATTTGTTGTTTTGACGGTTAAAATCGATTTTTATTTGAAAAGTTGTCTGATTCACCCCCTCTGCTGCTAAATCAGGTCCATAAATTAATCCAAAAAGAATTCACAATATAATCCACTAGTGGAATTGCAAGAGTCCTGATAATAAAATGTCCTAATAGTTACCGGTCCGAGTCTTGACGATGTAACTCAATATGGACTATGATATCACGTGATGAAGTCAGTTTTAGTTTGATAATAATCCAAATGAGCACAAGTAATTTCTAGATAAATAACACAATAAATTCCTCTTGATCCCAGACAAATTGAAATGATTTACACTCAAACAATAAAACACATATCTTTGTATTCCAAAGCCCAGACTAACTACTAAATATCTCGCTCCAAAACATCACTTATATACCTGTTTTTACGTAAACAAGAAAGTTGACACGACCTTCCAGAATCTCTCAAAACAATCTCACGTTCAAGAAATCACACAAAAATCGTATGACCCAACTAAATTAGAAAGACGTTTATACTTTACTCCATTTTGTCCCTGGAATCAACCAATCATTTTTAAAGTAAAGCTTTAATGTCCTTGGAATCAACCAATCATTTTAGAACCTTGATTACAACTCTGATACCAGGTCAGAAATGAGGTCAACACCTGGTGTTTATTCTGTAAGGTAAAGGTCACTCATTTCTAGAAAATCTCTCCCAACTAACGAATTTTAAAGCCAAGATGTCAAATTTGAATCTGACAAACACAATTAAATAATTTAAATCAAATATACGTAACACCTTCCCCCATAAAATAAAAATAAAGGTTTATATGATAAAACTTTCTTTTTATCACAAACCAATTTACATTTGAGGTTAAAAAAACTCAAAGGAACGGAACCAAGATATGTCTTGCCGGAAATTGCTTCAGACGATTGACATTAAAATCACGATATGCACGGGTATTTTACCCTGAATATTACTCACTGTCCTATGAATGTAAGCAAGATTAATTTATAACCGACACACTGGCAGTTATAGGTCTTGTTGAGAAGCGCACGTTCCCCATTGTATTCTCAAGACATAGGGGTGAGTGTTAAATTTTATATTTCATTTGATATGCGAAGGTTTTTGAGTTTGTATTATCATATCGTGTAATAATGAATTTATTACAACGCAGATTTTAAACATTGTGAACTGTGAATTACATGTTGCTATTAAGAGTATAATGTATTAACATTTTCCAGAACTCATTATTAGTACCAGATTGGTTTTATTGTTGCTAACGAGTGTGACGAGCTTTGGTGATGAGTTTAGCTGACAGGTTTATTTGACGAGTTTAGAGCTATCTTCAGCTGTTTATATGTATGTACGTATCTCTGTAAATGTGGAACCACGACTGTAGATGTACTTAATACAGTGGTGCAGCATGTCTGTATTTTTATACGTATGACTGTACATGAAGGGTGCGAGCGGCCGATTCAAGTTTGGGTCAACCCAAGGGACGTGGTGAAACTGTACGGCTTATTAGCGTATGAACCGTACGACTGTACAAGAGTCAATAAGCACATGTTTGATCTAATTGTTGTTTCAATTGGTACATTGTAATTTACATGAGATTATTTTGAATCTTAGTTGTATTTCAGGAGATTTGTAAATCCCACTAAGTGTGCAGGACATTCGAAACGTATTTTAATACCATGAGATTGTTTGAATCTCAATCCTATTGTATACGTGAAATTATGTGAATATCTTACAGTGCATACTATTATTTGAAACCAAGGTGTCTTGAATCTGTATATCAGATAAAAATTATCTTTTTGATTTATTTTTCAATGTGCGAATGCTTGTATAGAGTGATTGGATCAACTGTATGTTGAGAGAGTGTGAGAATCATTGTATTTATAATATATATTTCTTTACTAATTAAGTTCATCAATTTTCATCTTTCACACATTATGTTTGAGTTAATAATTTAATCTAAAATCCACCGTTTCTTTTCAGCGACACGTATATTGATTTATAATGACACTATTATTTAATATACTGCAAATATCATATAGTATACTTCAAAGTTCATTTGAATGTATATATTGTAACTGTAAAAATAGTTTTAACTTACTGCTATACCCATGCTTGTTCCAAAGAAAACGTATAACAATAATGGCACACGAACAGAAAAGTTCGGGAAATTTGCCATTATGATTTGTTTTCTTCTTTACCTATCTTGCCCATTTGGTCCAGTCCATCTTACTCTTGCTCAAGTCTTCACTGATGTAAATACGATTTCCAGTGTCACCCCTGGCTCATTTATCATTAAGGTCAATCACCGAACGCTGTTTTACAAGCGCATGAATATTTGAATTGTAATGATGAGTTCTGAACGTTTCTAGTGTTTCATCATTTATGTCTCATAATTATTACAGATAAGTTTGAACATGTTCGGATGACGTTCATTTGATTTATGTTGGCTTCGATTTGATAATAAACTATAAGAGTGCAAACTAATGCAAATGATGACATATTTGAAACCTCTTTTCATCGCCATTTCCAAAACCTATGTACTTTTCGACGTCTCCGTTCTCCTCCTTACTGCTACAGACAATTACTGAGACGAATTCTGCAGAAAGCTAAACTTTCGTTAAAATAAATGTTAAATGAGGCGTCGCATAAGAGCACTGATTGCATACTCAGTCATGTTTTTACTGACATATTATGTATTAAATTGCTTTAACAAAGCACGCGGTCATCGACAATAAAAGTAGTCCGAGAGAGAGAGAGGCTGCAGATGGCAGCAAAAAATCAACAAAGGTAATGACTCCATTATTTAATTCATTTTTGTTCTTCAACATATTTTAGACTTGTCTGTTAGTTTGTGGTATTTCTTAATTAAAAAAAAATTATGCATATCAAGTTTCATCAAATTGCTACCGATTTATAGTTATTGGATCCATGCGGGGCATTGTAAAACTTGCACTTTTAACCAGTTGTAATAAATATCCCCATAACCTGTTTTTCAATGCAGTGGCAAGCAACAAAGTTTGCCGAATACATGTATAATAAGTTTAGTGTCTAGGGAATGTCAGTTGTTTTGTTCAGATGTGTGAATAGCACCACTAGCATCTTTAATATAGGATTAAATGATTTAGGTTTTGGTATTTGTTGATGTGTGCATTCTACAGAAGCATGCATGGTATGCATTTTTTCGCCAATTTACACCAGACTGTATATTAATTATGCTATTTCGGTACATTAAAAAAAATAATGCAAAATAAAACTTCTTTTTTTTCTTCAATTTTATTATCTTCTCTTTAATTCAACTGATAAAAATTTGAACATATTTTTAAAAAGGCATCTGCTACATAATAATAGTGTACAAGAACTTCCGGTATTTATAACAAATTTATGTAATCAATTTTCAAGAAAACTAAGAAAGTTCATCAAATGTGAACTTTGTCTCACAAATTATTTTTATATCAGCTAGTTAAGTTGTGAATCAGATTTTATTTTCACAGAAAAGGGCGCCATTTGTTTTAATGAAATGCTTTACGGTGTGAATTGTGGATGCTATATGATGGAAAATGTTACAGAAGATGGATCATTTTCAAACTTCAAAACATGAAATATCAAAAAAAAAGACCACAAATCATCAACAATTTACAATCTTTAATAAATATATACGAGAGTAATGTAATACAGCAATCAGAGCACAAGACCTCGTTGCAGATTTACTGTTCATGATTATTCAGCATTTTTACCATAGAAGAATTTTTAAGGACCGCTGAATATAAATAACGTTTCAGTATATATTTTGCTTGTGCTCTGGTTCTAATCTATATAGATTTTGCTCATTGTGACAAGAAATTCGACCAGTTGCAGAACCAGGTTAGCAGTAAAAATCTATCGTATACATATGTGCTATAATTCAGGCGTGTAATATAGGAATCACATTGTTTTGCCAATATTACTCTTTCATTCCAAAAGCAATAATATTTGCTTACACCTAACGGTAGGTTGGCATGTATTCATCACAAAGTTAAGTCCCTTGGACTTTATGTGCACTTTGTGAGTGATTAGGTAACAATTTGTAAATTGATAAGTACCCAACTATGATCATGTACATGTTATACCTCCAATTTTCTTCCTTTTTTGTCATTATATCAGGATTTCATCAAGAAAGCGATTGTGTTCAGTAACTTTTAGTTTTTTTTCCATTATCCTCTTCACTGGTCAAGAGTCATCAGCTCTTACATAGTATTATAGGGTAGAGTGTCAGCGGGTCATAGCAGTGATCTAAGGAACTTGGTATGGTCATTTTATTAAATTTTCTTTTGGTTGTTTAAATCAGAACGTTCCTTTTCAAGATATGCTTGTATATAGGATGTGTTTCTTTTACAATGTGCTTTGTTCTTGCTTTTTATGTGATTTGATCATTCAAAAGTAAAACTTCCCAAATCAAAATGTATAACTGCTGAAAGCTTGTGATAAGCTTACAATAAGCAAGTTTGATGTTTATAAGCTAACAAAGATGATTGCGCAAGCTTGTTCAAGCAAGTGTAGGCTTAGGCATGCTAGCGTTATATAACAGCAAGCTTTCTTGTTTGCTTCAGAAATAAAGCTAGCTTCCATAATCGTACCTATTTTCTTCATTCATAGATAGGGTACATTATGTAGATGTGACATCCAATGTTTGTAGATAATTTACAATTCCCGAATTGGCCCAGTGGGTTTCCTCAAGGATGAGCAAACATTTCTAAATTTAGTTACATTTTAGCACCACTATTTTATAGAACAATTGAAAAAATATATAAAGCAATAAAAAAAATTCAGTATTGTTTTATTTTAAATGTCCGTCTTTTATGAAAAAGTAATCTAGTTATGTCCTTACTCCACAATACCATAACAGTAGAATGTATCCATTCATATGCAAAAGGCAGTAACACATTACATAATGTTTCTGCAGATACACATATTATGCATGTTGAAACCTCTTTGACTAAAGATGTTACTAATCTTCCAAAGATTGGTTATCTTGAAAAGAACAGTAAATAAATCAAACTATTTCCTTAGAAGGCTATTGACAGAATTTTCCACTGCATATATAAACAATTATTCAACATTTATTTGGCAGGATCTGTTTATGGACCTAATATGTATACTTACAGCATATGTGTACTTCAAAACAAAAGATTTATTTTTCCCCTGCGTATTGTTCGTGTGTTAGGGAATCACCCTTAATCTACACGAGTCACCAGTGGTCATTGTATGGTTATTTAACCATTGGGACATGAGATAAAAATAAAATTGTTATAAAAGCGCAACTTCATGTTTTAGGTAAGCACAGCAGTCAGAGATATCTGTAGAAAATTATTGCCTACTTTTTGTTTAGCAATATGCTAATAATAAAATTACTTTGATTGGCAAAAAAAAAGATAATCAAAGGTTTTATAATGCATGATTGGTTTTCACTTTTTTTTGTATAAATTTTGGATGAAGTATATTAAAAATTCACTTTGTGGATATAAAAATTGTTTTGTAAAGGCCCAACCGGTATGTTATGATTTTTTCACACATTGCATGTAGTTACTTTTCCAATTTGTTTAAACAAAATAATTAAATTTTTAAAAGCAATGTTAAGTTGATATTTTCTGCATTATAATTTAACTCCAGTTAACCTAATAATAGTTGATGGGCAGCAGATAAATATTATATGCACATATTCTAATTGTCTTGTTTAAAATGTTATAATAACAACTATAGTACCTTTTAGTCAACACTCAATTTATATCAATATTTAAAAAAGCGGTTTAGTGTGTTCTCTCGCTTCATTGCAGTATCAGTTCTCAAGGAGCAGTATTTAAAAATTGAAAGCGATCATCATCGTCCATTATTCAAAGAGTTCGCACAGTGGCCACAGCCATATGTACATCATCCGTAAACATGCAAGTGTAAGTCTAATCTGCATCATGGATCAGGAAAGTTTTTTACAATTGCTATTTCACTTTAGTTTGTACAAAACATTTCACACAGATACGAGTTAGTATGTTGAGGAATTTGATTTATAGGCATGTCCTTTTTCCTTAGATTCTAAATGCCAGGGTACTATTAATTTATTTGACTTGTCAGCTGTATCACCTAAGTGCATGAGAATGCTATATGGCTCTAAATTCAATGAGAATTGTACATATAACAGTGACAGATGTTCTGTCAAATTTGGTTTGCACTTGTATAATACAAAATATTTACTCAATGGTACTATTCTAATAAACTATGAATAAAATACAAGTAGCTTATACATACATAAATACACACAATAAATTATATACATGCATTTGTGTATAGAAACATTTTTCCTTAGTCAGCAGAGGAGGCAAACATGGAATGGAAATAGACACAAACTGTGTTGATGATGATTCTGTGAAGGATCCTGATTATGTTCGAGAGAGCGATAAAGTCATTTTCCCTTTAAACTAGGTCAGATCTGGTAAGTTTAATTGATTTGTAATTTGACACATGAATGTTTATCTTGTCCAACTTATTATAAGCTCGTTGATAGGGTAACACATTGATTTCTTTGTCCATTTGCAAATCCAAAAGACTGTCACTTTCATTTTCATGTCAAATTAAATCATTATATATATCTTATTATATTTTCTAGCCAATTTCAGATAAGCTTATCTCATGGCCAAGCATATATAGTCCATCTCAATATATGCCATTTTAAACTTCATGTCAAGCTGATTTCCCTTGCAGAATAGGCCTGTGGCATTCTCCAGCATGTTGAAATAGGAGGCAGCTTTTATACTATTATTTGACATGTGATCCATATGAGAGGGTGCTGGATCTTTTACAAGTGTGCAGTTGATTTTATATACATATATATATAATTGACATTTAATTGAAATATTCTACCCTTTTCCGCCTTTGGTTTTGTGTAACTGAAGTTAATGGGGGTGGGGTCTGTGCTTTCAAAGTATAGAGTGGCAAAGGCCAAATTACACAGCATAAAATGGCCAAAGGACACTAGGTAAAGTTTTGTGATTTGGTAACTGACAGTTTGATTGACAATAATTGTTGTATTGTAATAGATTACAAAGTGTGTTTATGACAAAATTCTACAAAGCAGAAAGGTGTTAATTGTGTACATGCTCATTATTTGTTAAATGCAAATGTTTGAGGCACTAACAGAACACTTGTCCAGTGAGCTTGCACCAGATTTTCACAGCTTGATCCTTATGTGGGGGCTATATAAACTGAAGAAATATCCTGTTTTTTACCAAGGTTTTGAATTGAATAAAAACTATATCTCATTTTCAAATCTTTCCAGAGGTGAAGCAAACACATCCAGCAAATGCAGAACAGAAAGATGCCAACACAAGTCATGTACAAAACATCAGGTTAACGGGTAAGTATGGGTTCTTTGTTGACAAAGTGCATTTATCTCTAATTACACACTTGTGTTATGATGCATCAAAAAACTGCTCCTACACCATTATAATATGAGTTGGGAGATTTACATCATTAATATTAGTATCAACCTAAACGTGGAGCTAGTAACCATTTCTAACTGTTCTAACATGGAATCTCTTTTAAAATAACATAGATCTCCACCAAATTAGTATAGTATTACCATATATTTATTTGAAGGTGTTATTGGAAACTTCCTCATGAAAAGCCCGCACACAAAACGTCCTGGAAAAGCAGAGAAACGTGATGTTGCAGTTTTATGCTGTGTGAAGATTAAGCTTTTCTTTGCTTCAAAATAAAACGTTTGTTAACTGGTTTTGCACCATTTTGCACATATTTTAGAAATTTAAGCGATATTTATCTTTGATAGGCAGATCACCTCATTACTATTCTTTTTCTGATTGATTTTGACACAATTTGAACTGATGTAATATTTACAATTCTTTACAGAAAGAGAAGAAAAAGAAAATTCACATGCAGACCAGAAAGAGAATTCTGACTTAAAAAAGTGGCAAATTGAGCTCTGAACTTAACATCAGAGAAACAGGTATGTATGGTTACATTGTTCTGTTGTTGAGATGATTGACCTGATTTAACTGTTTCCAGTTTTTCAAATATTTTTCCATAGTAACAAACAATGTGCTGTTACCATTTGTTTTGTCAAATATTTCAGCACTAAGGGATCTTGTGCTACAAAACTATATAGCACTTTCAGGGTTAAGGACATTTATTAAGCGATTTTCATTGTGAATCCTTTAAAATGTCCATTGTAATTAAGTGTCTGTTAAGGCAGTTTACACTTTAATTAAAACTTTTATATCCATATACATGTATCTGGAAACATGTATAGGGTGCTCTCATAAAGTAATGGAGATATCTTCAGCAGCAACAAAAAAAATTATTACAAAAAAGTATTATGATCATTTAGGCAAATTTTGACACTGATAAAATCAAAGCATGTTAGGTCAAAAACGTTTGATTTAATGGTGAAATTCAGTTCATTTCAAGGAGCATTTCATATCTCTGATCACAACTATTCCCAAAGTGGACATTATTGACACTCAGCATTTGTAGAAAAGAAATAGTTATATCTAGTGTACCTGATTACTCTTTTGAGCGAGTATCAGTATTTTTGGATGACTCTTACTTCACAGCAGTTTAAAGAATTACTAAATGAAGTAACACATGGTTTTTTGATTTTTTTCTTTTAGATGAAAACAGAGTTAACAGAAAACATAAGAAAAAGCCAAAACGGCCATGTCCATTTTGTGGGAAGCTTCAGAGTAAATTGTCGCGACACATGAAGCTGAAGCATGCTGATATGCAACAGGTTGGTGATGCTTTGAGACAACCAAAGTCAGAAAGAGATCGGATATTTTTTATCCCGAAATAGGAAGGAATCTACAAATATAATATTGAGCTCTTAAAGAAAGATGCATTGGAAAATGATCTAATGATGGAAAAGAAGCGTGATGCTTCAAGAATTTTGATGTGTGGTCACTGCAAAGGTTTCTACTCTAAAGATAACTATTATAAACGTAAGAAAAAATGCTTTTCTGATGTAACAACAACCCAATGAACTTGATGTAAAAACTGGTGTTAAATATGTTAATACCTACTGCCATAATGTGGATTTATGACAATATATAGTTGATGTAAGTGAAATTTAATGAGCACATTTTAGTTTTATTCAAGAAACTTTGGAAACCTGTTCAAAACGAAGGATTTAGGTCATCTAAGATGGCCTAAGATATTATGGAAGTTTCTTCTACAAAAAAAGTCGCATATAAGGATTTCATGCACCTTTTATCACTGTTATGAACAAGCTGAAAATCTCAGAATCATGGCGACATATTTAAATACTAGCCTTGTTGGTTCCTTACTAAACACTCAGCTCCACCTTTTCTGCATCATTCTCTGGCTTTAGTATGTCTGATATACCTGAAGTCCAGAGCCACATTGAAAATCTCATTCAGGAATGTCTTGTACAGAGTGAAAATGACAACAATGGTACAGATGATGATATGGAGTTATCCAATATGGTATGGCTGACATTTATCCACAATTCCTGAGGGTCAAACATAATAAATACAGCATCACCGTGCATACAGATCCACAAAAGTTTGAGTTTATAAAGCAGATATTTGATTCAGAACCTTGCATGATTTCGTGCAGTTCAAGTGTTCAGAATGTTATTATCTACAGAACATAAGAGAAATACAGTGATAGCTACGTTGTATAAAACATGTGTTTTGCACATACAGGGACTGAACAGTTTCACATCGTTAGATTCTATTATTTGTAAATGTAGACAGGATGTAAATACCCATGCTAAAAGCAGTTATATGCTGACATCTACTCCAGTAATTAGATGTAGTACCAAATATGAATCAGCTCCTAAAGTCTTTGACCTAGATGACTCTGCAATAAAATTAAAACCCTGGAGAGTGTCAGGAAATTACATACTCCATAAATCATGACCATAGCAGTGATGGCTTAAACCTTAATAATTTCTCCATGTGTGGACATCAAACAGCAATCAGGAACTTGGAGGCCCAAATTAAAGAATTAAAACAGTTACATGCTATTAAGTCAGCACAGGGAAGGATTGATGAGCAAGTAAACTCGTGTGAAATAGCAATTCAGACCGACTCCCAAACAGCAACAATGTCCGATGCTCAGACGCAGACAATCCCAATACCAGCTAAGAGAAAATGTAACATGTATTTAAAAACTGATACCATAATTAAACCTGCATTGCAAACTATAGTACCCTCCTCCAAGTCACATGTAACACCTGTAACAGCAGAAAGTGTCCACCCATGTCCCTCAACTAAAACTAGTCTGTTACCTGCACCAAGAACTGCATTTCCAAGTGCTCAGACAAATGTGTCAACATCAACATCAGTTCAATCAATTCACACAACTGCAACACCAATTTCAGCGCCCTCCGTCCAAGAGATGTGTCTGATATACTAACCCCCAAAGTCCAACTGATGAAATCAAAAGCCAAGAAAGATAGGACTCTAATAATTGGCTCTTCAATACTGAAAACTATAATTCCATGGAGATTTTTTAAAACAGATGTATAGTCTCGAAGAGGTGCAAAAATCAACATCACAGACAAAATAATGAATTCTGACCTGACCAAATATAAACAAATTATTATTTTAGTAGGTGGAAATGATGACAGTGAGGGAAGGTAACTACATCAAATCAGAACAGATTTTGAAAGTTTACTCTATGCTGCTAGGTATTGCAGTCCAGATACATGTACAATAATATCAGGACTACCTCCTCCTGTGGACACCAGGTTGAAAGTAATCAATGATCTCATTATTGACCTATGTGAAGACTTCAACATGCAGTACATTCCACAAAACACATTTTTATTTCTTCAGAACCAGGACATCAACCTAAGACTCTACGACAGACAAAATTCATCTAAGCAGTAAAGGAATCTCTCAACTACTGAGAAATAACATGTTTGCCCCCATTTTCAGACACTGTAATGAAGAGTACTGTCTATACTGTGGAGAAACTGGGCACATGACACAAGTATGCCGACATGGCAAACAGATTGAGTGCTTCAGATGCCATAAATATGGCATTGTATTATACATACTAGGAAGCTGGCAAAGAGGAAAATGCCAAAGCTTCATTTACAACAAAAAAGCTAAATGTACCAAGTGAGACTCTTATCTCTAACTATTCGCTGGACACTATTGTAAATACAAAAGCTAACAGATTTTCAGGGTCTGCATGTGACTTTGAAAATGCTAATATATATGACCATTTAAATATAAAAATAGGATGTCAGAATGATAGAAGTAGTACGGAGACAATCTCACTGTTTGCCCCACTGCATGATAAAATACAAATAATCGATATGAAACAAAATTCAAAAGGTTTTAACATAGGTTACCTAAATGTACAAGGTATATTGGGTAAAATAGACCAGATTAAGTTAATGTTGCTTTCTAAGGAAAATAATATACATATTTTAGGACTCGCTGAAACTAAATTAAATGCTAACCACAATGATAATCTATTTCACTGTCAAGGCTACAATCAACCATTACCCAGGGACAGAGAGACAGTGGGAGAAGGTCTTGTTGTATACATTAGAGAAGATGTAAATGCAGAAAGGCGACTTGACCTGGAGTCTCATGAAAATGAGTGTCTGGGTGGAAATTTCTCAAAATAATTCGAAATCATTCCTAACTGGTTTCATATATAGGCCACCTTCCTCCAAAGCAATCTGGAATGATAATTTGTTTGAAACAAATGGAAAATGTTCTTGCACAGGAGAAAGAAACATATATACTTGGTGATATAAATAAGGACCTTCTCAACACTCAAATAAGGGACAAATGGATGGAATTTAATGAATCATTAGGCCTAGTCCAGATGGTAAATGAGCCCACAAGGGTAACAGAAAAATCAAGCACTCTTATTGATCACATTTATACCAACCTACCAGACAATGTGGTTTGTGTTAATTTCCAAATGTTGATCTTAGTGACCACTATCCTACATTTTTGACAAGAAAGGTTAAATGCAAGAGAAATAAAAAAAAACACACGCAAAACGATCACTTACAAATCGTTCAAACATTTTAGTGAAGAACAGTTTTTTGATGACCTATATAAAGTTCCATGGAAAATGATCCAAAATTTGGATGACATAGATCAAGATCTGAGAGTGTGGACTGACTTGTTTATGGGTGTAGTCTCTAAGCATGCACCACTGAAAATTAATAGAGTAAAGAATGAAATCCAACCTAACTGGCTTACTACTGAAATACTAGATGCTATGAAAACACGAGACCAATTCAAGGCTAGTGGTAACCATGCAAAATATAAAGTATGGAGAAATCAAATAACAGGTATGATTATAAAAGCTAAAGTCATATAATCAGTCATTGCTTGAAAACAAAAAGAGCAACACAAACTCCATTTGGAAAGTCTTCAATGAACTCACTGGAGGAACACACAACAATCAGACAAGTCAATTTCACTCATGTCTGGTAAATGACAATATAGTCACTGATGAAACTGACATTGCAAATGTTTTTAATGATTTTTTCACCAACATTACCACAAAGTTAAAAGAACCAGTGATAGAAAACAACTTTAGTGAACTGAAAAAGCTCTGCCGCACCAAACTCCCTAAGGAAGAATGTTTCTCTATCCCACCAGTATCCACAAACTTTGTTAAAATAAGTCTCAGTGAACTTGATACCTAGAAAGCTACAGGACTTGATCAGATTGGTCCAAGATTCCTTATATCTTCTGCCTCTGTTATTTTAGATAGCATAACATTCATAATCAATTTAAGTATTGCAACCTCATCTGTCCCTAAAATATGGAAAACTGCAAAAGTAACTCCTATTCACAAATCTGGATCTAAGAATGATGCTGATAACTACTGACCAATCTCAATACTACCAAACTTGTCAAAATTGATTGAAAAACATGTCCATGACTCGTTCATGTCATATTTAACCAAACATTTGCTGTTACACCCTAATCAATCAGGCTTTAGACAGAAACATTCATGTGAGGCTGCCTCGATCTCCCTAACTGATAAATGGCTTCAAGCACTTGACCAAGGTAAAATAATAGGATCTGTATTTGTAGATTTCAGTAAAGCGTTTGACATGGTGGATCATGAAATCCTTTTGAAGAAACTGATGGTTTACTTCATACTTCATACTTAAGTGAGAGAACACAACATGTTTATATAAATAACGTTCTGTCTAAACCTAGAACAATTAGATATGGAGTACCACAAGGCTCAGTTCTTGGTCCATTACTATTTATTTTATTTATTAACGACCTACCACTTTTACTAAGAGACTCTATATCATCTACAGATCTCTATGCAGATGACACAACATTGTCAGACATCCAAAACAAAGCATGAACTCGAAATGTCTTTACAGAATGCATTAAACAAGCTGGAAAACTGGTGCACATGCAATGGCATGGTATTAAATACTGGTAAAACTAAAATAATACTTATCTCAACAAGGAAAAACAGGAGAAATCTTAATAGCAATGAACCATGTCTGACATGGAAGGATAAAAATTTGCAAATGGTCTGTCATGACAGACTACTTGTTGTTTTGGTAGATAATAACCTATCATGGACCGACCATATAAAACATATCAGTAAAAAGGTCAATTCAAGTTTATGGCTTCTCAGTAGGATAAGACATTTTCTCCCTGAAAGGCACAGAAAACTATTTTATAACAGTTACATACAACACTATTTAGACTACTGTAATACAGTATGGAGTAATTCAAATGATAAAAACATATCAAAGGTGGAATATCTTCAAAAAAGAGCATTTAGGCTAATATCAAACGAAAATGAAAGCAAGGAAAATTTTGCTGGTAAGTTAAAGAATATTACCAATTAAAGACCGAATCTGTTGAAGAAAAGCCAAATTAATGTACAGGATATCCAGTAATAGTGCTCCTGAATATTTACAATCCCTATTCCAGTATACGCTACCTTGTAATACACACCACCTACGATCCAGGTCTACAAAACGGCATAAAATTCCCAAACCAAGTAAGGAATTATTCAGAAAAAGTTTCCAATACTCTGGAACTATGCTCTGAAATAGTATTCCAGTTGAGATTAGAAATGCCCACTCTATTTCCATCTTCCAAACCCAATATATCCAGTGGCTTCTGAGATGTTGCTGAAATAAAAAAATTCCTTACATGAGGGCCTCAAGGTAGATTAGTTCATAGCTAATTGTGTTACCCTCTTTAAATAAAGTAATTATTATTATTATTATTATTATTATTATTATTATTATTATTAAAACCTCTGTACCAGTGTCACTTTTAAATTGTGCAGAAAGTGAAGAATTCAAAAGTGAAATCTTGGCTAGATTTATCTTTGAAGTTTGGAAATTTATGTAGAGAGGACAACACCATCAAAACAATTCGAAGAAGACTATGAAAACCTGATGTGAAAGAAAGACAAGAAGGTGGAAGTAGGAAGGTACACACAATGACAGACATGAGAAGATTAGGTAGTTTGTTGCTGGCATTTAGAAATTCCAAAAGAGATAATTGTAATTCCAACGAAATATTTCATCGGGCAAATTTTGAGCATTTGGAAAATGCAATAGATCCTGTAACAGCAGCTGATCAACAAACTACAGAAGTAAAAGCTGGATTAAGACAAAGTTTGGGATATCTTTTAAAGAGAGGGAGAAAATATTTTAAAAGGAACATACTTAATTAATGATGAAGATGATAAAGCAACAGAAATTGAATATTTTTTGGAGGTGTTAAACTTGTAGTGGAATGCCCTGTTTGGTGATGCCGAGTACTTGTGTAATAAAATAAGACAGGTAATTCTACGTAAACCAGCAGAATTGCCATTGGAAAAACATGTTGAAAGCTCCACAGCTATGTTCTGAAAATAATTGATGAGCTGATTAGTGACTCGTACTTAATATGAGGATCAGCAGAATATGTTGAACTTCGAGATCTTCTTGTACCAAGGTTGACAATGTATAAGGAACGAAGAGGTGGAGAGCTCACTCGTCTCCTCTTGCATGAAGTGGAGGAAGCGATGCATAACGCTTGGATCAATGATAGTACAGTGGCTTCAATATCAGATAAGTTTGAAAAGGAGCTGGTACAGCAAATCAAGGTTGCGTATCCGTGTGGGAAAGGAAGCCATTTAGTGCCTGTATTTATACCCAAAGATTGCTTGAAAGGAATAGAAATTTTGGCAAATTGAGATAAAAGACAAGCTGCGGGTGCAAGTGCAAAAAATACATTTGCCTTCCCATGTGTGAAACAGTCCGAAGATTATCCAAGTGGCTGGCACTGCATTACAGACAGTTGTCAAGCAGCTGGAACTAGTAAGAATATTACAGCCACCAAACACACACACACCGGTTGTCAACAATTTATGCCGCTTTGGAGAATACTGAGCAAGAAAAGGAGGCATTTTATAAACATATCTTTTAATTTGTTTGCAATTTTATAAGAGTCCACTGTATATAGACATGATATCTGACTAAATATGATAATTTGTGTTGTGTTTGGAATCGTGTCACTGATCATTTTTTGGCACTAAAATTATCTTCAACGTTCAGTTGACATTAGCCTTATTGCCTACCTTAAAGCAAATGGTGGAGCACATCGTTACTTATTATTTCTTTGTGCATTTTTATTGGATGTAGCTAAACGTTAATGAGTATATCTAACTCACTGTAGTACATGAACAAATAGAGCCTGCAGAAATATCAGTAACTTATATTATGTTGTCTATTTCAGATGAGGATGAGATGGATCCTTGCTGCACAAACAAGTTCACAGCAACTTCTGTTATTGGCGTGAGGGTATCCGGTAGATATTGTTCCATTTAGGCCTTATTGCATTAATTTTTTTTTACTACAGTTATGAAATAATTACTAGTATGTTAAAAAAGTGATAACTGAATCAGAAAAAAGCATATTGTTTTATTATTTTGCAGTAAGATGTCTTGATTTGGTACAATTATTGGATTATGCATCCAACCCAAGAATCTTTATATTATGATTGTGCCAAAAAACACCAACAGTCATTCTAGACCAGTGGTTTCCAAACCTTTTTCGACAACATCCCCCATGGTTCTCCTCGGTGCACCTTACCGTACCTCGTAAAATGAATGATTCAGCATTAGAGCCCCCCCACCTCAGGAAACCTAATAATCCCAAGGGGGAGGGAAGTACTGCACACTTTGAGAATCGCTGTTCTAGACTAATGAAATTAGTTAATATATGCATAGGTAACTTGGTTGGATATTCTGGTCATTACATTAATTGCGCATGTTTAGACACATTTTTAACTTTTGAAGTGAATTTAATGAACAATACTTTGCTTGGACAATTCAGCAAAACGTTGACATACATCAATTGATTTTGCCTTGATAACTTGCATACAATGGAGACCACAAACAGATCTCACTGTAAGCAAGGGCGCGGGTTACCAAGGGACCTCAAAAAATTGAAGAAAAAAAGTTTGCTTAGACATTGAGAAAATTGCCGGGGTGGGGTTAGGGAACTGGGCTGTTCAATAAATTAATCCTCATTTTACAATCATGTTGATAGTAAATTTAATAATGTACTTTTTCTAATGAAGTTGTCAGTTATTATGTTTAAACAACATTTATTTTTAAATGTCCAACCTGTTGAAAACTTTTTACAACTGGTTTCAACAACCATGACTTGTATGAGATAACCTGTATCTTACAATGCCTATATCAGTATTCCTTTTAAATGTGTTTTATTAATGATGAAAAAATCTGAACTACTAGATATCACATTTGCAATTTCACAGAGATACAACAAAAAGAACCTGCAAATACAGACCAGATAGAGAAAGTGTCGTCTACAAAAAGAGCTAAAGCAAGTTCTGTGCTAAACGTAAGGGAAACCTGTAAGTATGTGTTATAATTGTTATATCAGATGAACAGCATGCAGTTTTAGTCACATGTCTATGCCACATTAATTCACCTTATTAAACTGATACATTTTGCATCCAAAAATGTATTAGAATATGATATTGATCTTTAAGTAGCATAACAATATATCACACATACTATGCAAAGCAAATAGTAAGACATATGTCATGCAAAGCATAAGGTTATTGCCTATAGATGTTTTTCAGAAAATACACTGCTTATGATTTTTTAAAATCTGATTGAGCAAACTACCAAATCTTTTGTTTAGACAATGTAAAAGAGCCCAATAAGCCTGCAAGGCTTATGATAGAAAACAACGAACACTAGCCAGACAGAATAGGGACTAATTAATATCATACAGTCAAGGATTACCACATTGACAGACTCTCATGTAAAAGATGTAATGTCCAAATCCAGGCAGCTAACACAATTTCTGTAAATATCTTTGTAAAGGGCAGAAAAGTCAAATAAAATGTGAAAGATCCTGATTAATTCTGCTCCAGATAGAAACAGCAGCATCCCAAACCAATTAATTGTAGATGGGACAATAATTGATAACATGCACTATGTTATAAACACATTAACTCCTAGTGATGACTTTACGGAACATGAGGTAGTAGATTACTTCCAAGGTCTGTAGCGTCAAGATCATGAATGATACACTAATGTGGATGGTATTATAGAAAGGTAGACAGATGTAGCTCTACAATGATAGCAAATAATCTGGACATTTTAGTTGCACTATAAAGTACAGAGAGACCTGTTTTTTTATAACCCAAAATTCGCCCATGGTCGGAATCCGAATTTGTGTCCAGATTTTAGACTTTATAACATCAGATCTATGGCAGACCGGTCTGAACCTATACAAAAAGTAGGATAAGATGGACATTTTGAATAAACAGTCTTCTCCATATGAAAATTATGGGTCTGTTAAGCCAAAAAAAAAAGAAACAAAAGGAAGTCCGAATTTTCACCTGAAGCTCATGCGCCAGCAAACTAACCAATGAAAACATTTTCTTTAGGACAACTAACCATTTGTCTCACTGAAATGTTGCTTAGAATGTGATGCATTAGGATGTATTCAGAAATAGTCCACAAAATGTGTTTCCTAATCGCATTTGATGCGAAAACAGCAAAAAACATCCAGGGGTTAATGTGTTAACTGATTTAATGAGCACTAAAACAGTATAGCAAATTTGAACTCCAATATCTACTAATGTAAGTATATATTTTCTAAAAATGTACAATTCGCTATTCCATTTATATCATGTACAGATAACGTAAGTGACTATGTTAATTATGAGAATTTGGCAAGATTGGACCAAATAGGTCATTCACCTGGAACAAATATGATATTATTGCTCCATCTCTTATGTCCATTGCACTTAATAACTTCATAACACTTTAAGGGCTAATTAAAATTTGCCTAAGATTTTCCTTTCCAGCACACCCATATGTGCGATGGACCACAAAGGGTACCTCAATTTTAATTCATAAATTCAAATCCTTCATAGAAGAAGATGGAGCAGGAAATAGTGGTTTACTTCCAGGTAGGTTGAAAATCGTCAAGACTGAATGGATAATGAATAAAAAGTTCTATTTTGTCATCCCAAGGTAATTTAATGTCAGTTTTTGCTAATAATGGAGAAAGCTGACTTAAATGCAATTGCATATATTAAAATAAGGCTTTGTTGCTCTAACTGTTAGCTTTTGTGTTTGTTGGTTTCATGTTGACATTCAAAGAAAAACTTAGATATGGATTTGGGCTTTATTACTGATGTTAGGCATTTTAATCTTTAAAGATTCTGTATTTTTTTCAAAAAGTGAATTGAAAACCAACATTTTTTATTATCGTGTTCTAATTTACATTGTTTAAAATTTGTAGACAATATTAAAGTCATGTTGGTAATGATTATCCCTTTTTTTATTTGTTTTTCATTTTACTTCCACCGCAATCAAATCTATCGATCGATCGACATTGTTTCTCAAAAGGATGTCAATCTTTTGTATTTAAAAAATACGTTTAATTTGGATCAAAAAATAAACACAAAAATAAATGATCTAGTACACAATATGTGAAGTGGTATACATGTTAAGCGAACAGAAACCATATCAAATAATGCTTTTGATGATCTCCTCAATATACAGTAATTTACCCAGAAATTAATGTTACTCTACTGCAATATTTATTAGTTGTTTTCAAACGTATCTTGACAGGAAGGAAAGATGTCGCTGACTTTATTGAGATTGAAACGTTACAAGAACTTGAAAACCTACCAATGAAGGAGAAGATACAGAAAATTCAAACTAAGATTTTCAATGAAAAAAAAAGTTTAAAGAAACTATGGCTCAGAAAATGAAAAAATTACAATAATAAAATATTGATTTGGTTGTGGGGGGTGATTATATTTTGCATTGAGGATTTCCTTAAGTTTTAAGAATTCATTAACTTTTTATAAAGATTGTTAGTAGTGTTTGGTCTAAAGTTTTACAACTGAGGAGTTAGTTTTCTTCTGGTTAACTAACTTTTTTTTCTTATCAAACCCAAGTATTGTTAGTCAAATATATATAAAAAAAATGATTGAAGTGGTTTTTAAATATCTTCATGACACTTTTCCCATATGTGCAGCTATTACAGTGTTTTAATTAAGATTATTCCAGTATCAGAGGGGTTAAGATCAAAACAGGTCCATCTTTTGATGGAACAATTGTTATTTATTTTTGTACTTCTTGCACCACATTACTGCTTGTTTTGTAGACTTACTTCAAATAAAGGTGATCTTCTCAAAGTCTTGGAGTGATATTATCAAATGTTTAAAATTGACTTGGTACCAGTATTTACATACATGTAAATGTGTTTAAATCATATCTTTGCATTGTGATCAGTGGCTTATGCTTGATAATCATTCCTGTTTTGGTGTCCTACTCTTTAAGGATAAAAACATCTGATTCTGTTTGGACCAATCCCATTTACGAATATCATATGTTATTTATGACTACAATCATCATGCATGGATTTAAATTATTATATGTGTATCCAAAGTTTTTGAAGGACTATTGGCAGATAATGACCAGCAACTATGATTTTTAGGCACAATAAGCATTTACACACTGCTATGAAGAACTACAAACAAATAAACACCACTGACCTTTATGTAATCCTTCCTAAACAACAAAGGTTTATATACATGTATATTGTTATTAATATGTAAAATTATTTGTGATGAATGAAATATTTTAACAAGAAGTTTGCATAAAGAATAAATTGCACGTGCAGTAATTGTAGATATTCCTATGTAAATTTCCACTTGTAAAACTGGTCAAGCAGCTGTCTTGAGAGACTGCTTGTTATTAGCAGAAGAGGTTGACTTTAAACTAGCTGCAGTTATGTTTGCTACTATTTTAATTTGCACGAAACACTTAAATTTGTCTGTTTTCCTGATTGTGTCAAATTATTTTTTTCTACCTTTTAATAATTTTATTTATATAAATTATATATACTGTAGGCACCCACTTATATGGTCACCGCTTCTGCACTGGGAAAGTGGCCACATAAGACGTGTGGCCTTTCCAGAGGGGGGCTATATTTGTAACCAGTATGTGTATGTAGTAAGAAAGCTACAAATAACATAAAAGCATTCAATATCTTTAATTAAAAGTAACTGTTCATAAATGCCAATTAATTCTTGGTATGTACAATACATGACACTTCAAATATTTATCTTTCCATTTACTGCAATTATACACTGTTACAGAATTATATGTTATGATGTAAATTTGAATATTCTCAACATTAAATATTTCAGCAAGAACCTTTGAACTCGACCAATTGTTATAAAGTTTAACAACTTCTACTTTTTTTCTAAAGTATTAATTTTCCATTTGAGTAATGAAATGTTAAAGATTTGTAACAATTTATTCCTATGCTGCTAATTGTTTAATACTGCCAGCCTAATTATGCAGGAGAAACTTCTGTAGAGTAGGCAACATGCCTTGTTTATAACAGAATTGATACATGTATACTGTCACTTGATTTTTGTGGTCTTCGTATATTACCCTGTTTCGTTCAAGGCTGATGTCTCTATGTTAAGCAACACAATCTATATTTAGCCTATGCTGGCAATGTTATGATCTTTACAATTTACATCCAGTTGTAATCAAAAAAAGAAACAAAATACTCCACCGCTGTGTGAAACCCAAAACACTGTTGTTGACCCCATTTCCTGTAAACCTCAGCATATAATGATATAATATTAACTTTAGTGTTACATATCAACACTGATTTCAGTAACGTAAACCTGACATTGGTAAAAAGGCATAAGTGAAGATAATTGGATTACTTACCTTACCGTATAAATTAAATATTGGTCCTGGACATGTATTAAGATAAAATATGGCCAATTGTGAGTGGTTATTTTACATTTTTGCACTAATATGCTGGCCTTTGGTCGCATTACAGAAGAGCATGTATTGATGGGTACTTTTGAACACAAACTCATTAGTGCCAAGGGATTATGGCCATAAAGAGTGGGTGGCTTTCGGGCAGCGGACACTGAGCAGGCAGGACCGGACTACAGCTGGATACGGTGTACTACAGCGAAGCCAGATAAATGGAGACTATTAGGATTGCAGAAAAAACTGCAACCATAGGAGCTTCAAGGTACCTGGATTCTATGACGGGAATACCACTGTGTGTGAACGCTGGGTACCAAAAAAGCTACCTGTAGTAACATTTCTACGAGCCTTGGTACATA